>CM070511.1:23646259-24246259 GCA_036346375.1 Guadua angustifolia | reverse complement strand
TGATTCAAAATAAACGGCTGAGATTAACGCGACATTTCGATTCTAACCTACCCCGGAGTCAACACGTGGCTTCTCAGTGGCCATTGGATCTCGATCGGATGGCTACAATTAATCGGGCGACGTCGACATCACGGCGGCGCTGATTCCTCGGTTTTCGTGTGACACGCGTCAGCACAGAACTGGTCTGGCACGCGGGGCAATCCGGACCGCACATCCTGATCCAACGGCGGCGGTTTACCGAGCACTTCACTGTTAACCTAACCGACGTGGCTCAATCTGAGTCGCAAATCAAAGATCTAACGGCTAAAATTACTCTAATACAGATTTACGCGATGTAATCTTGACCGTTGATTGGAATCCAACGGCTGCACGTGATGGCACTTGGCGCAATCTAACGCAGTCAGCAGGAATCTTACGACTAAGATTAACTGGGCTACGCGGCATAATCTAAACCATGCGATCAAGATCTAATGGCTGAAAAGTGAGAATGAGGTTTACTGTGGTCGTGACGACGTGGACGAATCTGGAGCGTTCGGCGATGATCGGACGGCTGATGGAGTTCGAGGTAGTGGTGATGTTGCGGCGGCGCGGTTCTTGCTGGAGAGGAAGACGACGACACGGCGACGGCGTTGCGGGGCTCCCTCCGTTGACAAGAAGCAGATGGCTCGACGCGGCTTGATGCGAGGGTTACTCCGGTGACCTCTACGTCGGCGGAGATGAACCGGAGGCGGCGAAAAAATGGCAGAAGTGCTTCGGAACTCCAGTGAGTGCGCGCGAAGGCCACAATGTGTCTCAGGAGGCGTGAGAGGTTGCAAAATGCGCGGAAGAGGGTGCTCTGCACGATGCGCTAGGTAATGAAGGCGAGGAGAAGACATGCCGGCGTTAATGGCGTGCGGAAACTCCGGCAGTAACGCTCGGCGGCGGTGTTTCTGGAAATGCACGACGAAGCGACGTGGCACAATCACAGCCATCCACGCAACAACGATCCAACGATCCATATGCATACGTGACGTGGCTCCCTCCGATCCATCCGATCCGAATCGGGCGGTGGATTTCTAGCGCCGATTAGGGTTCCGCTTGGCTAGGCTTAGCGTCGCGCACAGTAGCGGGCTTGGCCCATTACTGTTCATCGAATTTTCTCTGTTTTCCGAATAAAATTAATTTCAGGAATTCAAATAAATCATTAGAAGCATTTAAAATATCAGAAAAATTCTATAAAAATTCCAGAAAATATTTTAGAACATTTTGGACTCAAATAAAATATTTTCATTTATATTTTGCAGAAACTTATTAATTATTTAATTAATTTCCAAAGAAAGTTAAATTATGGAAATTCCAATTAAATCCAAATAAGTTCCAAAAATTCTCAAAAATTCAAAATAACTTATGAAATTTTGGGATGTTACACGCTGACGCTTCAGAATCCGTCAACGATGACCTCACGTACGACCCTGATTATATACCGGACGAAGATAAGCAAGGGAAGTACCTCCTTTGATCATATTGATTCCATTATTTTACTATGTTTATATTGTTTTATCAAACTATATATGCATGCATGTATGTTTATGTTAAACTTGATATGTTGTTTTATCACCAAGACGCACAACGCGATCATTGATCTCTGATGGACTGGTACGGCTATGGACCGAGTCCATATGTTGGTGACGCGTGTCCACTGTGGTTGCACCGTGTGTCAGCATTCGATCGGGCCACATGTCAACGGACATTAGCATGACATCATAAATGCTATTTTTTAGTATAAAATAATTCGGTTTTTCTAATTTTCTAATTTATCTTTTATTGCAAACTTTGAATAGCTATATCTTTTGCATTTGAACTTCGATTGAGGTAATTCCAATTTTTAAAAATTTGTAAAATCATGCTCTATTTAAAAGTAAATTTTATTTAATTTTTAGAGTTAATCATGCTATCTATTTTTGGTACTTATTGCTTTCTCTCTCATTTTGTGTAGAGGTCGAGTTGCTCGATGAGTTTGTCATTGAGGATCTAGTTCCCGAGTAAGGTCCAGAGCAGGAATCAGAGCTATTTGAAGGCAAGTTGTACTTTGATCATGTTGAGCCCATGCTTTAAATATTATATTGTTTCAAAGTATTGCACATTAATTCAATTGTCGCTTGTTTCAAATATGGTGGGAATAGTTAATTGTCCACTTTGAACTACATCCACATTGCTATGTCATATGTCATATCTCATTTGTCACCTTAGAATGGTTTATAATACTTGGTAGCTATAATTGCTAATGTGGGTAGTTAGAAAGCAAGTAGTATGTTTAGACATGCAACAAGTCATTATTTTATATGTAAATGATTAATCTTGCTTAATGACTATGGAACATTTTTTTAACTTGTGTGTCGGGTGTTGTCAAACAAGGTTGGTTTTGTTGATGGCCTGTGGTGCATGGTAAATCAACTGGGGTGGTAAAATGATTTAGACCGAGGCAGGTGGCAGGTATTTGTGGTGGGCCAATGTGGCACTTGGGCGGTTGCATTGCTTTTTATGATAATTGCTGGTTCATGGTTATAATAATTTTTAGTTAGTCTTACCTAGGTCAATTAATGACTTAACCTTGCAAGAATTTGAACTGAGTCATTCATACAACCACTAGTCTGGTATGGGACAGACCTAACTGATGAATTTGTTGAGTCTAAACTTTAGTACAATTAGTGGTGGTGTGAGGCCCGGGTTGTGGTAACCAGTCCTTGCATGGGTGGACTCACATAGCGCAAAAGGGAGGCCCTGGATGTGATAACCAGTCCCAACAGTGTTGAAACTTTAGCGGATAGTACCGAGCTTAGATTGGCATTGGAAAGGCTTTGTTATAATTACTCACCTTTGTGGTGTATGATTGTATCTTGTGGGTAAAGTGTATAACCTCTAAAGAGTGTAAAACCCATTCAAATAGCCATCCTCGTGGTATTGAGCATTGCTCGGAGATTACAATCAAGGGTTAGATTTTATCAAAAACAAATATGGGACTGGATGTTGAAATGTGAAATAAGATTATGAATTGGTTATTCAAAAATAATTGCAAAAGTTATTATTGTTATTATTCATTTTTGCAAATCTGTTTATGCAAATTAACCATGTTAGCCTATCCTTTGTACTAAGCCATGCATATAGTATATTAGACTTGCATTTTATGCATGACTTGTTGAGTGTTTTATGTACTTACCTCTTGCAATAAAACATCACCAGTTGGAGAAGAAGCAATACTTGCTTTTGAGGAAAAGTACTAGGAAGAGGTGAATAACTAGGGTGCAAACCTTGTCAGTTGCCTATAGCAGTTTGAAGGGATTTTTATGCTTATGTTTATTTTTATTACTGTTTATTAAATTTTCAATCTTATCCTTGCGAGGCATACTCATATCAGGTTGACCATAAGGTCGTTCAACAGTTATATTTAACTTGATGAAGACTTTATTATGTTATCGCTGAGTATGAATGTGATATTCATCTATGTTGATCTTGTGTGCACTAGTGTGATTCTAAACTAGTGCAAAATTCAAAGAGGGTCCGGATTTGCATATTCGGGTCCTGACATCTTTCTTAATATATGAAGTCTTTTATTATGTTTCCGTTGTGTATGATTGTGATATTTACTGATGTTGAGCCTGTGTGCACTAGCGTGATACTGGACTAGTGTGGTATACACAGAGGGTCCAAATTTGCATATTCGGGTCCTGACAACATACCTTTAGGAACCAATTCATCCTTTGCGAATACTTTGATTGCTGTTGAGACTAGCTATTTGATATTGCTTAGGGCTGCTCCACTTGATACATTGCATAATCTTGAATTATCATATATGACATCAAGTTAGGGATTCCAAAACTTTGTTCATACTAGTGTTGGCCGAAAGTAACCCAAAGAAATAAAAGAGAAAGAAAGCGCCAATAGGCCAAAAAAAGAAGAAAAAAGAAAAGAAAATAGTGGCCGGTCACACTACATTGAGCAAAACCCTAATTTGTGTTTGTTATTTTCAAATTGTGTGATTGTATTAATTATTGAGCAATCTTGTGCCCTCTTTACGTTCTTGAAGCAATAAGTTAGCGTCTCTCTACGACTTGTGCAATAGAGTTTTTAGTGCCTCACTTATAAGTTATAGCTCATTCCTTGAATGAACAAGTACCATTATCTCTGTGCGTGCGTTGTCTTGAAATTCACTTATATCCTTGTGATCGACAACTAGGACTTGTGAATTCTAGTTTGGGTCATTATTAATCATTACAATAACTAGAATTATCAGATTGCATAAGAAATAAATATAACCTACCTAGCTCCATATATTTTACCTCGTACGTTTGTTCAATCCCTCAGTGATCACTTTATCCAAGCTTCGAAGAACTTTTGACACCACCAACAGCCAACAACTCCTACTGCACGATAAGAACTTGTAGGAGCTTTGGCTAAAGCTTGAGAGTTGAACGACTTTTCACCACATCCTAGTAGTTGGTAGGGACATATCCTTGTGATTTGTTTCTTGTCTTCACTAACAATGGTAGGTTCTCAACGTCATAGTGCTTGGGCCAACAACATCCTAGAAGAAGAGGTAGTTCACACTCCGAGATACGAAGCACGTACGAGCAAAGCTTCATCACCATAGGAGATACGATAGCATAGCACACGTACCAACAATAAGTTCACCGTACCCATTTTTAGTGGTAAATATGATCTTGAAGGTTATCTTAGGAATTAGATGTAGAACAATCATTTGATAATCATGGAATTCCTGAGCATGATAAGGTTAGGGTTGTTATTAGTGGATTTACTAATTTTGCTGCTCTTTGGTGGAATGATTATATGAGTAAAAATCAGGACATCCCTAGCAAATGTATTAAATTGAAGAAAATTATGAGAGTTAGATTTGTTCCTTTATATGTTGCTCACCAATTACAGAATGAATTGCAATGTCTAGAACAAGGTAGTAAAACTGTGGATGAGAAATACCATGAATTTCAGGATAGATCTTTGCGATGTGGGTTAGAAGAGACCGAAAAGGCTTAGATGAACAACTTTAATTTTGGACTAAATTTTGATATTCAGATCATGATATCTTGTAAAGAATTCAATTCTATGACATGTTTGCATCTTTCATGTGAAGCTAAAAGAAAAATACAGAGGAGACAATCAACCATAGTTCAAGCTCCTACAGAGTTAGATGCTACTCCTGTTGCATGCACTGCACCAAACCTTAATGAGAGCATAAACCCCAAGGTGAGAGAAATAGCAGAAAATTTGAGTGAAGTAGAGGATAGCACATGTGAGGATGATTCCACTAACATAATCCAATCTACTTCTATTACTTCTGTTTTTGTTGTTCCATGTGATATGCAGGTTACTTCTGAAGAAGGGGAGCTACAAGCTGAAAAAAGATGCATTATCAAGTGAAAGTTTTGAGGTATCTACTTCTTCTGAGGCGGATGCTAATGACAATGGTACAGATCTAATTTTACAGCAAGAAAGGGAGCAAATTTGTAAGTATATTCCTGCTGCACTTAATTCTAGTGAGTTACCATCTTGTATCACAGTTGTAGAACCATATGATAATTTGCATGCATATAATTTTGACCATGTGATGCTAATCATGCATAAGGAAGTGATAGCTAGAATATCCCCTGCCTCTGTTTTGTGCTATATCATGAAGAAATACTGTTAGCTTAAATTGTTCTATGGATAATATTTATGCAATTTTATCCCTTCAGTCTTTATCTAGCACATATGCCTATTGTTTTAAATTCAATTTATTTGGGGATTATAGCATAGATGGCAAGTTTCTTGTCTACAGAATATGCATAACTTGTGACAAACTTGCTGAATTGAAGCTTACTATTTTGGGCAATTCTAGTTGTATGCAACAACTTGTTTCATGTGTGGTACTATCAAATTTTCCTGATATGTGTGATACCCATAGCTTGTTACCACATTGTTCGAATTTTAGTACATTAGCTTGTATTATAAATTAGCATGTCGCAGTTGATGAGTGGAAGCCCATTAAAATTGTGTCACCATTGTTGGAATAGTTTGATATTGCTTGTTTACATTCTAATGATATGAATGAGCTATGCTTGTTACCAAAACTTGTAGTTTTGCCCCTCTATGTTATTGAACAAGGCTTACAAAATATGAGTACTCTTTATCCAAGGACAGGGATAGTTATGTGCTTTACTTATATGTACAAATTAAGTTGCAAACTGAATCATGTTAATATTTATGTTATATGCTTCACTTATAATCGCAAATTGAGTTAGAAAATTTTGTGGAAAGGTGCTTTGCTTAAATTTGATTTCCTCATTTGTTGTTATGTAAATAGAATTACATGAAACCAAACAAACAATGAAATATGGGATATATACATATATGCTGCGTACATGTTGTTCTTTTTATTGCTTGTTTCTTCTCCAGCTTGTCCAAAACTGATGATGGTTTTCCTTCAAGGAGGGGAAGATGCATCCAAGAGTGCTAGTTTTTGTCATGCCTTTATATGTTGTAAAGAAGTGTTGAGCTATGTGAAAGCTTATCAGGTGAATCCCTTGAATGGTCTTTCTTGTGTTTCAAATATATAAAAAGGTGGAGGTACTATTTTATTTAATTGAATGAATGACCTGTATGAGGATATTTTGTGTTGAGGATGGGATAAAAGGTGAGCTTGAGTCGAGGAGGACTCAAATTCAAGAAGGGGAGGATGATGAGGACATTACTATTATGGATACAATCACACTTAGTTGGACCAACTCCAACATGTCATCCATGGGCCAAGAAGAGAGAGATATCAAATCCATCACATTCTGGAATCCAATTCGGCCTCCGGATACCAGTCTAAAGTAAAATGAGCATAACTTTTGCATACGGTGTCCAATTAGGGAGTTCTTGCACTTGATTTAAAGCTTAGAAAAAGGCCTTTAGAATAGGTCTACTCCCAGCCCTACATTCATCATGTATCAGCCAAAATTATTAAAACAATATACTACAACGATATTTTGGGCTGTTTCTGGCCTTGTAAGTGTGTGGGGGCCCAAGCCCAAGTTGTGTGTACACCCTGGCTACACACAACTCTAGAACAACCATCTCACATCCCTCCCACTTATATACTCAGCAGTCACCATTTTAGACACTTCGGTTTTTATTGAGCATAGTTTTTGAAAGATCATATGGAGGTCTATCCTTGTGTGTGATGAGTTATTGACATTATTTAAGCATATGGTACCTTGATTTGAGTTGGAAAGCCCTTCAAAGTGAAAAAGGTCAAAACGTTGATGTCAATCCTTGTGATTGATGGTTGGAATAAGTTTATGACATCCTTAGGAAGATATCTACTAAGTTTCACGAGTTTTTGACCATCCAATCAAAAGTTAGATCATTTTTGCTTTTGTAGCTTGTGCTGATTTTCATACTGTTCTTGAGCCCGGTCATACCGCCCACTCTCCGGTCATACCGAACTTCAGTCATACCGGAGGCCCTGTGGTCATACTGGTCATACAGAGCAAATGGCTCATTCTTATTTGCCTCTTTTGATTGTTTTTGTTTGAGTGCTTGTTTGGATTATTTTGAGTGGGAAAATTTTTAATTGGAATCATTCACCCCCTCTGATCGCCATCTCGATCCTTCAGTTTTAGCCTAGGGCCAAATTACATTATCCTCTAGACGTGTCGAATGACCGTTTGTTGAGACTTCTTCGCAGAACCTCACCTTTGATCTATATTTTCATGAACCTCAATACTTATTTGTTATTTCAGATTGTTTTTACTATTGTTCTTGCATGTTCTTCAGTTGCTTGCAGGAACTGAACCTCGAGTTCAAGTTGATCGTTCCCATGGTAAGATCAATAACCCTCTGAAGTTGGTTTAGCAATTGCTAAGGCACATCGTCATCGTACATTGTAGTCGAATCGTCAAAGTCAATTCCACCAAATCGATAGTTATCATTCTCATCGAAAGATCAGGACACAATGTTACATCAAACTACTTGGTAGGTCTTGAAACAGAGCACTCCAGATTAGTCATATGTCCTCATATAACTTTCTCACCGACCTGGCTCGAATTCTTTTCTTGTCATGAATACAAATGATGCAACATAATATCACAAATTTTACATTCACCATGCCACTATACTAACCAATAACCATAAACAACATATTCTCACCATCATATAACCATTTTGATCATGATAAAACAAAAACCCCATATCTCATAAATAAATTCAATAAGATAGCAAATCATTCATTTAACCCAAAGTTCAATTCACACTACCTACATCATACTAACATCTTCAAAATCAAGCCAAAACAAGACATACAACAATTCAAATCATATCGCACTATGCACCCATCTCCGAGTAATCGTTTCTTTCACGACAAAAAACAAACCACTTGCTGCCCCATAGGTCAAAAGACCCTAACCATTAGCTCCTAAGCCTAAACAAATAAAATCCTATACTTTATAAAAACTACACAAGAATTGATTCAATTTTCTAGTTATCCACAATTTTCCAATAAGTCATCTACCCTCTAGAATCATGACTCTGATTTCAGCATTGACCGCCCAATAGATAGTCAACTTCAAAACCTGACAACTATTATTATACAACTCTAAATTCAATAAAAAAAAGGATATTTTTAGAATCTACAGGAAATTTCTCAGCTTTCTATAGGCATTGAGAAAATTTGATTCGGCCTCTAATTAGCACTAAATAGCTAATTATTGCAGCAACTGCCAATTGAAACTGATTCTGGATAGCAGGCAATCAAACAGCCATAACTTTCAAACCTCCCATCCAAAAATCGTGATCTTAGTCTCTAATTAAACTTAAGATGATGATCTACCACTATTACAACAGCCAACCTCTCTGTAAGCGTCCTTAGGTGCCTCGGAACGCATCCTGAAGACTGAAACAGCGAACTACGCAAATCTGAACCTTTTCCAGAAACAATCTAACAATCATCCCGACTCATCACCACCAGGGAAAACACCCTAACACCCCTTGAAGTAGAGATAACATCACCAAGGGTAGCCCTAGGGGTATACCTGCACTTGGAGACCCAAAGAAGCGATTAGGTCACCTATTCGTCCCAGACCGTGCGTCCTTCACCTCCCTCTCCACCCAACTCTTGCCCAAAGTCCCACCAACACCCTCCACCTCCAGGGCAGCAGCGATGGAGATCTGGGGAAGGGAACTAGCAGCCACCACAAGGGAGGTGAAGGAGGGAAGGAGGGTGCATCAATGGTGGAGAGGGAGGGGCGGCTAATGGAAGAAAAGAGAGAGGGGAGGAGGCACAAAGCAGGGGCTGCTGCTGTTGGGGCATAAGGAGGAGAGGGGGGCGGCCAAAGGGGGTAGGGGAGGAGAGCTAGGGTTTGGGGAAAAACCCCGCTCCCCTCATAGGCCCAAAAAAACTAGCCTGCTGGCCTAAAACCTAAAAAACCCCTAGAAATCATATTTTTCTCCCAAAATTAAACCTGTAACATACCAGACACTTGGCGCCATCTCCTTCATTCCCCATTACTCCAACATCCCCTTACCCTCAAACTCAAAATAGTTTTTGTTTTTCAATTTTTCCCCCCAAGTTTTGAATAGAAGTTTTTTAACCTCATTCAAAAGTTTTTGAATTGAAACTTTTTGAACCGAATGTTTTTTGAATCGAAACTTTTTGAACCAAAAGTTTTTAAATCGAAAGTTTCCAAAGTTGGAAGTTTTTTGGAATTTTTTGATCTGAAACTTTCTGAGTCGAAACTTTCTAATTTGAGAATTTTTATTTAAAAATTTTAGAGTTGAAACTTTGTAATTTGAAATTTTCCAATTAAAAATTTTTTGAGTTGAAACTTTCTAATTTCAAACTTTTAATTTGAAAATTTTTTAGTTGAAACTTTCCAAGTTGAAATTTTCTAATTTATAATTTTTCAAATTAAAATTTTTTGGGTTGATACTTTCCGTGTTGAAATTTTTTATTTAATTTTTTTTGAGTTCAAACTTTCTATTTAAAATTGTCAAAGTTAAATTTTTCTAATTTAAAATTTTTGTGGTAGAGAGAAAGAAAGGAAGGTGGGGAAGTGAGTAAGAAAGAGGGAAGGAGGAAAGGTCGATAGAGATAAAGAAGATAATACATAACATTCTAGGAGGCTGTCTTAAATTTCATTGGAACCCTTTAGAAAGATTGTACCTACGAAACATTGGAATGGGCCTTCCTTGCCAAAGGAGATAGGGGTAAGGCTAGGCTATGGATAGGTTGAAACCAACACGTCAAAAAGTGATGAGGTGCATGGCAGTAGAGACAGTTCTTCCGATTACCCACTCACATGCAGCTCATCAGTAAGGTGTTGTCGTCCCGACGCACCATGAATTCATCATCTTCCACACTTCCATAATTCCATTACAGCTCCGCACGTAGCTTTCTTTCCGATCGATAACCACAGCAATCCATCCCTTCCCCTTTTCTATGTCAACCCCCCTCTCTCTCTCTCAATTCATTAGTAATGGCGTTGTTGAGGAAGCTCTTCGCCCGGAAGGCGATGGATGGATTGTCGCAAGTCTCTGAACGGGTGTTCTGTATGTCCCCTGATTAAACCGAGAACGAACTGATGGGTTAATTATTTGCTCATGCCTTATATATCTAGTGTTTTTTTTATCTGTTTGCTTCCCCCCTCTTTCTCATGCAAGTTATTTTTGGATGTTCTCCTGTATATATATGTGAACTTCGAGATACAATGTAAGATTGGAGTAATTTCCAAAATGTATAAGATTGATTTGAGCTATTATACACAAAATCATAATGTTGTCTTTACTCATTTAAAGTTGGATGGTTGAAACTGGACTAGTACTAATCCAAAGTCTTAGAAAAGTTAATTGGGTATTTAGTCGTACATGGAAGTTTATTTATAAATGTTGTTGTGCCAACAAAGCATGTATAGTTCCCACAGTGTCATTACATCGTTAATTTTCCAGTATTAGTAATCACCAAAAAAATGTGTCTCTGGATTGATGTGGTGTAAACTGAAGTGCTACAGGCCGCATCGAAAAATGAGATTACGTACACAGTCAAAAGCCAAGCACAAATCATAGAAATGCTCGGTCTTGATACATATCATCACTTCTTTCCTATTACAATGTCATAGCAGTATCGAACTAATGAAATACGACACACCACTTCCCCTGCAGTGTGCAACTCTTGCATATCAACAGAAACACTTGATGTGGATGCACACAAGGATTACCTTACCAGCATCATCATTCAGCTCAAGAGCAGCCACCAACACACCTCACTGATGGTCTTCAACTTGACGGCAGCCGACAGGAGAGCTGTCGGCATCGACTCTCTCCTGCAGTACGGTGTCTCCATCACCGACTACCCATGCCGATACGCAGATTGCCCATCGCTTCCTCTTGCGACAATCCGTGCGTTCCTCTTCTCATGCGTCGATTGGCTGGTATCTGACCGTCAGCGCAACATCCTGCTCATGCATTGCGAGAACGGGGCGTGGCCCTCCCTCGCATTCGCCATGTCTAGCCTGCTTGTGTACATAGAAGAGTTTGCATCTGAGCAGAAGACGTTGGAAATGGTGTACGGGAGAGCACCAATGGAGCTGCTCAGTGCCTGTTCAGCGCTGAATCCACAGCCCTCTCATTTGAGGTACCTGCAATAAGTGACAAGGTTAAGGGGTTCCATGAAGGGAATGAGGCAGGAACCCTCTATCTTGGACTGCCTGATGCTCAGAGCTGTTCCAAATTTTGACGGCAGTGGAGGATGTAGGCCGATTATTCGTGTCCAAGGGCCAAAGCATTGGATACAGCAAATGGCAGTTCAGAAGAGAGAGGAAGCATTAGCAGCATTAGCAATACCGTTGAGGCCGAATTTATCCATGAAGCTGATCTTACTAGAGAGAGCAAAAATCCTAGCTTAGAGGAAACAAGCAATCTACTAGAAGTTGGAAGCAGTAGCGCTATGCAACCAGTTTTTCCCGCAAGAAAAGATCTAAATGAAGAGATGTCAACTAATTGCCGAGAAAACAGGAGTGTGCTTGAAAGAGTTGTACATCAAGGGGCAGAAACTATCTTGCAGCAAGGGGTCCAAGGGGTTACAAGTAGTGTCAATGAAGTCAATCACAACAATGTGTCAGGATATGAAGCCCTAAACCCCCTGCCTATGAGGAAAACTTGGCAATATCTCAAGAAACCAGCTGCCATTATCCCCCCAGTTCCAATCATTAAAAAGAAGAGGAAACCAGACAGTGAATCAGATGATAAGATGTTTCTTAGAGAAACCATGCAAAATAGAACCCTTGTTACAACTTCTAGCTCTAAGCATAGTACATCTCAAACAAAGACTTCTCCAACTCCTCAGCAAGAACATGAGAATGCAAATAAATTGAAGCAAGAAGCAGCTCAAGAAAGAAGAACTGCAACTCTTTCTAAAGTACACTTGAAGCATAATTCACATCAGGCAACGACAGATCCGATGGCTGAAAAAGACTCTGCAAATGACACTACCACAGAGATAAAACAGGCAACTTGCACCAATATTCAAACACCTCCAGCTTCTCCATCGAGTCCTCCAAGCCAAGAGTTAAATCAAGAAGACAGCAAAGGCAGCCGTAATCCCTTAGAAACGACCAAGAAATCAACTGCCAATTCCTCTGTAAAATCAAGGAATGGAAGAACACCAAAACAAGAAGCAACAATGACGTCAGTCGTTGAAGCCCCTCGTCGAACTATTGTTCTGAAGAAATCCTTGTCATCACTGGCAATCTCACAGACACCAACAACTACATCAGAAAGGAGTACTATGACTTCACTCCCTCGTGTGAAGACAACCTATCCTAGGTCAGCATTGTCCATTGCCGCTTCTTCCTCACCTCAAGCACGAAAACACAGCGTGCCATCGCCTTCATCTCCGCGAAGACCTTTGGTCAGTTCCAAAGTCGACAGAGCAATACCAACTGCTCAGCCAGATACACAGCAAGGCACATCAGCACCGGTTAGGTTGCCTCGCCGTGGATCATTCAGCGAGTCATCCCGTTCTCTAACATCTCTGTCGCCGAGAACAACTAGAATCATGCAGAACCATCCGATTGGCGTAAAAGACAGAGCAAGAAGTTTGTCACCTCTGTCACCAAGATTGTCCAGAGCAAAACCATCACCAAGGACTACAGCAGTTACTACCTCCGACCCGAAAGACAGCAATAGAAGCACGCCCCTAAGTACCACAACCAGGCCAAGCTGGCGTCGAGCAGCACCAGCAAGGCCAACAAGATTAGTTCGTGAGTTCTGGCATTCTGCCTCTGAATTTATTTGTAACCCTATTGAATTCCCTCTTGGTAGAATGATTCTGTTTTTTTTTTTTTGGATAAAGGAAGTTTTTATTAATCTTAGTAAATTACATCAAGGTGATACAATTATACTAAGAAGACTCCCGGCCTCTACACAGCTAGGGTGTACACAGCCAAACACACACACGCAAAAAAAGACAAAGGAACCGTCTTGGCAAGCTACATCACGCAATATTGTCTTCAAGGCTATCCACCATCATAGCAACACTTGGACCGCGATAAAAGCTCTCCAATGACAACGCCTTCAAGAAGGACTCGATACGCACACGCACCGCCATTGCCATGATCCAACCAGTGAAGGCCAGACCAAAGGTTTTCACCTCGAAGAGTAAATCCTCAAACTACAAAACAATGTCTTCAACAAGGCCATTGCGAGCACAACCAACAAAGGTCGACCTAGGATTTCTCCTGAAGTCAAATCTGGAGATCCCATGATGCAACCACCCTCATTCCGAGCTAGTGCCGCCATACCACTTAATCTTAGCCAATCGCAACGGCCACCTTCTCAAGGCCAGACAAACAATTTTTAGATGTTCGACTCTACGATGACAGATTCGCGAGCTAGCCAATAGGCACACGATCATCAAGTCCATAGAGTGCATCTAAAAAATGAGTTGTGTCGCTTAAGAAAGCGAATCCGCGAATCGATGCTAAGATGACATATGTCAAAAGAAATGTATGAACAACACTAATAAGAGATGAAGACGCTGAAGCGAAGAGTAGTCACCTAGAGAGTAGTCCCTTATCTCAGCAACGGCGCTGCCTCACAGCGCGGCGGCCCGACGCCCCAATGCCGTGCCCTCACTCTGCACAGTAGTGACGCAGCCCAAGGGCACGGCGATGGCGCAGCTTCCTCCCGGCACATCCACTCGACCGACGGCGTGGCCACTCGACGCGCAAGCATCGCATCCTTCCGGTGTGGTCGCTCGAAGGCGCGCCTCCTGCGTGGAGGCCACCCAACCGGCGAGGAGGCGCAGCCCGATCCACGACGGCGTGGCTAAAAGGCGTAGACCCGGACAATGATGATCTGACCGAGGCGGCGGCGGCTGAGGGGGCTAGGGTTGGAAACCCTAGCCTCGCCAAACGCGAGTACCGCTAAACGGTAACAGGAGTCAGAGTAGACAGGGAGGAGGTAGTTGTTGATGAAGTCGTTGGCGCCCATGGCCACCACGTAGAACGCTTCGCCGAAGAACTTGTCGGCCGCCGCCTTGCCGATCTTCTTGCGCATGAACACCTGCGTCCCCTGGAACAGCTCGATCTGCTTGTACAGCGAGAACCTCTGTATAAAGAGGGATGATGTCTCGTTGAGGATGCCTCCGCCGCCGGATGCGTAGTTGATGCCGTTCTTGAAGATGACGTTCTCGTCCACCGACGGGTCCAGGAACGCCGCCGGCCTCGGCAGGCCCATCTTGTCGCCCACGATGTCCGCCTCGGAGTTAGGCCACACATACTACTTCAGTTCCCTGACAATGAACACCGACTCGCCAAACATACAGACTATTGAGTTTGGAGCAACATCTTGAGTTTGTGGTTCCTTTGTTTAACTAGTGATCTTGAATTGACTTGTTTGCGATGTTGGAAATATTACAGATTAGTACATGTTTAGGCGTATATTGGCCTTTTGTTGTGTTTTAGCTTCACTGCAAACGTCAAATTTACCGACATACATGTGAAATACATTGAAAAAATACAGGTAAGTCATAGGTAAAACCAAGGATTTAAATCACAATCCGTGGTCGTCGCAGTGAGGCACATAAAAAAAAAAAAACTACTGTGGCTATAACGGGCTATCGCAGAAACTATACTACACATCACGCTTTACTATAATATAATTTTTTTACTGTTTCAAGTATACGATCTCAGAATTTATATATAATAAACTATATTTAAATTTAGGGTCCATGTTATGATTGCTATATATTATTCGTACCATATGGTAACAAAAAATAATCTATATAATTATATAAATTTAGGGGTTGGATTTGGATATTAACTAATATTTATTATTTCTAGAAGCCAAATTAATTCAATCTAAGTATAACTAATATGAATATATGATGAAAGAATAAAATCACGAACAAAACACAATTAATGTTTAGAAATATAGAGAGAATTGACAGATCTAGCATAGTATAACTTTCGTGGCTACCAAAATAGCAAAAAGAAAGCAGCCCAAATAGCAATTATAACAGTTGTAGTTGTGTTTGTGGAATTTTATTTAATCTCATAGCATTTTATGTCTGAAGAATTATATCGGAGCTATAGTGGGCTATTTAAATCACTAGGTAAAACTAGTATGCGTGACTAAACGTATGCGTTGCATACTTACTCTAACATTCAGGATTGAGAATGGCAGAGTTAACGTTGCAAGGGAGATAAACTTGGTGCTTTCCGAGAGACATGTTCAGGATTAAGAATCAAATGCAAGCCTTTGCAAATTCAGTTGCTTTTTACATGACAAAAAAGGCATATCTATCTTACCCGTCAATTTTATCGTACCAGTAGAATGGATAAATTTGAAAAGAAAAAAAATGCATAACAATATTTTTTTATACTAAATGCATAACATTCTCCATTTATTTACATTTCAAATATCGGCTTAAAAAACATTACACAAATGATGATGCACACAACCATCTGCTCAAATATGAACAGCTAGAAAATACAGGTAAAGTATGCGGTATATAGCATTTTCAGCAAGGAAAACAAAATGAAGCCCTAATGACATCAATGCATATCTGTAGATTAACATATGGAATTGTGAAACTAATATCTGAGGTAGCTCTGAAACAACAATCTACATAGCAACGAACAAACAAGCACAAAGAGTAGTTTTTGCTCTGCAGCACACGTAAAGAT
Source organism: Guadua angustifolia (assembly GCA_036346375.1). NCBI lineage: Eukaryota > Viridiplantae > Streptophyta > Magnoliopsida > Poales > Poaceae > Guadua > Guadua angustifolia. The sequence goes on along the minus strand of CM070511.1, from coordinate 24,230,063 downwards.
TATTGTTGTCTTCCCTGATGAAAGAATACCATTAGGTGAACACCGCAATCTACGAACAATAAGTGCCCATTTGCCTGATCGAAGTTTCAAGTTTTTTTCCTTGTTGCTCATTATCGTTGCTGCCCACTCAGCGAGGAAAAACAAACTAATAATCTGGGATGGATGCAAAGGTGTACCCTGGTGCTCCTCTCCATGAATAGTAAGCAACCCGAGTCTCATAGAAACCTGTAAAATAATGTCAAAACTATGTAACCGTTTGAAAAAATGCAACACAGTTCTATAGGTGTCTTTCCGCAACCATAACAAAGCACATAATTTTCCACTGATGCAAATCGTAATAATTGAGATGCCAAAGGGTAAGACCTGCTTTGTTTTCAGCATAGATGAGATGCCAACAAGCAGGACCAGTTTTGTTTTAAGTCATAAGGAAACCTATCACTATCAGCCCTGTTCCCCTAGGCGGCCGCCTAGGCGGCAACTAGGCGCTAGGTTACACCCCTCCCGCCTAGCCTACCTAATTAGTGATTAGGCGCTAGAACACCGGTGTGCCACCCGCCTAGCGCCTAGGGGAACTCTGACTATCAGTAATGGCTACATGTCAACAATGTGACCAATCTTACATAACTTACTCCAATGATGCATATGGCCAGTTACTTCTCTTTACAAGGACATATGACTGAGAAAAGAAAAACTACACTATAATACTGAAGTTAGCAAGGATGAATGTTCACGTAATGATTTGGGGAAGACAATTTCATTCCTGAAGATGAAACAATTGCATATCAATGAGAATAATAATTTGGGGAAGACAAATTTCATCCCTGAAGATGAAACAATTGCATATTAGTGACAATATGAAAACTAAAGTGATTTACATTAACATACCAGGAAGAAAGGCAAGGAAACCCAGGAACAAGAGACCATATGCCTGAGAGCTATCACCCTCCATGTGACCTGTGAATATAAAATATGAAAGGAAGAGAAGAGAACTTCCTAGGAGGAGGAGGAACAATGCTAGGGCAATTGACTTCCACGGGATCTTCCTCAAGGACTTTGGAGTGTATGTGAACCGAAGGTCAACATTGTCTTCAGTAAGATTGTTGTCCTCCTTGTCCTCTGTAGGAAGAGCAGAATATCGAACATTGCGCCTTGCCGCCATACTGCAATATCTGCATTGGAAAAACATACCATAAATACAAGTATAAAAATTACCAAAATAACACATAATAAGATGAAAGAGTTCAATCAATTAATAATATGATACAGCTAAATGAAATCACCAATAACAGTTGAAGATAATCGAGTAAAACCTGCTTTGCAAATATAGGTTGCATTAAACAGTAAAAATAATGACATCACATATGATCTGTTAATGCTTGGCAATGGACACTAGGCATTTCATGTGCAATCATCCTCAAAGGAAAGTTAAATTTCATATCATATGACCATGGTTATCATAGTACCCTGGCGAGGCGAGTCACCTCCGGGGCACCGGGACGCCTAGACATCATTTAGGCGACCAAACTTTCTCCTTTTTATTTCCTTTCTTTCTTTTCTTTTCCCCTTCTCCTTTTCTTTCCGAGCAAAGAGACCCCCTCTCCCCCACATCCACCTCCGCCTCTCCCCCGCCGCCGTTGTGCCAAGCAGCTGTGCAGAAAACCCTAGACGACCACCCAGGCGATGGCAGTGAACTCCTAGTCACCCCAGGCGACGCCTGACGCGGCCAGGCGGGTGACTTGCCATCGCAAGTCGAGGCGAGCCCCCCTGGCGGTCAGTGCCTCGTGACCAGATGCCTAGGCTCCAACTATGAGTCGCCTAGGCGATGCCGTGATAGCCATGCATATGACCAAGAAAAAATTAATGTAGTTTTTTTTTTCAGTGAAGCTCATTAGGAGTCGAGTTTATTGCTGCATGTAATTTGGAACCAACTGAAAGAGCAGGTAGAACAGATAGAAATGGGATGGCATAACACTGATAAATGTTCCAGCTAACAGATCTGGCTTTCTGCGGGTTAGTATTCTATGTAACACAAATCAGACAGATTCCCATAACAACTTTCAACATCTACATGCAATTGCATTCAATTAACTTATTTTTAACTTATAATTTTTGTCAAAATGTCTTATTGTATACTACCTGCAGTGACTTTTTTACTCTTCAACATCAACAAGATCCAACTTCGACCATTAAATTGACTGCTATATATTTAAAATAAGTTATAAAAATATTGTTACGAAAGTATTCATGTCAAACTTACTCATTTCATTTTCATATCTTTAATCTAAATACTCAAAATGGTAGCTTTGATTAAAGCTACAATGGTTTGACTGCAAGGATTCCAGGATGTCAATATTTTGTGACTGGAGGAGGAAGTATCCTGGTTTGCATTCACATAACAAAGTATTCTACACATGCAAGCACAAATCAAAACCGCTTTTAGTATGAAAGCATTAGACGTATGGTATGATGCACAAGCATACAAATGATAATGGTACAAAAAAAATCAAGAACCAATGTTCTAAATAATGGTAAAAAATGAATGAACTTTAGCGTTTATAGGGTAAGCGGCCTTGTAAACAGTCTTGTAAATGGTTTTACTATTTAAAATTCAGAGACATGTATACATGTGTTTGCAGTGACAAAATAAGCATTTAATTCATCTTCTTTCATGCGTATAGATGAAACTACTAGGTTATCAACAATTGTCCACAGCGATGACATGAAGAAAAAAGATAACATAATGTGAATGTAATTAAGGAATCATAATCGAATGAGTGAATAGCTCAAGTGACAATAAAAAGAAGGGCGCATTCATCTCAAGTATGTCATAATGTTCCATGTCATGGCAATCTTGCAACTTTACCCAAATAAATGGTCTAATAAAACGGGCCAATAAACGTTAACAGTTGTTAAACCGAACAGACGGCCCAATAAAATGGGCGAAACTTGAAATATCCATAAAAGTAACGGTCAGGGGACCTCTACCTTTTTAACGGCCATTTACTGTTGGAATCACTCCTCACTCAGGCAAGTGTTTATCACAAACACTCACGCACTCACTCTGGTGGACGCAAAATACACAAGAAATTGAGTAGCACAAGCTAGCAAGCTTTGGTTTTTGACGCCACACAAACTCACGTCATTTTCCATTCACATATAGACTCAAGAGTACATGCAAGGAAAGAAATAAGAGCCAGCCAAATCACTTGGCCATCCCTCATGCCATGATTGTTGAAAACATTCCTAAACTCACGCCACCACTAATGACCACTAATGACCATGCACACACTAATCAAGGGGCAGATAGCCGCATGTGGCCAGCGAATCACACGCTACCATTTTTAACGTCAGGTTCCATGCATGAGCCAGTCGCAAGACCTATTCGCCGCTTCTAAAATCACTTCCGTGTGTACTGCAGCTCATGCATCTCCACACCACACGTTCACATGCAGTTACATCTCCTGATCGTGTCTATCCCCTATGCACTTCACACACGTATGCACTTACCATGTCACACGGCATGGTCTCTCACCGTGTATGCGTGCTTGGCTCAAAACAACAAAGACTCACTAGTCTCACACGTTTTGTTGCTATGCACTTGATCTGCCGCTGCGCATTATTTCTAGTTACACATGTATGCAAAATAAATAAACATGCAAAGGCTAATGACAAGATTATATCTAACAATTTCCCTCCTAATCTTGGCATGGCCACACTCATAGCAGGGTAGGTTCATCGTCACTGATTGCCGCAGCAAGTAGCGCCTTCTCCTTTTCAGGGCACTCGTATGCAAAGTGCCCTAACTCTTGACACTTGTAGCACATTGTCTTTGCTTTGTCAAATTTCTTCCTGCGGCCACCACCACTTGAGTTGTTGGAGGTGAGAAGCAACTGCTCTTCACGCTTGTCATTGTGCTTGCGGATCCTTTCCTCATACGCTTTGAGGCGCCCAATCGCCTCATCGAACGCCATGGTGTCCAAGTCAGAGAACTGCTCGATGGCTGCGATGACCTGCAAAAACTTGCTGGGCACCGAGTCGAGTAGCTTCTTGACGAGCTCGGCGTCCTCCATGGTTGCACCGAGGTCACTCAACTTGTTCGCTAGGCTACTGATTTTGCCCGCAAACTCATCGATGGACTCGGTTTCCTTCATGCGCAGGTCCTTGAAGTCACTTTTCAAGGTTTGCACCCGCGCCTTCTTCACTCGATCAACGCCAAGGCACCTTGTCTTCAGGCTCTCCCACATCTCCTTGGCGGTCTTCTTCTTGGCGATCTGTTGGAGCACGTCTTCGGGGACGGCCCCGAGAAGACATGCACATGCCAGCTTGTCCTTCCGCCTTTCCACGACCTCACCGTCCGCAGGCTCGATGGCACTCCAAATGTCTTGCGCATCCATGTTTGCCTCCATCTTGATCACCCAGGTGGAGTAGTTCGTTGCCGTCAGCATCAGGTAGCACAAGGAGACGCCACTCTCCTTCACTGCTTGCACCGGAGTGATCGACATCTCCTTGTAGTGTGGATACTTGGGCATACAACTACTATATGGTGGCTCTGATACCAATTGTTGGAATCACTCCTCACTCAGGCAAGTGTTTATCACAAACACTCATGCACTCACTCTGGTGGACGCAAAATACACAAGAAATTGAGTAGCACAAGCTAGCAAGCTTTGGTTTTTGACGCCACACAAACTCACGTCATTTTCCATTCAGATATAGACTCAAGAGTACATGCAAGGAAAGAAATAAGAGCCAGCCAAATCACTTGGCCATCCCTCATGCCATGATTGTTGGAAACATTCCTAAACTCAAGCCACCACTAATGAACATGCACTAATCAAGGGACATTTCTAAACTCACGCCACCACTAATGACCATGCACACACTAATCAAGGCGAGATAGTCACGGCCAAATAATCTGCGCTACCATTTTTAACGTGCGTTTCCATGCATGAGCCAGTCGCAAGACCTATTCCTTCGCTACGAAAATCATTTCCGTGCGTACTGCAGCTCATGCATCTCCACACCACACGTTCACATGCAGTTACATCTCCTAATCGTGTCTATCCCCTATGCACTTCACACACGTATGCACTTACCGTGTCACATGGCATGGTCTCGCACCGTGCGTACATGCTGACTCAAAACAACAAAGACTCACTAGTCTCACACGTTTTCTTTGCTATGCACTTGATCTGCCGCTGCGCATTATTTCTAGTTACACATGCATGCAAAATAAATAAACATGCAAAGGCTAATGACAAGATTATATCTAACATTTACAAGGCCTTAATGGCCTTTATTTTGAACATTGTTAAGAACAACGTGTTTGAAATGCAATTTTCTATTTTGAGTTGCCTAGCCATGAGGTACTTATGTCAGTCAGCACTGTACTTTGATAATACTCTATACAGTCCCTTTCATAAGGCATACTTTTGACAGGGCATGGTGATTACGAAAGTTCTAAGAATAAGTGCTGTGGAAAGATGAGAGATAACTGTCTGTTTGGGTGGTGACACATAAATGTATAGGAAGGGGGATGAAATAAATAAGGGCCAAAAAGAGAAACTAACATCAAATCTACATGCGTGCCTTATATTGTGGGATAAGATTGAAAAACTAATACGTGTCATATAAAGGACTGGGGGTGGTACAAGATAATATATACAATTTTTGCTTACGAAGTGTATTATTGACATACAAATTTATCTCTCCGCACTCTAGTCACAGTAGCAGTAACATGCAATAACCTTGAGCATGCATCTCTGGTTTCAGAAAACCCCACATAATCAAGATATATTGATTTGTGTTGCATATAAACCATTTCAGACAACTCATGTTCAAAAGCTTTATCTGCTGCAAGCCTGACAAAACAGGACCTACTGCCCAAAGGACAGCCTAATAACATCTTATTATGCATGTGGCCCTGTCCTTGTCCACTAGATCTTGAGCTCCTGCAGCAATAGAGAATCATTTTTTGCCTGGGATGTTTCTTTTACAAATGCACACAAACAAATGAGGAATAAAACAAAACATGGCCATGCAGTCGATAAGCCAACATTAGTGGTCTAAAAGCAAGGTGGAGATGCCATGATGCACAAATAGAAAACGTACAAAATGAGACATAACAGTTTACAAACAAAATAATCATACAAGCGCAGCACTGTTTTAATCAACATGCATATCGCAAGTCAAACAATAAAGCTCAACTCGGTAGAAGCATGGCAAGGGTCAAAGGAGGCTCAATTTTTCTTGGTGGAGATGCAACAAGAGACCCTCGTGTGACAGCTTCAGCAGGGAATAGCCGAAAGGGATGCTGGTTACAACCTTAGTGAGGATTGGGGTTTACTGCAGAAAACCAGTATTGAAGTATTCTGCAGCTATTTTAATGGAAACAGATGTTTAGCACTACGCAAATGTGAAGAAACAGAAACTTTGAAGAAAATATAAAGAACAAGAGTAAAATAAACCCAGTTCGCACTTGGGGTCCGAGATTTTTGCAAACAACAAGACCATTAACTCTGGCAGCAGACACTCCAGCAGGAGATACGCAAGAAAAGGTTCCCAATGGCAATGTGGGCAATAAGATTATCAATTAGGCAGAACCTTCCTACACTAGAGATGGAAAGGCAGATTTATCGTACCAAATAGAGAGTTAGGAGAACCCTTCATATAGCAGATCTGTACCTAACAATAGAAATCAGTGGCGAGATGAATCCTATCGGGGCAAACAGACAACTAAGGCAGCATCATTGGTACAAAGGTTGCATGTTAAGTGGCAAATTAGAGGTTCCACAAGATCTCATCGCTCATTCAAAATATGCATGGCATACTATTTCCTCCACTAATCTTTCACATGATGTGCATTTTATAGCAAGACGACTACCTTAATACCTTTCCAAATTTCCAAGTGAAAAGGAAACAAAAGTTTGTGCACATCAAACACACTACATTTAGGGAGAGCAAGATGAAAATCGTGTTGATGTTTAACTGTGTTCAAAATTCATTAGATGGTAACCACTGCAACAATAGAAATGTAACATGGGGAAGAGTTTTACAAAAATCCGATTAAATACTCTATGAGCGGTAAAAAATAATCTCAACACACTAGGAATATGATAACGAAATTGTAAAACTGCTTGCAAGAACCATACAGGCAAAGTGTGCTCAATGAAGGGCTTGTTCAAGTAAACTAAGAAATTAAATGGAACAAACTCAACTCGGCTAATGGTGATTTCCTTGTTTCATCTGATTCCTCTTTGCGACAGTTTCATCAGAGTTGGAAGAAAAAAATTACCGTATGCTATGGTTGGAATGCCCACAGATAAAAAAAATCAAAATAACAGCTACTTGCACTCCTCCTTGGCCTTCTAATTGCAACATAAAATCAGATAATTCAGTCCAGGTTCTCAACAGAAATGTAGAAACTGCGAAGATCTGTCTAAATTTGACTCCTGCTATGACCAGATAAAAGATGACAAAACCAAGAAAACACCACGCCCTCCGATTCAGCCTACGATGAGATAGACAATAGAATCACGCAGCATGGAGGAAGAGGACGATGTACCTTGAGGGGTTGCGACTGGTAGGAGGAGGAGGAGGAGGCGGAGACAAGAAGGGGACGGCCGGGGATGGCGGAGATGGAGAAGCCGGTGCTGCGGAAATGGGGAGAGGAACGAGAGACGAGAGAGATGGGGTCACGGGGTTTCAGGGCCAGTAGGGATGGCAATCGGGTGGGTACCTCCTGGTACCACTGCCTGAAACCCGAACACGAACCCGAATCACATGTCGCCCACCCGAACCCGAAAACCTTCACGGGCACAGATCTATGCCCACACCCGAACCCGATAGATACCCGAACCCAATGGGTACCCGAACCCGAACCCTGATCTTGTGACCTAAATACCCAATGGATACCCAAAACTACCCATCCAAACTTTTCACTAGTGACACCCACCCAAGTTCTTGTTTGACTGACTAAACTGTAGTGAGAAGGTTAAATTACAGATGTTCTGAATAACAACAATACTATGCTAAATCATCTATAAGACTATAATTGAATATATACGCAGATATTGGAACAATGAAAGAGCTTTATTTTGTACTCCAAACCATCATGGTTCAACCAGGTGCAAAATTTTCTGTAAATGCCCTAAATAATTTAGTAGTACCAACAAATCCGACACAATGTCCAGAAAAGAATCATGATAATGTTGGTTCGTGTCAATTACTTGCAGTGAAGTTATGCAAGTATCACTCTGGATATAAGCATTTTGAAGGCCAAGCATGGGACACAGCTAAAAACACATACAAATCATGTCAAAGAAAAGCATTTCAGGTGCTCTGCTCATACATAACCAACTTATAATTTGCGAGGACCACCAAATAAAACTTAAATGACCTAAAAATGTGCCCCTAATTTATTGCCAGCAAATGTAAAGCATTAACAGAACAACAGTACTTTATTCTTGCATATTTTTAGGAAAATGATATCTTTTCAGAAAAATCATATGATAAAGACTGTCATCAGTTTGTTCAAACGAGGATGTTAAGAGATCTCATTTTTCTCATGGTCATCAACAAAAGAATCATCCCTATTGGCATATTCCCATGATAACAGGGCAATTAATATGGCATTGCTTGTGCTATTTAAATTCTTGGAATCTGACAAAAGGCTATACTACTAGAGCATATTTAGCATTGCATTCAAATGGAAGTATTTGTGATTACAAGGCTAACACACCTTGCCGCATTTTCAGTCCTGAAACTAATGGAATAGACTTCCAGGAATTAGATGCCAATAACAAACTACCACCACTCATTGCCGCAAGGTTGACCTATGCATGCTCGCAATGGATCATCCTTTCATACAAATACACTAGCATCATGGCATTGAAGAATATAGAACCAATCAAACATTCACACTATCAGGTAACGACACTTAGCACACTATTCACTGTACAACATCTAAAATTTGGGACTAAATTCCTATTACTCAATTCTTGAATCATGATATCAGTAGGGTGTTTATGGTACAAGGCATACATAAACCTAACATTTTATTCGAGTCACTTGAGTATGCAGAACATGTCCTTTGTAAATGATAATGAATGTAAAAAACTGCATGAACATGTATATCCAGAAGATTCGCCCAAATCAACAGATTCTACCAGCCAAATCTATAATCTAAGTGTAGTACCTCTTTTAATCTGCGCTGCGCTGTCCTTCCCCTTTCTCGGATGGGCCGGATGGCTAGATCTGAGCTGATGTTTGATGATGAGCTAGGGGCGGCGGCCGACGGTGCAGCAGGACCGGTGGAGCCCAGGGACCGGTGGGTACAAAATGCGTCCGTAGCCCTACCGTTCCGTGCGTCCGTACCCCCCGTCCCGTCCTTTCCTTTTCCGGTTTTCACCCCGTGAACCTGAGTCCCCGACGCCAATTCGCTTCGTCTCCCAACCCTAACTGCGCCCAGCCCCCTCCTTCGCCTCCTGCGCGGCTGCGCCTCCATTCCCGCTGCGCCCGCCGGGCTCCACCGGTCCTGCTGCACCGTCGGCCGCCGCCCCTAGCTCATCATCAAACATCAGCTCAGATCTAGCCATCCGGCCCATCCGAGAAAGGGGAAGGACAGCGCAGCGCAGATTAAAAGAGGTACTACACTTAGATTATAGATTTGGCTGGTAGAATCTGTTGATTTGGGCGAATCTTCTGGATATACATGTTCATGCAATTTTTTACATTCATTATCATTTACAAAGGACATGTTCTTCTGGATATACACTTTGCCTGTATGGTTCTTGCAAGCAGTTTTACAATTTCGTTATCATATTCCTAGTGTTTTGAGATTATTTTTTACCGCTCATAGAGTATTTAATCGGATTTTTGTAAAACTCTTCCCCATGTTACATTTCTATTGTTGCAGTGGTTACCATCTAATGAATTTTGAACACAGTTAAACATCAACACGATTTTCATCTTGCTCTCCCTAAATGTAGTGTGTTTGATGTGCACAAACTTCTGTTTCCTTTTCACTTGGAAATTTGGAAAGGTATTAAGGTAGTCGTCTTGCTATAAAATGCACATCATGTGAAAGATTAGTGGAGGAAATAGTATGCCATGCATATTTTGAATGAGCGATGAGGTAGGTCAAGGTTGTTAGGTCAAGGTTGTTCTATGACAACTATTGTTCCGAAGTGTGAACTGATTTAATAAGTATAGCTTGTTTGGGATTTTCTCTACCAAAATACAGCATGTAGTAACGAAGGAGGTAGTTTTTTTATTCCAGAATAATGTTCAAATTTCTGGTTTGCATAAGATACCAGAGATAAACAAAATCTACACAAGTTTTTGGATAGCATATGTTATCAAATTTTCATTTCCCATATGAACTTTTCTACTATTGAGAAGGTGTCCAGTACCGAATATGAAGATATCAAGATGTCATTTATGTGTGCCTTTCTCTTAGCCAATGCCTCTATGAGCATATCCTAATGGTATTTAGTAAATATGTACTAATGTTGACTTCGTATCTTTTTAAAGAAGATTGTTCAAAAGAATATACAAAGATGATGAAGTATTAAAATTAGTTATTGTCTGGCAATAGTATTAAGGGGAGGGCACAGATGGTTACTTCAACCCATATCAATCTACAGAAACACAATTTGGTCTAAGGTCTGCATACCCGTACTTTATGGACCTAGGAGAGCTAACAAACAATGCCGTTCTCAACAAGCACACGACCAAACTCTGGATACCTGAGAGCACTCTAAAAGTCTAATCCAAGAAATTTCCATTATGACAAAGCTGTCTGGAAAAGGATAGGGCAATTTTCGTGTTAAAAATATTTGCATAAACACCATGAACAACTAACCTTGGCAGACGACCCTGCACTGCTGAATAAGCCCTTGAATCCCTTCTTAGTGACCAAACCTTGTCCTGAAAAAAGAACTCAATGTGCAACATAAGGATTTTATGCAAGGAAATTAACTGGGTGACACAGGTGCTGTTAGTGACACCATGTAGACTAAATCATTTTGATGGCACTCAAGGCAACCAGACTAATGGTGCTTCCATTATTCTAACACAACAAGGATCTAAAATTCAGATTAAGGAATCAAAAGAATTGCATGAGATGCGATTTTTTCCAAATGGGATAACCTGAACCCCATTACCACCAGATACCAGAGTGAATACCTCCAATACATGTACTGTAAAATGCTACGCACAAAAACATCAGACAAAAACAGAAGTAATCATCATACGGAAGACACATTGAAAGCGACTACACATCGCATGACGAAGTAATCATACAGAAGTGATCCACAAAGCAATTAGACCACACAAGTGCTCGCCTGGGCACCATATCTGGTATGCACAAGCTCCTGTACCAAGATTTTCTAGTAACGGCAACCAAGAAACCACAAAAAATAGCCTAAGGGACAACAAGATTTGGCACTTACGGAAATCACAACCTAGAGGACAAGAACTGCACGCAAGTATAGTTCTGAACAAGATTTGAAACGTACCTGATTGCTTCGCTACCGACGTGGTTGGAGACGTGCGCCGCCTCCCTTTGGTTTCCTCCTTCCACCTTTTGGTTGCTTTTTCCCCCCTGTGTGTGCAGCAACACTGTGTTCGTGAGGAGCGGTGTTCGTGCCCGGCGGTGGAAGGAGATCACGCCATCACGGGAGGATGAGATGTTGGGAGAAAACAAGGGGGAGTGAGGGGAAGGAGGACGGCGCACGTACCGGCAGCATCTGTTGGTAGCGCAGCAGTGGCGGAGGAGGAACCCTAGACGAGGAGATGCGTGTGGGATACGTGGGCGGCGGCCTGGAGGAGAGGGGGCGTGGAGAAGGGTGGGGCGTGGGTACATATGCGATGGCAGTGGTGGTAAATAATTGTGAATTTGGTGAGGGAGGTTTACCATTGGAAGGTTGAGAATCAGGTGGAAGCCGGATTTTTTTTGCTCCTAAGTCACAAGTCAAAAAATATAAATCACTTCTTCAGATTCTTATGTGAAGCTGATAGATTTTTTCCTGTTTGGTACAGCTTCTCAGATTCTTATGGAGAAGCTGAAGCTAGGAGCTGTACCAAACAGGCTCTAAGATTCACATGTTATGAGATATCCATCAAGTATCTATAGACAAAATTGATATCCATGCCTATCCTATAACTTTATCGGGTATCCGAACCCGAAAATCTACGAGGCTCAAGTGCTGCTCGAATCCACTCTTATTGGGTCAGGTACCCGCGGGTACCCGAGGGTACCCGAACCCATAGATAAAACTGCCATCTCTAGGGGCCAGCATAGGCTGACGAAATTTATTTGGGTCGAATGCCCAGGCGTCCAAGACACAGCCCTTACCGAGGTGGCCAAATGGGCCAGCCCAAAGTCCAGTACTATGTGCAGAATCCAATCGTAAATTGGTTGTGCTTAGACCAGCACCTCAACCAGATTACAACACGGTCGGATTCGGCTCATTTCCTGATTTTCGAATTTCTAGCCACTTTATAGCCGTGAGAGGCTAAAAAAATCCAAAAAATCTCAATTTTTTCTTATAAATAGTATAGCAGCCCCTCTCTCATTTCTCCACCAGCAAACTTACAATCTCTTCTCTGCATTCTCTTGTTCTCGGTGCTAATTTGGTAAAATTAAATAATTTTACCAAAAATCTGAAATTCAGCTTCTCACTTTGTAACGTCCCAAAATTTGGTCGAATTTTAAATTTTGGAGTTATTTGAATTTTTTTTTATGAATTACCCAACCTTTATTTTCATTTAATTGCATTTTATTGAATTTATCTGAATTTTTGGGGATTTATTGGATTTAATTAACATTTATTTAAACTACCCTTCTCTTAATTATTCAATATCGAGAAAAAGTATTTATCAAAAATAAATGAAAATATTTTATTCAAGCTCTAAATATCTTAAAATATTTTCTAGAATTTTTTAGAATTTTTCGGTATTTTTAGAGCCCTAAATAATTACTTTTATTTTCTCGAATTATTTTTATTGAGAAAATCCGAGTAATTCCCAGCTCTGATGTCGGTAGCCCAACAACATCTTTCGGCGCCAAACCCTAATCGCCGCCGTTTTAGCGCGTTGGATCTTGATCGGACGGACGCGATTAAATCCGTTCGCCGAATTGAGGATTAATCGTCACCATTGGATCGCGATCGGACGGCGCGATGGGACCGTCGGTCTCGGGGCGAAGCGTGTCGGCCCGCCGTCGCCATTGGCCGCCGCAGATCGTGTCGAGGATTTCTTCGCGTCTCGAGGTCGTCGAAGCGAGTGAAATAGGCCGGCGTGTGCAAAGACTTCACCCCGCTCATTTCCCCTCTCGCTCGTTAGCTCTCGTCCACCGTAGCCCTCTCGGGGCTCGCCGTAGTTCACCCTCTTCCCGTTTGGTTTTATTTGTGCCCGCCGTGCTCATGCCGTTCCGCCGCAATGAGACCTTCCCGAAGTTCCTCGTGACGAGCGCATCTTCTGCGCCACTTCTTCCGGCCAGGAGACACACGGAAGCGCCGTCGCCGTGTCATCTTCTCCAAGTCCGTTGACCAACGCCGCCGCCTCTTCTTGAACCGCGACTCACCTCGGCCGTCGGATCTCCGCCGGACGCCCAAAATAACGCCACGTAGGCAGATTAACGATGAACCGCTCGGTTAGTCTTGCGCCGTTAGATTGAATCTCGATCGGAAGCAGCGTGAGACGTGGTGGATGCTTCATGACGCGTGTCCGTCGGCCGACATGTGGGCCGGGCATTGTTCATGGGCTCGCTTGTCGGCGTGTGACCGGGTTATTGCACGTCGGCCACCGACGTCACCCGAGGGCCCGCTCGTCGATGACCGAAAGGCGGCGTGGTTAACTCCGGTGTTGACACGTGTCGCCATGAGAATTAATCCGGATTTTCAGTAGGAAATTAAATAGAATAATTCGGTTATTATTTATTTGAATTTCAGCAAACTTAAAAATGCTATAACTTTTGCGTTTTAACTTTCGGATTTGGGTGATTCCAGTGCCCAAAATTTGTAAAAATGTGAACTATTTATTGGTGATTTTTATTTAATTTTAGTGAATTGTTTGCTGTCTGTATTATATATTTATTGTGTGTTTGCTTGTATCGAGTAGACTCAGAGTTGCTTAATTAAATCGAGGAGAGTTTGAGGACCCGTCGCGAGAACCTCGACTGAACCAACTCCTCTTGAAGGCAAGTCGTGCTTTGACCATGTTGCCCCTAGATTTTAAAAGTATATTTTGATTTCCATATTGCATGCTATGTTAAGTACAACCACTATTGATTAAATTGGGAAATGGTAGTTAAAAGCCAAACTTGTTATGCCACCTTGATTATAAATGTTTATATGCCTGAAACCTTGTTCACCCTAAGATGCTTAAATATGTTGGATGCTAATATGATGCCAACACGGGAGGCTAGACCGTGATTAGTCGCTTAGCTTTGCTTGTATCGTGGAATGACTTTCAAATATCAAATGAATATTGACTAAACAATTATGGAGCGATTTTGGAAAATGCGATGATGTCATGAATTGGGCCGGGATAGTGACACGTGTGGTGCTATTCATGAACCGATGTGGAAAATGGCATGTGTTGCTTAAGTATAAAGTGGGGTGGGAAAATGATTTGAGCAGGGCAAGTGGCAAGAAGGCTTCGTGCGAGTGGGCTGTGTGGCAATGGGATGTATGAAAAGATTGTGAAGGCTGTGTGCCGAGATGTATAAAATGGTTGTCTTGCGGGACAATTAAGGACTTAACCTTGCGAGCCTTTGAGCTGAGTTAAAGTGTACAACCACTTATGCGGAATGGGGCGGACCTAGTTAAGTAGGTTTCTAATATCTTTCCTTTGATACCTCGGGGTGTGATTACACCAAAAATGTAACAGACGGGGCGTACATGCCGCGGCTTGGTACCCATCTAACGGTATGTGCTGTTCTAAACTCGGCTCTGTGGGAGGAGTGTTAGGAAGGCAATCTTGGAGAGGATCATCGGCTAAGTGTTAGTCTCTGAAAGACTTTGTTACAATCAATCGCTTTGTGTGGTGAGCATCAGTATCTGTGGGTAAAGTGTCTGACCTCTGCAGTGTGTGTGTGAATCTATTGAATAGCCGTGTCCGCAGGTATTGGACATTGCTTTCGGTGATTACAAATCAAGGGTTAGATTTTCAAAATGAAAATGTGGAATGGGTGGTTGTGTGCCAAAAAGTCAGTGAATGAAATTAGGGCGTGTGCCAAACTCTTGGAAAAGAATTGAGAAATTAATTATTAAATATTATTGATCTTCTTGCTTTTAATCTAATAGGACTACCTATCAAAAAGAAATCTTTGCTTTATGCAAAATAACCAATTAAGCCTTTCCTTGGAATAAGCCTTGCATATAGTAATAGTCGCATTGTGCATGACTTGTTGAGTATGTTGTATACTCACCCTTGCATCGACAAAAACCTCGGAAGATGAAGCCGTACCACCTTGGGAGGAGGAGTTCATTGAAGGCCGGGAGGACTAAGGGTTGGGCCGCTTTCGAGCTTTGTGATTAAGAAGGGTCCCGCTATCGTATTTTGCTTCCATTGAATGAACTTGATCTTGATGATATTTATCGCTCTGCATGTGAAGTATTGTAAGGTGGCCATAAGGCCATGTAACTCGTTACTATTAATGCTTGAAGTACTTATTATTTATTTCATTGTGTATGATTGTGGTACTTCAACTTTGTTTATCTGTGTGTACTAAGCGTGATCTGGACTAGTCAGAGTACCTGAGTGTCCGAATCCGTGGGAATTCGGGGCACGACAGGGATGGTATCAGAGCCATATTGTCTGTAGGACTTGACCCTAGTTAGACTGGCCGTTTTAATGGAGTCCAAAGTAATTTCTAAAGAATAAAATCTGGACAAGAATAATCAATGAAATCTTGACTCATCTCTTCTTCTTTACTTCATACCTCTGCTGTATTTTTGCTATTACTTTCGTGTTCTTTAAAATTTGTTGTTACGACGCTTGCTTTGGCGGATGCGGATGGTTCACTCCTTTGGAGAGCGTCACGGTGGCTACGCTGCGGAGCTCTGGAGGATGCTCCAGGTGTTGGGAGGCTTCGACCGACCACTCTACAAGTCCCGCACCTGGATAGTCAACGGGATCGCTCGTGGATGGGAGACGACTCTGACCTTGTACGCTCGGGAGCACGCTCGTGCTAGTCGTCGCTCGCCTCGCGGTGAAGCGAGCAGCTCTGGCGGGCATCTGAGTGTGCCGAGTTGCTGCTGCTACCGGATCGCGAGGACCACGGCCGAGCCAGGGATACCGCCTTCGTGTGCACCCGCCGCGGTGGACCCTACAGCCGCTTGGACTGGAGGGCAACGCCGCCGTTGTGCACAGGTCGGTTCACTGCGGCACGAGGAGGTGATGGGCGCCACGACTCACGGGCTTGAGCCGTCTACGCGTTCGAGGAGACCGAGGAGGCCTTACGAGAGACCCGCATGCACGCCGCTCGAGAGGATCGCTGAGTTGGAGGAGGCCCTCTGGCCACGGAGAGCGAGCAACATCATGGAGCTCGGCGAGCGGCGAGAGGAGCAGCCAGCGAGCAGCAGCGCCAGCGCCAATGAGACCAATGACGGTGGAGCCCCAGTGCACCGTGGGAGGGCATGGGGACCAGTTTGCCCCGATGCCAGCTCACCGCCGGTTTACGTGATCGGCGAGCCGCAGCCGGGTTGGCTCGATGAGTGATGATTTGTCAGAGTTGTAGTGTCCAGCTTTTGCGTCGAGGCTCAGTTGTTTTGAGTCGCGTCTTTATTTCCGAACCTTAGTATGCGATGTTGTAATGAACTATTGATGTGATGATGTGATTGGCTGATTTTGTGGTTGCATAGTCCCTAGACTATGTAAGCAACCATACCTATTACTATTAAGCTTGAAAGTTTTATGGTTCTATTTAAGTTACACCTGTTTCCCCGTATAAGTTCCTATACTTGCCTATTCTTTTCCCCCTTATCTCTAAACCACCGAAGCAATCAACAGATGGTGAACACTCGCAACAATGGAGCCGGAGGCGATGGTTCACGCCACGAGGTAGTCGAATGGTACGCCGCCACCCCAGCAAAGACCGCCAATAGATATCACGAAATCTCGGAGCATTCCTTGCAGCCAGAACCACGATTAATGCAAACAATGATGACAACGATTAAGGTAACAACGGCTTTTCGGTAATCGCTAATAATCGGGCTATGAACAATGGACCCGTCCCTACTCAAGATTGTGCGAATTTATGAGGACACGACCACCGACTTTCTCGGGTAATGCCACCGCTAGAGGCGGATGATTGGTTAAGAACCATCGAAGGAAATTGCACATAACCCGGTGTGAAGGACACGAGAGGGTGCTTTATGCCTCTCACCACTTGAGGAACAAAGGTGAATGGTGGGAGAACTCTCACGTCACGCAGAGAACCCGCAGAAATTACTTGGGAAGAATTCACCTAGCTTTCCGTCAATACCATGTCTTGGAGGGTATTATGGAACCGAAAAGGAGGAATTCCGCTACTGAAGCAAGGAGGCGAGCGATGGCGATTATCTGAATAAATTCACTCGGTTGTACGCTACGCTCCGTAAGACGTAGCAACAGACAAAACAAGGCGATCCGTTTCTGAAGGACTTAACACTGGTTTCTGGTGGGGTGATTACCCACACTTTCCGGATTTCCAAGAATCGGTAAACAAAGGCGCTCATCTTTGAAGACAAGCGCAAAGAACTCGGCGATAATCAAACGCCGCATGGCACAACAGGAGGACGTCGGGGTCATCGAAAATGAGAATGATACTGACAATTCACCAGATTCGGCCGAGGAACAATGTCGAGCGCCGCCACCAATGCCAAGACCACGGACAAACCCCTCGGACCCGATCAAGGTTGTTAATCGAAATAGTGGAAATCGGCAAATGGCGGGAGGCGCCTACAATCAAGAACGAGATGGGGCATTTCGCCAATGCGTGCCCAAAGAAAGGAGGCGTGACACCAATGCGCTTCAATCTAGGAGCACCCGGCCAAGACCCTAACCAAGGAGGAAGCCGAGGACTGCACCACCGGAGCTACACCGAGCATTCACTCGAGGCGGATCAATCACATTTCCGCAGACGAAGTCCAGAACGCTACGGACGTCGTGCTTGGTAAGTTCTTAGTCAACTCAGTGCCAGCTACCGTACTATTTGATTCAGGAGCTTCGCATTCGTTCGTTTCTCGAGATTTTGCCATGACAAATGATCTGGATGTGGTTAATCTTAAAAGTACACTCCTAGTTCAATCCCCTGGATCCGAACTCCGTTCTAAGGTCGGATGTTCTGGAGTTAAGTTATTAATAAAAGGAGTAGAGTTCCTAGCGAACCTTATTATACTAGATACCCAAACCTGGATGTTATCACGAGGAATGGATTAGTTGACTAAGCATAAAGTCAGATTAGGCGTGGACGGAGAGTTGTGTCTATTGAGAGCCCTGAAGGTAGAAAGGTGGAATTTCAAGCAGTGGCAGTTCGAGGAGGACAGATGCTAGTGAACAATTTGGAGACTGTCAGTATAAGAGATGTACCAGTGGTCGATGAATACCGGATGTTTTTCCCGAGGAATTACCAGAATGCCACGAGCGAGAGACATAGAGTTCAGTAATTGACTTAGTACACAGAACAAAGACCGATAGCAAAGAGGCCATATCGGATGTCTACCGAAGAGTTGGTAGAAATGAAGAAGCAAATTGAGGAGTTGTTGGAAAAAGGATTCATCAGACCGAGCTCGTCACCATGGGGAGCACCGGTTCTATTCGTTAAGAAGAAAGACGGAAGTTTCCGGATGTGTATAGACTATCGCGCACTTAACGAAGTGACGATAAAGAATAAATACCCATTGCCCCGAATCGATGATCTTTTCGATCAATTAAGAGGAGCAGGAGTATTCTCCAAGATCGACCTTAGGTCAGGATATCACCAGTTGAGAATCAAGACAGAAGACATACCCAAGACCGCATTTTCCTCAAGATATGGACATTATGAGTTCACCGTTATGTCATTTGGATTGACAAATGTGCCCGCATACTTCATGAACTTGATGAATAAAGTATTTATGGAATACCTGGATAAATTTTTGGTTGTGTTCATAGATGATATATTGGTTTATTCAAGGACGGATGAAGAGCACGCCCAACATTTGAGATTAGTGTTGGAAAAGCTAAAGAACAGCGGTTGTATGCAAAGTTTAGTAAATGCGATTTACGGAAGAGTAAGGTAGATTTCTTAGGGCATGTCATGATTTGCCAAGGAGTTCTGATGGACCCAAGCAAGGTTGAGACAGTGCTACATTGGGAGTCGCCTAGGACAGTTTCGCAAGTTCGGAGTTTCCTTGGAATGGCTGGTTATTACCGCCGATTTATAGAAGGATTCTCGGCAATTGCTAGGCCAATTACGCAATTGTTAAAGAAAGAGAAGAAATTTGTTTGGACACCGGATTGTGAGAAGAGTTTCCAAGAATTGAAGAAAAAGATCGACATCGACACCGGTGTTAGTGCAACCGGATGTGCATCGAGTTTCGATATCTCTTGTGATGCATCACGCCAAGGACTTCGGATGTGTGTTAATGCAAAATGGAAAGGTAGTAGCCTATGCATCAAGGCAATTAAGGCCACATGAAGGAATTACCCGACGACGATTTAGAGTTAGCGGTGTAGTGCATGCCACGAAGATATGGCGTCACTATCTTATTGGTAATAGGTGTGAGGTGTATCTGAGACCATAAAAGTCTTAAATACATTTTCACCCAATCGACCTAAACATGAGACAAAGGAGGTGGTTAGAGCTGATCAAGGATTACAACATGGGTATTCATTATCATCCGAGCAAGGCTAATGTAGTGGTGATGCCCCGAGTCGGAAAGGTCATGGTCTCGGTTCGAAAGTGGAAGAAAGCCGGGAGAAGCGTGCAAGGATCTTCAGAGATTGAAATTGGAAGTTGTTAGGAAGGATTAAGTAGTCGCATTAGAAGTAAAGCCTATCTTGGAAGATCAGATTAGAGAAGGTCGGAAGGATGATGAGAAGGTCAAGCGGATCAAGGCCAAGATGGAGGAAGGCCAAGCAAAAGATTTTAAGCTAGGCGAACAAGGCACATTATGGATGAAGGAACGTGTTGTGTACCCAACAAAAAGGAATTAAAGCGATTAATATTGGAGGAAGCTCATGACTCCAAGTATTGATTCACCGAGAAGTGCAAAAATGTATCAAGATTTAAAAGAAGCGGTTACGGTGGCGAATATGAAGAGAGAGGTCTTGAACACGTAGCAATCGTGTGATGTATGCCAATGAGTCAAAGCTATGCATCGAGACCGGCGAGATCGCTGCGACCCATTGAAAATACCAGAGTGGAAATGGGAAGAAATCGGAATGGATTTCATTCTGGGATTACCAAGGGCGCAAGGAGGTTATGACTCCATATGGGTCATCGTGGATCGATTGACTAAGGTCGCGCATTTCATACCAAGAAAGACAACCTATTCAGAGATAAGTTAGTGAGCTATACATGGCAAGGATCGTTTGCTTACATGGAGTCTCAAGAAAATAGTATCGGATAGAGGTACCCAATTTACCTCAAGATTTTGGGATAAATTGCATACTGACAATGGGCACCCGTTTGAACTTGATCTGACATATCACCATGCAGACGGATGGGCGGTGAAAGAGTCAACCAGATATTGGAAGATATGTTGAGAGCTTGTGCGTTAGCATATCGTCGACTTAGGACAAATGTTTGCCATATGCGAGTTTAGTTACAACAACAAGTTATCGAGCAAGTCTTGAGATGTCACCTTTTGAAGCCTTGTATGGTCGACCTTGTAGGACACCGTTAAATTGGAATGAGGCGGTGGCGTCGCGTCTTCGGACCGACATACTTCAAGAAGCCAAGAGCAAATAGCACCGATCGAGAAAGATTAAAGATTACGCATCAAGGCGTAAGAGTTATCTGCATAATCGCCGTCGAGATTTGAGTTTTGAGCCGAAAGATTATGTGTATCTCGAGTTCGCCTGAAAGGAGTCGGAGATTTCACAAAAGGGTAAACTTGCGCCAAGATATGTAGGACCGTTCAAGATCATAAGCCGTAAAGGCGAAGTCGCATATCAATTGGAGTTACCACAGTCGCTAGCAGGAGTGCACAATGTTTTTCATGTATCGCAACTCAAGAAGTGTCTCCGAGTGCCTGAGGAACAAACGTCACTAGAAGAAGTTGAACTACAGGAAGACTTGACTTACAAAGAGCAACCGATAAAAATTCTGGACACAATGGATCGGAAAACCAGAAGCAAGACAACTCGTTTCTGCAGAGTTCAGTGGAGCAACCACACAGAAAGTGAGGCCACCTGGGAACGAGAGGAAGATCTGAAAAAGGAATTCCCGAACCTATTCTCTAGTTAGCCTTCGAATCTCGGGGACGAGATTCTGTTAAGGGGGGTAGGTTTGTAACGTCCCAAAATTTGGTCGAATTTTAAATTTTGGAGTTATTTGAATTTTTTTTTATGAATTACCCAACCTTTATTTTCATTTAATTGCATTTTATTGAATTTATCTGAATTTTTGGGGATTTATTGGATTTAATTAACATTTATTTAAACTACCCTTCTCTTAATTATTCAATATCAGAAAAAGTATTTATCAAAAATAAATGAAAATATTTTATTCAAGCTCTAAATATCTTAAAATATTTTCTAGAATTTTTTAGAATTTTTCGGTATTTTAGAGCCCTAAATAATTACTTTTATTTTCTCGAATTATTTTTATTGAGAAAATCCGAGTAATTCCTAGCTCTGATGTCGGTAAAGAGCCCAACATCGGTCTTGGCCAAACCCTAATCGCCGCCGTTTTTACCGTTGGATCTTGATCGGACGGACGCGATTAAATACCGTTTCGCCGAATTGAGGATTAATCGTCACCATTGGATCGCGATCGGACGGCGCGATGGGACCGATCGGTCTCGGGACGAAGCGTGTCAGCGCCGCCGTCGCCATTGGCCGCCGCAGATCGTGTCGGGGATTTCTTCGCGCGTCTCGAGGCTGTCCGAGCGAGTGAAATAGGCCGGCGTGTGCAGCACTTCACCCCGCTCATTTCCCCCTCTCGCTCGTTAGCTCTCGTCCACCGTAGCCCTCTCGGGAGCTCGCCGTAGTTCACCCTCTTCCCCGTTTCGGTTTTCGCTGTGCCCCGCCGTGCTCCGCCGTTCCCCGCCGCAGCCGAGACCTTCCCCGAGTTCCTCGTGACGAGCCGCATCTTCTGCGCCACTTCTTCCGACCGGAGACACACGGAAACGCCGTCGCCCGTGTCATCTTCTCCAAGTCCGGTGACCAACGCCGCCGCCTCTTCTTCGGAGCTTCGCGACTCACCTCAGCCGTCGGATCTCCATCGGACGCCCAAGGTAACGCCACGTAGGCCGTTAACGATGAACCGCTTCGGTTAGTCTTGCGCCGTTAGATTGAATCCTCGATCGGAAGCAGCGTGTGAGACGTGGTGGATGCTTCGCGACGCGTGTCCGTCGGCCGACATGTGGGGCCGGCGCGCTGTTCATGGGCTCGCTTGTCGGCGTGTGACCGGGTTCGCCGACGTCGGCCGACGTCACCCGAGGGCCCGCTTCGTCGATGGCCGAAAGCGGCGTGGTTAACTCCGGTGTTGACACGTGTCGCCATGAGAATTAATCCGGATTTTCAGTAGGAAATTAAATAGAATAATTCGGTTATTATTTATTTGAATTTCAGCAAACTTAAAATGCTATAACTTTTGCGTTTTAACTCGGATTTGGGTGATTCCAGTGCCCAAAATTTGTAAAAATATGAACTATTTATTGGTGATTTTTATTTAATTTTAGTGAATTGTTTGCTGTCTGTATTATATATTTATTGTGTGTTTGCTTGTATCGAGTAGACTCAGGAGTTGGAATTAAATCGAGGAGAGTTTGAGGACCCGTCGCAGAACCTCGACCAGAACCAACTCCTCTTCGAAGGCAAGTCGTGCTTTGACCATGTTGCCCCTAGATTTTAAAA
The DNA here is from genome assembly GCA_036346375.1 of Guadua angustifolia. Lineage (NCBI taxonomy): Eukaryota > Viridiplantae > Streptophyta > Magnoliopsida > Poales > Poaceae > Guadua > Guadua angustifolia. The sequence continues at coordinate 24,207,008 of CM070511.1, read as the reverse complement.
GTATATTTTGATTTCCATATTGCATGCTATGTTAAGTACAACCACTATTGATTAAATTGGGAAATGGTAGTTAAAAGCCAAACTTGTTATGCCACCTTGATTATAAATGTTTATATGCCTGAAACCTTGTTCACCCTAAGATGCTTAAATATGTTGGATGCTAATATGATGCCAACACGGGAGGCTAGACCGTGATTAGTCGCTTAGCCCGCTTGTATCGTGGAATGACTTTCAAATATCAAATGAATATTGACTAAACAATTATGGAGCGATTTTGGAAAATGCGATGATGTCATGAATTGGGCCGGGATAGTGACCGTGTGGTGCTATTCATGAACCGATGTGGAAAATGGCATGTGTTGCTTAAGTATAAAGTGGGGTGGGAAAATGATTTGAGCAGGGCAAGTGGCAAGAAGGCTTCGTGCCAGGTGGGCATGTGTGGCAATGGGATGTATGAAAAGATTGTGAAGGCTGTGTGCCGAGATGTATAAAATGGTTGTCTTGTCCGGGACAATTAAGGACTTAACCTTGCGAGCCTTTGAGCTGAGTTAAAGTGTACAACCACTTATGCGGAATGGGACGGACCTAGTTAAGTAGGTTTCTAATATCTTTCCTTTGATACCTCGGGGTGACAAGCTACACCAAAAATGTAATCAGACGGGGAGCGTACTGTCTTCTGCGACTTGGTACCCATCTAACGGTATGTGCCTCGTTCTAAACTCGGCTCTGTGGGAGGGAGTGTTAGGAAGGCAATCTTGGAGAGGATCATCGCTAAGTGTTAGTCTCTAAAAGACTTTGTTACAATCAATCGCTTTGTGTGGTGAGCATCAGTATCCTGTGGGTAAAGTGTCTGACCTCTGCAGAGTGTGTGTGTGAATCTATTGAATAGCCGTGTCCGCGGTATTGGACATTGCTCGGTGATTACAGATCAAGGGTTAGATTTTCAAAATGAAAATGTGGAATGGGTGGTGTGTGCCAAAAAGTCATGGTGAATGAAATTAGGGTCATGTGCCAAACTCTTGGAAAAGAATTGAGAAATTAATTATTAAATATTATTGATCTTCTTGCTTTTAATCTAATAGGACTACCTATCAAAAAGAAATCTTTGCTTTATGCAAAATAACCAATTAAGCCTTTCCTTGGAATAAGCCTTGCATATAGTAATAGTCGCATTGTGCATGACTTGTTGAGTATGTTGTATACTCACCCTTGCATCGACAAAAACCTCGAGAAGATGAAGCCGTACCAGCTTGGGAGGAGGAGTTCATTGAAGGCCGGGAGGACTAAGGGTTGGGCCTTTCGGTAGCTTTGTGATTAAGAAGGGTCCCGCTTATCGTATTTTGCTTCATTGAATGAACTTGATCTTGATGATATTTATCGCTGCTGTGAAGTATTGTAAGGTGGCCATAAGGCCATGTAACTCGTTACTATTAATGCTTGAAGTACTTATTATTTATTTCATTGTGTATGATTGTGGTACTTCAACTTGTTTATCTGTGTGTACTAAGCGTGATCTGGACTAGTCAGAGTACACAGAGTGTCCGAATCCGTGGGAATTCGGGGCACGACACACTTCCACCAAGAAATTAAGGTAAGAGTGGTGTTTTATTTTTAGTGTTCTTATTATTTTCAATGATATGAAATTAATAGTAGCGCAATTATTATTCTTGTAGTTTTCTTCATGGAAAACTAGGATTTTGCTTCCTTCCCACTGATTTTGGTATTTCACCTAAGGAGTTTCTTGCACCCTATCAAGCTAAAGAAGCTGCAATACCTGTATCATCCTCAACTCCACAAGTGCTACTGCGTCGGCAAGTACTAGGGGTGAAAATGACGCAGTACATTGGGAGTCTAGGAAGATTTCGAACAGATTTTCAATACATCAAATAATATTCAGAGCAGGTATGTTATTTGTAAACATTGTAAGTATAAATTAACTACAAAATCTTCATGTGGAATGGGGCACTTGGAGAGATATACTGAGAGTTGTAAAATAAAGTGGGGTGGCTTTGAGACAGATGTAGCTGCAATATAACTCTAACGATACAGTACGTCATTAGGACTATAATCTCGAGATAGCTCGTGAATCTCTTTGTCGTTTAATCGCTTCTCAAGATCTAACTTTAAACTTTGGTGAGTCACCACCATTTGAAAGCTATATTAGGACTGCTCATAATCCTAAGTTTTCTATAATTTCTAGACAGGCAACAACTAAAGATCTGATTGAATACTATAATAATTGTCATAGTAAGCTAAAAAAGCTCTTTTATACCTATAATGTTTTTCTGTGTCTTTGATAATATACATATGGAGTAGTTGGGCTAAAAAGGATTACCTTAGTGTAGTTGCATATTATGTAAACAATAATTAGCATATAGAGAAGAGAATTATATGATTTAAATTAATTGATGTAGCACACATTGAAGAGAATATTGCTAATTGTATTGTAAAAATTGTGAAAAATTTTGGCCTCACAGATAAATTTTTTTGCAATAACATTATATAATGCTGCAGCAAACAATTCTGCAATGATCATTCTTACTTCGCTTTTTAATTCGTATGCTGAATCTTCTTATTACATTAGTGTTGTGCTTGTCATATTATTAATCTTATAGTTAAATCTTGTTTGAAGAGGTTAGACTAGTACCTTGAATCTTTTCACACTGCAAAATCTTTCTTAAATAATGCTAATCAATAAGTAGCAGTATATAAGACTTTTTGTATTGCAATAGAGGTACGTTCACATAAGTTTGGTTTGGATATGCCTGTTAGATGGAACTCTACTTAGTTGATGTTTAAGTCACTCATACTCTATAAAAAGCATATTTTTTGTTGTCATTAACACACACTATCGTAGTCAGAATGGTCAACTGCTACCCACATAGCAACATTGGTATGTTACTGAATACTTATTGTCATTTTTTGAAACTTTTTTATGATTTCACTATTGTTTTATCTAGAGTTTATTACTCAACCTCTTCTTAAATTGTGCACTATATTCTAGAAATTGCTACCCACTTAAGGAACCACAAAAATGATAATATTTTGCGTGAGTCTGTCTATGCTATGAAAACTAAAATTTTAAAATATGGAAAAGAAATTTCTATGTTATGTGCATTTGCATTTATTTTAGATTCTAAAGCTAAAGTGATGCAGTGGGTACTGATTATTCTAGTTATTTTTCAAATGTTTGTGATAATTTATTTCAAGTTTATGCTAAGTACAATCAAAAGTTTGCTGGAGTTCACATGCGGTGACCTCCACCACTACCCACAACTGGTAAGAAGAAAACTGCATGGGGAAGATATAGGGTGCAGGTGGCTCTACCTCAATTAGTTTGATTACAACAATGTCAAGTGCGAACACAACAAGCGGTGGGGAGCTAGTTTCCTATCTCAACAGCGATGATGTCAACTATCAAGAGTAGTAAGAAGAGAACTTCAATATTTTGCAGTGATGGCATGAGCACAAGATAATATATCTAGTGCTTTCTATATTAGCACAAGATGTGTTAATAGTTTCTGTCTTCACGATTTCTTCAAAGTCTCCTTTCAGTCTATCCAAAAGAATAATCGAGGAGAGAAGAACAAATCTGACAAGTGAGATAACAAAAATATTTCTCACTGTGAAAGATTGGGAATAAGCTGATCAACGAGCTCAACACACTATAGAAAATGTTGTGCTGGTAGCGATATTTGAAAATCTTTATCTAGATAATTAGGAAGAATAATTGTAATCTTCACTTTTTCTATATCACTAAGCTATAGGTAGTACTCTTTTTTCTTTACCAAGATTTTCTCATGTTGAGTTTTCAATTGGCAAAGTTTTAACGAATTAACCAAATATTAATAAATCCCATTATTTAATTCCAATTATTTGTCTCCTTTTAGAATTTTATTTCATATTTTTTACTTTTCCTAATTTACATAGATTTTCAAAAAGTTTTTTGCAATCCTTTCAGTTTTATTCTAGATTTTTTTAAAAAAAATTGCATTTTTTCAAACTTTTACGATTTTCAATTTTTTATATATTTTTTAAAACCTTTCAGATTTTTTTGAATTTTGGGGTCCAAACTAGCCGACCTCAGCCTGTGGACCAGTATGGCATGGCCTATTTAATAGCGGTGCCTAAATTGGTCGTGCCATGCCTGGCCATGCCGTCTATTTGGCCACCACTGGCCCTTAGGTGGGCGTGCATCCCACTTCCATGGCCTTTTGGCCTGTCACTGAAATCTTACTCGCAAAATGCATATTTAGATCCTTAAAGTAGTGCACTAACTCAGGTCCAAAGCAGCTATTCACCAAAACAAAAAACAAAAAAAATCCAAATCAGCTTAGCATGGACACGTTTGCCTACATGGTTGTCCACTCATTGTTGACACATCACGTGAATGATTCAGATAACCGTTCATGTAGCTTTCTTCTTTTTGCAATTCTGTCGTCTTGCCAAAGGAATTACAAATCTAAACCCCTAAGTAAGCGTGAAAGAGCCGACAAGTGATAGACTGCTGTTGCGATAGGATGCCAACCCATAGAAGCATGCGGCAGCCGCTGGAGGAGCGACCCCACCATGCCATGGTAGAGTGGCAGGCCCCTACCTCACTAGGGCAAAGCGGTAACAGTTGGCATGGTAACAAGTCCTACAATGTAATTTTTTTGGTAAATATAATTTTTGAAAATTATTTGACATGGGGTAGGAAGAAAATAATAATGTTAGCTGAAAAAGGCAATATGCAATGTGAAAGTACGAACACGCGATAATCACTTACGCGGAGTAGATGGCTCGCAGAGTTTGGTTCAGTAAAAATGCAACACAGACGAACCATAAACAGAAACTACAATTAAGATACATGTATGCCTTTTGGAACTGAAAATATTGTTGGAAAAGAAGTCATCGTGCATGTACATAGAATCTACGTTCTTAGGCCTTTAAGACCCAAATGTGAAATCATACGGTACTCACATGGAGTGTTGATCGTCGTGATGACATGAACGTGGCTGGTTGTCACAGTAGTGGCAAGTGCAACTATAGCTCGGATTGGCGTAGCAGTAGTAAGTGTGGTCCTCGCTATCGAGGCGGACAACCTCATTGTTCCATATGTATGAAATAATTATTTTCCCTACATTATTTTTTCACTTCACTAATACTGCTACATGCATCTCTACTACTAATAATCGTAAAATTTATACTCTATGTACTAATACCATCATTATATAATAATGCTTACTTTTTCACACCTTCCCACCATTATTTACATAACACTACTATTTTTGTACCTTACTAATTTTTGCTACATACACACGATTCATGCATGCATTTCTTATATCAATTTTACTCTATTTTTAATGCATTAATTTTATGTACTATTAATTATACTAATATTTTACTATACATGTGAATATCATCTTTATAATAATAATAATTACTTTGTCACACCTTCCTACCATTATTTACACCTCAATATTATTTTTGCACCTCACTAATTTTGCTAACTACAAACGGTTCGTGAATGCATTTGTTATACCAATTTTTCTAATTTTTCAACGTACCAGTTATGTCTACTACTCATTATAATAATATTTTATTGTATGAATAACATTAATAACAATAATTACTTATTCACACATTTCCACCATTATTTACGCCTCAATACTATTTTTCCACATCATTAGTTTCGCTAAGTATATACGGTTCATGAATGTATTTCCTATACCAATTTTGTCTACTATTCATTAAAGTAATATTTTACTCAATGTACGAATAACGTCATTATAATAACAATAATTACTTTTCATAACTTTCCACCATTATTTATGTATCAATGCTATTTTTGCACCTCATCAATTTTGTTTACTACTAATTATACTAATATTCTATTCTAATACTAGTACTATTATTATAATAGCAATAATTATTTTTTTGACATATTCGCAACGTTATTTGCGCATCAAGACTGTTTTCCAACTTAAATAATTTTGTGAAATTTTCTATGTACCTAATGTTCACATCATTGCAATAATAGCTAAAACATACACATCGCATGTCTATTACAAACATAAATAACACTATCAACATAATTGTTCAGCTAATTTACATTAATGGCGTACTCATCACCACTATGTACATCAACTTAACTAACAACAACGCTTAAATGACCATTACACTAATTAAATGGCAACATGAAATTAATTACATAAAATGTAAGATAGAAACAAACCTTCCTAGAAGATTAACACTTTATGTATAACTTGCAAAGCTGCAACTTTATATGAAATCCAAATAAATTTCTCCAAAATCATGATTCAAAATTTCTTTTTTCCTCTCCTTTTCCACTCTTTCTTCTCTCCTCTCCTTCCTCTACCTTGCTTCTTCTCGTCACCAAATGCCTATTGCTAGGAGGGGAGCCTTTGCTGTTTTATAGAGCATGGCTGGTGCTGGGCGAGATAACAACACGATCGGACCAACAATAGACTCGGCCGAGTGACCAGATGGGACTTCCTGCTGAGCATTCGGAGCATGGAAGGCCCATTCCTGTGATAGCCCTTGGCGCCACATGCTAGTGAGGGGATGTGGCTTCATAGGCTGCCGCACTCGCCTTAGCGATGCCCTAGTGCTGTCCGGCATGGTTCCATGCTCGATCATGTAGCTATGTTGGCCACATGTTACCGAGGTACCCCTACCTCTGTAGGTGACACTCGTCATCTATCGGGTCTTCCACGCTCGGATAGGAGGCCATTTTTGTAAATTAGGCCTCACGGGACTAATTTTGCAAAAAAAGGTATGAAGTAGGGGCTACTACAATAAGCCCCTTTCTCCGTCTATCGTTACTCAACCCACCCTCTCCAAATCGATGAAATGGATAGTGGGTTATTGTGAGACCATGTGGAGGTAACCTATGGATGTGTGATGAGTATTTGATATTTGTTTGGCTTGTGTCGATTTGTGTGAGTTTATTTGTGTTTAGAAAACTAAATTTGCAATTTTGAGTTGTGGTTGGCCTCCCTAGTGAGCTTGAGTGACGGCTTTAATTGAAAATTCATGTTGGTATTAATTACATGCATGTTGCATATTATGTTGAGCAAGTAATCTAAGCAAAACCCAAGTGTCTAAAGCGGTGACTATTGAGTATATGAGAGGGAGGGATGTGAGAGGGATAAACTAGGGTTGTGTGCGTCTAAGGGGGGCACACACAACCTAGGCTTGGATCCCCCACATGCTTACAAGACCAGAAACAGCCCAAAACAATAATACAACACATTGCTTTAATGATTCTGGCTGATCCCCAATGAATCTGAGGCTAGAAGTAGATCCATTGGAAAGATCTTGTCGTTATCTTTCTAACGAGCATAAGAACTCCTCCATTGAATTTCGTATGAGGGAGATATGCCTATTTTAATGCAGTGTTGTCTGCTGACTTTGAACTGAACACAGAGCCCGAATTGTGGACAACTTGGAGTCTGGCTTGATTTGGTGTGGCAAGGGTGGAGTCCAGCTGGGGATGTGGTTGTGTGAAAGTGATGGCACCCTTCGGAAAGTGTCGGGACCCGAATATGCAAATCTGAACCCTCTGTTTATTCCACATTAGTCTAGGATCACTCTAGTGCACACAGGCTCAACATAGATAAATATCACAATCATACTCAATGATAATATAATAAAGACTTCATCAAGTTAAGTATAACGTTAAACGACCTTATGGCCAACCTTACATGAGTACGCTATGCAGGGCTAAGACTAAAAAGCAAACGAACAACAGCGGAAATAATCATAAGCATAGAAAACCCTTCAACTGCCACAGGCAACTAGCAAGGTTTGCACCCTAGTTGTTCACCTCCTCTTGGTATTCCTCCTCAAAAGCAAGTGTTGCTTCTTCTCCAACTGATGATGTTTTGTTGCAAGGGGTGAGTACATAAAGCACTCAACAAGCCGTACACAGAATGCATGGCTTAGTACAAAGGATAGGCTACAAGGTTATTTTGCATAAACAGCATTTGTAAAGGAATAACATAAATAGGTTGAAAGACAATAAAACAAATAATAACAATAATAACTTTTGTATTTGTTTTCCAATAACCAAATCACAACCTTATTTCTCATTTCAACATCCATTCCCACATTTGTTTTGATAAAATCTTACCCTTGACTGTAATCACCGAGCAATGCATAATACCGCGATCACGACTATTCGAATAGGTTTTACACTCTACAGAGGTTATATACTTTACCCACAAGATACAATCATACACCACAAAGGCGAGTAATCATATCAAAGCCTTTCCAATGCCTATCTAAACCCATTACTATTCATTGAGGTTTCCATACTAATGGGATTGGTTACCACATCTAGGGCCCCCCTCTTGCGCCATGTGAGCCAACCCATGTGAGGACTGGTTACCACTACCTGGGCCTCACACCACCACTAATAGTACTGAAGCTTAGACTCAATAAATTAATCAACTAGGTTTGTCCCATACCAGACTTGTGGTTGCATGAATGATTCAGTTTAAATTCTTGCAAGGTTAAGTCCTTAATTGATCAAGACAAGACTAACCAAAAATCATCATAACTATGAACCAATCATTATCACAAAAAGCAATGTGATCGCCCAAGTGCCACATTGGCCCACCACAAATACATACAACTTGCCTTGGTCTAAATCATTTTACCACCTCGGTTAATTTACCATGCATCATGTGCCGTCAACAATACCAACATTGTGTGACAACACCCGACACACAAGTTAATAAACATGTTCCATAATCATTAAAATGATGACTCGTTGCACGGCTAAGCATACTACTTGCGTTCTAACTACCGACATTGGCAATTATAACTACCAATTAACATTAAACCATTCTAGGGTGACAAATGAGATATGACATACAACATGGCAAGATGGATATAATTCAAGTGGACAATTAGCTATTCCCAACATATGGAAAACAAGTGGTAATTGAATTAACATGTAATACATTGAAACAATATAATATTTAAAGCATAGGTTCAACATGATGAAAAGCACAATTTGCCTTCAAAAAGCTCCAACTCCTGCTCTAGACCTTGATCAAGCACTGGCTCCTCAACCACAAACTCACCAGGCAACTCGACGTCTACATGTAACGAGAGAGAAAGCAATAAATACCCAAAATAGAGAGTAAAATTAACTCTAAAAATTAAATAAAATTTACCAATAAAATAGAGCATGATTTTATAAATTTTTAGAAACTGGAATCACCTCAATCAAAGCTCGGATGCAAAAGATATAGCTATTTAAAGTTTGAAATAAATGAAAAAAAATCACAAAAATCAGAATTTTGAATTAACCAAATTATTTTTACATGAGAAAATAGGATTTATGATGTCAGCATGACCTCATGATGACATTAGCATAGAAATGAAATTCGGTTGAATTATTTTTCTAAAGAAAAATCGAATTATGACGTCACGCTAACGTCAGCAAACACGTGGCAGCTCCACGACCCAACACGTGTCACGAGCATATAGACACAGACCACGGAACAAAGCAAGCACACGGTGGACTCGGCCCATGGCGCTTCACTCAACATGCAAGCCACGCGACGAGATGTGATTGGACGCGGTTGCGGCATGATCTGATCCACACACCCAAGATCCAACGGTTGCAACACCGTGACACGCGGAGCGATCTAGGACATCTGATCTGAATTGGATAGCTATGGTGCCACCCCACACGTTGATCGATCACCGCCCAATGATCACGATCCGACGATGATGCTGTAGAGCACCTGGGCACGTGGTGAGATCTCATCCATTCATCACAGATCCGATGGACAAGTTTCACCCGAGAGGAATGGATACTCGGCGCAATCACGACCGTTCGTAGAAGATCGGATGGACGGGGCTGACGGTGAGGAACAATGGCGGGACGGCAGCGTTGCTCACCGGAGATGGAGAAGAAGGCAACGGCCATGCGCTAGAGAGCCTCCTTGACGACGTTTCCAGATGGGATCGATGCGGCTCGGTGAGGGCGACACTCCAGTGACCTCGACACGGCAAAGGCGGACCGACGGCTACGGAACAGGGCAAAAACAATGGTGGCTTCATCTGGAACAACAGTAAGCTCGCATGGGCAAACGGCGGCGGCTTGGCGCACGGGAGCTGGTCAGCGGGTGCGGCGCGAGGTGAGGAGCACAGGGATGGCAGTGGTAGGTTAAATAGGTGGCTCGAGAGGCGTGCAACGGTGGGACTCTGAATCTAAGGTTTGCAAGAGTTCGGCGGTGCGATGGATTCGGATGAGCTGAAGTGGCATGATCACAGCCATCCACATGGACTCAAACAGGCGGCTGACAGCGAGCAGTGACGCGGCGCGATCGTAGTCGTTGGATCAGATCCAACGGCCACCCTCCTAGGGTTTTTGATAGAGTAGGCCGAATGGGCCACGCGGCTGGGCTGCGACATGAGGAAGCGAACCGGACTGGATGGGTTTCGGCCCAATCACTTTTTACCAGATTTTTAGCATTTTCAAATAAAAACAATTTAGATAAATAAATTAAGCCAAATAAAATAGTAAAAAAATTAGGAAAAACCCAAAAAATTCCAAAAAATACTTTAAGAGATTTAGAACCCAAATAAAATATTTCCATTAAAAGATAATCAATACTTTTCATTGAATAAATAAAAGATAGCAAATAGCCTAATTCAATAAATACAAAATGAATTAATAAAAGCTCAGAAAATTAAAATAAAAGGAAAAAGCACAATAAATCTAGAAAAAGCAAAATTTGGGATGTTACAGAAAGTGCGCCAACTTGGAGTAAAGGTGGTTGGTTCGACTTGTTGTCAATTTGAATTGTGCCAACAAACTGAGTGCTTGTGGCTGTCCTAGTGGTGCTTTTCCCATGTTCCTATGTAGTAAAACATCATAAATATTTAGTAGCATCCCATCCTCAATATCATTATTATGAACAGTGATAAACGAGCTCACCTTCTGATTTAATTTACGTGCACGAGCTCTTGTCATAGGACCATGATGTATGCGCTTATCCAAAAGAGTGATGTCCTCATCAGAATGGGCTCAATCGAAATTCGTATGAAGGAGGACAGACTTTCAAAAAATCCATCAGACAAATAAATCAAAAAAAAGAGAAAGAAAATATAATATTCCTAGAATATTCCTCTCAAGAGACTAACACATGGGCCTAGTGGTTATTTTTAAATAAAAATGATTTTCTAGAAAATAAACCATAGAGGCTAACATGTGGTCCCACATGTCATACTCTTGGCTCATATGGACCAAGTCCACGCAAAGACCCAGGTTGGCATCATGCGACATGAGTCAAGCATATAGACAACCATGTTAGCCCGATGAAGCTCAAGGACAAACTGTTGCCGACATTGATCCTTGGTGACCCCGAACATCTCTTTGGAAAGAGTTCAGCCTAGCGAAGCTTTGATGTGAACGTCACGGGCTCTGGCGATGATGGCAAGAAAAAGAGCAGTGACAGCTTGGGCTTGAAGATGACAGTGACCTTCGGACCTCCACTTGATGAGATCGTACATGCACCGGCTGCTGGAACATAGCGAGGTGAACAAGATGATGGGATCCAAGAGCATAGGAGCTCATTGGTGGTAGCTAATTAGTGACTTTTCTCCCATGGTGGAGCTTTGTGAAAATCTCCAAAGCTGGCTTAACGATGGCTTCTCACAGTGAATTGATCTAGGGCTTCAGTTGCTTGTCTCCTTGCAAACCCGAGGTGCTCCTTAAATATCCTAAGGTGTCCAAACGGAGGTGCTGTCTGAAGTGGACACAACGAGCTATAGTCTGGCTTGGACGCACTACGAAGATGATCCTCAAAGGTGGATCTCACCTATCAGCGGCTCAAGCATGAAAACAGGTCAATGGACTAGGCTGGTGCGCTGAGCCCTAGCCACTGGGCTTCGGCACGAAAACTTGGGTTGGATAAGATGGGTTCTATAATGCCCCGGCACTCCATGTGCCATGAATGTTATTTCATCACACTTTTTCACTGAGTCTAAACCATTTTACACAGGAAAAATTTCTTCTCTTTAAATCGCTAAACACCAACTAAACATCATGCCTTTTTCACAACTAACTAATCATTTTGAAAGATCATGTGGAGGTCTATTCCTGATAGTGATGAGTTATTGACATTATTTAAGCATGTGGCGCTTAGGTTTGAGCTTGATTAGGAGTTTATGTCGAATTTTGAAGCAATTTGCGCTTTGCCCAGAATTTGCGGTGCTACCACCTTGAGGGCGATAGCACCAGCTAGCGGTGCAATTGGCTTGAGGGCGGTAGCCCCAACCTTTAGGATAGTGTGATTTTTTCAAAGAGGGTTGTTTTGTGGAATTGATGTAGGGCGGTGCTACTGGCCCTAGGGGTGGTGGCATCAGCCTTTATGAGCGAAAATACATTTAAATTTATGATTTTGGAGTATAATTCTATATCTTTTTGGATATTACTATGTGATGGGTTTTTCTTGCCTTTAATAGTTGCAGGACGACGGTGTTCAGTCATGGTGAGACAGAGGATGATCGGGACTAGGCGAGGTGCGTCAAAAGTCCAAACGGTCAAGGATTGCTGAAGATGATCGGGAACGAAATCGTTGCAAACCTAGAAGACAAGGGACGGATGAGATACTAACTTGGAGCTACTCGAATCAAGGACCGTTGGATTGTGGTCTAGGTGATAAAGTAGTGGGTCTAGTTAATATGCTTTGAAAAGTGTGCAAAAACCCGATATGTTTGTTGGGTTTCATGTTAGCCCATATATGACTGTGTGAGTGTCAATCCTAGCCCATGATATGTTCCTTAGGATTGAAGGAACTCATCCAAGGGTGGAGGATGGCTCAAGAGCAGTATAAATAGAGGGATAGAGGTAGCTCTCCCCTCTTGAAAGGTTTTAGAAGTTTTTGTGCTCCTTTGAGCTTTGCCCACTTTGTTGTGTGGCTTTGTAAACCCCCTTCCAGAAATGAAAGTTCATTTCCTTAAGTCTGAAGTTATTTTACGTATTTACATTATGCTTTAAATTCAGCCTTTAAATTTCGCTATTTACATTTGACGAATACACGTACCAGGGGTACCCCACAGCAAAGCATACATCCATTTTCAAGATCGTCTCTCTCCCTACTGTACGGACGTAGCAGTTGGACTGGGGGCAATACGGAGCACCAAATGGGCTGTTCTAGGCCGCAATCTGGTCAAGGGCCTCGTCGGGTCACGAAGGATCCCCGGCCTCGGGCAAACCCATCGAGACGAATCCGACTGGCCTCGGTCGGCGCCCCGCAGTTCGATCCGCACCTGTGTTCGACGCCTGGCAGTCTCAGTTCGACACAGACTTAGGCCGGGGCCCCAACGAGCTTCAGCTCTACGACCTCCGCCACGTCAGCGATCGGCCACAGGTGGTCGCTTTGCCCGCAGACACGACAGCCATCTTTGGGCGGTGGCTCCTTCCTGTATGCGAGAGGCCACCCGAGGTCAGGCATCCGTCCCTTCAGGCGCAACAGGGAGGCGCGCTCGCTCCCAAGGCGGCGTTGAGAACGCGGCGCAACGACGTCACTGTCTGACAGGCGCACAGAGGGCAGGTGCGCACCTTCTCAACGGAGCGCTATCCATTGTGTCTACCAACCCGGCATGGGGCAACAGGGACCTGTCAATCATCAAGACCGAAGATCAGGAACTCCTAGGCGCAGCGTACCCCTACCTTTTTTCTCCAAAACTCCCGTGTAACCTGCCCCCTCCACCTATATAAAGGGAGGCAGGGCCCTCAGGGAAGGGCATCGAGCATTGACGGCATCCTCTCATTCATTCGCATCCACATCCGAACCATCCGACCCAGACGAACTCCCCGGGAGTCTCCACTCGGACGAACGCTAAGGGCTTGTCCTTAGCCCCCGCTTGTAACCCTGTATTCCGCAACACCCCGATCAATACAAAACCACCACACGAACTGGACGTAGGGATATTCGGCCCAAACCAGTATACATCTTGGGCTCCTTTCGTCTAACCATTCAAGGAGAGGGAGCGCGCGGCCCCTATACTTACAAATTTACTTGCCGGTTGTACGAAACGCCGACAACATTCTTGCAATTTACTTTCCATACATTTGGATTTGCCTCCCCTCCTTCTAAATGCTTGTGGATTTTGTAACGAGGATGTATAATTGATAGATGAATCTTCTTTAGACCATATCCCAATCATCTAGGCAACTCTTGTATTCTTCCATGCAAGAAATTGATCTTTTGCTCCATTGAGGATCATTCTTGATAGATTGGGTTTTTATTGTTTTTGAATTGTGTTCTTGCTTGCTCTAACATGTGGGAGGGTATCCAAGTTCATCTTGATCATCAATACCTCACGAGCAAGTCGAAGATCAAGTTTTTCGGTTTTTGCTCTTTCGTGGCGCGTTCTTCCTTCAATTCAAAAAAGGTTAGAACTTTGATGAGTTTTTGATTAGTCAATACATCATTTTTTCTTTTAGAGTTCATGCTGATTTTTCTGTTGTTCTTGAGGCACAGTGCTCGCTTTGTCGGTGCTACGATCCCCAAAGGTAGCACCGCCATCTGAGCTAATTGCTCCCTCTTGTTTGTTTTTGGTTGTTTCTTTTGTGGGCTTATTTGGAATGTCTTGAGTGGGAGAAAATTTTAATTTGGGATCATTCACCCCCCTCTGATCACCATCTTAGTCCTTCAATTGGTATGAAAGCCTGGTTTTGCTCTTTGATAGATCTTGACTGGTCTCTAGAGCCATAACGATGGACAAATACTCCACCAAGGCTCTCATCTTTTCCGAAGTTGATTTTTCTTTCTAGAAGTTGAGAATGGAGTTGTACATCACTGCCTAGGGCTTTCTAATTTGGCAGAAGGTGAAGCTCCCGTATGAGGTTCCTTCCGATGAAAATGTCACGGCTGGCAATATGGCTAATGTTGAAGTGAATGCTAAGGCAAGGAATATACTCATACAGGACCTTAGCTGTAATGAGTACGACTGGATCTCTCACCTATGATCTGTTCATCAGATCTGAGTAACCCTCGATGCTTACCATGAGCACTACAAGAAAAGTGATTCCTAATGATAGTCCAAACTTGTCATCATTAGTCCCGAAATCGTCATTGTAAGTTTTTTATAATGAATTTATGACGAAATTCAACTTGTCATAGAAAGTGCATCATAGAAAGTTTTCAATGACAACTTACTTATTTTCGTCATAAAAAAATTAATTTTCTTGTGACGAATTACATTTCCATTAGCGAAGAGGTCACTTCTATGATGAATATAACCATCATTAATTATACCCAAAACGTCATGAAAAATATCAAATTCGTCATAAAAGAACACTCCGGTCAGCCAAAAATGAGTGTTGACCATTTTAGTTATGACGAAATTATTTGTCACAGATTATTGCCACGTGGACATGCATTTTCGTCATTGAACACTCCAGTGCCACGTCAATAGCCAGGGTGTTAGGTGACGTGGCATGTGTTGTGATGCAATTGTTTCGTCATAGATTATTGCCACGTGGACATTCATTTTCGTCATGGAACACTCCAGTGCCACATCATCAGCCAGGGTATGAGGTGACATGGCATGTGTTGTGACACAAATGTTTCATCACAGATGAGTGCCACATGGACATGCATTTTCATCATTGAACACTCTAATGCCACATCAACAGCCACTGCACACAATATTTTTAGGAGACCAATCAATACATTGCACAGAGCAGCACGATTTATCCACAAATACTGATGCACTCAAGGGTCGGCCCGATCTTCTAATGAGAACGATACGTCAGTTTGATGTAGTTCGGAGTAGATGGATAGGCTACTAACCATGAGATCAACAACCAAGCAATCGCAACGTCACCAGACGAGGCGATCAACCGAATCAAAGACCCGATCGATCCTTGTACCTGCTGCAACCGAGAACATGCAAGAACAAGGTGAGAGCAATCTCAATTCAATAATCTCAAAGAAACAAGGGTGAGGTTCTGTCTCTCGTCATGGGTGGTCTAGTCGACACACGTGAACACGAGGGGGGACGCACAAGGGGTCAACCACACGCAACAAAACCTAATCATAGAAGAACAGTGGCGGCCATATATATAGCGGCGGCCAGGAGGTGTAGGGTAGCCAAAACAGTGGCGGCCACCAAAACCCTAAGATACATGGGCCATAGGCCCAAAAGTGAGGTGACGCAGCACCCTGAATTTCTAGCCCATGATATTGCTCCACATTTTCCCACAGATATGGGGCTAATTTGGAAGTGAGGTGGAAAGCTTATCTCCTAAGCTTTCAAACGGGTGGTCGCACGCTTAAATCGGAGTTCGGGAGCCCAAGTTATGCCCGTTTGAAGTTGGCCTGCTTCTGGGTGGCCGAACCAGGCTTTTTAGCATCTTGGGCTTCCACATGGGCCTTTCTTGGCGCGTGGGCTGTCCTCGAGGTGGGTGCTTGAGGCTCTTGTCTGTTGATATGGTTTTGAATGGCTGAGCTTCTGGATTAAGGCCTCTCGGTGATGAAAATGCCGTAGTGTCGATCGTATGTGATGAAGATGGAGCGGCGTCGGTAGTCGTTGGAGCGGCGGGAGAGGAAGAAGGAGCAGCGGTCACATTGGTCGTTTCCACACTGGTGATATCCTCATCATCCCCCCTTCTTGAATTGGAGTCGTCCTCGACTCCTTCTCATGATCCTGCAAAAGGTTAGTAACAACAGGAGACAAAGAAAACATGTGTTTGCAATGCGGTATCAGGGGAGGACACAACCTTATCTAAATGAACTACCTCCTTTATCTTTGTTTCAGTGTTTTGTGCATGGTTAACAATTTCATCACCCTCTTTGCCTTGACTTTTAACTCTTTTTGCAATAATTTTATTTATTTCAGCAGGAGTCATTGGTTCCAAAATCATTTTCTTTGTATAATACGAGAGATTTGGGTATTTGCCACTTCAAACATGTGGCTTCGCAAATTTGCCACTGAACCCACATTTCATTGACTCAGATGGTCCCATATGTCATTGGCTCAAGTGGCATGATAATCCAAAGGGTCAATCTTTAAAGTGGCAAATAACCAATTTTCTCGTATAATACATAAAGCAATATTGATTGGTTCTACCATTGTGAATAGCTTCTACGTCATATAACCATGGTCTTCCTAATAAAAGTGGGCATGTTTCCATGGGTACAATATAGCAATCAACAAAATCATAACGTGAACCAATAGAGAAATTCACTTGCACAATTTGTATTACTTGAACCTTACCATAGGAATTGAACCATTCGATCTCATAAGGTTGTTGAAGTGGAGTTGTGGTCAAGCCAAGCTTCTCAACCATGTTCTGACTTGCGAGGTTGCTACAATTTCCTCCATCTATGATGGCTTGTACCCCACGTTCTCGAACAACAAACTTAGTGTGGAATAAGTTGTTGCGTTGAGTTTGACTAGCATGTGCCGGTGTAGCACTAAGTATACGTTGTGACCTTAGGCTCTTGTAGCTGTTCGTCATTGTAGCACTCAAGTGCACACCATCTTGATCATTCTTGCCTACAGGGTTAGTCGCAGGAATAGTAAGAACATTCTTATCGTTATATATTGAAATACACTTACTATCCTTCTTCTTGGATTGTGTAGGCTTGACTTCTTTCTTCAGTGGTTCCTTCTCATTCATGGTCGAAGGGATAGTCCCATGCTCGATCTTTTTATTTTTTAATTCTCCATTTCGCTATTTCTCCATGAACTCACTGTGCTTTTTTCTTTCAATTTCTTCACTTTTGTCAAACTCATGATTAAGTTTCCGCATATATTTCTTTGTTCCTAGCGGAATGCTTGGATCATCCTCGAAGTATAGGTCATCGTTCTTTCGTGAACCTGCCATTATTAGTGGTAGACAAGAAAAATACACACAAAAATGTATATTCCTATATACTAATATGTGTTGGAAATAGGCAAGTCTCTCACACTCAAGCTCTCACCAAGCACTTACAAGTTCTTACCCTGCAGCTTGTCAAGGTCTGATCGGATAATGACGGTAACCTGCACTCAGGGGTGACAAAGTGATTGCAAGGTACTTTTTCTGTGGTTAATAGTAAGTGGAGTTTGGACAGGTATTATTTGTAGCAAAGGAAAAACTAGAACCACACTAACCAAAACAAGTTGAAAGAACATTCAACGGTGGTACTGTGCTGGTCCTAGGCTAGACCGTGCTAGAGACGCGAGCCTAATCACCAACAATGTCACAGAAACAACAACCAGAATGACCACAGCACACAAGCAAATAGCTAGGGCTTCTTTTTTCATCTTTTAGTGCGGCTCTTTTATATGCACTTGCCTTTTTTATTTTTCTTCCTTCTATATCAAAACTGGCACATATGATGAATTACAACTCAAACTTTTTCCCTGCTGCAAACAGATCTACTATGTAGAAACTTCAAACGCTGTTTTTGGGTTTTTATTGGTTTCCAATGCAAAAACGTATAACTGGAAAGTTGTAGATCTTTTCGAGCCGATCAATTTGCATATATGGAACATCTAATTTGGATATGGGAAGCCAGAGATATTGACCCCGAAATACAGACTGCTCAGAAAATCAAGGATGAAGACAGATTCCAATCCGACGGGATTTTGGACAAGAAGATGGCGTTTCTGGAAGGTATCACAATTGACAAAGTTGTAGATAATTTCTCAAACTTTCAGGAAAGTATAAGAACAACAAAATCCGAGTTCGTATAAGGGAGTTATGACCAAAATACCGAACTGGACAGAGGCGGATCCGAATTGGACGCGACGACGCGATGGAGTTCAACTCGGTGACAAGAACGTGACAATAACTCAAAACTCTATAGATCAAAACACTAAGACCAGCAACGACACGATGATGCAACGTAAATTCAACAAGAATTAAACTAGGTAGTAATAGTAAAGGCTAAAAAGGGGCTCGGATTAGATTGATCACACAGCGAACATATATATTTTTGGGCTATTTTCTGGACTCTAGGACGAACAAGATGAACTAAACAAAGATAAGGGTGTTCTCACCAAGCAATCGTCGCTCTGATATCACTTGATGCACACGAGGGTCGGCCCGATCTTCTGATGAGAACGATACGTCGGTTTGATGTAGTTCGGAGTAGATGGATAGGCTACTAACCATGAGATCAGCAACCAAGCAATCGCAACGTCACCAGACGAGGCGATCAACCGAATCAAAGACCCGATCGATCCTTGTACCTGTTGCAACCGAGAACATGCAAGAACAAGGTGAGAGCAATCACAATTCAATAATCTCAAAGAAATAAGGGTGAGGTTCTGTCTCTCGTCACGGGTGGTCTAGTCGACACACGCGAACACGTGGGGGGACGCACAAGGGGTCAACCACACGCAACAAAACCTAATCATAGAAGAACAATGGCGGTCATATATATAGCGGCGGCCAGGAGGTGTAGGGCAGCCAAAACAGTGGTGGCCACCAAAACCCTAAGACACATGGGCCACAGGCCCAAAAGTGAGGTGACGCAGCACCTTGAATTTCTGGTCCGTGACATTGCTCCATATTTTTCCATCTATATGGGGATAATTTGGAAGTGGGGCTGGATCCATTGGAAAGTTTATCTCCTAAGCTTTCAAATGGGTGGTCGCACACTGAAATCGGAGTCCGGGAGCCCGAGTTATGCCCGTTTGAAGTTGGCCTGCTTCTGGATGGCTAAACCGGGCTTTTTAGCATCTTGGGCTTCCACATGGGCCTTTCTTGGTGCGTGGGCTGTCCTCGGCATGGGTGCTTGAGACCCTTGTCCATTGATATGGTTTTGAATGGCTGAGCTTCTAGATTAAGGCCTCTTGGTGATGAAAATGCCGCAGTGTCGATCGTATGTGACGAAGATGGAGCGGCGTCGGTAGTTGTTGGAGCGGCAGGAGAGGAAGAAGGGGCAGCGGTCACACTGGTCATTTCCATGCTGGTGATGTCCTCATCAGATACATTAAGAGTCACAAACTTTGTTCACAGTATTTAAACCACCACTTCAAGCTAGTACTATAGATCAAGCTAGTACCACCACTTCAAGCTAATATCAAGTTTTGAAAATAGATTCACAGGTCACAAAGTTCGACCATGTTACCTAAACCAGTTGAAGCTAGTACTAGTGAACCAGGTTACCAGCCATGCAAAATAAGTATGTCTAAAACAGATCCACAGGTTACCAGTGAACAGATTCATAAACTCACTAGTTGGCTTGACCAGCCATTCGCATGAGACGACGAATAATTGCATCATTCTCCTCTTGCCTCTTCTTTAAATCCTCCATTTCCTTTTGGGTTCTGATCATTGCTTTATCTAATGCTTGTGCCTTTTGCTTCAAGTCTTCTACTTCTTGCATGAACCAATTAATATTAAGCACTAGTAAAAAAATCTCTAGTAGTTAAGAAACAGTTTGGATCTAGGAGAAGGATAAAAGACTAACCTGAAGACGGGAGTTTGTAACATCAACATGATCTTCTAAATCATTCTGCAAACATGGAGAGAACAATCATCATCCAGATTTACAAACAAAAATGCATATGACTCTTTTAGGGGCACTAACAATCAATCTTGTATGCAGGGTAAGTTCTTCATTGACTGCTAATGTGATATGTTTTGTACTCAGAACTGTCTCTTCCAGCTTCTCAAGATCCTCATCTTGGTCTGCAAATTGTTAGGATAGACAAAGGAATTAGCCCAGGCAGACAGGCAATGGTTATCAACTTCACAAATAGCTGGTGTTTGCAACTATTTATATATATATGTGTGCCTACCAATACGAAATGTAAGTAGTGTGAAGAAACAGGTCCACATGGACTCTATTAGGCGTGCTTTGCGCATTTTTATTCACATTCCATAGTTACCACTACTGGAAGAATAATAATAAGTCAAACATTAGTACCTTTCATAACTTGCCTCTGAAGGCCAACAATCCCTTGGTTATCCAAACCAGCAACTCTGCTCATATCATCAGCTGCCTTCTTACTCTGACCAAGCAAATCCTCCATAAAATGGATAAATATATTTGATATATTATTTGAAATGACACCAGAAGACTGGAGTAGAGTTCCTCCCTTAACGTCCCCATGCACCGAAAGAACACAGATGGCCTTCCCATTTATCTGTGAGACCGCCATGATCCTTGATATGATATCCTGCACAATCATTTTCATCAAATTTCTTGCCATAGTTTGGCGGAGAGGATATAGTAAGTAATCAATCATCAGCCCTCTTAACATAAGATCTATCCAAACAACACAAGCTTGTGTAACTCATAGAAATTTTTTTATTTAATATTTATTTTAAATCTTTTTTTCAAAACTAATCGCCTGGGCAGAAAAATTGCAAAAGTACCCTCCCGTCACCCCCACCACGGGCGATCGCCCCGTGCTCGGGCGATTTGTGGGTGCCCTAACGGCGGAGGTAAAAAAATTAAAAATATACAGATCGCCCCAGGCACGGGTGATAGGTACTGTAGATTTTTTTGGGGCAATTTTTGTTGTAAATTGTTTGTACAATAATTGTTGCATTGAACCGGGAAGAATTACAAAAAAAACTTTTTGTCATGTAATGAACCGGAAAAATTATTTTAGTTCGTTAGTGATACGCATCCCACTTAGGTATTTTCGTAGCCTCGTAGGGTCCGCCGAATATGGCCGAAAAATTACGGGAAAAAGCACGGGCGACCTACGCAATGTGGGATACCACTTACGTGCGGGCGAGATGGCCGGACGTTGCCCCGGCATTTTGTTGTGAAAATCGGAAAAGGCACTCGCGGGCACACAACCATGGAAATCGTGGCCACTTAGGGGTTTTCGTAGCCCACGAGACAGCCGAATCTGCCCAAAAATATGAAAAAAAATTAAGGCGGCCCGCATAGCGGCTACCACTTACGTACGGGCGAAATGGCTAGACGTTGCCCTGGCATTTTGTTGCGAAAATCGGAAAAGGCACTGGCGGCCACGAAACCATGGAAATCGTGGCCACTTAGGGGTTTTCGTAGCCCCGCGGGATAGACCGGATACGGCCCAAAAAATACAAAAAAAATCAAGGGTGGCCTACGCAACGCGAGCTACCACTTACGTACGGGCGAGATGGCGGACGCGTTGCCCGGCATTTTGTTGCGAAAATCGGAAAAGGCACTCACGCCACGAAACCACGAAATCGTGGCCACTTAGGGTTTTCATAGCCCATGGGACAGCCGGATCTGCCCAAAAATCTGAAAAAATCAAGGGCGGCCTCATAGCGTGGGCTACCACTTACGTATGGGCGAGATGGCGGACGTTGCCCGTATTTTGTTGCGAAAATCGAAAAAAGGCACTTTCGCGACCACGAAACCCGTAAATCGTGAGCCACTTAGGGGTTTCGTGAGCCCATGGGACAGGCGGATCTGCCCAAAAATACAAAAAATCAAGGGTAGCCTACGCAACGCGGGCTACCACCTACGTACGGGTGAGATGGCCAGACGTTGCCCCGGCGTTTTGTTGCGAAAATCAGAAAAGGCACTCGCGGCCACGAAACCATGGAAATCGTGAGCCACTTAGGGGTTTTCGTAGCCCCGCGGGACTGGCCGGATACGGCCCAAAATATACCAAAAAAATCAAGGGCGGCCTACGCAATGCGGGCTACCACTTACGTACGGGTGAGATGGCCAGACGTTGCCCCGGCATTTTGTTGCGAAAATCGGAAAAGGCACTCGCGGCCACAAAACCACGGAAATCATGATCCACTTAGGGGTTTTCGTAGCCCCGCGAGACAGGCCGGATACGACCCAAAAAAATACGAAAAAAATCAAGGGCGGCCTACACAACGCGGGCTACCACTTACGTACGGGCGAGATGGCGAGACGTTGCTCCGGCATTTTGTTGCGAAAATCGGAAAAAGGCACTACGCCGATCTTTGGGAGATAGGGCCCACCATATTTGTATTTAATATTTTTTCAAAATCTTTTCATATAATAAGCGAAAAAAAATAACTTTCTTTTGAAAATGTCGGGAGGCATCGACAAGGTAAATATAAAATGCCATTTTCAAATGAAATCGGACATATTCTTTATTATATGAAAAATAATTTGAAACAAATATTAAATACAATATATGGGCCCTATCCCCAAAGATCGAGCGATCGCCCCATACCCAGCGATATTTACCCTTTATAACCTTCGCTCTGCTCGCCTCCTCATAAAGCCAAAATGAGAGAAGAAGAAAGAAAAAAAAGAGAAGGGAAGGAGAGGAGGAAAAGATAAGTAGAGGTTCAATCGAAAATCTTTGGGCGTGCAAGTGGAAAGGGAAAGGGAAGGCGAAGGAAGAGGTAGACGCGGCGTGGCGCAAGCAACATCGTGTTCGGGATCTCTTCGTACTGTCGAGGTTGTACCATCGATGTGTGCATGCGGAGATCCTTCTGAGCTCGTCGCTCTTGGGATATTCAACTTGGAAGAGGAGGTATTGGATGTGCCGCAACTCTGGTTCGACCCAGGAGAAGAGCTCAAGAATCGCTAGTGGTAACAATCATCGTGTTTCCTAATATTTGTCGTGAAACTTTGCTAATTTATTTTTCATGCGCCTCCTCCGCTTGTGTGAATTTGAGACGTGGTTTGATATGGAGATCGATCCAGAGGACCAAAGGCTCCTTGATCAAAGCGTCCGAGACGAGGAGTTCAGACGGCAGCTTCAAGCACAGCGTGACGCGGCACGCGAGGAGGCACGTTGGAAGGAAGCGGAGGAGAAGGAGGCCGAGAGAGAGGAAACGAGAGAGGGTACGTCGTGCCAGAGAAGCCCCACCGGAGGCATGGGCGAAAGGGAAGTGGCCTCGTCAGTAGATGAGAAGTTGTAACCATTGTTTTCCTTGTTCATGATGTGCATCCTAGCTTTATGTCGTAATGAAGAGTATGGTCTACTATATTTTCCGCAGTAACTTATGATCTGACAAATCGTGGCCTAGCACTTATCTATGTAATCAGTCAAGGCGTGAATGAAGTGGTAAAGGATGAAGTGGTAAAAGTAAAACGCAGTAAAATGGTAGAAGTGAGGAGTAGTAAATATTCTTCCCTTGGTTGTGCAGTATAGAGTTAATAGCCAGTAGAGATGCAGCTCCCTTTATCCATTAGCCAAAACCAAGAGTGCCCACGAAACCTACGCAACGCGGGGTACCACTTATCTATTGTCGAGCTAGCCGGGCGTTGCTCCGGCACGAAGTTGCAAAAATAAAAAAAAAAGCTGTACGACATGGCTAAGAAAAGATAACCTACGCAAATGCAAGAACTTAGTTCAGATAGTTAGACAACATGGTGGTGAAGATAAATAAATTACAAACGTACAGTTGTACAATAACTTCGATCCACGACAGCGCCTCTGATCCGCCTGGGGGAATGCGTGAGTGGCGATGGCAGACGGACGGGTCTCCTAGCCCGGCCCTGCGGCACAGGGGTAGTGTAGTCTGTCGGCGACTCGGGTGTCTGCTGCGGTGGTGGGCCGAGGTACTCGGTGGACATGAACTGGTCCACGTCGAAACCTGCCACCTCGTCAATGTCGTCGAAGCCCGAGTAGCCGAAAGCACCGTGGGGCCTGGCGTGGCTTTGAGGCGAAGATCGCCCGCGTCACCCCAACAGCGCCATCTGCGGTGTCTGCGAGAGAAGGTGGCCCTCATCACCCCACCGTGGCCATTGCGTCTGTGCGCGAGGACACGAGGGCTTGTACTGGGTGACGTCGGGCTGTGCGGGCCTACTGGCTGGGCGAGGTGTGGGCACAGCTCCACTAGGCGGGGGAGGTGCTGGCTGACGAGGACATGCTGCGCACCACATCTCGGCCCCCTCGGCAGGTGAGTAGGCTACAGATCCGCGACAACGTGCCGCGGAATCGAGTAAAAGTTTCCCGCTGCTGGACGGGGGTGAGCGCGATGTCCGCGTCGAGGCCCGCCAACACGGACTCCACCTCCCCGTGCAACTGCCCTATATGATGTGCCTGCAAGTAATGCCAGGTTGATATGAGGTAATTTACATAAAAAACATACGTGTAGGGTGACGGGGGTGACCCTTACCGCATAGTTCTCCCTCTGGGACATCTCTGAAGGGTACATCTCCGACACCGATGCCGGAGCTGCGACATACACTACTGGTGTGTACCCAACCCTGAGCTGAGTTCGCGGCGCGAACCACTCCATGTAATCCTTATGCGTGGCGGCGTAAATGCGGCGGGTCTCGTCCATCGTGTCGCGTCGCGTCACTTTGCTCCCCATCGCAACACCCACGGTGCCATGCGATGAGCGAACGGAGTGCCCAATGCATGCCCCGACCGGGTCATCCTGCAATGCAAAAACGACAATTTATATACAACATGCATTCCGCGGGAATAGTAAGTATTGTGCTCAGGACACCTACTTGTGCGCGCCACGTGAGACAGTGTGAGTAGTCTGCAGGGGGAAACTCTGGAAGAGGCCGAACTGCCGCAACACTCGGTGTGGCGAGTACTCCTCGACTTACAGGTCGAAGAGGAGGACCTTACGGGTGAGCCAGAGCCGATGGTCACGCCAGCAAAGCTCGGACAGCCCGTGAGGTGCTCGGACCTGGACCTCGCGCGTGCTGTACGGTGTTTACCGCACGTCCTCGTCCTGCAGCCTGTCAAACTCCCGAATGAACTCGGGGTACGCCTTCTTGACCTGCAGGTGGGCGTACACCCGCTGCGGAGAAAAAAGTAGTGCATGTTATTAAAGTGTCCAAAGTAGGGGGTTAGATACAAGGGGGCATACCTGTCGCTGAACCCAGTATAGGCCCATAGTGGGCCAGTCGATCTGGTGGTGGTGATGGTATAGGTCCTGTGAGTACGGCGACCGGTCAACAACGGGCCTACCGATGGAGAAGTGCTCCCAGGACCACAGCTGCAGTAGTAGAACGCAGCCCGTCAACGTCGCCTCTGTTGATACCCGGGAGACAGCCTCGCAAAGACCCCTGTACGTGCACGCGAGCACGGCAGAGCCCCACGACCACTGCACCATCTGTTTACAACGGCAAAGTTACACATGTCCTGTCATAAGAGATTTTAATGAAATGTGTTACCTCCTCCGCCAGGGTGTCGGCGATAAACTTGGCGAACTCGATCAGGTGCCGGTCCACCGTGTCCCTGTGCGAGGATGGGAACAGGTACCAACCGAACAGGAACAGCAGGTACGCCTCCAGATGGCGTGCCAGGTCATCCTCATCGGCGTCCGGGTGGAGAAGCTCAGCCTGCAGCATTTGGTACAATATTGTCAGCAGCTCAGTGCGTATCCGTTAAGTTGCAATGAACGAGGTACTAACCGTGAACTGGAGCAGCCACGCCTTCTGGACACCGTGCCGCTCATCCGTCTTGTGGGGCACGTACGGGTCGGCTCGTGGGTGTCGCTGCACCTGGGCGAAGTGCGCCTGCAAGTGCTCAAGCCACGCGGCGAGGGCGTCGCGCGGCACAACTGCACGACCCGCGCAGGGGAGCCCTAGGAGGTAAGACACGTCCTGCAGCGTGGGAGCCATCTCTCCGCAGGGTAGGTGGAACATGTGTGTCTCCGGTCTCCATCGGTCCACGAGCGCGGTCAGCAGGGACCTGTCGTACGAGAACTATGAGACGTGCGGGCCATCCGCAGTCGTCTGCTCCACCATCCTGCAGAATGGAAGTAAGCCGGCCGCTCGTAACCTGCACGTAGTGTGTAGCGTCGTTAAAATTCCATTAACAGGTAAGTAAACGAGTAGGAAAAGTTCGCAGCTTACTGTGGAACCCAGCGTGGGTCGATCCGAAGAAACTCCTTCGGCACCCGAGACCGCAATGTCCCCAGCTGTTGGCCCTCAACTGCGGACAACCTAGACCGGTGGGTCTGATCCACTATTTGGTCTAGCGACTCGGAACAGCGTGGCAAAGACGCCTAACTCGCGCCATAAATGCTTTGTGCCTTCGTGGTTACAAAGCAAATTCATGGTTAGAAAGCAAATAAAACAAACTGGACAATAAGTAAGTGTAGGAGGCAAATAAAACAAACCGGATAATAAGTAAATGGTACACGTTATAACTACAAAAAATTAAATGAAAAGTAATGAAATGTTCCATATTCAAATATATGTTCGATCGCGCACATACAACCAAAAATTACATGTCGGGGACAACAAATAACTGGTACATAGAATCAAAAATTACATTGACGGGGACAACAAATAACTGGTACATAGAATCACAAATTACATGATGGGGACAACAAATAACTGGTACATAGAATTACATTATCCACAATTACGACGCGCTTCGGACTCGTCCATATCGTTCCTAATACACCATGTCCTTCGACGCCCGACCTTCTGCTTCAACATTCGGATGTCCGGTACCCATCGATGCCCTGGAGGGGGGGCTGCCGTGAACGATCCATCGACTCGGTACCCGTACACCTCGTTATGCCACGTGTTGAGAACACTTTGCTTGTAATAGTAGTGCGAGATGTATAGATGACGTGACTAGTGTGTCTCGCCTACTGCGGCAATCACGTGCGAGCACGGCAAGTGCAGCAGGCGTGGCTTCTGGCAAGAGCACTCGCAGTCAGCAGCTCAGAGTATGCACAGATGGGAAGTCCTCTCCCGGTGGGCACCTCTTCGACCCCGGTCACCGCAGTGCACGTGGTACCTCCGTTCCACACCACTCTCCGGTGTCAAGCGATGTGTCTATGCCTTCCGTGTCTTGTTGGCCATGTATGTAGAGACAACCGTTGAGTAGGACAGGCGATTGTCCGACATACATGCAGCGGAGGCCCTGTACCGCTCAATGAAATATCTTTGAGTGCCTAGTAACACACCCTCAACAATGCCAACCAACGGAAGGCATCTCGCGCCTTTCATTACCCAGTTGTAAATCTTCGCCAGGTTGGTTGTCATTATTCCATAACGGGAACCACCCTCGTCATGCAGAAGGGACCATTTCTCCAACAGCTCGTGTCGTATCCAGTCCGTGAAACTCTTTATGCTTGTCCCCAGCCTACGTCGAATGTTTGGTGCGTCGGTCTGGAGCGCGCACAAGGCTGTGGGGTCATCTCCTTGCTCGTGGTACACCATAGGGTTCCTCGATGAACTAGTGCCGTCCCTTGGATTCAGTGATTGCTTCTGGGTTAGTTCATCCAACGTCCTCCACAGCGAGTCGAACTTCCTCCGCTGGTTCTGTTTGCACAGCTGCTTGAACATGTTCATAAGCTCCTTATTCCTGAACTGATGGAAAAAATTGGCACCCATGTGCCTCATGCACCACCTGCTCTTCAGGTCTGACCACTTTGCTACTCCCACGACGTCGGACCCTTGTTGCATATCCACGATCGCCCTCAATAACCCTGCATGTCGGTCATGGATGACACATACATCACGGCGGTCCTGGACAACTGCCATCTTGACTCTTTCAAGAAACCAGTACCAGCTCTCCGTGTTTTCCCCCTCCACGAAGGCCAATGCGACCGGTAGAACCTGGTTGTTGGCGTCCACCGTGATTGCAGTTAGAATCTGGCCCTTATATTTCCCTGTGAGGAATGTGTCGTCCATGCAAATGACCGGGCGACAGTGTCGCAAGGCATTTATGCATACACCGAGGGCGAAGAAGGCCCGCTGCAAGACCCACTTGCCCGCGCACGCACCATCCGCAGGAAACTCCGCAAGGTCGATGACCGTACCAGGATTCCTACTTGATATTGCCCTGAGCAAGTGTGGAATATTCTCGTAAGAAGCCTTGTATGTCCCGAACCGTATTTGTAAAGCTGTTCTTTTTGCTCTCCATGCCTTTCCGTAGCTAATCTTGTACTGAAACCTCTCCTCCACGGCTCTGATAATGGATCGAGGCGCAAGTCGCGATTGTCTACGATCGACCATAAACACATTTGCCACCCAAGTGGACGACAGTTGCGGTGTTCTGCTCGCTTCGCCGATTAGCGATTATGCTCGTCACTATGGAACATTTCCATTAGTCCCTCCACTTCCCCTTGTATGCATGCACCCGCCATGGGCACGAATCAACTACGCACTTCACGTCGTAGTCTTTTTTGCTGGACTTCACTACCCTGAATTGTCGCCAAAGAGACATTTACCAGTACTTCACCGCATCCATCACAGCCTCCTTGTCTTTATATACGGCCCCCTGCGCGACCTCGTTCTCATGATACTCCCATGCATCTCTGTTCCCTTCATTCATTGTTAGGTCTTCGAAATTATAATTAGTCCACGCACCGGGAATAGGCACCTCAGGAGTATTGTCCTCCTCGTCTGAGTGTTCGCCATCAGGGACTTCCTCATCCGCACGGTCCTCCTCCTCCATCAAGTTAACTATGTGCTCCACCTCCTCCCCCTCGTCGGCCACCCCCCGCGCCTCCACGGCTGCCTCCTCGCCCCGCCCGATCCCGTCGCCACCGCCAACCTTGTGTCCCCTGTCTCCGGGGTCCTCTCCACCTTCATTATCGCATTCTTGCATATCTGTCCTCCCCTTCTCCGTAATATCTACCCCGACATCACGAACCTCCGACACCGATGGAGGTACACAGTACCAATCTACCAAAGAACATGAGCGCCACCCCGCTCTCTGATACCAAGATAGCTTCTCCATGCCGATGTCGCGTTAATAGGAACCACTCTCCATAAAAAAGTCTTGCGCCGCGACTTACTCTTGCTCTAACCCGCAAATTAACACTCGGTATCCAAACTGAACATCCGAAACATCCACTCCAATAAACCCCTGTATGTCCTATCTCTCGGCCTAGATATGCCCCGTATGACTGTTGAAAATGCCGACAAATCGACTCCATCCGGCTCCTGTGCTATCTCCCTATCTCCATAGAATATTTGAAAATATAATTTTTCCGACATGCTGCCTACAACGTCGAACCAAAAAAATCATCATTTCTCCATCTAACCGCTATATAAATGTTACATTATATTGTCAAATTTTACTCTCTTGATTTATATGATTGCGACATTTCCAACTATTTTTACTCTACTAATTTCTAGCGTAGCACGGTGATTGACAATATGTTGCTAGCCTACCATATTTTTAAATATACTAATTTCTAGCGTACCACGGTGATTGACTACAAATAAGTAATTCGATTACCCATTTTTTCATTACGGAATTACTACTATATATTATTCGTTTGTCCTAATCTTAAAAACTGTATATACACATGATATATCGTACTTCCTTTAATTTCTACGTCGCAATTTTCGAAACATTGCCCGCGTAACATATAGCTAACCTACCATGTTAAATTAATAATATTTAATTTCTACCACAATACATTTCTAAATATTGACTAATATTTCTATTACATGGAATCTCAATATTTCTAAATACTACACAGTCCTAATATTTCTAAACACTACATACTACATTAATTTCTAAATATTACCTACAAAAATCACCACATAAAATATAAACTAAATACTACAATTTCTAAATACTAAACAATACTAAATACTATATTAAATTTCTAAATATTACATATAAAATTTTCGAACTTACCGCAAAACCGAAGAATCAACTTTTTTTTCCCTCTTTTTTTTTTCCTTCCTCTTTTTCCCTCTCCTTTCTTTTCTTTCTTCCCTTCTCCTCTCTTTCTCTTTTCTTCCTTCCTTCTCCTTGCGCCCGGGTCGCTGCGCTTGCTCTCGATTGAAATGAGAATAGTGCCGCTCACGAGGGATTTAAAATGCCGCCGATCGCCCCAGCCATGGGCGATAGCCGGGCGACGGCCGGCACGTGGCATCACGCGCGCAAACGGTCGGAGCGGCCGTTTGGTGACCGTTAGGGCTGCCCTCCTATCGGCCGAGTAGGGGGCGATTGCCCATGGAGGGGGCGACGGGGGGTTAGTTTTGCAATTTTTTTGCCCGGGTGATTAGTTTTGAAAAAAAGATTTAAAATAAATATTAAATAAAAAAATTCGTAACTCATACATATACAGAAACAGGTTCATTCGGGTAGTCCACGGCAAGGAAAACCCATGGGCCAAGGCCACAAAACGTAGATACTGTAGCTATGTCTTCTATGCAGGATTTTTTTAATTTAATATTTATTTTAATTCTTTTTTCAAAACTAATCGGCAGCGGGAAAAATTACTTAAAATACCCTACCATCGCCTCAAGATGGGCGATCGCCTCATCAGGCGTCGATGGGGTGAGTAACGCGCAATTATTCTGTTGGCGTAGCAGTCGTAGGAAAATTGTAAAATACACGGTCGCTGACTGGGCGATCGAACATCAGAGCAAATTTTTTGCAATTTTTTCATAAATTGTTTGTACAAAAATTGTTGCATTGAACCGAACAATTACGAAATAAAAAACTTCTTGTTGTTTAGCACCGAAAAATTATTTTCCTTTGTTAGTGATACGCATCCCACTTAGGGATTTTCGTAGGCTCGTATGGTCCGTCGAATACGGCCGAAAAAATACGAGAAAAATCACGGACGACCTATGCAACGCGGGCTACCACTTACATACGGACGAGATGGTCGGACGTTGCCCCGGTCCGAAGTTGCGAAAACCGGAAAAGGCACTCGCGGCCACGAAACCGTGGAAATCGTGGCCACTTAAGGGTTTTCGCAGCCCCGCGGGACAGGCTGGATCCAGTCCAAAAAATACGAGAAAAATCAAGAGGGACCTACGCAACGCGTGCTACTACTTACGTATGGGCGAGATAGCCAGACGTTACTCCGACAGGAAGTTGCGAAAATCGGAAAAGGCACCCGCGGCCATGAAACCACAGAAATCGTGGCCACTTAGGGGTTTCGTGGTCCGCGGGACAAGCGGATCTGCCCAAAAATACGGGGAAAAATCAAGGGCGACCTCGCAACGCTACCTACCACGCACGATGGGCGAGATAGCCGACGTTGTCGGTAGGAAGTTACTGAAAATGCAAAAGGCATTCGCGGCCATGAAACCACAGAAATCGTGGCCACTTAGGGGTTTTCGTTAGCCCGCGGGACAAGCCGGATACGGCCCAAAAAATACGGGAAAAATCAAGGGCGACCTACGCAACGCAGGCTACCACTTACGTATGGGCGAGATAGCCAGACGTTGCCCCGGTAGGAAGTTACGAAAATCGAAAAAGTCACTCGCGGCCATGAAACCATAGAAGCTGCGGCGTCGAAAAATTTTGAAATTTTTTATGGAGGTTCCTGATAAAGCAGTGATATTACCATAAAAATTTCAAATGATTTGAAGATGTGAGGAATTTTATAAAATTCAAACAATACAACTGTCCTGATAAAACGCTGGCCGACAAGTTTGAACCGAATGAAAAATGAAACAAACGACGTTAGAAAATTTGAAGGGCACATACAGTGAAAGTTCAGATGATAAAAGAAGCAGTAGATTAGATTATATTAGAAGGGCATTACAACGGTGACGAAATTGCTTGACGAACTAACTAACGAAAGCAATGTTCGTCATGGTAGAACAAATGATCGTTCAGCCTATCTGGGTACAACTAGAATGATGTCCAACATTTTCTGCATATTACCTGTCCCGTGTTAATTTTGCGATTTGTCCTCGGGCACCGCTCAGTTCCTCGATGAACTAGCGCCGTCCCTTGGATTCAGTGATTGCTTCTGGGTTAGTTCATCCAACGTCCTCCATTTTCAAATTTTTTTACTCTACTGATTTCTAACGGTGCCTGGCATTTTCAAATTTTTTTACTCTACTAATTTCTAGCGTAGCACAGTGCCTGACGATATGTTCATAGCCTACCTTGTTTTCAAATATACTCTAAAATACTATGTATAAAACGAATGGTCATCATACTAACAAATCCGACTATAAATAAGTAATTCCACTACCCATTTTTTCATTACGGAATTGGTACTATATATTATTCATTTGTCCTAATCTTAAAAACTGTATATATACATGATATATCGTACTTCCTATAATTTCTACGTCGCAATTTTCGAAACATTGCCTGCGTAACATCTGGCTAACCTACCATTTTAAATTCATAATATTAAATTTCTACTCATTACATTTCTAAATATTATCTAATATTTCTATTACATGGAATCTCAATTTTTCTAAATACTACACAATCCTAATATTTCTAAACAATTAATACTACATTAATTTCTAAATATTACCTAAAAAAACCACCACATAAATTAAAAACTAAATACTACATATAAATTAAATTTCTAAATACTAGACAATCATAAATCGTACATTACATTTCTAAAATTGATTCTCAACATTTCTAAATACTACAATCCTACTATGTCTAAATACTACATTAAATCTCTAAACATTGCCTAATATTTCTACTACCCCATCATACTACATTAAATTTCTAAATTACTACATTTCTAAATATTACAAAATACTAAAATTTCAAAAAAAATTACATATAAATTTACCGGACTTACCTTCAAAAAACGACGAATATTTTTCCCTCTTTTTTCTTCCCCTCTTTTTTCTTCCCTCTCTCTTTTTTCCTCTCCTTCCTCTCCTTTCCTCTTCTTCTCCTTGGCATTACTTCGCTCGCCGATTCGCTCGTGGCGGCAAAAATGAGCACGATGCTTTCGCGATTTGCCGGTATAAAAAGCACCGATCGCCCGTGCGGGCGACGCCCAGTTCGGCGAAGTTGACACGTGGCCTTCGGCCCGTTGGGTCGCCGTTACCGATCCGTTCTGACCGAGACCGATCGCCCGATCTTCAGGCGATTGCCCGCTTCAGGCGAAGGGAGGGTATTTTCGCAATTTTTTCCCGCGGCCGATTAGTTTTGAAATAAAGAATTAAAATAAATATTAAATAAAAAAAATTCTTCTATGCAGTGTCCTGGCCCTATTAGACATTCCCTTCCCAGCTGAGCGGAAGGTTTTGGTTACAGGCCGGTAACCAGAATTCATGGTCTGGTTACCTAGCAAACCGGCCAAAAAAATTCTGTTGGATTTGAAGTTCAAAGCCAGAACATGAAGATTACAGAATAATGCTACGAGTGCAGTATTATTCTGTAATCCCCACTTAGTTTGTTTTTATTTTGCTTTAGGCACAAATTATTTCACAATTTTTTTAAAAAAATCATTGCCTGGGGTCGGATTCGAGCCTATGACTTCACTCTCACGTCTCCCTATTGTTACCACAGCACTGCCGAAGCTTCACGTAAAACTCATGGTTGCAAAGTTCTTTTATATCCTACTTCCACAATTTGAAATTCAAGTTAAAATTTAGCGTGGTATTTCATCAACTGTAACGAGAGATCTCAGTGACACCCAGTTTTTTTGGCCCCCGTCACCAAAAGTCCAAAGCCCTGGTTGAGCAGCAGGTCACAGGTCCATCCAGCAGCTCCAATAAACCAAAACTAATGCTCTGTTGACATGATATCTTCTTTGACAAAAACCACGAGTCCATCTTCTCTTGAATGAGTTTGGAAGACTATCTTTTTTTTCCTTCTAGAGATACTATCATGCTATGCAGCACTACTTAACTCATGTACATTTTAAGTAAAAGTTCAGTTCTGCTGCAATTAGGTACAACCTTTAGCATATTACATGCTCATCCCTGTTGTCTGTGTTTGGATCTCCTACTGGGCTCCTTTGCATCCATGCATTAAACAGTAAGTCATGGTATCATTTGCATCGAAGCAATAAAAACAAGCCTTTTTAAAAAATAGAGATTGCAACCGAGGTCCTATACCAGCAAGCAAAATTGTGAGAAGCACGACAAAGTTTTACAATGAGCTCTAACTGGGCAATTACCACTAGAGTAATTAGTAATGTCATATACTAGCTGATTTGATCAAAACATTATTGAAAATTGAACAAATATAAGCATTCCATTCACTTAGACACAGTGGCGAATCCAGGATAAAAATAGAGGGGGACTCCTATATGGAGGTTCTAACTCAAAACAAGGATACTAGTGATACATGTACCGATCTATTGCCATCCAAATTCTAAATTCATACATAAATAGGAAGGAAACAAAGTAAATAATCAAAATATAACAAGTGTGGTACCTTGCTAATGGATAGAATGACATAAATATGTGAGGATGGATCATCGACCATTTGACCTGTAGATAAAAATATAAAACTCAGTGATGCAATTTCAATTTGTGAATACTTATAAAAATATAAATTGAAATAATACTTACGAAGGCACTAGTACTGAGTATGACGCAATTTCACTCTACGATTTTTCATCTCTTGAAAACGTCGAATGATTTCTTTATTATCGACGTTTCTAAATATCTCTTTCTCAATGTAACACACCATCAAGTCATTAAACCAATCATTTGATATCTTGTTGCACAAATCTGTCTTAATAATCTTCATTGCTGAGAAGATTCTTTCTACTGATGATGTTGCCACTTGAAGGATTAATGTAAACTCGATGAGGCGATAGACCAATGGAAAAGTTCTATTCTTTCTGGTTTTAACCATCTTTTCAGCAAACTTTGCAAGATCACGAAAACCATTAAATTCAACACTTCTCCTAACATTAAGAATAAAGGTTTGAAGCTGATTTCTTAATAACAAACGATCAGCTATGGTGAAATCAATAGCGTAAATCTCAGCAAGTCTAACAAGTTTATCCACATCAAACTTAGAGAATGAGTTGCTTGGATTAAGACAAAACATGCATACTAATAACTCTGAAGAAACTTCATTAAAGCGATGATTCATCTCACCCATAATAGCATCAAGAGCAACATTGAAAATGTCAACACGATAATAGTGAAGGTAAGTCACCTTATACTTTCGACGTGCAGATTTGCCCTTAACTCCAATGAAGTCATTCATATCTGGCACACCGATCTCATTTGCCTCGCAGAAGGACTTGACTTGGTTAAGTAATGGCTCCCACCCATTGTCCCTCATGTCTTGTAGGCGCACTTTCACATCGACAATCAAATCCATGGCTTCTACAATATCTTGATCCCTTTTTTGCAAAGCAATTGATAGCTCATTCGTAATGCCCAACAAGTCTATCAAAAAATGCATGATGAATACAAATTCAAATCTTTCCATCTGTTGTATCAAACCTGCTGCTCCACCATGATCTGAAGGATATGATGCATCTTCATATATCATCTCTAAAACCTCAAGCACTGACTCCCACATCTAGTATATACAAAGTATGGTTTTAAGATGAGACCCATCTAGTATCTCCGGGTCTAGCTAGGCTAGTTTCCTGATTCAAGCCAGTTCCACTTAAAAGTATGCCATTATCTAATTTCTCCAATACTTTCTCATGATGCTTTTCCATCAAAACATCTTTTCTCTTGCAAGATCCACTCACAGTGGTCACTATCAAGGGAACATAGTTGAAGAAGTCAGCAATAGCTCTACTACAACTTACGACAGTGACAACCACTAATTGTAACTGATGAGCAAAGCAATGGATATAGAAAGCATATGGACTCTCATCCTGTATCAATCTTTGCAAGCCATTAAATTTCCCTCTCATATTTGAAGCTCCATCATAACCCTGCCCGCATAGTCTAGAAATAGGTAGATCATGATCAGCAAGCAAACTAACCATAGCTTCCTTCAATACAACTGATGTACAGTAAGTGATATGCTTAATACCAAGAAATCTTTCCATGATCTTCTCTTCTTTGTTTACAAACCTACATTTCAACCAAATTAATGATACAAGGTTAGAACTTAACACAAATTATAAATGGTACAATTAACAAACATAATATGTATTGCTAACCTAACAATCATAGCAATTTGTCCTTTATTGATGAATCGTGTGACTCATCAATAAGCACCGCGAAATTTCTATCTCCAATCTCATCCTTAATCACTTTTGTTACCTCTTGTGCATAACATTTCGCAAGGTCCTTTTGTATCTCTGGACAAATCATCAAACTATTCCCTCCGCCATCAAATTCAAATGCCGCATTCACATCTGGCACCTTATCTTTATACCACTCCAATAACTCTTTAAAATTGTTTTTGTTCATAGATGTAGAAGTTTCATCATGTCCACGAAAAGCATCGCCTTGCATTATGAGATATCTTGTACAATCTAAAGAAGCAGTCAAACGAATCTTATATGCAATTTCAGAGTCCTTACTATAAATATTTAATTTATGTTCTATGCTTGCTCTTTGATTGCGAAAATATTCACAATCTTGCATTGCAATATTGTGAACACTATTAGGTCCTCCAACATGGTCTTTGAAACCTTTCATAGCCCTTCTCCAATTCACATAGCTAACTTTTGTGAAGACATCCCTTCCAAAGTGAGTAGGTTGTCTTGATTTCTTAAAAAGAAAGCAATAGAAACAAAAGGTGGCGTCCTTTTCAATACTATATTCTAGCCAATCAAATTTCTTGTACCATGATTCTTGAAACGACCTTGATT
Source organism: Guadua angustifolia (assembly GCA_036346375.1). Taxonomy (NCBI): domain Eukaryota; kingdom Viridiplantae; phylum Streptophyta; class Magnoliopsida; order Poales; family Poaceae; genus Guadua; species Guadua angustifolia. The sequence continues at coordinate 24,169,672 of CM070511.1, read as the reverse complement.
CCCCATGTTGAATCTTCTTTGGAAAAGCATGTTCGATTGGTTGAGTCGGACCCTTCAACATATATGCCCTCCTTACTTGATCTCTATTCTCTTTAGGATAAGTTTCAATTTGTTTGCGACGCGCTGGATCAACAACAATTTCATTAGAATTAAAAACATGTTGAGACATATTGCCTTCGTTGGTTTGTGGGTTACTAGTACTCTCACTTCGCCGGAAAAAATTGTGTAACATTTGGTTCTCTATTTTTGCAACTTAGTTTGCTGACTTACTGTAATAAAATAAATTGAATCAACGAGACAATACAAAAATCAACAAGTCAATAGAATAAAGATTAGCCAGCCTTTGCCCTTGGTCACTGTTTATCAATGTGGGCACACCCGCACGCACAGCTCACTGGCGATTTTATAACCAGTAGCAACTTTTTACGCCGAGATTGAGTCAGTGAGTAGCAATTTTTTATACTGACTGGGCAGTGGGCGTGGTCTGGGTGAAGGGAATCAATTCCCCATTTCTTTACGCTCTAGCATCTCCGCTTCTGGGTGATTTGGCTGGCGCTGAGGCGATCTGGCGTTCGGCGGCTGCTCGGCGAGCGATCCTTCGGCTCCTCTCCTCGCGCCGGTGTTCCTCGGCCCTTCCCCGCCCAGCGTCGACCTTCTCCCTCGCTGCGGCAAATGGCTCATCTTCCCGATCCGGCCCGGCCGGTGTAGCTCCTGCCGCCTTCCCGATTCGGCGGACCCTTCCCAGCCAGTAGCAGTGGCGTCGGCCCCGGGCCCGGCCCCGACGCCTTGCCCAACGCAGCCCTCTGGAAGTTTGGAGTCTGAAGACCAAGATCGAACCCTCTCTGAGTCAGGCGGTTCTGGGCGCTCTGAAAAAGGTCTTGACTGGTGTCCTTGCCTTTGGCCCATGTAGTACTGGTACTACTTGTCTGGTTCTAGTTAAGCCCACCAGCCCATGTCATACTCTGATGTCCCGTACTCCAGTGTTTGTGTTTGCAAGCCATGTCTGTCCGCTAGGAGCTTGGGATCCGGGGAGGGGGATGGGGGGGTCTTGTCGGCGGCTGGTCGGAGGTGGGGTTGGCGCCCCAACCCCAACGTTAGATCCGCCACTGCTTAGACAAGACATATATCCAATCATCTAGAGCATCACCATCACAAATGATGAGGACATCTCTACAGTGGATACAACCACCCATACAACCACGCTTCCCCAAGATGAACCTGTTGTACAAGGACCACTCACTCGAGCTCGTGCACGCAAATTAAATTATCAGGTGAAGTCGTTCCCAAGTGTTCCTACTAATGATTTAGTGAATGAAATGCTATTTAATTCTTGTGATCATGTTATTCTTATTAGGAACCACGGAGAAGAGCCACCAAGCGCAAAGAGGCTCGAATCCAAGTCGGAGGCTTGAAGGAAGTCCAAGTCAGATTCGGACTCGCAGACAGCATCAAATTCAAATGTTCATAACTTTTGATCTAGAGCACTTCTGGAGGCCCACGAGTACAGGATAGAAAGATCTGCTCGTCCTCTTTCAAACAGATCTGAAATCACCTTCAAATTCCATCTGAGTCAACGGGAAACTGTAAAACAATGGAGACTACTTTTGCTGTCCGAGTCAGTTTGGGCTGCGGGCCTTGTAATCCGAGTTGTATTGGTTTGGCCCATGTTTTGGCTAACCTGTGCGTCCCTTAGGGTATAAATAGTCAGCCGCCACCCTACTTAGGGTTTTGTTTAGATCAAAGTTAGCGTCGCTATCTTTCTCGCGGATCGCGTGTGTCGGCTAGACCACCCGTTCCTCGTCTGCAGAACTCCATCGTGTTTTCAATCAGATTGATTCATCTTTTAATTTCGTGAAGTGTGTTTACTTCTCATCTTGTTCTTGCTCGTTCTTCAATTGCGTGCAGAACAGGGTTGATTGCGCACTAGCAAGATCAACAACCGTCGGAGTGGGTGTATCGATCGCTAAGGCGCAACCATCCCGTGCAGTTGTAGTCGGATCGTCAACGTCTTCTCCACCAAATCGAAAACTATCCCTCTCATCGAAACATCGGGACACCTAAGGCGACATCAAGTGGTATCAGAGCTCAGGGTTGTTCGGTGAGAGACCTTCTGTTCCACTGTTTTTCTTATACCTACAGTCCAAAAAATACCAAAAAAATATAGGCGAGTAGTCACCGTTGATCCAAGACTTTTTGTGCCTTGCTTTTGCTGCTTAGTTCTCGGCTTGTTGAATTCACGGTTGCTTCGTCGAGTTGAGTTTCTGATCTTTAGTTGCTGCCTTTAGAGTTTCGAGTTCGGGTCACGTTTTGTCACAAGTTACATTCATAATTTGAGTCGGTTTCTTTTAGTACATCAGATCAGGACTTTCGGTTGGCTGTTGGAGATCATATTAGAGTTGAGTTTGATTTCCTGTCCAGTGTGTGGGATCAGATTGGGTCGTGAATTACCTTGATCCGTTTCCTAATCCGAGTTACTCTCTGAGTTTACCAAAGTAGTATCAGTTTCCAAATTGTTGGCGCGGATAAGAAAACTGCTCCGAATCAGAGTGGGAAAAGGCAAGTGCATAATACAAAAACCGCACCAAATCAGTGAGGGAAAAGGCAAGTGCATAATACAAAAGCCGCACAGATCACTTGCAAAACCAAAGTTCAGAGAGAGAGAGAGACCTTTGTACCCCTAGTTTTTCCGAAAGTCGCATGTGCAAATTTGATTTCTAGGGTCCCTGAGTCATTCTAGTAGAGTTTTGGTGACCGCTGCAAAAAAAAAAGAAAAAAAGAAAAAAAAGGAAAAAAAGGAAAAAAACTATTGCAGCCTTTGCGGTTTCTGTTCGAGTTGATTGTGGCAACATTTGTGTCCTCAGCTCACGTCTCTAGTGTGGTTTGAGGCTAGGACCAGCACCATACTGTCGTAGAACGTTTATTCAACTTGTTGTGACTAATGTGGTACGAGCTATCCTTTGCTACACTTGCCAGCCTCCTATAGCTCCACGATCTTGCCACACCGTCTGAGAGGTTATCCCCAAGCATCGATACATCCATCTTCTCTGAGTTTCTTTGGTCGAAGTCGGTGGCCATCACCCCTTCTGAGCATGGTAAGAATTGGTAAGAACTTGATAGAAGGCTGAGAGTGTTTGTCGAACCAACCACATCCCAATACTTTAGCCTTGGTAGTTTTGTTTGTTTCTGTTTGCCTTTTTGTCTTTCTCTAACCATGGCAGGAAACATGGGTTACTCAGAGGATAGCGCATCGCATTCACCTCGTACTAAAGGCATCATACAACATTTTGCAACCACAATAAAGCGGCAAACAGAGGATCTGTATGAGGATGTCCGTGTTACAAATGAACATCTTGGTCAGTTGGAGACTGCTCAGATTGACACCAACACTAGGTGACAAATTTGGAGGCTTCATGGCACCATCAATACCAACTTTGAGGTATTGCGGCGCCTTGAGGAGATGGGTCGAGTAACTCCTGCTGCACGCGGTAATGGTGTTTTGGGCAGTGAGGTGGATGAGAACGTCGACAACTACGCTGCTGACTCGGAGCTTGAGGAAGATCCTACACGGCGTCAACTTCACCGCAACCGGCATGGTATGGGTCCTTTGCGCCCCAGGCATGAGGTACGTGACCATAATGATTCTCTTGGTAAGGTTAAGTTCACCATGCCTCCTTTTGATGGTAAATATGATCCTGATGCTTATCTTACATGGGAATTAGCAGTCAATCAAAAATTTGCTTGCCATGATTTTCCTGAAAACAAAAGGGTTAGGGCTGCCACTAGTGAGTTTACTGATTTTGCTTCTGTTTGGTGGAGTGAGTACCATCGTACACAAGCACATGCAGCACCACAAACTTGGGATCAGTTAAAACGAATCATGCGTGCTAGACTTGTTCCTTCGTATTATGCGCGTGATTTGTTACAGAAGTTGCAACAATTGAGGCAGGATAGCAAGAGTGTAGAGGAGTACTACCAAGAGTTACAAATTGGTATGCTGCGTTGTGGGATGGTAGAAAATGAGGAGTGTGCTATGGCTAGGTTTATGGGAGGCTTAAAACCGAGAAATCCAGGACATTCTTGCATATAAGGAATATAATACTATCACTCGTTTATTTCACCTTGCATGCAAAGCTGAAAGAGAAGTGCAGGGACGCCGCATTGGCATGAGGACTAACTTTTCTGCAGGGCGCCATACTTTGTCGACTTCCCGTTTTTCGGCAGTCCCTACAAGCCGCACGCCGACACCTTCTACTTCAAACAACAGGTCACGTGTTGTCGCTTCCCCGACAACTCCACGGGCGTCTGAAGGGTCAAAAGGTGTTGCTCAAGTACCTGCCAAGAGCGCCTCATCAGTTGCTTCAACAGGGCGAACCAGAGATATTCAATGTCATCAATGCAAGGGGTTTGGACATGTGCAGAGCGAATGCCCGTCCAAACGAGTGCTGATTGTGAAAGACACTGGTGAGTATTCCTCGGCTAGTGAATTGGATGAGGAAACACGTGCTTTGCTTGCAGCTGACCATGCAGGTTCTGGAGATTCCGAAGAAGAACACATAGGTACTGAGCATGCCGAGCGATATGAGAGCCTTATTGTGCAGCGCGTACTAAGTGCACAAGTGGAGAAAACTGAACAAAATCAGCGACACACTCTGTTCCAAACTAAGTGTGTTGTGAAGGAACGTGCATGCCGAGTGATCATTGATGGTGGAAGCTGCAATAACTTGGCTAGCTCTGACCTTGTTACCAAGCTCTCATTGGCCACTAAACTGCATCCACAGCCATACTACATTCAGTGGTTCAACAACAGTGGTAGGGTCAAGGTAACGCGATTTGTAAGAGTGCATCTCACTATTGGTTCTTATGATGATCATGTTGATTGCGATGTCTACCTATGCAAGTATGTTCTATTTTGTTGGGTAGACCATGGCAATTTGATAGGGATTGTTTACATCATGGTAGAACCAATCAATACTCTTTTATGCATAAAGGAAAGAAACTTGTGTTGCATCCTATGTCACCTGAAGCTATTTTGAAAGATGAACTTGCTAGGGCTAGTAAAGAGAAGACGCATGGGAATGATGCAAGTGAGAATCAGATTGTAGCAAAAGAAATTGAGCAACATAGGAAGAGGGAAACCAAATCTGAACATGTGAACAAGAATGAAATAAAATTGAAGGGTTCTAGTTTTCTTGCTACCAAATCTGAAATGATTAGGCCGAAAAGCTTGATTCTATTTGTTATGCTTTAATTTGCAAAGATGCTTTGTTTTCATTTGAGGATGTACCTTCTTCTATGCCTCCTGCCATCACTAATCTTTTGCAGGAGTATCACGATGTTTTTCCCAAGGAAGTACCACCCCGGCTGCCACCTGTGCGCGGCATTGAGCACCAGATTGACTTAATTCCAGGAGATTCTTTGCCCAACCGCGCACCATACAGGACCAATCCAGAAGAGACAAAAGAAATTCAGCGCCAAGTCCAGGACTTGCTTGATAAAGGGTACGTACGCGAGTCACTTAGTCCTTGTGTTGTGCCTGTGATTTTAGTGCCTAAAAAAGATGGAACTTGGCGCATGTGTGTGGATTGTAGAGCAATCAACAACATAACCATTAGATATCGCCACCCTATCCCTAGGTTGGATGACATGCTTGATGAATTAAGTGGCTCTACGGTGTTCTCAAAGGTTGACTTGCGTAGTGGTTACCACCAAATTCGCATGAAATTAGGTGATGAATGGAAAACAGCATTTAAAACTAAGTTCGGTTTATATGAGTGGTTAGAGATGCTTTTTGGATTGACTAACGCACCTAGCACTTTCATGAGATTAATGAATGAAGTTTTACGTGCTTTCATTGGTAGATTTGTGGTGGTATCCTTTGATGATATCTTGATCTATAGCAAATCACTAGATGAACATCTTGCTCATTTGCGTGCTGTGTTTGATGTTTTACGAGATGCACGTTTGTTTGGTAACCTTGAGAAGTGCACATTTTGCACCGATCGAGTTGCTTTTCATGGCTATGTTGTTACTCCACAGTGAATTGAAGTTGATCAAGCCAAGGTGGAAGCAATTCAGAGTTGGCCAACTCCTAAAACGGTCACACAGGTGAGGAGTTTTCTTGGGCTTGCTGGATTCTATCGCCGTTTTGTGAAAGATTTTAGTACCATTGCTGCACCTTTGAATGAACTTTCAAAGAAAGGCGTTCCTTTCCAATGGGGCAAAACACAAGAAGAGGCCTTTAATTTGTTGAAGGAGAAGTTGACTCATGCCCCACTGCTCCAACTTCCAGACTTTGGTAAGACTTTTGAACTGGAGTGTGATGCTAGTGGAATTGGAATTGGGGGCGTTCTGATTCAGGAAGGTAAGCTAGTTGCTTATTTCAGTGAGAAATTGTCAGGGCCTAATTTGAACTATTCTACTTATGACAAGGAACTATATGCACTTGTTTGAGCTTTAGAGATTTGGCAACATTATTTATGGTCTAAAGAATTCGTCATACATTCTAATCATGAATCTTTGAAGCATATTCGGAGTCAAAGTAAATTGAATCGTAGACATGCAAAATGGGTTGAATTTATTGAGTCTTTTCCTTATGTCATAAAACACAAGAAGGGAAAGGAAAATGTTATTGCTGATGCTTTGTCTCGGAGATATAACATGTTGTCACAACTTGACTCTAAAATCTTTGGTTTAGAAACAATTAAGGAGCAATATGTGCATGGTGCTGATTCTAACGATGTTTTGATGCATTGTCAAGAAGGAAAAGCCTGGAACAAATTCATTATCAATGATGGATTTGTATTCCGAGCTAACAAACTATGTATTCCAGCTGGTTCTGTTCGCTTGTTGTTGCTTCAGGAGGCACATGGAGGAGGACTTATGGGACACTTTGGCGTGAAGAAAACAGAGGATGTGTTGGCCAACCATTTTTATTGGCCGAAGATGAGGCGTGACGTGGAGCACTATGTGTCTCGCTGCTCTACATGCAATAAAGCTAAGTCTCGACTGAACCCACATGGTTTATATATGCCTCTTCCTGTTTCTAGTGTTCCCTGGGAGGATATATCAATAGACTTTGTTTTAGGACTGCCTAGGACCAAGAGGGGGAGGGATAGTATATTTGTTGTGGTTGATCGATTTTCTAAGATGGCGCATTTTATACCTTGTCATAAGAGCGATGATGCTACAAACATTGCTAATTTATTTTTCAGGGAGATCGTCCGTCTACATGGCATGCCATCTACTATTGTTTCCGATTGGGATGCTAAATTTTTGAGCCATTTTTGGAGAACGCTTTGGAATAAATTGGGGACCAAGCTGCTATTTTCTACTACATGTCATCCCCAAACTGATGGACAAACTGAAGTCATTAATCGCACATTATCCACAATGTTGCGAGCCATTTTGAAGAAGAATTTGAAGATGTGGGAAGAGTGCCTACCTCATGTGGAGTTTGCCTACAATCGTTCATTGCATTCTACTACCAAGAAGAGTCCTTTTCAGGTGGTATATGGGTTTAATCCTCGTGCTCCAATTGATATTTTGCCATTACCATTGTCTGAAAAAGTGAGTTTTGATGTTTCCAAACGTGCTGAATTTGTGCTAAAATTGCATGAGAATACTAAAGAGAACATAGAGCACATGAATGAGAAATATAGAGTTGCTGCTAGCTAAGGTAGAAAGGAATTAACTTTTGAACCAGGAGATCTTGTTTGGTTGCATTTAAGAAAGGATAGATTTCCTGAATTTCGCAAGTCTAAATTGATGCCTAGAGCTGATGGTCCTTTCAAAGTGATTGCTAAGATAAATGATAATGCATACAAGCTTGATTTGCCTGCAGGTTATGATGTTAGTGATTCTTTTAATGTTGCTGATTTGAAGCCCTACTTGGGTGAAGATGATGAACTTGAGTCGAGGACGACTCCAATTCAAGAGGGGGAGGATGATGAGGACATCTCTACAGTGGATACAACCACCCATACAACCACGCTTCCCCAAGATGAACCTGTTGTACAAGGACCACTCACTCGAGCTCGTGCACGCAAATTAAATTATCAGGTGAAGTCGTTCCTAAGTGTTCCTACTAATGATTTAGTGAATGAAATGCTATTTAATTCTTGTGATCATGTTATTCTTATTAGGAACCACGGAGAAGAGCCACCAAGCGCAAAGAGGCTCGAATCCAAGTCGGAGGCTTGAAGGAAGTCCAAGTCAGATTCGGACTCGCAGACAGCATTAATTTCAAACGTTCATAACTTTTGACCTAGAGCACTTCTGAAGGCCCACGAGTATAGGATAGAAATATCTGCTCATCCTCTTTCAAACGGATCCAAAATCACCTTCAAATTCCATCTGAGTCAACGGGAAACTGCAAAACAGTGGAGACTACTTTTGCTGTCCGAGTCCGTTTGGGCTGCGGGCCTTGTAATCCGAGTTGTATTGGTTTGGCCCATGTTTTGGCTAACCTGCGCGTCCCTTAGGGTATAAATAGTCAGCCGCCACCCTACTTAGGGTTTTGAGCTTTGTTTAGATCAAAGTTAGCGTCGCTATCTTTCTCGCGGATCGCGTGTGTCGGCTAGACCACCCATTCCTCGTCTGCAGAACTCCATCGTGTTTTCAATCAGATTGATTCATCTTTTAATTTCGTGAAGTGTGTTTACTTCTCATCTTGTTCTTGCTCGTTCGTCGATTGCGTGTAGAACAGGGTTGATTGCGCACTGGCAAGATCAACAACCGTCGGAGTCGGTGTATCGATCGCTAAGGCGCAACCGTCCCGTGCAGTTGTAGTCGGATCGTCAACGTCTTCTCCACCAAATCGAAAACTATCCCTCTCATCGAAACATCGGGACACCTAAGGCGACATCAACAAACATGCAGTCAAATGTAGATAACAAACAAGCAGAAGTTGTTACTACAAGCAGAATGACATCAGTGCTAATGAAAATTAACTATTGACAATATTTTGTAGAAATTGTTAAGGAGACCAACATTCAGAAGCATAAAGACCAATATGATATGCTAAAAAAAATAATATGATGCCAACAAATAGCAGCAGCAACCAGATTAAAATTCCTACTATATGACAAGGTCATGGTAACTAGATGCATCTCAACTTTTGGGTCAAATACTGACAGAACTAGCCTAATTAGTTTATGGCACATCATAGTAGAAGATTAAAATTTATACATAATCATGTAGCGGCAACTGTCTTTTAATCAATCAAAGCAGCCATATTTGATGAACATTTTGAGAAAATGTATATTTTTCCAGACATCAAAGGATGTTTCTGTCCTTCACTCCTCCTACTTTGTTCCTGAATAAATGCCAGCCTTCACTCTGTAGAGTTGACTCACAAATCACATATTCACAATGTAGAGTTGAACCATTTCATGTTGGTCAGATGACTCACAAACCACAAATCACAGACTCACATTTCTAAACAAGTAAGCAATCTCATGTTTGCATGCTTACCTCCGGTGCCGACAGAGCAGCAGAGGGCGCGTCGTAGGGATGGGGGCCGGTGCCAGGTGGACTGGAGAGGGCGGCACAGGTGGGGGGCTACTGTAGATGACGTACCGGAAGGACAACCGAGGGTAGATCCCGGGGGACGGACTAGGGCAGCGCCGGTGGGGGGCGACTGGATTGGAGACGGTGGTCCACCGGTGGGGGGCAACTAGAGACGGTGGCGCACCGGAAGGACAGCCGAGGGTGGAGCCGGGGGGACGGGTGAGGGTGGCACCGCTGTGCCGGTGGGGGGCGACCGGACTGGAGACGAGAGGTGTGCTGGGTTGGCCGCTGCCTCGCCGGTCGCGTGGCTGGTGGCCGCCGCCTCATCGGGGGACTGGGACTCTAAGAGAGGAACTAGATCTGGATCGCCATGGAATAGGGACTCTGGTCTCTAGATGGAGTCATGGAGTTGCCATCTTGGGCTCTTGCCTCTTGGTCTTGGCTCTTGTTGAATGAATGCTGAGTGCCCAAGTTGGTCCAGAGTTCAGATGCGAGACATCCAGAGTGTGGGGAACCGTCCCCGGGACTCCACTGATTCACTCAATTGCGCAGTACATCTCAAGTGAATCAAGGGAACCTCGGGCGTTCCACGATTATACCCGTGTTGGTCCCAGGAAAGTTTGCCAACACGCGCATTCTCATCCAATAGTTGACATCACAACACATACACAATTAGCGGAAACATAAACATCATTACATACCAAAAGTAGGACTATTGTCCTTAACGACATATTTAGAGTTATTACAACAAGTAGCAGCGGAAATCATAAAATAAACGACAAAAGGGCCAGCATGGCATGCCCCCAAAACCCTCAGGCAACCAACTGGGGCAAGAACGGCGACTAAACGTTAGCATCATCGAAATCTGCCCGGTAAAAGTCCCCGGGTAATGCCTCATCCTCACCTGCAGCAAGTGGACAATCCGATTGAGCACAAAGAGTGTACTCGCACAATAATATACATTTCATGCTGATCTCTAGCTACATGTTGTTGCTACATCAAGGAAGGCATAATGGCAATTTCAGCATAAAGCAATATTTGAGATAAATCATAAGCAAGTATAGATTGAAAGATTTGCATTTAGTAAACATTTGCAAAGTCTAGTACATAATATAACATCATCATAATCACATTCATATCATGCCTTCAAGCACTCTCCGAACCATGAGTTCCATCGCTCATGTTCAATTAATTCATATCATGCCTTCAAGCATTCTCCGAACCATGAGTTCCATCGCTCATGTTCAATTACACACACAAGTACTCCAATACTTGTGTCTATTTTCCCACTCCCATCCCATTCTTACCAAGACCTTAATACTCGCCCAGTGACTGACAGTTCAAGTGATCGTCCTTAACCATGGACGCGGTTATTCGAATAGTTTAAACTCTGCAGAGGTACGACTTTACCCACACGACACGTCACACTCGTAAGCCAAGCTATTAACACATTTCCCTAGATGTGTCGGCCGAGGTGAACGTGACAAACCATTTTCCAGTATGCATGGTAGTGTATCTAAACCATCCGGATGACTGTGACCCTCGATCCCGCGTGCCCAGTGCTCGGTGTGTGTGGATCAAGGAGTACACCCGTTGTTGGACATCCCCAACTCAACAAAGTTCGAGGGACTCGAGGACATTCCCCGCACTCCACTAAGCCCGTGGAATTCGTGGTCATTCCTTGACGCTCCACTAAGCCCAAGGAATTCCGCGTGCACATGGTTTACATACCCTAGTCATACATAAATACTTGGTTACACCGGTCCCATAAAAGGCGTGTGGTTCGCACGATAGTTACTCAAAAAGACGTCACCAGGATTTAATCCTTAGGGTCCTTAACCAATATCTCTACTCATTAATCAAAAATTGAAATCAACATCATCATAATAATTCTCAATCATTGCGACCGATGGATTAAGTCCATCTATCGCGGTTTCTAACGTTGTTCTAAGCATGGTTAAGCAATTCGCACGAACCCATATATAATAATAAACCAACCACTTAGGGCGACAATGGAACATGGAGTGAACATGCTAAGGGTATAACACACAACATGGTAATAGCTAAGAATTCTACCCAATCATAATTGTAATTGAAAGTAAGCATGCAATTGATAAAATAATTCCAAAGATGTAAGTTGCAAATAGTAGGAGCAATCATGGTCAAGGAGTAAGATAGTGCCTTGTTGCTCGTTCTTGACTTCGAAAGCGTAGTCGTACTCGGGAGTGCCTTCCGAAACGTCAACACCTAATCGAGAAAATGCAATTCAATAAACACCAATTCAAGAACTCCAATGATGCACATGAGTAAAGAATGCATGAAATGCTCATGACGTGCAATACTAATCATAATATGAGAGTACTAATTGAGTTTTTGCGTCAAAAGCTCAAGTCTTAAGGCTTTTATTGATTTATGTTCGGAGTATCCGAGTGTCACTTCGGACTGTCCGAGCGGACCCTCTCGGTATGAAGTTGAATTATGTTCGGACTATCCGAAATTTGATTCGGAGTATCCGAAAGTATGTTCGGACTATCCGAACGTTACCTCGGAATGTCCGAGCAGACCTTCTCGGTTAGCCAATGCAGCCCTCAAGCTAATTCCTATTCGGACTATCCGAAACGTGGTTCGGAGTATCCGAATGGTTCGGAATGTCCGAGCTATACCTCGGACTATCCGAGCTGGGCGTCTCTGTTTCAAAACAGCTATTTGCCTATTGTCATCTACCTTTCAAAGGAATGAGCTAGGGTTTCAAGGGGATGGACTAGGGTAGATTCTTACCACTACAATGTTGCTTGGGCACTTGGTGAAAGGTTGGTCTTGGTGAGGGATGACGAAAATGTCCCAATGCCGATTTTCACGGTTCGTCACCTCCTAGCTCGCAGAACGACAATGCCTTCACTTGCTCGTGCTTGCAACCACAACTAGCCCTCCTCCTCAAACTTCTTTGCGACATGTATGGCCCGAGTCAAGTTGGATGATGCATTCCATGGAGAAGATAGAAATGTGTTACAAGGGCAAAATTTCAGAACATGGGAGGAAAGAAAACGATTGCTACTCACCCAAAACTTGATGCCTCAAAATCCATTTGGATGGATTTGAAGCTCTTGATCTTGGCTTCAAGGTGGTATAACATGCACAAGCTCAAACTCAAGAATGGAGGAGCTTGGTGGGGGAGAATGGCAAGAGGTTGAAGAAGGTGTGCTTGCTGTTTTCTGGGTTGGGGCTGTGCAAATGAGCAGAAAAAGGGAGGAGAAACCAAGGTTTGGGCCTTATAAAGGCTGCCCACTCATGCCTTACATGTGGGGCTAGGTCCCACATGTCATAGGGTGGGTAAAAAGGGTGGGTATGGGTGATTGAAGTGAGAAAAGACATGGAGAGGATGTGCAGCCCACAAGTTCCAATGCAAAGTAGGTCCCATGTGTCATAGACTAGTTAGGTAGGTGGGTAGAGGTGAGTAAAGTAAGAATTGATATCGTAGGTATGTGCAGCCTACTCTCCTCTCTCTTACAAACATGACCCACATGTCATTGAGTAAGGTGAAATAACATGTGTGCAGTTTTTGGAAAGTGATTGTTAGGATTTTGTAACTCCCTCTTTTATGCAAGATGAATGTCCTAACACTTGTATGATGATAAATAAATGAGGGTGCAACAATATTATGGAATATGTTAGCGCGACAAGCCTCACTTACCAGACTAGCGAAAATTGGGCTGTTACAAGCCTCCCCCCCTTAAAAGAATCTCGTCCTCGAGATTACACCGCTTCATTGAAGAGGTAGGGGTATTCGGCTCGAAGATGATCCTCACGCTCCCATGTGGCTTCGTCGGGGGTATGATTACTCCATTGAACTTTAAATAATTTGATGGTGTGGTTTCGGGTAACACGCTCCCTCTCATCGAGAATACAAATGGGTCGCTCCTTGTAGGATAGATCGGGTTGTAAATCGAGAGTGTCCAACTCTGTGGCTTCGGTTGGGACACGGAGACATTTCTTCAATTGAGAGACATGAAAGACATCATGTATATCAGCTAGTGAAAATGGAAGCTCCAATTGATATGCCACTGCTCCTCGCCTTGCTAAAATTCGGAAAGGTCCGATATAACGAGGGCTAGCTTTCCTTCACTTGAAACCGATTTAACACCTTTCATTGGTGAAACCTTGAGATAGACGTGATCACCAACTTCAAATTTGAGTTCACGGCGGCGGCGATCAACGTAGCTCTTTTGACGAGATCTATTTGTCATAGCCTGTTCGAATAAATCGAACTTGTTCTTCCGCTTCAGCGACTAGTTCGGGACCAAAGAGGGGTCTCTCTCCAGACTCAGACCAGTGAAGTGGAGTTCTGCAAGATCTCCCATAGAGAGCCTCGAATGGACTCATTTGAAGGCTAGCTTGATAGCTATTGTTGTAGGAGAACTCTGCGAAAGGTAGGCATTTCTCCCAGTTCTTGCCGTAGGTAAGGGCACAAGCCCTAAGCATATCCTCAAGAACTTGGTTTACTCGTTCAGTTTGTCCATCAGTTTGAGGATGATACGCGGTGCTGAAAGAGAGTTGAGTCCCCATGGCCTTGTGGAGGCATTGCCAAAAATGCGAGGTAAACTGAGTACCTCGATCTGAGACAATCCTTTTGGGAACACCATGAAGAGACACAATTCGATTAAGATATAATTCCGCTAACTTGCTCACTGCATCCGCTGCCTTGACAGAAGAAAATGAGCGATCTTGGTCAATCGGTCAACGATTACCCATATGGAATCGAAACCTTTTTGCGTCTTGGGCAACCCGGTGATGAAATCCATACCAATCTCTTTCCACTTCCACATAGGAATGGGCAGGGGTTGAAGTGTGCCTGCTGCACGCAAATGGTCGGCTTTCACCCGCTGACATACGTCGCACTCGGCGACATATCGGGCAATCTCTCGTTTCATCCGGGTCCACCAAAGTCTTGGCTTAAGATCTTGATACATTTTCGTACTCCCGGGATGAATGGAGAATGTGGAATTGTGAGCCTCATTAAGAATTAGTGCCTTCAATTTCTTACAATTTGGCACCACTAGCCGTTTGTCAAACCATAAGACACCTTGTGGGTCCTCGGTGAAACAATTGGCCTTGCCTTGCTTGATGCGGGCTCGGATGAGTGCTATGCCCTTGTCTTTTGAGCCTCTTTGATTAGGTCTAAGAGATTAGATTTGACTTCCATAACAGCAAGGAATCCTTCTTAACCACTTCTAGATTGAGCTTTGAAATTCAAGCATATGGCGTCCGATTCCTGTTCTCTTGAAAAGACGATTGCATTGAGACTTTCGATTTCGAGCATCGGCAACAATATTGGCCTTTCGGGATGATAATGGAGTCCCATATCATAGTCTTTGATCAATTCGAGCCACCTCCTTTGCCTCAAGTTCAGATCGGCTTGAGTAAAAATATACTTCGTGCTCTTGTGATCGGTGTAAACTTCTACAATTCTGGACCGATGAGGAAATGTCGCCAGATTTTTAGAGCATGTACCACTGCTGCCAGCTCTAAGTCATAGGTGGGGTAATTCATCTCATGAGGCCTCAATTGCCTCGATGCATAGGCCACAACTCGGCCTCCTTGCATAAGTACACAACCCAAATTTCGAGGCGGATACATCGCAATAAATATCGAAGCCCTTGTGAA
This sequence comes from Guadua angustifolia, assembly GCA_036346375.1. Lineage (NCBI taxonomy): Eukaryota > Viridiplantae > Streptophyta > Magnoliopsida > Poales > Poaceae > Guadua > Guadua angustifolia. Next base: position 24,154,504 of record CM070511.1, on the reverse strand, counting down.
TATCCGCAGACTAAGACAGTCACGATGGTTAAGCGAACTTTCAACATTTGAAAGCTTGCCTCACATTCTGCTGACCATACGAAATTGTTCTCCTTCTTCAAAAGTTCGGTCAATGGCTTCGCGACTTTGGAGAAGTTCTCTACGAATCGGCGGTAATAACCCGCGAACCCGAGAAAACTTCGAATATCCGTGATGTTCTTAGGCTGCTCCCAATCAAGTACCGTCCGTATCTTGCTGGGATCAACCGCAACTCCGCCTTCTGATAGCACATGGCCCAAGAAGGCAACCTCCTTTAGCCTAGGGATGGCAATCGGGTGGGTACCTCCGGGTACCACTGTCTTAAACCCAAACCCAAACCCGAACAAAGTCCCGTCTACCCAAACCCATTAAGCTTTACGGGTACAGATCTGTACCCATACCCAAACCCAATGGGTACCCAATACCCAATGGGTACCCACGGGTACAGATCTGTGCGCGAGCACCGAAGGGCGGGCGAAGGCAGAGGTGGGGGCGCCTTCTGGCGATCAAGATGCTCCTCCCCCTCTCCTTCTATCTCTTCACATCTTCTATCTCTCTCTTTTTTTGGGCACTATGCGCACCGAACCGTAGGGAGCCGATGGGAGGAGTCGGCGGCGAGGGGAGGAGCAGGCGTCCGCCGCCGAGGGAGGCAAAGACGAGGAGAGGGAGGCCGAAGCAATCAGGCGATGGGGCAAGGGGAGGGAGGTGATGGGGGCGAGGGGAATCAGGGAGGAGCCGACTCAGCCAAGTAGTCCATGAGTTTGTTTTTCTAATATACTTCTAAAAAAGTGGGCCCACATGTCATAGGATACCCATTAGGTATCCATGGGTACAAATCGACACCCATACCCATCCTATGGGCTTATCGGGTACCCAAACCCGTAAACCCATGGGTCTAAAGTGCTACCCATACCCACTCTTATCGGGTCGGGTACCCACGGGTATCCAAACCCATGGGTAAAACTGCCATCCCTACTTTAGCCAGAATTCACACTTGCTGAATTTTGCGTAGAGTTGGTGCTCTCGCAGCTTTTCCAAGACTTTCCGAAGGTGTACTTCATGCTCCTCTTCCGACTTGGAGTAAATAAGAATATCATCGATGAAGATGACAACGAACTTGTCGAGATATTCCATGAAAACCGAATTCATAAGGCTCATGAAATATGCCGGTGCATTGGTCAAACCGAAAGACATAACAGTATACTCATATAGACCATAACGGGTGGAGAATGCCGTTTTTGGAATGTCTCCCGATCTGATCTTGATTTGATGGTAGCCTAATCTCAAGTCAATCTTGGAGAAGATACAGGCTCCAGTCATTTGGTCGAACAAATCATCGATCCGCGGAAGTGGATACTTGTTCTTGACCGTGACTGCATTCAATGGACGGTAATCAACACACATCCGCAAACTATCATCCTTCTTCTTCACAAATATCGCCGGGCATCCCCAAGGTGAGGAGCTCGGGCGAATGAAACCCTTCTCTTGCAGCTCCGTAAGTTGTTTCTTCAACTCAATCAACTCATTTGGAGGCATACGGTAAGGTCGCTTTGATATCGGGCCGTTCCGGGTAGAAGCTCAATGACGAACTCAACCTCCCGGTCAGGTGGCATCCCCGGCAACTCTTCTGAAATACATCCGGGTAATCACATACCACTGGTATGCTACTTATTCCAAGGAATGGTTCACCCTTCAAGGCATAAAGGTGAGCATAATCTGGACTTGACGCAAACACGACTTGTTTGCCGCTTGCGTTGGTAAGTGAAATAGATCTGCTTGCACAATTGATACATCCTTGGTGCTTGGATAGCCAATCCATCCCAAGAATAACTTCAATTCCCTCCGTTTTAATCATTATCAAGTCAGCTAGAAATTCTACCCCATTAATTTCAATTTTTACTTCCCGGCAGACTCGATCGGTCCTTAATTCTGATCCTGGGGTTTTAATGAGTAATGGTGGATGCATAAGTTGTATAGGGAACTCATGATGCATAGCAAACTTCTCTTTAATGAATGAATGAGATGCTCCAGACAACAAGTCACACAATTTAAAATCTACATGTATGCAGCAAGAAAACATGCACCAAATCCAAAAGTCATCAAAATAAGAAGGCTCTTAAGCCACAACATCACCCATGAAAACAAACAACAAGATTTCGATACATTAGCACAAGTTCACAACCCGTAGGTCAAGGGCGACAACCAGGGATTACAAGTCCAAATATAAGAGCTAGCATAGGTTCATAAGGTAGCCTATTACATCAATTAAATCAGTTCAGCTCATCTGTCACGTTGAAAGGGATAAGAGGAGTTAGAAACTTGTTCACACAATCAAATGAACATAAGGGTGAGATATAGAACTAAGAGGGGTAAGAAATAAAGGAATCACACAATGTTATCAGTTCTGAAATTATTTGATAGCAAAATAATTTTTGACTCAAAACATCTTCTACTAATCGTAGCATGGCCGTTCTAACCTACAGTCAGTATGGCTCTGATACCAAGCCTGTGGGGAACCGTCCCCGGGACTCCACTGATTCACTCAATTGCACGATACATCTCAAGTGAATCAAGGGAACCTCGGGCGTTCCACGATTATACCCGTGTTGGTCCTAGGAAAGTTTGCCAACACGCGCATTCTCATCCAACAGTTGACATCACAACACATACACAATTAGCGGAAACATAAACATCATTACATACCAAAAGTAGGACTGCTGTCCTTAACGACATATTTAGAGTTATTACAACAAGTAGCAGCGGAAATCATAAAATAAACGACAAAAGGGCCAGCATGGCATGCCCCCAAAACCCTCAGGCAACCAACTGGGGCAAGAACGGCGACTAAACGTTAGCATCATCGAAATCTGCCCGGTAAAAGTCCCCGGGTAATGCCTCATCCTCACCTGCAGCAAGTGGACAATCCGATTGAGCACAAAGAGTGTACTCGCACAATAATATACATTTCATGCTGATCTCTAGCTACATGTTGTTGCTACATCAAGGAAGGCATAATGGCAATTTCAGCATAAAGCAATATTTGAGATAAATCATAAGCAAGTATAGATTGAAAGATTTGCATTTAGTAAACATTTGCAAAGTCTAGTACATAATATAACATCATCATAATCACATTCATATCATACCTTCAAGCACTCTCCGAACCATGAGTTCCATCGCTCATGTTCAATTAATTCATATCATGCCTTCAAGCATTCTCCGAACCATGAGTTCCATCGCTCATGTTCAATTACACACACACAAGTACTCCAATACTTGTGTCTATTTTCCCACTCCCATCCCATTCTTACCAAGACCTTAATACTCGCCCAGTGACTGACAGTTCAAGTGATCGTCCTTAACCATGGACGCGGTTATTCGAATAGTTTAAACTCTGCAGAGGTACGACTTTACCCACACGACACGTCACACTCGTAAGCCAAGCTATTAACACATTTCCCTAGATGTGTCGGCCGAGGTGAACGTGACAAACCATTTTCCAGTATGCATGGTAGTGTATCTAAACCATCCGGATGACTGTGACCCTCGATCCCGCATGCCCAGTGCTCGGTGTGTGTGGATCAAGGAGTACACCCGTTGTTGGACATCCCCAACTCAACAAAGTTCGAGGGACTCCGAGGACATTCCCTAGCACTCCACTAAGCCCAGGGAATTCCGGCGGTCATTCCTTGACGCTCCACTAAGCCCAAGGAATTCCGCGTGCACATGGTTTACATACCCTAGTCATACACAAGTGCTTGGTTACACCGGTCCCATAAACGGCGTGTGGTTCGCACGATAGTTACTCAAAAAGACGTCACCAGTATTTAATCCTTAGGGTCCTTAACCAATATCTCTACTCATTAATCAACAATTGAAATCAACATCATCATAATAATTCTCAATCATTGCGACCGATGGATTAAGTCCATCTATCGCGGTTTCTAACGTTGTTCTAAGCATGGTTAAGCAATTCGCACGAACCCATATATAATAATAAACCAACCACTTAGGGCGACAATGGAACATGGAGTGAACATGCTAAGGGTATAACACACAACATGGTAATAGCTAAGAATTCTACCCAATCATAATTGTAATTGAAAGTAAGCATGCAATTGATAAAATAATTCCAAAGATGTAAGTTGCAAATAGTAGGAGCAATCATGGTCAAGGAGTAAGATAGTGCCTTGCTGCTTGTTCTTGACTTCGAAAGCGCAGTCGTACTCGGGAGTGCCTTCCGAAACGTCAACACCTAATCGAGAAAATGCAATTCAATAAACACCAATTCAAGAACTCCAATGATGCACATGAGTAAAGAATGCATGAAATGCTCATGACGTGCAATACTAATCATAATATGAGAGTACTAATTGAGTTTTTGCGTCAAAAGTTTCAAGTCTTAAGGCTTTTATTGATTTATGTTCGAAGTATCCGAGTGTCACTTCGGACTGTCCGAGCGGACCCTCTCGGTACGAAGTTGAATTATGTTCGGACTATCCGAAATTTGATTCGGAGTATCCGAAAGTATGTTCGGAGTATCCGAACGTTACCTCGGAATGTCCGAGCAGACCTTCTCGATTAGCCAATGCAGCCCTCAAGCTAATTCCTATTCGGACTATCCGAAACGTGGTTCGGAGTATCCGAATGGTTCGGAATGTCCGAGCTATACCTCGGACTATCCGAGCTGGGCGTCTCTGTTTCAAAACAGCTATTTGCCTATTGTCATCTACCTTTCAAAGGAATGAGCTAGGGTTTCAAGGGGATGGACTAGGGTAGATTCTTACCACTACAATGTTGCTTGGGCACTTGGTGAAAGGTTGGTCTTGGTGAGGGATGACGAAAATGTCCCAATGCCGATTTTCACGGTTCGTCACCTCCTAGCTCACAGAACGACAATGCCTTCACTTGCTCGTGCTTGCAACCACAACTAGCCCTCCTCCTCAAACTTCTTTGCGACATGTATGGCCCGAGTCAAGTTGGATGATGCATTCCATGGAGAAGATAGAAATGTGTTACAAGGGGCAAAATTTCAGAACATGGGAGGAAAGAAAAACGATTGCTACTCACCCAAAACTTGATGCCTCAAAAATCCATTTGGATGGATTTGAAGCTCTTGATCTTGGCTTCAAGGTGGTATAACATGCACAAGCTCAAACTCAAGAATGGAGGAGCTTGGTGGGGAGAATGGCAAGAGGTTGAAGAAGGTGTGCTTGCTGTTTTCTGGGTTGGGGCTGTGCAAATGAGCAGAAAAGGGAGGAGAAACCAAGGTTTGGGCCTTATAAAGGCTGCCCACTCATGCCTTACATGTGGGGCTAGGTCCCACATGTCATAGGGTGGGTAAAAGGGTGGGTATGGGTGATTGAAGTGAGAAAAGACATGGAGAGGATGTGCAGCCCACAAGTTCCAATGCAAAGTAGGTCCCATGTGTCATAGACTAGTTAGGTAGGTGGCTAGAGGTGAGTAAAGTAAGAATTGATATGGTAGGTATGTGCAGCCTACTCTCCTCTCTCTTACAAACATGGCCCACATGTCATTGAGTAAGGTGAAATAACATGTGTGCAGTTTTTGGAAAGTGATTGTTAGGATTTTGTAACTCCCTCTTTTATGCAAGATGAATGTCCTAACACTTGTATGATGATAAATAAATGAGGGTGCAACAATATTATGGAAGATGTTAGCGCGACAAGCCTCACTTACCGGACTAGCGAAAATCGGGCTGTTACACAGAGTCCAGTTGGTGCATGGGTCGGATATCTGAATTGTTCTTAACCGGATAATCCGAATCCGAATCCGTATCCGTATCCATCAAATAGAGTGCTACCGAATCCGTATCCGTATCCGACAAAAAAATATCCGTATCCGTATCTGATCCGAAACTATCCAAAAAATATCCAATTCGATTCTATCCGTATCCGAAATTATCCGGATCAGTTGGAAACTATCCGATCTATTTTCACCCCTACATACAACAGTATATGACATATGTCGTTTCACGATTCTTTCGCAGTTAAGAAGAGGGAATATATTTGCAATTTAGTTCAAATAAAAGACGAAGATGAAAAAAATTAGACGAGGAAAAAAATTGCTTCAAACTTGCGAGGTGGCAACTCTCTCGGTCTCCCTGTCTCCTTTTCTTGTTAAAAAGAAAAGACAATTTCTTAGAATTGATTGGGAATATATATACTCACACTCCACCGGCTCAAAATAGATGTCGTTTTGTTATATGTTCAGATAAGGACGACATGCAGTTGTATCTATAGATAGCTGCTACAAATATTCTCATCCCAGTTTATGGTACCAGCAATTCTTCTACATCCATTATTACCATTGTATAATTAACAAGACAAGTTGACTGATCGCATGGATAAACAAACAAGAACATAAAAGGAATAGACTGGAGGACAAGATACACAATAAAGTAGAGTAGCAGCAAAGGTCAGCATATGCACGAGAGGATAAAAACATGAAAGATCGAGCTCATCTCATTTCTCTGGTCAACGACCGATAAGCCCAAAGTGCAAAAAAGAACATCTTCCGGTGGATTTGAGTCCATTCCATTCCACCAAAAGCAGGAGAAAGTCCACTTTACTCTCTTTATACTAAGGGGTCGATTGTTGTAACTGAGCACGGCCAAGCCTGTCTGCTCTACTTTGCAGATGAATCATTCTGGGACATTACACAATAGAACACGCCGCCATAGTTGGCAAGAATTCCAGCTTTTGATGCTTGCATGAACTGAATCAGCTCTGTGATTACCTCACTCTTACACAATTCAATTCCAATTGACCCAGGAGCACTATGGTCTATTGATCACTGCCATCCGAAAGTGCTCTGCTGCTTAGCAGAGGAAAGAAGTAGCTACAAGGGGGGAGAAAAGCAGGCACGTTGCTCCAGACTCCAGAGGAGAGGATCGAGTGCAAAAGGCTGCTTTTCTTCTGCTCAGACTGTACACACAAGGCCAAAATCCAAAACTGGATCAAGAACCAAGATGGTCCACCAACTCTGTCTTTTCTTTACAATTCATCCATCCATCCACTAGCAATTGCAATTCTGGTTGCAGCCAACCAACAGACTGCAACGGACAACGTGGAAGCCACCAATCATATAGAAGGATTCTAATGAAACCTTGCACTACATCACATGCATCTACCAACCAATCCAGACCTGAACCCTAATCAGTTGACCATGAAAGGACATAAGCAAGAACTGACAGCGTGTAAAGTATAACCCACATATAGGCCCACAAGGCCAAGTCGGACAACAAGGCCACCTCGGACTGGGGGCTCTCTAGATATAGCCACTCGATAGGCCATGCCTCTGTGACGAAAAAGCATATCATCACAATACAGACATATGTTTGATGATAGTCCACGACAAACAACCATTCATTTTCTATAACGATTTGTATTATGGTTTCATGATAAAATTTTATGTTTCATCACAAAAGTACATGGGGCGACAGCGCCAGGTACAATTAATGACGAACATAAACAAGTCATCACAGAAAATAGATTTTTCATAACAAAAGTTGACAACGTCATGACGTTTTTGTCATAGATAATCACTTTTCTTGTAGTGGAGATCGACGTTGTCTCTCATAAGACAAAGTTGCAGTCGATGACCTTGGTCACCGATCCCATTGGATCCACTTCCTAGACTTCTGTTGGTTTCTTTCTTTCCGTCCTTTGTGAGCTAAGCGATGAACAGCTAGAAAGATTTCTAGAAAGTGAGCTTGCCCTATTAACCCGCAAATTTTCTTATGCCTACTAAAGGGTAAGGGAGAGGAAGAGAGATGGCATGATCACCTACTTCGAATATGATGGTCTCAACCACATTCGAATGAACTGCTCTAAGCTAAAGAAGGGTAAGAATGACACCGATGGTTTGGAAAAAAATGACAACACCAACAAGAACCGCAACAAAAAACATCTAGTTTGCGACCCGATGCGTGAAAAGAAGTACCACAACTTCTCAAAGAACAAGAAACTCTTCTACCATGTCCTCGCTGCACTCGACAACATCAACCTCTCTGATATGGAAACTTGGAGCGACGAGGGCGAGGATGATCCGCAAGAGAAGAACAAAGGCGGTGACGGCTTCACCGAGATGTGTTTCATGGCAGACTCCAACAACATGAGCGACTCCGAGCTCTACAGCGACTCGAACGAGGTACCCTCCTATGACCAGCTCAATGAAGCTTTCTACAAATTAGAAAAATTTCATGTAGAGCTAGAGCTAGATGTGCGGAGCTAGAGAAGAAAGTAGGTACCTTGACTCAGGAAGAGTTAGCTTCACTTAGATCTTCTTCCTCCTGAGCCATTGATGACTTTCCTCTATGTGATGCCTTGCTTGCGGAGCTTGAGAACCTAAGGACTATGTATGATAGTGTGTTGTCTGAGGTAGATAGTCTTAGGTTAAAGAATGTTAGCATTGATTCTATTGATGCTATTCCTGTAGATAGTAGTTTTCTTCATGCTCACACTAGTACATCGTGTGTAAATTATCCTAAATTGCTTGCTGAAATTAATGCCATGAGCACTCACCTTAGAAAGCTATTTACTAGAAATAATGAACTTGAATTGCATAATTCTAAGGATTCAGTCAGCTCATGTGAGGGTTGTAGGCAACTAAAACTTAACAATGAATCCCTAAATGTCAAGTGTGCTGAATTTGCTAAGGACTTACTAGTTAAGTCACAAGAAAGTTACTCTGAGATTGAGGGGGACTTGGATAAAATCCAAATTGAGCTTAGGAAGAAGTTTGAGGCCCAAACCCATATAATTATAAATGCCCCTTGTATTTCTTGTGAGGCCCTCAAGGTTGAGGTAGTTGTGTGATGGAGAAAAATGTACGTGCTAGTAGTTCTTCCTTATCTGGCTCTTCTTCATCTTCTTCCCCCTGTTTTTCCTATGCCTCTCTCTTCCAGAAGTGTGAGAACCTCATGAACACTCTTGAGAAGTTTGTAGGAGACAAGAAGAAGCTCAACCTTATCCTAGACCAGTCTAAGATTAGCCGATTTAACCAAAGTATAGGATTTGACTACTTGGAGCACGCTAGGGCTCATCCTTCTACAATTGTGCGTGACTCCAAGAGTGGAGAGATTGTGGTTGCTCTCAGGGTGAGCACCAATGTATTTAGATCTGCTGGAGTTGTCCATGGGATATCTGACCAGAAGGTTGCTCCTCCTGCTACTTTTGCCTCAAGTAAGGCAAAGTACTATGCACCTTCTGTCAGAAGAATGATCACCTAGTACATTTCTATTTCAGACGTGCCAAGATCACGAGGTGTGAGTGTGTTCGTGCCCTTATGGGTATTCAGGGTCATCCCCAAATTTGAGTGCTTCTATGGCATACACTGCTGCTAAACAGGATAGGGTGTCGCCTGTTTTTAAGTAGCGTTCAGGACTTGAATTTCATGTTGTTCATTCAAGTTTTCATCCTGGATCTCCTCTTTGTTAGTCTTTCTGCCATCCTTTTGATATTCCTCATGTTTCTCCTCGAGATAGATATCAGTGACGTGAGGTGTTTCCTAGTAAGAGATTTCGGCAGCCTCACTACGATGGTTTGGCCTTTGCACAATGGCGAGCCAACCCAGCTCTAGCTCCCAGATCTTTTACTAGGGCTGCCTATAGTCTTGTGAGAGTAGAGTGTCAGAGAGACACTAGAGTCCAATCTTTTGCTCTTGTAGCTGGTACTTTGAGATGTCATATGGTTCAGTTTTGGCTCCCTAGATCTTCTCTTTGTCCTAATACTGAGTTATCTCTCTCTTATGTGTAGACCAGGTTCGTAGTATGGGGAAGGGAGATATTTGGATTGTTAGCTCTGGTTATTCTCATCATATGATCGAAGTTTCTAGATGGTTATCTTCCCTAGTTCGAGCTCTCGGTGATGAATTGTTCACTTTCAGGGATGCTTCTTCAAGTAGAGTCATTGCCTAAGGTACCGTCCGCCTTAACAAAAATTTCATTCTTAAGGACGTTGCCTTAATGAGTAAGCTGCAATATAATTTGCTTCTTGTCTCTCAGCTTATCGATGACTCTTTCGAGGTAAGTTTTAAGAGTAGTGCCTGTAGAAGCCTTTATTCATCAGGGGAGTTAGTTTGTGAGATTTCTAGATTTGAACGAGTCTTTTGTGCTAATTTTTCTGCTTTTTTAGAGATTCTCTTTGTTGTTTGATTACTTCAGAGTCATGTGATCTCTCCTTCTGCATAGAAAACTAGGTCGCATTAGCTTTAATCACTTGATAAGAGTTAGGAACCACAATATCATTCGTGGTTTGTCTAAACTCAAGATGGTCAAAGACTTAGTTTACTCTCCTTCGCGACATGGCAAGATGATTACTGCTTCTCATCCTCCAGTCACCGTTGTGATGACCGATGTACCAGGAAAACTTTTAAATATGGACACTGTTGGTCCAACTAGAGTGCAGTCAGCGGGTGGGAAGTGGTATGTTCTTGTCATTGTTGATGATTTCTTAAGGTATTCTTGGGTGTTTTTCATGGCTTCGAAGGATGGGTTTTTTACCCATTTCAGGGGTTTGTCTGTAGATTGTCTATTGAGCTCCCTAGTGCCTTACGAGCTATACGCAGTAACAATAGCACAGAGTTCAAAAATTCCTAGTTTGAGAGCTTCTGTGAGGAGTTGGGCTTAGAGTATCAATTTTCTTCTTCAAACGTCCTTCAGCAAAATGGTGTAGTGGAAAGGAAGAACAGGACCTTGATCGAGATGACCAGGATAATGCTAGATGAGTATAGTACTCCTAGGAAGTTTTGGACTGAGGCTATAGCTACCTCTTGCCATATGTCTAATCGAGTATTCTTGAGAGCACATTTGTGCCACACTTCTTATGAGTTGAGGTATGGGCGAAAGCCTACTGTTTCTCATTTTCATGTGTTTGGTTGCAAATGCTTTAGTTTGAAGTCCAAGAACCTAGATAAGTTTGAGTCTCGATCTTCTGATGGCACCTTTCTAGGTTACTTGACTTCTTCTCGTATCTATATGGTCTGGAGTTATGATGCGAATAGGATCATTAAGACCTTTGATGTGACCTCTGATGAGACTAACCCATGAACTAGACCTAATATATCAAGCTCTTCTTCTCTCTCTGAGACCATCTTTGTAGAGGATGAAGATGATGGTGTTCCATCTGATCCAGTTCTCTCTGCACCTGAGATGCCTTTTGTTTCTATTTCTGCACCTCAGGGATACCAACCCTTACCTTTAGACTCTCCTTCAACGGGTGGTTCTGTTCCTGCCTCTTCTATCCATGAGGTAGAGGCCACTTCTACTTCTGGACCTCCCAACTACATTCAGAGTCATCATCCACCTGATCATATTATTGGTGATCTATTTGAGCATGTCACACTATCGGGTCCCGGATTTGCAAATCTGAAACCCTTTGTGTATATTGCACTAGTGCAGGATTACGCTAGTGTACATAGTGGCAACACAGATGAAATATCATTCCATACAACGCATTAACTAAGAAGAAGCAAATTATTATTATTTAAAGCAAATGACCTTATGGTCAAGGTTCGTACAATTATGCCTTAAGGGCTTAAGAGACAACTAAAACATTACAGCGGAAAAGATATAACTTGGGCCATTAGACATGCCACAGGCAATCATTTGGGGAAACGCCTTCCTTGTCCACGTAGTCTTCATAGTATTCCTCCTGATGATATTCATTATTTCCTGGCCCTTCCTCAGCAACTGATCAACAAAGGCATAAAACCGTGAGTACAAAAAAGTACTCAGCAAGCTGTAGGAAAATCATGCAATATTCATGCAAGGCTTGACAAAGGATAGTCATATGGTTCATTTGCAGAAATAAATAACTTGAATTGAAATACAGTAAAAGATTGAAAGCATGTTTATGAAAAAGGTAATAAATATCTGGTAAATCAATGGAAGACAACATGAATAGAATGGCGAGGCATCACCCTACACCATCCAAAACAAGTATCGAACCACTAAATTCAACAGTATTACTTTAGACAGTAAAACAACAGTGAACTCTCCATTCACATCCCAACAATTCCACATTCCCACATTTTATGAAACACTCTATACCTCGTGTGAAATTCTCGAGCATATCCATGACTGTGGACATGACTATTCAAATAGTTTTACATTCTGCAGAGGTTGTACAGTTTTACCCACAAGATATTATTATCTCTTGATGCAATCGATATTAACACACTTCCATTGGTGTGTCACAGAGATATCATGACAAAGTCTTTATAATGCACTGTCTAAACTAGGTACTGTCCTCTTAAGTTTCGCCCCTCGGGGCCCCCTCTTGAGTCATGTAAATCTACCCGTCCATCCCGGAACCCACACCAACAATTGGCAATACTCGAGATTAGACATTGTAAATTAATCAGCTAGGTCTGTCCCATACCAGAATTGTGGTTGCACTGTTAGACCCAATTCAATGGCGCATAATATTAAGTCTTTAAATTATCTCAGGCAAGATAGCCACATCCCAATATACTTGAAAGCACCCCCTTTACTACACGATCACTTGCCCGAGGGAAAACATTTTGTTCAACCAAGAATAGTGGCATACCTTACCATGGTATAATAAATTTTACAGTTATGGCTAACGACCACGATTCAATATCTCATTAAATCAAGATTAACATTAATTCACATGTAAAGTGATCCCAACGTACAACTAAGTATATCTAAGCATAGCCATGATTACCCAATGTTAGTTATATGTTCATGTCCAACTAGTAATGTTCAAAACTAGGGTTAACAATGAATACATGCATCCCAATAATCAAGGTGGCAAAATGTCAACTAGATAAATAGCTATTCCCATAAGCTAAGCATTGATACACAAATAACATATAATTGTATGAAACAAATTACTTTGTAAACATAGAATCAATATAATCAAAGGTTACAACTTGTCTTGTTGATCTAGTGTTAAGAATTGATCTTCGAAGTCTCTGTTCGCTCCTTTAAAATTCGTGTCTACCAAAAAAGAAAGTAATAAAACCAAATAAATACCAAACAAAGACTCAAACAAGCTTAAAACTAAAAATAAATGGCTTTGGAAGGTAGAACTCAATTTTAGAAAAATTTAGAAATTTGATCAGCTCAATCGGAGTTCATATGAGAGAGAACATGCCTCTAAAAAATTAAATTCAAAGAAAAAGGCTAAAAAGGTGAAATCCAAATTTTTTGATTTATTTTTCTACTAAAAAATCAATTAATGATGCATTGCTGATGTCAATAATCAATTTCCTAAAATAAAAATAAATCCAAAAATCCTTATTTCGCTAACATGTGGGACCCACGATCTATAGACCGAGTCCACGGGTTTGTGCTGGTCCATCGTGGACCAGTTCTGCGAAACAGCACTAGGGCTGATGTCATCAATGACATGGCGACTCAGCTAATGCAACGCTGATGCGACGGCTGGCAATGCAGATGTGGGCGCTAACGCAGGTGGTGATGCTGACGACCACATGCCACACTTCGGCGGCACGGTCAGATCGGACGGTAGAAGAACACGGATGCGATCGGCTGTGACATGGCGAGATCTAGAGCGCGAAGTCATGATCGGACGGCCAGGCTTTGGCAATGCAGGTTGACGGTGAGGGTGACTGCACAACTCATCAGCAGGAAGCTCTCGGACAGCGGTGGAACTTCGGCAAGCTCACAGGAGAAGACATCAGTGACTTTGGCGATGGGTGCGATGCAACGAGGCAAACCTTAGATGGGGGTCCTCGAGGCCTTAAATAGGCCTGGGGAGGCGTGCTAAGCACAAAAACCAAAAACAGCGACGTCACGGCGTGTGAAATCTGGAGATAGTTTGGGTTAGGGTTCCAGCAACGGTGGTGCGATACATGTGGGCAGGCCGGCGACGTGGGTGGAAGCGGTGGAGCGAGGCGAGGCGAGCACTGGTCATGAGGCGAGCCAAGGCGCTGGGCTAGTGAAGCAAGCCGAGTGGGCCAAGCGGAGGAATAGGAATGGGCCGGTAGAAAGAATTCGGCCCGAGGCAAATTTCCAAAATAAAACATTTTCTAATTTAAGAAATTTTCAAAAATCCAAAAGCAAATAAATAGCAAATAAATTTAGAAAAATCTCCAAAAATACAAAAAATTCCTTGAAGCATAGATTAATCAAATTAAATCTTTTCATTACTAGAAAATTCAAATTAAGCTTTGATTAATTCAAGAAAAATGCTAATGATTCATTTTCAAATTCAAACATTCTAAAACTCAAATTTTGAGATGTTACACACATGGTCAAAATCAGGTTTGTCCAGCTTCTACCTCCACTCAATCTTTTTTACCTCTTCTAAGCCGAAGAATGTTTCTCATGCATTATCTGACGAGTCTTGGATTAATGTTATGTATGAGGAACTTGAGGATTTTGAGAGGAACAAGGTATGTCAGCTTATTGAGCTCCCATCTGGTCATAATATCATTGGAACCAAGTGAGTGTTTAAGAACAAGTAGAGTGAGAATGGGGCTATCATTAGAAACGAGGCTAGGCTAGTTGCACAGGACTTTACATAGGTTGAGGGTCTTGACTTTGAGGAGACTTTTGGCCCTGTAGCTAGACTAGAGGCTATAAAGATCCTGCTTGCATTTTCAGCATCCAAGAGCTTCCAATTTTTTCAAATACATATTAAGAGTTCATTCCTCAATGGATATATTGAGGAAGAGGTGTATGTTAGACAGCCTCCAGGATTCAGGAACCCCAAATACCCAAACCATGTCTTCAAGCTTTCTAAAGCTTTATATGGACTTCAGCAAGCCCCTAGAGCTTTATGTGAGAGACTTAAGTCATATCTTCTTAGTCATGGTTTTAAAATGGGTTTAGTAGACAAGACTCTATTCATCAGACACCAGGATTCTCACTTTCTTCTCATCTAGATTTATGTGGATAATATTATCTTTGATGGCTCCTCGCACTCTCTTGTATCTCAGTTTTCAGAAGTGATAAGCATAGAGTTCGAGATGAGCATGACGGGCGAGTTGAGCTACTTTCTTAGCTTCCAAATAAATCAACCTCGGGAGGGCTCTTTCTTGAAGGCAAGTACATTTGAAACCTCCTAAGGCAATTCAACTTGCCAGATGGGAAGCCAGTGATGACTCCTATGATCGCCTATGCTGTCCTTGATCTTGATGAGGATGGTGAACCAGTGGATCAGAAGGAGTTTTGGAGTATGATCGGTTCTCTCTTATATCTCACTGCTTCAAGACTAGACATACATTTTGCTATATGTCTGTGCACTCAATTTCAGGCTTCTCCTCACATCTCTCTCCATCAAGCGGTGAAGTGCATCTTTAGGTATCTTCGAACCAACATTGACTATGGTATTTGATACTCTTCCTCTTCTTGTCTGTCCCTTAGAGTCTTTTTCGATGTAGACTTTGCTGGCTGTAGGATAGATAGGAAGAGTACTTCTAGCACTTGTCAATTTATTGGCACTTCTTTTATCTCTTGGTACTCTAGAAAATAGTCCGGAATTACATAGTCCATCGCTAAGGCCGAATACGCTGCTGCAACTAGTTTCTGTAGTCAGGTGCTTTGGATGAAATCAACCTTGCAGGACTTTGGGTTAGAGATAGAGAGTATTCCACTTTTCTGTGACAACACTTCTGCTATTTGCATTGCTAAAAACCTAGTGCAGCACTCCACAACCAAGCATATATACATTAGATATCACTTCCTTAGAGACCATGTAGAGAAGGGTGATATAGTGCTTCAGTTTGTGGATAGTGACCACTAGATTACCGATATCTTTACCAAGCCTTTGGATAGCTCTAGGTTTGTGGCCTTGAGAGGAGAGTTTGGAGTTGTGTGTCCTTACAGCATCTCTTGAGGGGGTGTTGGTCTGTATACTATGTATTATATGTATTTTCTTCTAGCACTTCATTTCTTTTGCATCTTCTAGGTGATATTGGGTATATTTCTAGATTTCTGAGTTCACTTCACTTAGACTTTTGGCATGCTTTGTATGGACCATTCATCTTATGCTATAGGTTGCTATTATGTACAATGAGTTATTCTCTCTTCTCTCTAGGTTGAGTTCCCTTACAATCTTATAAGTCTAGTAGATGTTGGTTCTCCTCGGTAGACAGGGTCTGTATGCACTCCTTAGCTTGGGATCTAGCATTAGCAACCCTATGTCAGTCATTGGAGAAGATGAGAGCGAGTTTGATGTATAGTTTTCTCTTCTATCTTTTCTATACTCTATAGCAACCCAGTTTACAGTTTCTTGACTTCTTCTCCTTATTTTGTATTTCTGGTTTTGATTAAATTCATTTAGATCTTCCTTGATCTTAATTCTGCTAATAACTCAACTTGAACTAGATTTATGCTTAAAATTGATTCACATGTTGAGGGACAGTTTGAGAATCTACCTCATGCATTGCATATATATTTCATTTTCTATTTTTATGATCTTTGTCTATTATACAAATGAGCTATTATTCATGCTATGCACCATGCTCTTTTGTGAAGAAAAATGTTAGCTTCGATATGTCCAAGTTCATTTTGATTCATCTTGCTAAGCATGTTAAAATTTGAAAAATTAAAGCATTAAATGAAAACTTGATAAAATATGTTACTTTTACTTGCTATGTTTCCTCTCTAGGTGCATATGTCATTATTTGTGAAATTTTGGGTTTCTACTAGAGTCCCTATAGCAATTTGGGTGAAGCTAGGTTGTTTCAATATCGAGTCCTTCACATGCTCATAGATCTATATGCTAAAATGAAAAATAAAAAATTGACTCTTTTTGTGCAAATTGATCTCAACATCATACATTCACAAGACTACCTCCCATTGCATTTGGGATGAACTTGGAATGTATTGTGTATTACCAAGACCATTTTCTTAAGAGTTCTTCTTGAGATGGTCGACTATAGCTTGAGTCAATTACACTTGAAAGATGTGAATAAAAAAATACATAAGTTGGTAAAGAATGTAAATAATATCAAACATTTGCACCTCACTATGTCCTTTGAAGCATTAAAGCAAAAATTTGCATTGAAGATAATTAAGCCCGAAGGACCTTGTATGCACATCTAGCTTTCTCAAAGTGTTGAGTAAGTTGAACTCTAATTTTTTCATTTGCTCCAATGTATGGATTTGCCTCTAGTTTAGAAACTATGCTAAGTGCTGCAATTGTTAAATCATGCAAACATGACATAGTTTTATTTGTGCTTGCTAGCAAAATTGATATTTGCACTTGGACATATCTTAGTTTAGCATAATCTAAACTTGGGTAGCTTAGTATCATTCTTTGTATATATGGTCACTTGGATAATTCTCAAAACTCTTTTAGGATGCATTTCATTCATGCATATTTGCAAATGGGGAGAAATCGGTAAAAATACCTTCTTGATGCCTATATTGCCAAAAGAGGGAGAAAACATAAAAAAGACATCATAAATAGGTATAAATGTGAATGCATCTTGGTCTTTGTGAAAGCATGCTAATTTTTCAAGGATCATGAGCATATTTGAGCTCTTGTGAATTTTTATTGCATTTTTAAAGCTTTTGTGGAAAACTTGCCCTTTCTTTGGTTTCGCCCTAAAATCCTTCTCGCCAATTTGGTCATGATCTCATTACCTCTTTTCTTGGACCAAATTTGGCTTTGCATTTAAATTGCTTCTTCTTCTTCTCTTTCAAACTTAAATTTTATGCCTTTCGGGTGTTTGTCAATATGCTCATTAAGGGGTAGATTGAAAGACCATGTAGAGGTCTACTCATGATGATGATGAGTTATTGATATTATTTAAGCATGTGAAGCTTAGGTTTGAGCATGATTTGGAGTTTATGTCGAATTTTGAAGCAATTTGAGCTTTACCCAGAATTTGCGGTGCTACCAACCAGAGGGTGGTAGCACTAGCCCTCAGGGCAGTGGGACTTTTTCAAAGAGGATTGTTTTGTGGAATTGATTGAGGGCAGTGCTACGGCCCCTAGGGGCGGTAGCACCGGCCTTTGTGAGCAAGAATGCATTTAAATTTGTGATTTTGGAGTATAATTTAATTTCTTTTTGGACATTGCTATGTAATGGGTTTTTCTTGTCTTCAATGATCGTAGGATGATGGTATTAGGTCATGGTGAGGTGAAGGATGACTGGGACTAGGCGAGATACGTCGAAGGTCTAGACGGTCGAGGATCGTCAAAGATGATCGGAGACAGAGTCGCTGCAAACATAGATGACAAGGAATGGATAAGATGCTAACTTAGAGCTACTCGAATCAAGGAGGGCTGTTGGATCACGGTCTAGGTGATAGAGTAGTGGGTCTAGTTAATATGCTTTCTTCCTTCGATTCGAAAAAGGTCAGAACTTTGATGTCAATCTCTTGGATCCAAGTTTCATGAGTTTTTGACCAGCCAATCAAAAGTTACATCATTTTTGCTTTTGAAGTTTGTGCTAATTTTCTGCTGTTCTTAAGGCCCGGTGCTACCGCCCCCTGTTTGGTGCTATCGGCCTCCGGTGCTACTGCCCCCCTAGTGGTAACACCGGCCATACAGGGCTAATTAGTCCCTCTTGTTTGTTTTTGGTTATTTCTTTTGTGTGCCTGGTTGGAGTGTCTTGAGTGGAGGAAAATTTTAATTTTGGATCATTCACCCCTTCTAATCGTCATCTTGGTCCTTCACATTTCAACTATAATTTCAACAATATAATTTCTCTTTTAATCACTAAACACTAACTAAAAGATATTCATAGAGGATAACAATGAAAATAACAACACTTGAAATTACCTTTGGTGTAGCCACCGAAAGGAATACATTCTCAAGATATAAATAAATGCCACAAACATTAATTAACAAAACTAATTAAGTTCTCACATGCCATTATTGCAACTATACGATTTCATCATCTAAATATAGTTAAGCACCTTCTTATTCATGAGCGAACACTAAATCTAAATTATGGTGAAGATGATGTGACAAGTGATACAATGATGGTACTCCCATCCCATGTATGTCGCCTTTAAATATCACGTAAAACATTAAAATAAGCAAGGGTGAGCACATGACTCAACAAGTACATAATAAAATAATAACATAATTGTTTATCACATCTAAAATCATCAAGTACATAATACAATAATACCAAAGCCATTTGCCATATTCATTTCATTAATCGTATTTAGATGAGTCCAAGACTCAATTACATAATCACTCATCACATTTACCTCATTAGTCATTTTTGGATGAGTCCACGACTCAATAATATAACCACTCGTCACATGTACCTTATTAATCATCAATCATCATTAGTGATGCAATGTAAATATGTATGCATGCTCATATGCATCTTTTTTTTTATCTTTGCTTATATTGGTATAGCTGAGTGCACAACCGTTGGTGTCACACTCTTCCTTCCATCCTAGTGGAGGGAACTACGAAGTAGGTCTTACTCCCATCCACATCCTGTGGAGGGGCCTACAATTGGGTCTCTTCCATCCATCCTGTGGATGGCCTACATGTAGGTCTTACTCAAGAGCACTCCAGATTAATCATATGACTTTCTCACTAATCTAGCTCATATGCATTTTTTATGTGAATGTAGTTGATACAATACTTTCCAATAACCATTTACCATGCACTAACATTACCAAGTGACCGTCCACATCATGTACTCATCATTATCATATCACAACCTATTGAACAAGAATTGAGAAAACATAACATGGCAAGTAACACTGGTGAAGGATCGAGATGGTGAATAGAGGGGGTGAGTGTTCACAAACAAAAATTTCCCCACAAAATACTCTAACTAAGACCTCGAAAAGATCATGCAAAAGAAATCATGAAAAACCCGAACAACTAGACAACTATGTGTACTCCTAGCTTGCATGGATGAGAACCATGGAATATGTGGAGATTTTTGAGTCACTATCCTGGTTGTCAAGTGTCCAAAACAAAAAAGAATCAATTCAACTCTTGTTTTTAGAAAGGAGAATAAACCAAATCACAAAAGTTACTTTCAGAAAAGTAAAAGCAGAATTTTAAGAAATTATCCTCACTTGGAGCAGGTGGTTGGTGGAATTTTGGTGCTCTAAAAATTTTAGAAAATTTTTCTCCCTATGAGTAACTGAGTTGTGAAGCACTCCACCAAAGACCACCTCAAAATTCCTTGTATAAAAATCAAGAAAAATCAAATACCATAGACTATCAGGAACTTCGAATAGAAGGTTTGGGGCTCGGTATTCACCTCATAGTACCCAAACGGTGCAACCAGTGGACTCCCTAATTTTTTCACAAATGTATATAGGAGTCACGCAACTTCCTCAATAAGAATCACTCAAAAATATTTTTTTCATGTTTTTCTAAAAATCAAAAACTGACTGCTCCGCGAAGAACAAGTTTTGGACAGAGATGCAACATGATAGAAAACTTGATCTCTAGTCTATTCTAGGGTGCAAGAGAGATGTAAAACCACATAAGAACACTCAAGACATCCTAGATCAACAGCATTTAGAAGGAGGAAAGGCAAATCCAAATTGCAAGAAAGTAAATTGTTGGAATTTAAATGCTGAATTTAAGACATAAAGTAAATGTGTAATGTAAATTCAAGCATGAATGAAAAAGATTTGTATTCCTAGAAGGAGGAGGTTTATAAAGCCTTACAACAAAGTGGACAAAATTCAAAGGAGTACAAAAACCTCTACAACCTTCAAGAGGAGGAGGCTACTCCTCCTCCTCTATTTATACTACTCTTGGGACACCACAACCCTTAGATGAGTCCCTCAACCCTATAGCACTCATCAAAGGGCTAGGATTAACCCACTCAACCAGCCATGCAAGGGCTAACCCAAAACCCACACACATAATGGGTTTTATTGCACGGTTTTCAAAGCATACTACTTAGACCCGCCAACCTATCAACTAGACCGCGATCTAACGACCCTCATTGATTGACGCGGTATCTAGCTAGCATCATCGTCTTTCCTTGTCTTCTTGGTTTGCCCGGGCACCATCTCCGATCATCTTACGGCGATCTTCGACCGTCTGGACCTCCAACGCACCTCGCCTAGTCCCGGTCATCCTCCGCCTTACCATGACCTAGCACCATCGTCCTGCAACCATCAAAGATAAGGAAAACCCATCACATAGCAATGTCCAAAGGGATATGCAATAATCATCACAAAATCATTAATCAAATCAATTACACTCAGAAGGTCTAGTGCTATCACCCCAAGCCGGTAGTACTAGAAAAGACAAACAAACCTCAAATTGCATCAAATTGAAAATCTAATTCAAATTAAACTCAATTCCAAAGTAAACCAAGCTCAAATCCAGTCAATTACTCATCACAAACATGGATAGACCTCCATATGGTCCTTCAACTGGCATGTTTCCTCTTATTCATCGTTCTCACCATCATAACATATCATCAACATGAACCATGACATTATTTGATAACAATCACATAAAACAACAAAGGGTCAATTATCAATTTAAACATCAGCTCATACCAACTGATCATCATTATACGATGCACTTGCCTCTTTACCCACGAGGAATGAAGTGCCATGAGGTTGAGGCCACTCCCGAAAACACTCCTCCTGCAATGCACATAGTTATCCATCTCAAAATCATGCAATTACAGTACAAGCATCAAACATAACAATGTCACACCTACACACAACCCTGATTTTAATCTTCTCCCTTGTCAAACCGTTCAACCCCTTGTTGTCTTGGTGGTCCAAAGACCATAAGTTCTATCTCAATAACTTAAACATAGAAAACCATAAACTTTATGAAAAGTAAATAAGATTACTCACAATTTCTAAGTAACTATCTTTTTTAATAAATTCATCAAAACCCTTGATTTTAGTCTTGAAACTAATCTGTTGCCTTACTAGATAGAAGAATTCACAATTTTGTAACTATTTTTACACAAATTTAAAAATAGCAAACCATGAAATCTCTAAAATATAGAAGAAATTATCTAGATTTATCTAGTTATGAAAATAATTTAATTCAGCCACTGATTTACACTAATCTGCGCAAATGACCACTACTGCTTCCAATAGAGATCAAGTTCTGGATAGCGAGCTTTAACAGGTTATAGCTTTTAAACTGCTAAATCAAATTTTATATTCTTATACTCTAATAAAACTTTAGACAAAAGTCTACATTTTTTACAACTATCAACCCCTTTGAATCTGACAAGAGGTGCCCCAAAACTTAATCTGATATCGAATCCAGAACTGCCTAAATTCTAAATCTTCCCCAAAATTAACTTGGAGATCAATCCAACCCACAATCACCAAGGAAACCACCTCTAATCCACCCCATCACAGAACCAACATCACCAAGGGATAGCCTTAGGGTTTTACCTTCACCCGAAGACTCGTTGGACGGGCGATGCTGGCGTTGCCCCACGGATCACATGTTCCAGCTCCCGCAAGACCTGATCTCCAATCCTTGGTTCTCCACTGCCCTTGACTCCTCCAAGACAGTAGTGAGGATGAGGGAGGAGGGGTGGCTGCACATGGGGAAGGAGAGAAGGGTGGCTAGGGTTAAGGGAGGGGAGGAGGAAGACTAGGGTTAGGACAAAAAAGGAATGGGGGCTACTGCCATGGGAAAAGAGAGAAGGGGGTGTGCTGCTATGGGGGAAGGCCAAGGATGGCTGGGAGACAGGGGGCAAGGAGGGAGGCGCAAGGGGGACGTGAGGGGTGGCTAGGGTTAGGGCAAGGTCCCTACCTCCTTTTTGGCCCAAAACCAGACCAAATTTGGCCAAACCAGCCCAAAACTAGGTAAAACCTTCCAAAATTCTCCATTTCCACTCTATTGAAACTTAAGATATTTCGGGTTCAGCCCAAAGCCTTATTTCAGAAGTTTAAATACTTTTATTTTTAGAAATTAAAAAAATACAAATAAACTCCAAATAAATAGCAAACAAATTTAGAAATCCTAGAAAATTCTTTAAAATACTTTAGAGCATTTAGAGCCCAAATAAAACATTTTGGTAATGCTTCACTTGAACATTATTCATATTAAATAATTTTTGACCTAGGGGAATCCATAATAAGGTTTAAATTGCATAAATTTTTTTGAAAATTCATAAAAATGCTAAAACACAAAAAACCAATTTCAAATGCAAAAATTGGGATATTACAATGGCAACAAGAGATTGAACATATATTGTGGGTAAAATATATAACCTCTACAGAGTGTACAACCTATTCAAATAGCTATGTACCTAGTTATGGACAATACCCAGGAATTTCACACAAGGGCTATATTTTTTAAAAGTAAACTTGGGCAAGGGAGGCTGTGTGCCAATGGAAGGACTAGAATTTGGTTTAGGTTGTGTGCTAGTTTATTTTGAGAAATATTTGAGAACTATATTATTATGGTTCTTTTTTACTCTTTGGTTTAATATATTTATTATATTCAATTGAAAATGCTACTTTATTGCAAAATAGCTATATTAATCATTCTTTGGATAAGCCTTGCATGTAGTTATAACAGACTTGCATTATGTGCACAACTTGTAATGTGCTTTATGTGTTCACTCTTTTCTCAACAAATCCATTAGTTGAAGAGGGGCAGCCTACACTTGCTTTGGAGCAATTCCATGAGGAAGCGAGTTTCTAGGAGTTAAACCTTATCAAATGCTTGTAGCATGTTGATAGGTTATCAATTGAAGTTTTTCGTTCGCTGTTGTTTTCTTTGAGTTAAAGTCTTTGAGGCCTAACAAATGTAAAGTTGATCTTAAGTTCATTCAACTATCTTTTATTTAATGAATTCAATCTTTTAGTATGTTTCTATTGTGTATTATTTGATATTACATCTATGTTGCTACTATGTGTGCTACCATGATCCTGGACTAAGGCATTATACAAAGATGGTTTGGATTTACATATTCGAGTCCCGACAGCAATCTTCCCTTTTATATCTCTCAAGCAACTAGCACCTCTCTATCTCTCAAGTAGCAAGCAATCTTCCCTGTCTATCTCTCATGTAGCAAGCAATCTCATCTCTATGTCTCTCAAGTTGCAAGCAATCTTCTCTTTGTGTCTATCAAGCAGCAAGCAGTCTTCCCTCTCTGCCTCTCAAGCACTAAGCATCTTCCCTCTCTGTCTCTCAAGCAGCAAGCAATCTTCTCTCTCTATGTCTCCCTGTTCAGATCGAACTCTCTAAGTAGCAATCTCTCTCTCCTCCTAGGTTAGATCCAACTCAAATCGCAACAAAAAAGCCTCATCCAACACGTTCTTAGTAACCACAACACCTTATCAGCTGCCACACCAACAACTCCACTTAAATCTTGATCAACACACCATGATTGCCAAACAATGCTTGCGAAACTATGCCTCATGTCTTTCAACGATTAAGCAACCCTTCAAGTATCGACATCAACAGAAACCACAAATGTAGCACTCACAGCTCTCATATACAAACGTGTCCACATAGGTGTAACATCCCAATTATTGGCTTTTAATGATTTTATATTTCCATTTATGATTTTTGGGGATTTTAGGAGTTTCTAGGATTTACTTGGATTTTAAATAATACTTTTGAATTAATCCTTTTGCAAATAATATTTAATTCTATGCAAAGGTTATATGAACTTATCAAAAATATTTTATTTGAGTTTTGTGTGTTTCAAAGTATTTTACAAAATTTTCCTAGATTTTTTCAAATATTTTTGCTATTTTTTGTAGCTAATTGAATTTCATGCTTTATTTTTATTCGAGAAACCATTCGAAATTTGAGCTTTGGGCTTGGGCCGAAACCCTTGGCCTCAGCCCAGTTTCTTTCCTTGCCCATCCTGGTCTACTCTATCAACCCAGCCCAGTCACCGCAATGCTTGTTGACGGCCTAGTCCACCCACGTCCGGAGACTTACAAGTAGGGTCCACCTACCAGCCATTTGAGTCATCCTCAAGCTGGAGTTTGGGCACGAGCTCCATGTTTGTTGTGGACTCCACAGCCGTGCCCGCTATGTCATGGACCCCTGCTACTTTATAAGGTGAGAACTGGCTTCGCCTATATCTCATGAACCTAAACTATAGCCCAATCGACCCAAGGAGTCACCGAATTTTACCGTTTTCACCAAAATTCATTGCTGCTGTCATTTCAACCCATCGGAGAGGAAGCCGACCATGTCATCAGAATCATGACATCAAGCTAGAGACGTAGGTGCCCTCCTCCACCGTCCTGACGACCATAGATCTCCATGCTGCCACTGTTGACGTGGCATGACCTAGTGTTCAACGCATGGTAGCCACATCAGCTTCTGTGCTTGTGTATCATTGATGTGTCATCTGCATCACCAAGCCTTGTTAACACCATTGGGCCCGCATGTTAGTTGGTTGGGTTGTGGACTCGGTCCATCGTGGACTCATGCCGTCCAGTGGACTTGGTCCATGGACCAATGGCCCACATGCCAGCCTAATGGAGCTTTTTCAATTTATTTTAATTTATGAAATTTGGTTGCTGACATCAGCATGACGGCATAAATCAAGTTTTCTTTAGAAAAATAATTTAGGAAATTTGGATTTTTCTCTTTTTTCTGTATTTTCATTTATTTGAATCTTTCAAGATCGCATTCTTCCTCATACAAGCTCCGTTTGAGGTGATTCAAGTTTTTAAAAAAATGAAAATTCAAGATCTATTTAATAGTGGATTTTATTTGATTTTTTAGATTTTTTGCTCTCTAGTTTGTATTTATTTAGTGTTTCTCTCTCGATTCACGTAGACGTCGAAGTGCTCGGATCATTAGAGGGTGAAGTGTTGACTCCAAGGCAAGTGCCCGGATTGTTCAAGGTCTAGATCAAGAACAGGTGCTATTCCAAGGCAAGTTGTACTTTGATCATTTTGAACCCAGTTTTGCAAATGCTATATTGTTTTAAATTACTGCATGTTATTTTATGCTTTGAATTGTTTTCAATTAATTTAAGAGACTAGCTATTCAACCCAATTGGATTATATGCTATGATTATTTATCACCCTAAGATGGATAATTATTAGTTGGTTGCTAATAGATACCAATGTGGGTTGGTTAGATTGTGCTTAGTTTGCTTAGCTATGCCATGTGTAATTAATATCAATTTGACTAATGAAATATAGAACATGTTTTGTAAATGTGTGTGTCATGTGTTGTCACACAATGACGTTGAGTCATTAATGGCATGTGTTGTACGATAATCAACTGGGGCGGTACATGGTTTAGAATAGGGCAAGTAGTAAGAGATTATGTGCCATGGTGGGCTTGTGTGGCATTAAGTTAATATGTGAGGGAGAGTGACATGGTTTCTATGAGTGAATAATTGGAAGTCTTGCCTTTGTCAATTAAATATTTAACCTTGTAAGCCATTGAACTTGCCTAATCATACAATCAAATGTCTGTTATGGTCCAAACCTAACTCAATAAGTTACTAAGTCTTGACATGTGATGCTTCTGGTGGAAGACCAAACTATGTGTGCGGTTTAGGGAGGGCATGTGTGCAATGGCCTCACATCTTGAACAAGGATTGTTCCTAGTCCAACGATAAGTCCCTCCTATTCTTCTATTTTGTTTGAGGGAAGGAAAAGTGAGCTCAGGTTTATCAGAAGGGTCAATGTTTAGATAAAGTTTTCAAAATTTTATGTTATGATCTTCTTAGTTGTACGTTGATGGGTACGTATAATGGCCGATAGTATAAGATTGATCATATCTTATGACTAAAGTGTATAACCTCTGCATGTGTAAATTTATTCAAATAGCCATATCCCCGGTTATGGACAATACTCAAGAATTTTAGTCAAGGGTTAGATTTTATAAAATGAAACTTGGGAAGGGAAATTGTGTGCCACTGGAAATATTAGAAGTTGGTTAGGATGTGTGCCAATTTATTCTAGAGAAATACTTAAAAATTACTTATTACTGTATTTATTTTACTGTCATTTCAATCTATTTATTATATTCATTTGTAAATGATGCTTTATTATAAAATAGTTATATTAGCTATTCATTTGGAATAAGCCTTACATATAGTTATACTAGACTTGCATTATATGCACAACTTGTTGAGTGCTTTAAGTACTCACCCTTGCCATAACAAAATCATCAGTTGAAGAGGAGTCTACACCTGCTTTGAAAGGAAGAGTACTAAGAGGAGGCAAGTTACTAGGGGTGAACCTTGTTAGTTGCATGATATATTGATGTCTATGAAGTTTCCGTTCCACCGATGTTTATTTACTTGAGTTTAAGCCTTATATGGCATAATCATATAAAGTCGACTATAAGGCTAATCAACTATCTTATAATCAATAAATAGAGTCTTTATTATGTTTTCGATGTGTCTGATTGTGATATTTCATCTGTGTTTCCACTATACGCACTAACATAATCCTGAACTAGTACAATATTTACAGAGGATCCGAACTTTGCATATTCGGATCCCAACACCAAGGAGCAAATCTCTATCTTCCCATCTTTTCTCTTCCTTTATCCTTTTTTACTCTTCTTACGGTCGACTAGACCCAGATCCACCCACCTAGGCTATGATAGTGGCGACCCACTCGGTGTGATCCCGATTGGCGGCTGCACCCCTGAGCAATTCCCAAGTAGCATCAGTCCACACACATAGGTACAAACGTGGTCCTACCCCAGTTATGCCCAATAGTGGCATGGTGATGGCCTCCTCCACATCTCGATAGTAGCTCGATGGCCTCCCGCGAGGTGACGGTCTACTCAGGCTATGCCCTACTTAGAGCATCTCCAATGGTGCCACTTCAGCTAGCTATAAGGATGCCATCTCAGCATTTTGCTTAGGTGGAAGAAAGAAAATGAGGAGAGAGAGATATAGACCGGCTACTAATGTATAGCTAGACTATAACTGATTCTAAGGCACTTATTATCTATTACATGTGGGCAAATATTTAATTTTATAGATAATGCTATAGCTAATCCATTAGAGAGGTTGTCTATATGCTATCTATAGATGACTTAGACATTTCTTATAGCTAGTACCATTGGAGATGCTCTTACCCGAGGCTAGGTGGTACCAGTGGCCTATCTGCCTAGACAGGGTGATGCAGCGACTTGGAGACTTGAAGATGACGGCAGTGGTGAAAACCTTGTATCCGCGAGGAGATGGCATGACAGATGGTGGCAGTGGATTCTAGAAGATTTGGATTGGGGATGATGGCGACTTAGAGATAAGTTGTAGGGTTTAGCTCCACACCCTTTATTTATAGCATAACTTACGACCGAATAACAACCGGACTCTATCTAGAATTTATTTCTAAGTTGAACCTATCCCTAATATGACTCCAAGTCGCACACAACTCGGACACTAACTCTAACAGTACATCATGTGAAAAAATAGTTCAATCAAATCCACCCATAATGTCCTTGAAACAACATTAAACAAGTCATCATTTGTCTCACGGACATTTTAGACATTTCTCAACTCAAAACAACTAGCCTGTTAAACTAAAAGACAAGCTGCCAAACACAAACTTCTTCTGTTCAACCATTCCACCATATAGCTCAGTCGGAAGCTTATTTTCAAAGAAAAAAAACTACATAATACAAACAGGAGCTAAGAATTCTGACCTTCCCCATCACATCTTACTCTCTAATTAATGGTGATTTGGTTTCAATTATAGGTTCTGTTTTATCAAGAGTAAATTTCACAAAACTACAAGTTTTTTGTACGAACTATCAGAAAACTACATGTTTAAACTTCTATTTTACAAAACATATTTTAGGAGAACATGTGTCACAAAACTATATATTTTAGAATTGACCATTTCTTGTAACATGTCTAACAGTGTTGACCAACAAGGCAACATATCCGGTGCAACCCCCCCTCCGTGAAACCACCGTGCAACTGAACTAAAAAATATTTTGAAAAATTCTCAAAAAATTACCATATGTAGGGGAGGTGAGCTTCTACAATCGTGCAAAATTTGAAGACCAAACCCAATCGCATTTGAAAGATATGAAAAAAACAAATAGCAAAAATGAATAGTGATGAACAGTAAAAAATCACTGTTCATGCTGAATTTGTCTTTTTTGTAACTGCTAGTATAGGATGAATTTGATCATGAAATTTTATATGTAGGTGGGGTAAGTTGAGATGTACATCCATGATTTTTTTCAGAATTTTTTAAAACTTTTTTTAGTTCAGTTGCACGGTGGTTTCACCGAGAGGGGTGATTGCACAGGATATTTTTCCGACCAACAAGGCAGCCTCATACGCCCCCATTTACAGTATCACTCGCACGTAAGGCTGCCATGTGGGCCCATACTTACATATGTGTTACACGAAACGGTCAATTTTAAAACATGTTATTTTGTGGTACAAGTTCTCCTAAAATCTAAATTTTTGTAAAATAGAAACTAAAACATATAGTTTTTGATAGTTTATTAAAAAAACTTGTAGTTTTATGAAATTTACTCTTTTATAAATTTATACGCTAACCAACACCATGCCAGTTTGTGCTCTGAACTTCGGACAGACTTGTTTTCATTTCCAGTATGGAAGCACATCTCTTTTTATCATTTAGTTGGTCCACTTATAGTAGTGAGAAACACATACTCTTTTTTAATGTTTAGTTTTGATTGGTAAAAAATCCTATGTAGGCTCTGTTTGGAACTTCAGAATTTTCTCAATTTTTGTGGGAGTTGAAGCGTTTCCTATGGAATTCTCGTGACATTCATACATTCCAAACGCCACCATATAAAAAAAAAAAGAATCTGGAATGTGCAATGGTGAAAATTTTTAACTTTCTATCCTATGAAGTGTTCATTTAACTATCTATTGGTGCATGTTTGGGCAGGACTACAAAAGGTTCGATTTTTTAGACCATGTTCAAGCAATTATGTGCATGGTCCACAAAGTGTTTATTCACTAACGCCAGAAATTATTTCGCACGGCCGTAACATTTTAGTGCCACTGCAAAATAGTGATCAGAATCAAAGTTGCAAAACGACAGCAAATAGTATCTTCAACTCCAGGACCAATGTCACTGTCCAGATAGTACATAAGGCAAAGCCCCACCTTACCAACATCAGTACATCTATTGGAACGCAAACAGTTTGGTATCAGAGTTTCGCATAATATTACCAAGTAGCAACATCCAAGCACTATAAGGTGTAATCATGCACAGGATTGCTGTCCAAGAACACTACAGAAGAGGACGGACGATATACCGAGAAGATAGCACGCACATTACCATTTCTAATCATGAGATTCGAGGAAAAAGATCAGCAGTAGAACATGAGCCTCTTCACACTGTCTCTGAGCTTAGGTAGTGGCGCAGTCTGCAATGGAATGGTTCTGTACAGAGTTGTACGGCTGGTGGCCATTGAATCTGATCTCTCAAGGTACAGCCTGCCTCTATATGCAGCGAGATGCGCGTAGTACGCCGGCGGAACAAGAGAGACTGGTTTGGTGCACCGCGCAAAAGTGTAGCAAAGATTGTGTATCAGCTGCTGCACTTCGTCTGACTGGAAGTTGTTCTCATCCCACAGAACGTGGTAATGAGCCGGCCGGCTTGTCCCCTTTGTGCCCCAGTGGCTGCACAGGTAGAAATCGAATTCCCTTGGGTGCGTGATCACGGTGTCCACGACTGTCCCTGGTGGTATGTTCTGATCAGAAGAGTGCGTCGAGCTGCCATTCTTCTCCCTGTGGAAGAGCCTAGTGTGATGCCTCTTCTGAACTACGATGAATGTAATCAAGGGCTTGTAGCCTGGGTACCTCGAACACGTCATGCGCACTGCATGCATTTCCTCCTTTAGCACCTTGTAGAATTGTGTCTCGCTCACACCGTCTCTGAAGAATATGATTCTACTTGGGAGCTTGCCGACTTCTTTCAGGAACTCCTCAAGTAGTTCACCAGCCATCACATCCAGCTGCTCAATGATTTCTTTTCTGTGGGTCTGTGACCTCATCCTGGAGATGTACTTATTTGCTGAAGGCCAATTCATGCTTGCAACTACAGCAACCACTGATGGGCTTAAGTCGTCAAGCGGATGTGGGTGTGCAACATCAGCACCCATGAACATCACCGGCTCCACGTCTGAAAATACTCTAGGAATTTGGCATGGCAAGCTGTTGTAGAGGACAACATTGCATCCACCAAGCTTCGCATTCATCTTCAGCGCTAAATTGGCCAAGAACTGAGAGGTCAGCTTGCTTAAGTTGGAGTAAAGGCAGCATTGTGTCACAACACCAATGGATGTTTCAGCAATCCGCTTCAGATCAGCATAGCCTCGGTGCCTCCGCTCCATGACACAGATTAGCAACTGCAGGTTGCCTGAGGCAGCTTCTTGAATTTTCTTGAGCTTGCTCTCCAATATGCCCACATTATTGAGGAGTTGAATCCGCTCAAACAATGGGCTTATAACAGTTTTCTTGTTTAGAAGAATTCCAAGCTGCTCA
Organism: Guadua angustifolia; assembly: GCA_036346375.1. Taxonomy (NCBI): domain Eukaryota; kingdom Viridiplantae; phylum Streptophyta; class Magnoliopsida; order Poales; family Poaceae; genus Guadua; species Guadua angustifolia. The sequence continues at coordinate 24,123,104 of CM070511.1, read as the reverse complement.
CACCGACTTGATAGCTGGTTAACAAACTTTGGAATGCAGGAGTGTTGCTCTGGGGTACCACCAAAGCTTATCAAGGCCCAGCTCTTGATCTTGGAGCCCTCAGCAACATGGCTGTCCAGCAGGTTCCATTGCCGATCAAATCGGTCTGGTGTTATATCCTTAATGCGCCCTCCACTGCCAAGCTTAAGTTTTGGTGGCAAAAGAACCCTCCCAGAGAGTTGAGTCATGTCCTTTGACACTTGGAGATTGAATTGATCAGCACAAGAATTACTGCAAGAAAAGTAATGTAGCTATGATTACATTTGTATCACAGAGTAGTTTTGGAAAAAAAAGACGACTTTTATAGTTTACTCCTGCAAAACATAATATGAAAAGAATGAGGAACCATACCTTCTTGCAGAAAATGCTCCTTCGACAACATCCTTTATGATTCCCTTTCTTTCACTTGGTCTTTGGCACCCCATTTTGAGAATCTTGGAGGTTTGTTCATCTGAGAGCTTGCCAAGAAACCTCTGTCCCTCACAAACTACACAAAGCTCCATTGGCACATAACATGGCTTACTCCTACCGATCTGCAAGCAAGGGAGGTTCTTGAATTGTATATCATGGTTGTACTGCTCCTTGAAGTAATCCACCACCATAAGATCCTTCCCAGTTCGGTCTCGAAACTTGAGGTTTTCTGTTGTCTCCTCAGTCAAGCTATGCACATGGTACCTTTGGTCAGTCTCACGGTGGCACACAAATACCCGAATGTTTTTCAATGCTTTCTCCACCTCCCTGCGCTCCTCTTCTGACAATGCCCTAGTTTTGTTCTGTGAAAGGTCCTTCAAGAAGTCACAGCGCTTCTGCAAGTATGCAATTATGCATGTGCTCTCATGGAACGCTGTGAGTGAGAGGTCAACATTAAGGGCAAGACCTTGCTTGGTTGGCCTCAAACTCTGAAAGAAACCTCTTAATCCAACAGCCCCACCACCAATGTCCCTTGCTTCTCCCATGGAGCATGCATATAAAGACCGACCTACCGGAATGTAACTTTCCATCGCACCTTCTCGCAAGATGACATCCAATGCATGGAGGTAATCTTGAGGAAGAGGGATGCCATCCTTGTCTTCGTTCAAATACTTGTTCAAGTCTTCACCACTTAGTTTTGAAACCAATCGAACGTTCACCTTGAAAAGCTTAAATTTCTGCCTTTCAAGCATGTGGCCATTCTCTTTAACTGCTGAACGTCTTGCTGATGCAACTTGGAGACTGACAAAGAACTCAACCTTGCCCTCTTGAAACTCAATAGGGCTATATAGGTTCCTGCGGCCATCAAAGGCTGGCATTGTGCCCGAGAGAACACTTGAATTTTCTTCAACTAGCTTCTTCTTGATCATTCTTGCTGTTTCCTTCGATGGATGTGGGGATATGCCAACATCGTAATGGTAAATCTTCTGACTGGGATCAAACCGCACAAGGAAATGGTTTGCAGAGAGAGGAATTACAACCCCGTCAACCCCACCCATGTCAGGTCTCCGTGCTATGGGAGTTCCCTGTGGAGTGATAGAAGACTTCTGATGGGCGTTTACATGATTCATTCCCATGTCAAATGCTATCTTCTCATGTACGACGCACTTCTGCTGAAACGCCTTGGCATCTGTTAGCAAATTGATATTGTCATGTCCTTGCCGAGAATCTAACATCGATGCTACTGATTGAAGTCACAGGGAAAAAAACTTCATAATCAAAAAGAGAGGTCAGTGGTAAAAGAAATATTTTAGAACAAGTGGAATTATGCTGTGAATAGATTAACACAAACACCAAGATAATGGTACATCATTGTCCCCCCCAAAAAAAGGAAGAAAAAAATAATGGTACATCTGTTAAACAAATCGTCCCAAAAGATAACCATGGCCTTTTTTGAGGGGGGAAAGGAGACTAACTGTCAAAAGAAAGGTATCATCCACAGTAGCACAAATAGAGCTTTGGCTGTGTGTGTCTCTCAGATCAAACATTCTTGTATCACCCTTTCTCAAGGAATGCTGATCAACCCAAATATATGATAAAAAAGAGGACAGCAGGAAAACATATAATCCTAAGTAGGAATCCATAAAATCACAAGCTTTCTAACAAACCAATGGACTAATACCCAAAAAACTTCCTCTTGCCATCCAGCACTGTAACATTGAACCAAAAATACTGTACCTCGTTATCTTTTGTATGGAAAGTCACTAATCAGAAACTATACAGAAAACGCCAGTCCTTGACATGTATCATCAAGAAAAAAAAGCTACAAAAACTAGCACACATTGATCAAGAAACCAACAATGCAACAACAGCAACCAGTATATATGAACAAATAGTAGAATGTACAAACACACACTGTGAGCTCTTGATCGGTCACACAAGGATGCGGGCGGTAACCAAGAAAAGGCGCTTTACCCTGCGGAAGCGGCAGCAGCGCGGCGGTGACGGCGTGCGGCGGCGGGGGTGGTTTCTTCGGTGGCTTGTGCCTCCACATTGGCCTCCTCTGCGCCGCCGCGCCCGCCTTGGGCTTCCCGAAGCACGTGGCGGCCGCGGCAGCCTTGGGGAGCAGGGGCTGCGGCGGCGGCGGCGGTAGGTACAGCAGCACCGGCGGCGGCAGAGGCAGCGAGACAGCGGCATTAATATGTGCATGACCGGCGTTTATCGGCAGCGGCAGGAGCGCCGGGTAGGCCTGGATGATCGGGTGCTGCCTGTAGCCGCCGCCTCCCCTCCACCTCCTCATCCCATTCCTGCCGCCGCCGCAAACATTACTACATGCTCCACCGCCACCGCCTCCTCTGGCTCCGGCCTTCCTCTCGTCCTTGGCCTCCTCCTCCCCCTCCATGGCCTAGTGAGTAGTGAGTAGCACTTCTTGGGTGGTTAACCCAATCCAATCTCTCTGTGTGCAGCTTTTGGTGCAGTAGTAGTACCACACTACGGCAGGGGGGGGGGGGGGTGTTCTTGGATGGTTGGAAGGTAGGGGGGCAAAACGAAGGGAAGGGGGAGCTGAGGTCAGGTGAGGGAGGAGTGAAAAGAAGTGGGAGGGGGATGGGGTTGGTATTAAAGGGGTGGCAGGGGTTGGAGAGGGAAGCATCTGTGCAATGCAATGCGGAGCCAAAGTATGCTATGCAATGCAACGCTAACCTTCTGCTTTTTAAAAGTTTCCTCCGCTGTGCTGCTTCCGCTGCTGTCTGCTGCCCGGTCTTCCGAAATTCTCAACGTGGGAAGGGGGACAATTTATGGCTGCAGTAATGAGAGGCTACCTCTATTAGGAATGGTAATTTATCCGATTACTTGCGTACCCGTGAATAAAAACTCTAATGAAGGTAGGTATGTTCCTCTTTTATTATCCACGGGTATGTTTATGAGGGTCAAACTCTACCTGACGGGCAAACGGTTGTGGGTATGAGGGAGCTTCACCCGTACCCATTTTGCCCGATTACCTGCCACTTTCTTCTATTGACATATGGGTTAGAATAGGCGCCCAGTTAGCCCCCTCCCTAATCCCTAATTTGTGGTACCCTATTTCAGTAATTGTTGAAGTTGAGCATCTATGTGTTATTTGTCTGTATGTATTATTTTAATTATTATTCTTATATACATTTGAAATTTTGAATCGTTAATAATCATTCTTCAATCCATATAATATAGTTAATACCCACAATTTCATCAAAAAGATTGTATTAGTACCATAAGCCATTAGCTCCTAGTGCCATTTGATTGAAAAAATTGTTGATGGTGGCGGGTAAACGGGTATACCCGCGGGCAACGGGTATGGGCGAGATTCTTTGCCCGCGACCCTTTGCGGGTATACCCGTGGGAGAGATTTTGGTTTGCGGGTATAGGTATGGACGAGCACTACCCGTACTCGCCGCACCCAATTGCCATCCCTAACCTCTACCGCAGAGAAGAGATCCAACACAGTGCCAGTAACAATAGTAATTTTAGCGTTGGGTATATAGACAGTCGGATCAAAAAGGGATGGTCTATATCTTTCGAGTATTATTGAAAAATACTATATTGATTTTTGACACTGTAGTGAGCACTGTAAGCAATATTGTAGCTTAGCATTGTTGGATGATCCAGACAGTTCATTACCTCAATCGAACGATTCAAACAGATAAGAACTGCTTAAGTTATGGTCTTCGGTAAAATTGCATATGAACCCTTTTTGTATCACACCACCTCAGCTTAGGCCTTTCTATTTTAGCGTTGGGTATAGACGGTCGGATCAAGAAGTGGTGGTCTAGATCTTTTGAGTATTATTCAAAAATACTATATTGATTTTTGAGATTGTAGTGAGCACTGTAAGCAACATTGTAGCTTAACATTGTTGGACGATCCACACAGTTCATTGCCTCAATTGAACGATTCAAACAGATAGGAACTGCTTAAGTTGCGGTCCTCGGTAAAACTACACGTGAACCCTTTTTTGTATCACACCACCTCAGCTCAGGCCTTTCTATCTCTCATATTCTCATTGTGTTAAATACAGGGAGGGCCATGGGTAAAAAAATATTAGCACGAAATAGTTGATTCTAAGACTACTGGATGGTATTACTACATTTTATATATTACCTCAATTCTTTTTTACGTATCATTTTTTGGCATCCATACATCTTTGGCTGTTACTCCTTTTAATTACATATTAGAGAAAAAAATTGCAAATACCTCATGAATTAGTCGGAGTTTTATTTACCATAAGTATTTTCTGGGTAATATATTCAAAGCAACAAAGACAGTAGTATGTTATTTTCTGTGTAGTCTCATTGTAGCCTTCCTTCCATGCTTCCTAAAATCAACTACCTCTTTTCCTAAATAGAATTTTGCATTTCAACTTAGGCACATATAGAAATAACCAAATCGTTATCCTTTATTAGTTCATTTATTGTCCTGGAATGGTGTATGCTACTCTATTCCACAATAATAAATAACATTGGGAATAATGAATGATATAGGTATACAAAGGGAAAAGAAGAGTTAAAAATTGTCTTAAAATTGTAGAATAACATGTATTTAAGAACAAAATTTGAAAGCTAGAATGACATGTACTCAGATCGTTGACAGACCCGAGTACAAAAAAAAATAGCGTTACTATCACTACAAGGTTGTAGATTTACCCCGAGTGTTTTCCACACTCGGGATAGGGTACAAAACACTCGGGATACCCTATCCCGAGTGGGCACACTCGGCGTAGCACACTCGGTGTTATTTTATCGGGAAAAGTTACCTACGCCGAGTGTACTCTCGGGAAAAATAAACTGTACCTGAGTGCACTCTCGGGATATCCCCCGCCCCGTGGCGGACAGAGTAGCGACACGTCAACATGTATCCCGAGTGCACTCTCAGGGTAGGCTGGGCAAAGTATCCCGAGTGCACTCTCGGGGTAGGCTGGGCATAGTATCCCGAGTGCACTCTCGGGGTAGGCTGGGCACAGTATCCCGAGTGCACTCTCGGGCTAGCTACCATGCCCTGGCCACAAAACAACCAGCAATGAATCCAATTAGCAATTCAATTCACATTTCACATTTCAGTCAATTCACATTTCATCCACAATATCAATTCACAATATCAATTCACATCCTAGACAAGATCAATATAACAGATAGGTGTAACTTGGCAAGTATGCTTCATCATCCATGCATCTACTTGGTTAATATGAACTCAAAGTATTAGAAAAACACCAAGAGCACCATACCATGTACTCGCTGCCATCGTCTACTAGTATGATATAAACTTGATACTGCAACAAGTTCCAAGTAAACTAAAACTAGTACAAACTAGGAACATCTTAGCCATAAGCAAAAGTAGAACTAAACAAACTGCCCAAAAATGTAGCCATAACTAGCATTTTTTTGAGACATTAGAAATTCTTGAGGTGCTTCCAAATAAACCTGTGTAAAAATCAAAATAGTATGGTTAGCAATAACCATGGAAAATGCAAAGAGACCTTTAAAGAAAAAATGAAGCATGCGAAGTCAGTTCAAGTGCTTGTGATACAGCAGATTTCCATGCGAAGTCAGTTCATGTGTTACCCAAAAAAATGAATTAATGTAAAATACTATAGCTGGTAAATTTTCATATCTAACAATTTCTGTATTTCTTGTAACTAGCTAAATTTGTACAGTGAACATGTATCCTATGTTGAAAGAGCCTTTGACAATCCCACCATACCAATCTTTCGGCATATGAGAAATTTCGAGCTGCAAGCAGTACCTGAGTATACTCCTTTAAGCTAATTTATTTCGGTTGACATAACAAAGCTAGGATCTGAAAATGAAAGTGTAAAAGAAATAATTTCAGCTATGAAACCTCAGGACATTGCCAGAGCTGCTATAGTAGAAGCAGAATTCCAAAAAACTCAGTTAAAGAAAACTAAGAGTGAGCTATTCTGAGTAGGAGCAACTAAATCCAGAATTTTAGATCTAACTGACAAATATATTATCTGTAGCGCTTTACAATGTTTGTCTTTCATGAATATGTCATTTTGGTTGGCTAGTGTGTTTTACAACGTTTGTTGCTAATGTGCTTTAAAGTACCAGTCTAGACATACTTTTACAGTTATCAAATGAGTACAACTGAAATCGGTGGTGCATGCAACCTTAGAATTCAGAACAAGATGCAACCTTAAAATTCAGAACCAGACCGATTAGAAATTCAGAAAATAAGAAAATCATCAGCTAGTAGAAATACCTTTTAAGACATCCAACCAAAAGTAGAATCAACAATCTCCTGTGAAATAAGGAATCAAATCAGAAATCAATAATCTCTGTTAAATAAGAGAACTCAATTAGAAAACGGCGGAATCCATGGAGGAGGAGGCGGCGAATAGCATGTCAGTAATTAAATGTAAACACTCCTAATCCCACCAAAAGTTATAAATGCTGCATTTCTAGACGCTAAACTTTCACCTGAATGCAGGATGTGACCTTTCATTTGCTCCTCAATAGCACTAAGTTAATTAATGTCAACAAGATGAGCATCTATGCGGTCAGAGTAATTAGGGACCTAAGTGACCAAATAACTTGAAAATCCCCCAATGACTAGCTTTTGTGCACACCACATCCTTTGCCGACTGGAGGGAGTATAAACTTGAGCAGAAATCACCAAATGCCATGTCATTATTTTATTCAATGGAATTTAAATGGCAACAATTACTGGCTTTGAATTGTAGCATATATGCTGCCCGTTGACCCCTAAAATTGCAAAGCAATTTAACCATTAGTAGAACATGCAATTAGTCCATTCGATGGCATTTAAATGGAAGCAATCACTTGCTCTCAATTGCAGCGTATATGCTCCAAGTTGACCTCTAAAATTGCAGGCATTAAACCATTTAAATGTTGTCCATTGATGGTAAGCAATTGCAAATGCAAAACGGCAGCCAATTTATTCTTTCACTCATGCGGCCACGATTGATCCTTGTACAATTATAAACAATGATGATTTTTAATCTTCTAGTCCAGTATCCATCATACTTATATCTTTTAGTATAAAAATCATCTACCTTTCATGGTTGCAGTGGGCGGCGGCGGCGTGTCTGCCAGAGGCGGCGGCGGCTCAAGCGGGTGGCGGCGTGTCCCAAGGGTGAGGAGGAGACCAGCGGGCGGCAACTGGGCGGGTGGCGGCGGCGGCCGGAGGGAGGTGGCGGCGGCGGCCCCGTCGGAGGCGGAGGAGAACAGCGCACGCATTTTTGGCTGGCGGCGCGGGCTTCTTTTGGCGCTGGGCGCTGGGCGTGCGGGCTTTTTTGGCGCTGGGTGAGCGCCAATGAACCGAGTGCCCTCTCGGGAGAAACCTACACTGAGTTCCCTCTCGGGCTAGATTGGCTGCGGGGAGTGTCCTCTCGGGCTAGAGTTGGTTGCCCTAGCAGATTGTGGGCCTAGGGTTTGCTATTATCCTCTGAGTGCACTCTCGGGACACACCTATCCCGAGTGCCCTCTCGGGCTACAGAGGCCGCGTGGCAGTTGTGCTAGACGGTTACTGCACCTAGGGTTTGCTATTATCCCGAGTGCACTCTCGGCCCACACAACCCTATCCCGAGTGCACTCTCGGTCAAAACCACCCCTATTTATATTTATATTTTTGCACGTAACATACAGACGTAAATCTAAGCCTTAATAGTAGTACATTAATAATTTACCATCTCTCTCATCTTCAACATTTTTTGGCACATATTATTGGTTCATTTTTTGACCAAATTTTGAACACATGCTCGTTCATACTTTCAGTGGAATTTTGAACATTTTCTTTGATTATTCTTTCTCAAATCTTAAACATTTTGAGTGTTGGTTTTCAACATTTTTTCAGTTGTCTCACCATTCTCAAATTGAATTTTTGAGGAAATAAGCACTTGTGAATTTTGAGGATTGAAATAAACAAATACAACCCATAGGCCAAATTTAACTTCTAATCAAAACACTAATTCTTTTAATAAAAACTAATCAAATTCGTAAATAATCTTTTTAGTTCTAGCCCCGAGTGCACTCTCGGTCCACCCCCCTTTCCCGAGTGCACTCACGGTCCACACCTCCTATCCCGAGTGCACTCTCGGTCAAAACTAAAAATAATGACAAAATCCAAAACCAAATTTTCGAGAATAACAAATTGTTTCCTTTAATCATTCTCAATATATCACATAGCAGAAGGGAACTAAATTCCGAGTAGCTCAAAAGTAGAAAACGAGAAAGTGTATGCTGGCAAAACACTAGTATCTTCAAAAGGAAAAAAAGGTACAACTCAACAACTCTGGTCCAAACAGGCCGTTTAATTTAATTTGCACATTCCTTTCTTCCGTCGATTTTTGTATCCGAAACAAATAAGAGTCGTTTTCCCCCCATTAAAAACCATGTGAGTGCAAATCAGCGCAGCACACCCACCTATCCCGAGTGTACTCTCGGTCCACAGTGGGCACGTGGCAGCAGATAAGCGCGGCTGGGGCCTGGGGTCTTGCACTATGGGTTCACAGTGCCACCCCTATCCCGAGTGCACTCTTGGTGCCGCCCCTATCCCGAGTGTACTCTCGGTCCATAGTGCGCGGCTGGGCCCAGGGTCTTGCGCTATCGGTCTGGCAGTTTCCCTAGCCGCCGGGCGGGAGTTTAGATTTGAATCTGGACGAATCTACGCCGAGTGCCCACTCGGGATAGAGTGCACTGCCTTTGCTGACATGGCAACTGGTAAATTATGCCGAGTGTACCCTCGCATTATTTTGTCCTACGTGGACGAAAACCTCATATGCCGAGTGCACTCTCGGAGTAGACGTTGTATATTGCGAGAGCACACTCGGAATAGAGTTTTTTGTCCGAGAGGTGACTAAAACGAGAGCACACTCGGTATAGGTTGATCTACTCCGAGTGTGCACTCGGTGTGTTATTTTCACACTCGCCCCAAAACTGGATTCTTGTAGTGTATTTTTTTTCCATAGTAGAACTTTTTATTTGAGTAAGGATTACCTCCTCTTTCAGTTTTTAAATTACAAAGTATCATAGTGTTAGCATCTCATGGCTATTATAATTCAAATTTATATTGGGTTCACCGGGTTAAGGATTGGAAATTTTGATTTTTGTGAGAATTTCTAACGTCTCTCTCTTTCTTTTCTAATAATATCTAATGGTTGCTTTAGTTTAGCTTTAATTAAAATCTATCTAATTAAGGGCTAGATGTTTTTCTTTTTATGAGAATTTCTAAAATATTTCTCTTATTTATTAGGGGAACCTTTTGGGATCTCCTAATTCGTTTTGTAAAACGCGTGTCATCAGCATTAATTACTCTTTTTGGGATCTCCTAGTTCATTTTTAGCTTGAACTTCAAATTTTAAATGGGGTCAAATACTCCATAGACTACCTTCTCAATTGTTCTGAACTGTCACAGTGAGATTGCAGTTTCGCCGGAAGATTCCAGTATTTTGTTTTCCTTCGAGAAATCTTTCACAATGTAAAGGAAGGTAGAAACCAGGGTTCAAATTTTCGGTGGTAGAAAAAATTCGTTCCAAGCCGAAATCCGAAATTTCGTCCGAAATTCGGTAAATTCGGCTGGAGGACATTCAAAATTCAAATTTCAAAATTCAAATCCGGTTTGTTTTGGACCGAAATTTCCCGAAATTTCGGTCAAAATGAACTGACTGAAAATGGGTTCAAACGACGTCAAAAAATTTTGAAATTTTTTTTGTAGGTTCCTGAAACTTTAGAGATGTTCTGATAAATATTTCAGGTGATTATCAGATCTGTGTAATTTTTAAAAATTCAAAGATTGATACTATGTAGATGAAACGTTGATCGGCAAGTTTGAACCGGATGAAAAATAGTACAAACTACGTTAGAAAACTTTGAATTTTTTTTTGGAGATTCCTGACATACTTATGATATTTCTGTAAAAATTTCAGATGATGACCAAATGTGAGGAATTTTTAAAAATTCAAATATTGGTACTGTCTTGGTAAAGCGTTGAGCGGCAAGTTTCATCTGAATGAAAATTAGAATAAACGAGGTTATAAAATGTTGAAAATTTTTCTGGATGGTCCTGACACATCCATAATATTCTCATAAAATTTTTATATGATGATCAAGTGTCATGAATTTTGAAAAATTCCAACAGTGCTACTATCCTATTAAAAGGCCGATGATCAATAATAGATTTACTTTAGCAATAAGAAAGGTTTAAATTTTTTTTCAAATTTTACATAAGGGTGAGAAGGAAATACTTAACATCTCATAAACAGATGGAATGATGAGGTCCACTTTGGTAGGTTCCTTGCTTCTCGCTTTCTCGAGCTTGCCCTTCGATCTACCGGTACTCCGGTAGCCCATTGATTAGCCAGCCCATCTCCATCAACACACACGAGCCATCTGGGGATTTGTTCAAAATCTTTTTACTTCTCTCGAGGAAAACCTCTAGTTAAAATGAAGACAATGCATGTACTCCTTCCTAGTTCCTATTCGTTTCCCCCTAGTTTGCCTTTGCCACGAGTCGTTAGTGTTGACTTTCTGGCCAGCCGGCCGGGGCACTGAAATTCATCATTATTTTCGGGAGCAAGAATTCGGTTGGATCGCAATGCATATGGACTGATCTCCTTTTTGAAAGACTTCAGTTCAATGGTTGGAGACAGGGTAAACCGTCGGTTTACCCTGATTTTCGACTGTACCGATCTGGCTCGAGAAGACAAACCGTCCGGTAAACCGTTTGAATTGAAATTTAAATTCAAAATTTTCAAAAATTTTGGAAAAAAATTGTCCAAAAAATTCATAAAATTAGTATAAATTTTGTTGTGACCTCTGATGTGATTTTTTTTTTAAAAAACGAAGTTTAGAGACGATTTTGAGCCATTTGAAATCTTGAAAATGGAAAAAGCAAAAAAAAAAAGGAATTTGTGGCCTGTGGGCTTTCAGCCCATAGGCCAAAAACGGCTGCAGGCCAGCGGCCAACCTAGCCAGCCGGCCCAGCCCATCGCGGCCCACCCCGGCCTAGCAAATTTGATGACCTCCCTAGCGAAGCAGACAGACTTGTTCGGCGCAATCATTGAACCTTGCTCTTTCCCCATTCATGCTCAAGGCGAATCCGATCGCACCGCCGCACTCCGGCCACCGGGAGTCATCGAACTGCCGTCGGAGGAGCAAATCTCACACGGTTTTGCGTGAAAACCGTGCGGTTTTTGCGGTTTATCGAGGATCTCGCGAAAACCGAGCAAATCGACGAAAATCGCAGTTTGAGGTATGTTTTTTGCGCGGTTTAGCTCGATTTTCGTTCAATTTAGAGTGCAAACCGCTGGGTAGATATGGAATGCTTTGTTGAATGATTGTGAAGCATGGATTGGTGTCACAGACCATAGTATGTTGATGTCTGTAAAAATCATAAGTTGACAACATGGATTGGAGCCACAGTATGGTGATGCTTTGTTGAATGATCTTGTGAAACATGGATAGCATGCTTTGTTCTCATTTGCTAATGTTTGTAAAAATGATAAGTTCACAGTATGTTGATTTGTTCAAGCACAGTGGATGTATGAATGAGCTAAGTTTCGACTCCTTGTACGAGAGGCAGAATGTATGTTGATTTGTTCATATTTGTTGAGATTTGTTCAAATTGTAGTATGCTGATTGTTAAGGTAGATATGCATGGTTGGTCTATAATTGCAATAAATGGATGAGTGAACCCCTTGTAATCTTGTATCATGTTAGCAACCATTTTATGATTCCATTTGCCTTTATCCAGAGTTGTACACACATAAGCCGGTATATGGAAAAGATTTGAGTAGCGATTCTTAAAGCCAAATAGCAGCTCAAAGTTAGAAGCATTGTGGTATTAAGATTATTTTGTAATTTATGTATAGATAAGAATGATAAAAAATGGCTAGAAAAATTGCTAAACAGCATGCATGAACTTGAAGGTAGTAATTGGTCATAGATTTATACAGTTTATATCAATTTTATTTTACAAGAATGAACTTGCTTCATCAAGTGATTGTGAGGTGTTCGAGAATTCGAGTATGTGAAGTAGCAATATTGACTTCAAAATATTGAAAGTATGTATGTTTACTTTTATTGTGTTGTTTTAACAGATGGCAGATGTCGACGTGGTGTGGGAGCATGGCGAGAAGGTGGGTGCCAGATTTCGATGCAAGCACTGTCTCAAAGAGAAGAAAGGAGACGGTGCGAACCGATTTAAGCAGCACTTGGCAAGACATGGTACGGATGTCGTCCATTGTAATAAAGTTCCAACGGACGTTCGCGAGTACTTTCAGCGTGAGCTGGACAGGACGAAGGATAAGAGGAAGGAGAGGAGGGATGAGATGATGAGAAAAGAAGCAGCAGCTAGTGATTCCCCACCGAGGCGAAGTGTACACTCAGAGTGCACGGGTGATGCTGATGAGGAGGCCCAACTGCAGCATGCCATGGCTGCTTCCAGAGCAGAGGCAGAATTTAGAAGCCGGGTAGGTGGGAGGTACGAGCACAGTGGTGGCAGTGGCTCCTCTAGGGGAGCTGGAGATGATCGCGGTCTGTTGTCCAGGTTGTTGCACAGTTCATCGCATCGAGAAAGACCGCCGGCGGTGAGAGATTACAACATTAGTTTAGCCCGTGCCCCAGTACAACCAAAGATTGACACCCATCCGTGGACACAGAAGGGGAAGAGTGGGAAGGATGTAGTCCATGGCGAGTGGGCCAGATGGTTTCAGTCTGCTGGTATCGCAGGGCGGAAAGCAGATAGTTCGTATTTTATTAGCGCCATACGGGAAACACAAAAATACGCTAAGTGAGATTTCAAATAGTCACCCAGTTGTATGACGATTCATAGCTAACATTTATATTTCGTTTGCAGGCGAGGGTATCCCGTCCCCCAGTGACCGAGATATAGATGAAAAATATTTAGATGCCAACAAAGCAGAAATTAAGAAAAGCTTCGCAAAATTTATGAAGGAATGGCCTACGTACGGAGTAACAATCATGTGTGATTCTTGGACAGGGCCGACACGCATGAGTATAATAAACTTCATGATTTACTGTAATGGCACAATGTTTTTTCACAAATCTGTTAATGCCACCGGTGTCTCCCAGGATGCCTCGTACTTGAGAAAGGTAACTGATTTTGTTTGTACTCTTCTGAAGTTAAATAACATACACACAATGTAATTGTCGTACTTTATTTTGTTTGGTCACGCAGGAAATATATTCTATAGTAAATGAGGTGGGTCCAACAAATGTGATGCGGGCATGGATGAGGTCTATGATTTTTCTTTAGCTGAATCCTTGGTTCATGATAATCATGCTACACGTACCACCATGTCAAGCAAGTACATTCTTGTGGATGAAGAAAATGGGAGTGTCTTGAGCTTTCAACCATGCATACATAAATCAAGAGAGTACACAACTGAGATAGTTTGGTATGTTATTTCCCTAAGGTTATATCTTTCATTACGTGACATGGGATGGGGGCCACCTCAATATCAAAACAAATTAGTAAATGGTATCACCAATCCGTCTGCCTACTTTGAAATGATCTCGGTGCAGATTGTGATATTTTACACAGACATGGACCACATGGTTGGAAATCTAATGAAGTCTAGTTTCACATGCAACAAACCATGCATCTTTTGGACTTTCGAGGTGGGAGTAATGACTGTTTTGGTAGAAGACATGCAGGCTGTCAAAGAGCTGCGCGAGAACTAATGTAGTTGCCCAACTTTCAAGGCTTTAGATCTTCTATCTACCCAAGGAAACCCCTTTAGTTTCTTGTTTAGTTTCACACCTAAACTAGGAGGGATGTTCCTTGTATAAATACCTATGTAATCCTGTCATTTGAAAATGAAGAACATGAGTATGAATTGAGAACATGAGTGTGTCTCTGGCTACGTGCCGCTAGGGTGGATCCCTGAGTTATCGTATGAGTGTTTCCCGTCTTTCTTGGGCTCATACAATATCTTCCCGTCTTTCTTGGGTATGTTATGCTCACGATACAGAAGGGTGAATCATATAGATTCAGTGAGCAGCCCAAGAACTACTCATACGATAACTCAGGGATCAACCCTAGCGGCACGTAGCCCAAGAAAGATGCATAACTCATACGATATCGTATGAGCCCAAGAAAGACGCTAGGGTGGATCCCTGAGTTATAGATTCAGTGAGCAGCCCAAGAACCATTCATATGATAACTCATACGATATCTTCCCGTTTGGGGTTTGTGTTAGCATTGTAGAATCAAGAACAAGTGGTTCTTGGGCTGCTCACTGAATCTATATGATTCACCCTTCTGTATCGTGAGCATAACATACCTTGTTCACGCATCGAAAGATTATCAAGGCCGGAGTTGCATCCGTCTATTAGAAAGCAAAACGGTTGGTTATCTTGCTGTGTTCCTATTGTAACACCGCGAAAGATCGAGCGACCTACGGAAATGATCTCTTGCGCAGTCCCAACCAGCCGTTGAGTGAATGGTGGCCCGATCTTTCACGGTACGATGATGATAGCTTGGTGGTACTCGCACTCGAACAGCAAAAGAGTTGATCAAGAAGCGAGAAACTGATCACACAAACCACAATCAACACAAGAACGCGAATTGAGTGGAGGAATCGTATAGATTCTGTGGACAATCACAAGAACAAGACGTTCTTGACTTGCACCAACACTAACAAACCCAAGAACGGGAATAACTTATCGAGAACACATGGTATTTGCGCCACAAACAACCATGGCTTATGCTGTCTATTTCTGATAATCAAAAGTCTGCCTTCAAACAAATGGAATACATAGGTATTTATACTAGGAACATCCCTCCTAGCTTAGGTGTGAAACTAAACAAGAAACTAAAGGGGTTTTCTTGGGTAGATAAAAAGTTTAATGCTTTGGAAGTTGAACAGTAAGATCTGGTCTCGCGCAATTTTTGACAGCCTGTGCAACTCCCACCAAAACAGTCATAACTCCTTGCTCGGAAGTCGAAAAGTTGCACCGTTTGAAATGCTAGAAACTAGACTTCATTATATTTCCATTGGTGTGGCCCACGACCATGTTTATAGTCATGATTAGCACCAGCATCACGATCAAAATCATGGACAGATTTGAGTGGGCCACGCTTGCACATGTATCTCTCCTTCTATGCTAACGGATCAATGCCAATAATACCAACAAATATGGATCCAATTAGAATTCCCTCCTGAGGTGGCATATCTCCAAATGAAATGGATTTTACTCCTTGTGGATGCATAGCCATGTCACCTTTCTTCTCTTCAACATCTGCAATGCAATTCTCAACAACAATAGCGGATATATCCGCATTATCCCCTCCCCCTTCAAGCGAAACCGTCCTCGGTTTCGAGTTGTTCTTCAAAACACTGTTTGGCTTAGTGAGGATGTCACAATGAATATCATCTCCACTTTTGGCCAGCAAAGAAACAAACACTCCTTTATGCATAAATGTGTAGCGACTAGTTCTCCCTTGGTGTGTAGCATTCCAATCAAATTGTCATGGTCGCTCCAAAAGAATAGAACTAGCATGCATTGGAACAACATCGCATCCACCTTGTCTTCATATCCATCAACTGAAATTGGTACATGCACTTTTATGGGTTACCTTGAGCTTACCAACATTATGAAGCCACTTCATGTAGTGGGGCTTTGGGTGGCGTTGTGTGGTCAATTTCAACGCGTCAACCACATTCTTGCTAATCACATTGTTGTAACTTCCTCCATCTATCGCAAGCTTACACCTCTTTCCCTTGATCTTGCATTCGGTTTGGAAAACAGCACGTCGTTGTCCCTTCTCCACAATAGGTACACCATTACGGTTCACCTTCTAAGCCATCAAACATGGTCCATCTTCAGGTTCACAATGAACAACATCATCTTGTTTTTCACCTCCCATATCTGATTTCTCACTTTTCTCACTTTCTGAAACATACTTACCATCGGTTGTGAGCATCACCATCTTCAGATTTGGGCAATCTCTCATCACGTGCCCTCTACCCTTGCATTTGAAGCACTCAATATTGTGAGTTCTAGCGGTAGAGAACGCACTAGAATCAGCTTTGGAGGAATCTTTGCTTGCTGTCCCTACTGCCTTTGACGCATCTTTTGGTAGTGTTCCACCGGGTTTTGTTGATGTAACCGGTGTAGAAGAAGATCCTCCTTCGCCACCTTGCTGCAAAGAGTGCCGCCAACCACTAGATATGCCACGACCATGATGCATAGAAGGCTTTTGAGCATCCTTCAACCACTGTTCAGCACGCTGCGCTTGATGAAGCAACTCTTGTACGGTATTGAATTGCATCAAATCAACACGGTTCCGCACATCCTCGTTTAGCCCCTCAAAGAATCTTTTCATGGTGGCATCCGCTGACTCACGAACAACAGTACGAATCATAAGCATTTGCATCTCTTGATAGTACTCATCAACAGATTTATCACCTTGGTAAAGCCGCCTCAGCTTAGTATGCAACGTTTGAGTGTAGTATGCTGGCACAAAACGAGAACGCATGACCCTCTTCATCTCTTCCCAGGTGTATGGACGCTCCCCTGCACGATTCAATTAATCCCACCAAATAATAGCATACTCGGTGAATTCAATCGAAGCAACACGAACCTTCTTTTCTTCAGAGTACCGATGATTGTCAAAAATTTGATTGACTCGCGTCTCCCACTCCAAATACTCCTCTGGATCTGCACGCCCTTTGAACTCTAGTATGGTGATTCTTACATGAGCAATACCATCATCACGATCAACACCTCTCCTATGAATTCCTCCATGTCCAGCAACTCGACGATCATTGCGATCACGCCGATTAGGGCGAAAATCAGAACGAGCTTCAGATATGTTGTTCTCCAAATCAGTCCCATACTCTCGATCATCACTCCCATGTGAGCTAGCGCGAATGCCACGGACAAGTGCTCACTGCCCTCGTGCACCATCTCCTCCTCGTGCCAGTAGCATGCTTCCAAACGTCGAAGATTGGCATTTACATCATTGAACCCATCTGTGATGCGGGTGTGCATCACGTTCAGCTCACCACGAAGCCGATTCTCCCTCTCATGGTAGAAGACTGACACGGCCTCAAACTGAGCATGTGTAGCAGTGGGAAGATTGGGGTTAATTGGCAACTGCTCCTCAACAATTTCTTCATTTTCTCCACTGTGATGGCTTGCCCCCGACATTTGTTGCAAGCAATCTGAAATCAGCCACAAGAATTCCTACGTACCGCGAGCAACGAAAGCTCTGATACCAAATGATACGGATCCAATCAGCCATTGAGTGAATGTTGGCCCGATCTTTCATAGTACGTTGGTAGTACTCGCACTCGAATAGCAAAAAAGTTGATCAAGAAGCGAGAAACCGATCACACAAACCACGATCAACATAAGAACGTGAATTGAGTGGAGGAATCATATAGATTCTGTAGACAATCATAAGAACAAGACGTTCTTGACTTACTCCAACACCAACAAACCCAAGAACTGGAAGAACTTATCAAGAACACATGGTATTTGCGCCACAAACAACCATAGCTTATGCTGTCTATTTCTGATAATCAAAAGTCTGCCCTCAAACAGATGGAATACATAGGTATTTATACTAGGAACATCCCTCCTAGCTTAGGTGTGAAACTAAACAAGAAACTAAAGGGGTTTTCTTGGGTAGATAAAAGGTTTAATAACTTGGAAGTTGGGCAGCAAGATCTGGTCTCGCATAGTTTTTGACAGCCTGTGCAACTCCTACCAAAACAGTCATAACTCCTTGCTCGGAAGTCAAAAAGTTGCACCGTTTGAAATGCTAGAAACTAGACTTCATTATCTTTCCATTGGTGTGGCCCAAGACCATGTTTATGGTCGTGATTAGCTCCAGCATCACGATCAAAATCATGGACAGATTTGAGTGGGCCACGCTTGCACATGTATCTCTCCTTCTATGCTAACCGATCAATGCCAATAATGCCAACAAATATGGATCCAATTAGAATTCCCTCCTGAGGTGGCATATCTCCAAATGAAATGGAATTTACTTCTTGTGGATGCATAGCCATGTCACCTTTCTTCTCTTCAACATCTGCATTGCAATTCTCAGCAACAATAGAGGATATATCCATATCAAAATGTGGTGCCGATTGTGACGGATAATGGTGTGAATTATAAGAAGGCGTGCAAGCTTATCGCACGGTAGCACCGCAATATAGTGTGGCAGCCTTGTGTGGCCCACATCATTAATTTGATGCTGAAGGAGATTGGAGAGTTCCCAGATCACACCGCGGTCATTGAGAGTGCAAGAAAAATCTCTCGATGGATATACAACCATTCCAAGATACATGCTATGATGAAAAGGTATATTAGAGGCGAGTTGGTCAAGTGGAATGCAACTTGTTTCAGCACTAACTATATGTTCTTAGACAGTTTCCTTCGTCGCAAGGACAAGTTCATGCAATGGATGGTTGCCGAAGAATTTCTACACTCTCGCTTTCTTGATACCACCGAGGGGAGGTACGTGTATGGTTGCCTTTTAAGCTTGAATGGTGGGATATTCTTCGATCTGTTGTGAAGTTGGTGGAACCGTTATACGCCTTCTTGTGATTCGCCGATCAGGATAGAGTTCCCACATTGAGCGAGACGATCCTACGGTACATCATAGTGTGGCAGGAGTACAACAGTTTGTTCCATGAGTCTCCAGCAACAAGAGACATGTACATGAATGTGGTAGACCAACGAATGGATGACTTAACGTGCGACACTTATATGAATGCTGGTAATATATTTTTCCTGTAACATATTACATTGCAGTTGTACATATATAATATACTTGCACTGACATACTTCGTTTTACATCATACAGCTGCTACCTTAAACCCGCAGACTGTCTACGCTTACGGCACGACCAACACCTTCTTGCTAAATCTCCGGGATGCCTTCGAAGCACTTGCTGATGATACTAAAAGCGCTGCGCAAGCTCTTCATGACATTGATATTTTCAAAAGGAAGGTTGGGTCATTCTCATCACCTCTAGCTGCGAAGATGGCACAAGATGGCAAAACATCCCCTAGTATTTTTCTTGCACCGTCTCAAATGTAATGGTAATCTCGTCAATACTAACTATTTTATTCGTTCATTTGCAGCACATTGGTGGGATGTGTTCGGATCGGACACACCCACCCTTCAGCAGTTTGCCATATGCCTCATGTCGCAATGCGGGTCTTTTAGCGGTTGTGAGCACAAATGAAGTACATTTGCATTCATCCACACAAAAATCCGCAATCGCCTGTCATACAAGAAGCTACATAAGCTGGTATACGTCAACTACAATCTTCGGCTTCAAATTCAAGCTACAGAAATTCCAAAGTGTTCAGAAGAAGACGATCCATTCCAGCAGCTTATGGAGCTAACATTTTGCGATGATACAAACCCGATCCGATAGTGGATGGAGAAAAGAAGATTCAACGGTGAACCATTACTTGATGAGGAGGATATAGAGCATGACACCCCTCTTCCATCATAGCTTATCACAGCTCCCGTTCATCCTACTAAGTTAAGAAAGGATACGGGGGCTGCAACCATCTCTAAATGGGTAGACAAGACGGTCGGGGACACTCATACAGGGAAGAGGAAGCACCAATCAGTCTCGAGAAGTGACACAACAAAAAGGAGAGCATCCTCTGTAGGTGAAACCCATTATGTAAAGAGTGATGACTCTATTGAGGAGGGGGATCGTCGGAGCCCAACATACCAAGAGTCCAATGATAGCAGCTCGAAGACAGACATTGATGGCGGTGGCGATGACAATACCCCCAGACCTACCACGCACCAATCAGAAGAGCCTCAGCCCATCGAATTTACAGGGGAGTCGCAGTTCACTCATACGACACAGGATAGAGATCATAACACTCCTCAATCACAGATGACAACTATTAAGGGGAAGGGAAAGAGAAAGACCGCACAAGCACCACAAGATAGCTACGCACCATAGGACAGTTATAGTTCCTATGGCGTCGCTGAGACGCAAGGGAGCTATAGCTCATATAGCGGCTATGACTACACCATCCCCGATGCTCATGCATAACCTCCCACGCAATGGGTCTATGAGTGACACAACCCTAACTTTTATGCCATGTTGTATCAACAATGGCAAATGACAAGCATATGGACAGGGCAAAGCTGGCACGATTACAAGGCAAAGTTGCTAGTTACAGGAGGATTGGCCTTGATGTCCACCGAGGAATACAACGCGGCCAACCAAGTGTTCACGCAACAATATTAGCCATAGCCCCGAAGGTAATGTTTCATTTGCATATTTCATTTCATTGCAACTTGATATTATACTAACATAGTGTTCATATAGGGCGACGAAAATATATTGACCTTACAACTTCAATTGGAAGGTATCTAAATGTAAATGGTATTGATATTTCAATGTCTATTTTTTGTACTTATTGGATTGATATGTGGTTGTTATTGAAATGAAAGGTTATTTGTTCACATATTATTGCTAGAGCCTATATACCTACTTTAAACCTTAAGAATGTCTAAAATGTAGCAAAGGTCATGCCAAAATTTTGTTTCAATTGTATGTTCGATTTCATTGCAAGTGAAATTTTGTACTGACATTCCGTTCATGTAGGTCGAACATGCCATTTTTGTGACAATACAAGAATGACGAAGCTATGCCTACTCCACAACTTCAATTGAAGGGTATATAACGTAAATGGTGTTGACAATTAAATGGTAATGAAATTGCGCACAATTTTGCTAGTGGTTATGTAAATGCCTACTTTTGCACTTGTGTGATTGTAATATTGCAATGAAAGATTATTTATTGACATATTATTGTGAAATGCCTAATTTACAACTTCCAAATGTCTAAAATATAGCAAAGGTCATGTCGAATTTTTTCTAAATTTCGGAAAAATCATTCTGGAGTTTTTTCATGTCTTCACGTACCTTATTTATATATTTATTACATTTTTACAAAAATTTAGCCTTCCAGTATTTTTACAAATTTTAAAAGATTTTTTTGCATTTTCCCCTATTTGTTGTGATTTTCCTATTTTTCCCAGTTTTGGCGGTTTTCTCCCTCATTTTTCGCGGTTTTTCGCCAAAACTGAGCGGTTTCGGTTTTGGCGGTTTACCTCAAAAACCGCTCGGTTTTTCGTCAAAAATCGCAGTTTTCTCGCATGAGTTTGACCAGGATTCAAAATGGTTTGAATTTGCAAACCGTTCGGTTTTTTGCGATTTTCGAGCGGTTTTTCACGAAAATCGGTACCGCCGGGTGAGCAAAAAACACGTTCAAAATGGTTTGGTGAACCCTGGTTGGAGACTACACAATGTACAAAGACCCAAGTAGTATCTAGAATTCATCCACTTGTACACCACCTTTGACCTGAAGAACACCATCAAGGTTGCACACCAAAAGGTGAATGAATTAAAATCTCAAAGGTTACTTCTACAGTGACAGGGTGATGGAGAGTAAGAAGCGAGAGGGACCATATATTGCCGCGTGCGCATATGAGAACTTGCTTCTCTCTCTCTCTGTTCATCGAATTGAACGACTGCTTTGCCCCCTACAGTGCGCATAGGAGCTGCTCCTCAACTCAGGGTCTGTTTGTTTTAACTTTTGATTTTGGATTCTGACTCTAAAAGCAGAATAAAAAACAAACAGCATGATTCTAGAATCCGATTCTCACAATCCAGCTCACCCATATACACTAGAATCTACAATCCACTTCATATGTGCTTTTGGATTCCAACTTTTGGAGAATCAGCTTTTCTACAACCATAATCCAGAATAAACTTTTAGAGAATCCAAAACTGAAACAAACAGGCTCTCTATGCTGCTACTTTGCCTTCTCCAATCTACCCATACAAATGAGAGAAAGGAAAAAAAGGGGTCTTCTCCACTGACATGCAAAACTTCCACGACAATAATTTCTTTTATGCCCTATTGGCCAGCACAGCCGGTGTGTTTGCTGTGTGTAGAGTGTGTGGTGTGCATGGATTTTATGTGTCGTCTTGTATCCCTTAAGAACTACAAATATTTTTTTACCCAGCAAGAGAATTCGCAAAGGTAGCTCCTAACTTGTCGCATGGCACTATTATGGTTGCCAAGATAGTTTGACACATGCTAGTGAGAATTAAAACCCACTATCCATATGGCCCTTATTTCTTCATAAATTCATGATTAGAAACCAACAAATATGTTTGTTAAACCTAGGCCCATAATATGTCTAGTAAAAATCTCATCTCTATTCCGAACGGTCAAGTCTCCGACCAGTTTAGTCAAAGATGGTTAAAATTAGCTTCACACTGGTTGTCCCCGACCAACAAATTGGTCAGAGGCAAGCGGTTTTTTTTGCACAGCTCTACGTGCGGACAATTATCTGACAAAAACATATAACTACTTGGAAGTTATTACAAGAAAAGGCATCCTTCGGCGAGAAGACACCAGTTAGTGAAAAAAGCGTCTCCCAGTTATCAAGCATCCTTCCGAAACTTAACTATCGTCCCTTCATCGAGGATAAATAGAAGGACGATCAGACAATCAAGGATCATTTGGCATCAGACATTCATAATCTCGCCCTCTCTGTAATAGTATAGATCATCTTGTAATCTAAACTTTTTGTCACAGTCGCTTAGCTAATAAAGAAGCACTCTCATTATTTCCATCATGTCTATTTCAGTATCTAGAGGCCTATACATAATAAAATTTACGTAAGCTCAGTTAAGGGACCCATGGTCTTGAACATCGACAGTTGGTGCTAGAAGGAGGGCCTTCGGATACTGAAATCAAGTCATTCTTCTTGATGGATTATGAGAAAATTTGGTTTGACCTCGCCGATTACGCCCATCTTACTGCTGATGATGAGCCGACAGAAGAGCAATGTATGTGCGACTTTTATTCTAAGTATGTTACTACAAAAGAGTTGGCAAAGATTGAAGTAGAGGTTGAGGCACATGAACGGTCATCTCACTCGCTAAAAGGTAAGAATCTTGTTACTTCTTTAGTAAATTTAGAGGAAGAAGTCCATGAAGCATGTTCCATGGAAATTGATAATGAAAATATGTCAAATGGTAGAAATAACCTTATGAACAATTCAGCCTCAGAAGATCATCTCCAAGGTTTGGATTATACACCTCCGTTGGATGAAGATGGAGAGTTAATGCCTTCAGTCTACTCAGTTTTTTGCGCATGTGCGGTCACCAATGAAGTAAATGGACAACAGGTAGAACATGAAGCCTAGGAAATTGCCAAAAAAACTACTCAAAGTGAGTACAAGTGGCGTATAGCGGAAAAACAGAAGTCTATTGTTGAGTCTCGACACTCATATTTTCAAAATCAACCAAGTACCTCATGGAGACTTCAGGTCCCTAAGGGGCAGCCTCGTCAAGGTGCATTTATTATGCCAACACCTCCACAGGCAGTGGCAAGAAACCACGACTTTGCTCAAAGCAGCTCACAGAAGATGACCCATATCGAGAAAATTCGTATTTTATCAAATGCAATTCTTAATCATCCTATAGAGGGGGAAGATGCATTAAATGCAACCGATATATGGAGCATTGCTGCTGACCTACGATAAGCCATGAACGAAGTGCAAGTGATGTCTGTGTCTATAAGATCTCAGATCGAATCCTATGTGGAAGGATCTTCATTTGGTCAGCGCTGTCAATGTGCCAGTCAACAGCAAAGAAGAGGCCCACAACAGAGAAGTGTTTTTGAGTACTTAACCCCAAGTGAAATTTCTAGCCGTGGTCGGTGACGACTACATTCTCCTAACAATATAGACCAAACTCGTAATGTACGATTACATTCTGCTCTGTATATAGGATGTAAATCCTTTTCCCCGGGCTTAGAAGTGTGGCTTGGACTGAAAAATTCAAGTCAGTATGTTTGAAGAGTTTTGACGAAACCCAGAATTTGTCAAAATTCTTACAAGTTTATACTACCGCCATTCAGGCCGCTGGAGTCGATGAGAAGGTAATGGCTAACTACCTTCCTATTATTTTCAAGGGATTAGCACGAGCTAGACTGTTTAACAGCCAGAAGATTCCATTTACAGTTGGGAGAATTTGTGTCATACCATTTTAAATAATTTTAAAAGTTGCTACGCTAAACTTGGTAAAGAAGATGACATACATCATCTTTGCTGAGCTTCTGGTGAAAATCTACGGTAGTTTACTAAAAGGTTTGTAGAAATACGCAACACTATTCCTAATATTTATGACTGTTCTATTATTCGTGCATTCAAGCAGGCTGTTCAATGTAAAAGGTTCACTAAGGACCTCAACATTCATCCGCCATCTACCATACCGGAGCTTTTTAATATGGTAGATCGGTATTCAAATGCACATGAGATTATTGAGCGGAACCGCATGGATGATAAAGGCCAAGCTCCACTGCAACCTGGTCTCTCTATACTAGGGGACTAGAATATAAAAAAGCCTCTAAATCAGATGATCATAAAAGGGTGAATAAAAAAACACCTAGTGTGAAGTTGCAGGAATTACAGAACGACCAAAATACTCGAAGGGAAAAGCACCCTAGAAGAAGACGGCTGGTCGTCATGATGACCATCCCAGTTCTAGAAACCCTAGCGTGACTAGTGGTAAGGGTCGTTGGTGTTCGCTGCATAGGATACTAGGGAACAACCTATGAAATTGCAGTACATAGCAGAAACGCATGGAAGATTTCTACTCTGGCAAGGGTCCAAAGCTGACCTTACCAGAAGATTCAAGCAATATGATGTAGATGGAGATGAGGAAATGGGTTATCAAAAGCCTGACAACCACGTCAACGTAATATATGGTGGCTCATCTGCATACACCTCCAAAAGGCAATTTAAAACTACGTGGAGGGAGGTAAACAATATCGATAACCGGACGAGGAAGCATGAATACCCAAAATGGTCGGAGATTGACCTCACCTTCAACTGGCAAGATTGCCTTAAAGGTATGTCAATCCCCAGAAAACTCCCATTAGTAGTTTTTCCTACTATTAGCAATTGCAAGGTAGGTGGGAAGGGTTTTAATTGATGTGAGGAGTTCTTTGGACTTACTTTTTGTTCATACTTTTGATGAGATGTAAATTTCTCGTTTTAAGATTAAACCTGTTATGAACCCATTCTTTGGGATTGTACCTACTCCCTCAATAACTCCAGTGTAGGGGTGCAAATGGAAAGAATAATTCCTGACTGTCCGTCTGTCCATATAAATTCGAGTACTATTCGTAGCGTAATTTCGGATATCCGGTTTTTTTTGGTTATTGGATACATATTCGGATAGTTTTTTCGGATACGGAAATGGATTTGGAACAAAACTATCCATCAAATTAGGATATAACCGGAATTGTATTTGGATATATTCGGATAATATCCAGTAACTATCCGATTTGAAACCCGTCCCTATCCTCTGGCACTAGCGGCTCGCTTCCAAAATCCAAATTCCAAAATCCCGTGTGAACTGCCGACTCCCCAAATCTGAATCCCCATCGAGTCTCGGCAAGTCGGCAGTCCCCAGACTCCCCACTCATCACCGTGCCGCCTCCCCATCTGCAATCCCCAATCATCGTCGTTGCTCCCCAGGCTTGATTTGTCATCGCACTGGAGCAGGCTTGCCACCTCGCCTTCGCCAAGGTGCAGCCATCTCCCCTTCCTCAACGCCCTTCGCACGGCTGCTGCCATCTCCCTCTCTCTCCTGGTCAGCGACGCCATGGGCGTGGTGGGGGTGGCGGCGGCAGCGGCAGAGGATGCCCCGGAGATATGCCGCGGCAAGGGCCCTGTGAGGGAGGCGAAGGTGAGGACCGAGGTGGTGACGACCGAGCAGCTCGCGGAGGAGGCGTGGGAGGGGATCAATGAGGGTTTCCTCCCCGACGCTGGTAGTCACCCTTGGTCACCTCTCCAAGGTCTCGCACAACATATTTGGTGCAGGTCAGATACAATCCAGTCTTCAACTTTTAACAGCCCCCACTTTTAATTAGCAGGTCCTATTGCTGGAGACTCCAAAACTAATGCTCCTAACAACTTCAAGAAGTACCAAATTCAAGTGAACCTGATAGCTTTGTAGATATCAGAAGTGACAATGGAAAAACATACCTCATCTAACTCGTGAATCTTTGGGTACACCTACAATAATACATCAGAAAATGTAAAAAGCTAAACGTATTCAATAATAGGCCACCTAGAACAGCAAACACATTTTTATTGCAGCTATTCCAAAAAATCAAGACCAAAAAATGTGACAAAATAAAAACTGTATAAAGACTTAATAATTTTATACATTACCTCAAAATATTGCAAGCAATTACTTGTGAGTCATGATGGTGACACGTAATTATTCCACACAAGTTTATTCATATCTTAGAATGGTTTGAACCATAAAGGCAGGTGCAAAGAAGAATCATTTTTGGCTTTTGGATATAATGATTAGGCTGTTGTGGGGTGAATTCTGAAAGGCACCTTCATGGAATACAAGTTACAAATGTATTAGTTGCTCCATCCAGTTATGAAAAGTGTCATTTTGATCATTGGCAATCTCCAGAATGCAACTTAGACCATCAATTAAGTATTTTTGGGACAACTCTATTCATATTACTTTTGTATGGCCAATCTGAATATTCACAGATCAAATGGTTTGAGAGCTTGTTTCCCATTTTGAATATTCACAGATCAAATGGTTTAAGCGCTTGTTTTCGTGTCAAGTAACTACTGAACACGATACAGAATCTGTTTTCGTGTCAAGTAACTAGCCAAAATCTTACCAATTCAATAATATTTTGTCTCATTGAGCTACACATTAGTAATTATTTTTCTACTAAGGTGAAATGGTTAATTTGCTCATTATTATATTTTAGCCATTCAGCTAATTGTTTTTACTTTTGTCTCTAGGACTTCTTGCGCATCTTTTGAAACACTTACATGTCTTGAAGGTTCTAGTGAAGTTTTGTATATGGTTGATTGATCCTAATATACGTGACATATGTGGTTTCTGCTTTCACGCATTATCCGACTAACTATTCGTGACTGAGACTAACCGTATCCAGAACGACCTGTATTCGCTCCGTATTCATGACCGAAGTAATCCGTATTTGTATTCGAATTTGGTACTATCCGTATTTGCTTCTATATCTGAGAAAAAATTTGGAATAGGATACGGGATGAGCAAAATCCATTCGTATCCGCTCCGTTTGCACCCCTACTCCAGTGGGACAAATTGTTTTACTTGTCACCTTTGGAAATGGTGATAATTTTAGAACTGAGTTAATCTCATTTAAAATTGTTGATTTTGAGTCAGCATATAATGCTATTCTAAGCAGACCCTTACTAACCAAATTTATGCCAACAACTCATCACGCCTACCAGAGTTCAAAATTCATGGTCCAAAAGGCGCGATTACTATACAAGGTAATCAACTTACTGCACTCAATTGTGATCGCAAATTGCTTGAAATTATCGATCAATTACCATTAGGTAACACTAATGATGTAGAAAATTCAAGCAAGGCTAGCAAGACAGAGAGGCTGAAAGCAGTTCCTCAGCCCAATGAACAAATAAAACAAGTACCTATTGATTCTGTCGACCAGTGAAAAACTGTTCGGATAGGATTATCAATGAATGCTTAATAGGAAAACAAGCTTGTCACTTTCCTCCGTGCTAACACAGATGTGTTTGCGTGGAAACCATTCGACATGTCTGGATTCCCAAGGGAAGTGATTGAGCATAAGTTAGCCATTTGACCTGGCATACTACCAGTGAAGCAGAAGCTATGGGGATTCGCTCCTGATCGGCAAGAAACCATCTGACAAGAGTTAGACAAACTCTTGGAAGCTGGTTTTATTCGTGAGGTTGATCATCCTGATTGCTTGTGAATCTGGTCATGGTCAAGAAAGCAAATGGTAAGTGGTGCATGTGGGGTTGATTTTACCAGCTTAAATAAAGCTTGTCCAAAAGATGATTTTTCTTTACCCCAGATCGACCAATTAGTAGATTCCACAGCGGGCTGTGAATTGATGAATTTACCCTGTTGTTGCTATACTTAGTAGTTTCAAATAGTGTTGTCAGAGCTTATTAGTCATTAAACGAGATCATGTCAAAAAACCTGTTTACTATGTAAGTGAAGTCTTGCATAGGCCTAAGGAGTGATACCCTCATGTTTAGAAATTACTTTATGTTCTATTAATAGCTTCCAAAAAATTGAGATAATATTTCCAATCATATCAGATTACAATACCATCCTCTTTTGCCTTGGGCAATATTTTGCATAACCAAGACGCAACTGGTCAGATTGCTAAGTGGGTAGTTGAGCTTGGATCATTTGATATCCATTTCATAGCCTGAATAGCTATCAAGTTTCAAAATTGGTAGATTTCATCACTGAATAGACAAATAGTGAACCCTTCATACAAGAGGAGAATGCTAATACAAACCATTGAGAACTGTACTTTGACAGTTGTCGAGAGATAAAAGGCTCAGGGGCTGGCTTAGTATTGGTTACACCTCAAGGTGATCAGTTAAGTATGTAATCCAGATTCACTTCCCTACTACCAATAATGTGGTAGAGTATGAAAGTCTTCTAGCCGGGCTCCGAGTAGCAAAATCCCTTGAAGTCGATCGGCTACTTGCGGTGGGTGATCACAATTGGTCATAAACCAGGTTAGCAAGGAATATAGAACGTTCGATGAGGAAATGGCTCACTACCTAGATGAAGTGAGGAAATTGGAAAAATACTTTAGTCATTTCAAAGTCTAATACATACTGCAAAAATAAAACATCTTAGCAGACCAGTTATCAAAACTGGGTTCCTCACGATCACTTGTACTAACAGGTGTATTTCTTCGATATCTATCTAAACCTTCTATAAATACATCCATAGAGCAATCCTCGACTAGCCATGAGGTTGGAGTCCTTGAGCAGGATTCAGATTGGGCTAAACCATTTAAACCCTATCTAGAAAATAGGACACTGCCTGAGGATAATCACGAAAAAGACAGATTAATTCGAAAGGCGCGAATGTACAAAATTCTCGACAACACCGTATATAGGAAGGGCACACATGGTATTCTCATGTGATGTATAAACTAAAAATAGGGAAAAATATTGTTAAGTGAGATACATGGGGGCTTGTGTGTAGCGCATGCTTCAAACAGAATATTGGTCGGTAAAGCTTTCCGACAAGAATTTTATTGACCAACTGCTTTGCAGGATGCCATGCATCTTGTGAAAACTTGTGAGCAATAGCAATTTCATGCTCGACAAGTGCATTTACCTGCTAGTCAACTGCAAGTAATACCTTCCATTTTCGACATGGGGAATTGATATAGTAGGAACTTTATCAAGAGCAACTAGTGAATTCAAATTCTTATTTGTTGCAATTGGTACATTCTCAAAATGGATAGAAGTAGAACCTATAGTATTTATTACAGCACAAGCTGCTAAATTTTTTTTTTGAAGAATATAGTCACTAGATTTGGTGTCCCTAGTAGACTAATTACTGACAATGGATCATAGTTTGTTAGTGGTTTGTTCCAAAATTATTGTGATGAAGTAGGCACAAAAATTTGTTTCACTTCAGTTGCTCATCCTCAGAGTAATAGAGTAATTGAAAGAGGTAATGGACAAATTATACAAGGTATAAAGAAAGGAGTGTTTGATAGTCTTACTAAATGCTCGGGGGCTTGGGTAGACAACCTTTACTCTATGCTCTGGGCCATTTGAACAAGGACTAGTAGAGCAATAGGAAAAACTCCTTTTTAACTAGTCTACGGAGCAGAAGCTGTGTTGCCAAGTAAAGTTCATTTAGGATCAACATGAGTATCTCTCTATGAACAAGTTAATGAACAAGAACAACGCAAAGACGATGTCAATCTTTTAGAAGAAAAGCGAGACCGAGCACTAATTAGGTCAATGCCTATCTGCAAGGCCTCAGAAAATATTACAATAAAAGGATTTAGCCACGTCATTAAATGTAGGAGACTTGGTTCTAAGGCATATCCAGAATCAATCCAACTTGAATAAATTATCTCCCAAATGGAAATGTCCTTTTACTATAATATCAATTTTGTGACTAGGTTTAGTTTGGCTTGCTATAGAAGATGGAAGAATTCTTTCCAACACTTGAAATATCCAGCGTCTTCGTAGGTTCTAGGTTTAAATAAATTTCCTTTTTTCAAACAACATTTATTCTTTCCTCTAGTTGTCATTTTTTCTATATTGTGTATATCTTGATAATCCTCTGAGATTTCACAAAAGCCATTTTTTTTACTAACCACTATATAAACAATGTATATGATTGCTAGTCGGATTGTGAGATAACATCTAATAGAAACTTTTCTTGTAAGCCAGTTCTTATTGCATCGAAACTCATTAGCATGACCATATCTCCGATCTGCTGCTAGTTAATACCATGTACTATGGTAAAAGAGTTGGCCGGCAATCATAAAACAGTTTGTATTCCAAACACATCGTTTGTTCAACACACAAATAGTTGGGGGCTAGTAAAGTGATATGCTCAGAAAAGTATACTTCTATATACAAAAGATAGAATTTGACACAAAAAAGATTTTTTCCATTCATTTTTATAAGATCATACATTTTGTCTATATGTAATTTTACATTGCTCATGTATGTCTTGATGGTGGAAGCTACTTTTGTGCATTTTCTATTAATTTCTTCTAGGGTGCTAAGTTTCAGGTCGAGCACCAGTTTTTCCAGTTCGACCGTACCCTTGTAGAAATGCCTCAACTTGACGAAGAGGGTTCCAATCTGGGAAGCAATTGAGGCTTTGATGAGGACATCACTTCCATGGATACAACCACATCTACACATCAATTTGAACCCGCTGCTATTATACAAGGACCGGTTACTCGAGCTCGCACACGACAGTTTAATCATCAGGTGAATGCGTTCCTGAGCCTGCCCATTAGTGATAACATGAATGGGATGCTATTTAATACTTGTGGTGATTTGATTGTACCTAGGAACCATGGAGAAGGACCCTCATGGACCAAAGTTGGGCCAAAGATCAAGTTCAAGTCGGATTGGAAAGAGAAGCTCAAGTTCGAGTCCTGTTCGGCCTCTCCAAAAGCGCTGATTTCAAAATGTCATAACTTTCAATTTCGGAGGTTTCTGGAGGCCCATGAGTACACGTTTGAAAGATCTCGGAGTCTACTTTCGAAAGGATCTAGCCTCACCTCAAAACTCCTTCAGATGCATCCGAAAACTTCCAAATACCACATATTGCATTTTCAGTCCGAGTTCGAGTCCAATTCGGCCTCCCCAACAGCACTGACTTTAAAATGCCATAACTTTTGATTCCGGAGGCTTCTGGAGGTCTATGAGTATACGTTTGAAAGATCTCGGAGTCTACTTTCCAAAGGATCCAGCCTCACCTCAAAAATCCTTCAAATGCGTCCGAAAACTGCCAAAAACCACATATTGCTTTTCCAGTCCGAGTCAAACTCTAGTCCAAGTAGACTTGGTGCTTTGGATTTGAGTTGTATTAGAACTCCAATACTATGGACGACCCCCTCCTGCTCCTCTAGTATAAATAACCACCCAAACCCTCATCTAGGACTTGGGTTTTGTTTACTTGATAGTTTAGCCATTGCTACTATTTTGAGTCTTCTAGACGTGCTCAACAGCCGCCTAAGAAGCTCCTTATTTCAGAACCCCACATTATCAATCCTTCATCTTTATTTGCAATTTCAGATTGCATTTACCTTTGTTCTTGCTTGTTCTTCGGTTGTATGCAGGAATTGAACCTCGTGTTCAGGTTGATCGTGCCAACGGCAAGATCAATAACCCTCTGGAGTTGGTTTACGATTGCTAAGGCACATCGTCGTCGTACGTTGTAGTCGGATCGTCAAAGTCAATTCCTCCAAATCGAAGTTATCACTCTCATCGAAAGATCGGGACCCAAAGTCACATCAGGTGGTATCAGAGCGCCAAGTTGCTCGGTGAGAGATTTAGTACCCTAGATTAGTTTTTATTTTCTGTCCAAAATTAAAAATCCTCCACAAAAATTCAACCTTTATATTCAATCTGGTATTTTAGTGAGTTTTGTTAGGTTTTGATCCATTAGAGTCCTTGTTTTAGTTGCTGATCGTTTTTTCTTCCCGTAGCTTTTATTTCAATCTGTCCAGTTCTTTGTTTTGTTAATAACTTTTGCATACGAGCTCTGATTCAAGTGTTTTTGCACTTTCCTGAAACCTTGAGACAGTCTCCACAAAAACATAGTTGGGCACGAAATCTAATTCCATATAAAAGGTTGTTTAATCTTGACATCAAATTCGGGAAGCAAGTTGCAATTGCAATCCAGATTGGTTCGGTATTTTGATCATAACTCTCACATCCAAATTCCGATTAAGAAGTTTTTATACTTTCCTGAATCCTTGAAGAGTCCTCTACAAAAACGTTTTTGGGTGTCCTTCATGATTCGGACTCCTTCAAACCGAATTTGACTCGGATTCGGATTTGGTCAGATCGGCTGAATTTTGTTAAATCTGTGCACCTTAGTGTTTTGACCATAACTTCTACATATGAGCTCCAAATTGTGTGTTTGAATACTTGTTTTAAATAATAGAACAATACCATCATTTTGTTACATTGTGAGCAAGCTTGATTCGGTCATTTTCATACCTTAATTGCAGCCACAACCTTACTGGATAGTTCTGGCCGAATTTGGGTTTGTTTCTTCAAATTGTGTTCTAGCTTTGTGCCTTTGAGTTGGTTGAGTCCAGTAGCATCTACAACCACAAAAGTTTCAAAATATCAGTGCACATACCTTTGGGAACCAATTCATCCTTTGCGAATACTTTGATCTCAATTGAGACTAGCGATTTGAAATTGCTTGGGGCTGCTCCTTTTGATACGTTGCACTATCATAACTCCTGTGATATCAAGTTAGGGATTCCAAAACTTTGCTCATACTAGTGTTGGCCGAAAATCACTAAAAAAAAGAAGAGAAAGAAAGATCCAAAAAGCCAAAAAAAAGAGAGAAAAGAAAAGAGAATAGTGGCCGGCAGCACTACATTGATCAATACCCTAATTTGTGTTTGTCATTTTCAGATTGTGCAATTGTATTAAGTAGTGAGCAATCTTGTGCCCTTTTACCTTTTCTGAAGCAATTAGCTAGCGTCTCTCCATAACTTATGCAACACGAGTTTTGGTGCTAAAATTATTCTTATTTAGCTCATTCCATTGGTTGCATTAAGTTTCATTATCTTTGTGTGTGCGTTGCCTTGAAATTCACTTATATCTTTGAGATCGGCAATTAGGGCTTGTGAATTCTAGTTTGGATCATTACTTATCATTACAATAACTAGAATTATCAGATTGCATAGGAAATTAACATAGCCTACCAAGCTCCACATATTCTACCTCGTACGTTTGTTCGGTCCCTTGGCAATCGCTTTATCCAAACTTAAGGAGAATTTTTGACACCGCTAATGGCCGGCAACTCCTGCTGCACAGTAAGAACTTGTAAGAGCTTTGGTTAAAGTTTGAGAGTTGAGCGACTTTTCTGCACATCCTATGTAGCGATAGGAACATTATACTTGCGATTTTGTTTCTCGTCTTCACTAACAATGGCAGGTTCTCAACATCGTGGCGCTTGGGCCAACAAGATTCTAGGAGAAGAGATAGTTCACACTCAGAGATACGAGAACGTCTGAGCATAACTTCAATACCACGGAAGGTACAACCGCATAGCACACGCTCCATAAATAAGTTTACCGTTCCCAATTTTAGTGGTAAATATGATCCCGAAGGTTATCTTACTTGGGAATTAGTCATCGAACAATCATTTGATAAACATAAAATTCTGAGCATGATAAGGTTAGGGTTGTTACAAATGGATTCTCTGAATTTGCTGCTCTTTGGTGGAATGATTACATGAGTAAAAATCAGGACATTTGTAGCACATGGAAAAAATTGAAGAAAATTATGAGAGCTACTTTTTTCCTTCATATGTTGCTCGTCAATTACTGAAATGAATTGCAACATCTAAAACAAGGTAGTAAAACAGTGGATGAGTACTACCAAGAATTTCAGATAGATCTTTGCGTTACGGGTTAGAAGAGATCGAAAAGACTCAGCGTGAATAACTTTTATTTTGGACTAGATTTTGACATTCAGATCATGATATCTTGTAAAGAATTCAATTCTTTGTCATGTTTACTTAATCTTTCACGAGAAGTGAAAGAAAGATCTGAGAGAAGACAATCAACCAAAATTCAAGCTCCCACAAAGTTAAATGCTACTCCTGTTGCATGCACTGCACCAAACCTGAATGAGAGCATACACACTGAGCATGTGGAAGAAATACAAGAAAATTCGAGTGAAGTAGAGGATAGCACATGTGAGGATGATTCTACTAACACAATCCAATCAATTTCGATTAGTTCTGTTCTTGCTCCATGCGCTATTCAGGTTACTTCAAGAAGGAAGCAACAAGCGAAATACCAAATTATTAATTGAAAGTTTTGATGTTCCTACTTCGGAGGACGAGGCTAATGACCAGGGTACAGATCTGATTTTACAGCAAGAAAAGGATCAAATTAGTGAGTATATTCCTTCTCTACATAATTCTTGTGATCTACCACCTTGTGCCACAATTGTAGAACCATATGACGAATTGCATGCTTATAATTTTGATCATGTGGTGCTGCTTATAATTTTGATCATGTGGTGCTGATTACACATGCACAAGGACTCCCTCAAGTGCAACATATGCACAAGAGACTCTCAAACCACTCCCTAATTGCAACACATGCAATTAGTGCTCACACTTAAGCTCAAGAAGCAAAGGGAGGAGAGCAACACATGCACAAACCTCCCACACAGCAACAACAACATGCCCAAGCCCCCCAAGGGGTGTATTTATAGCCCCACCAAGAAAACTAGCCGTTGGGGGCTCAAAAAGGGCAAAACAGCAAAAGTGCGGTACTACCGCCCTCTAAGGGCCGGTAGTACCACCCTCACTCCAACGGTTGGCCCAACAGCCATATTTCCGGTACTACCGCCCTCTGAGGGCCGGTAGTACCGCATTTGCGGTACTACCGCTCCCACCGAGCGGTAGTGCCGGCCTCGGCACCTTAGAAAACCACTTCCTCTGGAATAAAGCTACCGGCGGCAAACCTGTGGTAGTACCGCATTTGCGGTACTACCGCCCACACCCAGCGGTAGTGCCGGCCACACGGAGAAAACACGATTTCAACACGAAAAACCATTTCTCCAAAAACCAAACCCATTCTTTGAGCCTCTAGATGATCAACACATGATCATACACACGTGCAAAACACATTTGCACCAACTTAGCTCATGCTCAAAGAATTTCAACCAAAATTGCAAAAACACATTTCGCAATCAACTCAAGATCTATTCGCAAAACGTATTAAGCAAATCAAACTCGAGTTTATGAGATTAATCCCCCTAGCCATGTGAAGGTCAACACGAGACCCGGTCAACTTGCCAACACCCTTTGCAAGCCCTACTCACATGCTCTTGGGATTCCGGACTCATAAACCTCAGTTTATTCGCACAACGAACTTGCAAATAACACATTAAACATATTTCATGCTTGAGCACTACTCTTTGCAACACATGCAAAAGTCTAGCTCCAAGCAACACTAAATCAAGGTGCATGAACTCTCTAATTGCAACACATGCAATTCTCTAGTTCCATGCAACACCAAAACCAAACTTCAATTTCACACCAAAACCATTTCAACCATATGAGCTCTCTACTCGCAACACATGCAAGCCTCTAGCTCCATACAAACACATAAACACCAGATCATGCTTGAGCTCTCTCCTTTTGCAACACATGCAAAACTTAGCTCCAAGCAACCACAAGATTTTAGAAAGATTGTTTTGACGCGACCAAAGCATGAAGCTTCAACATTCGCAACACATGCAAAAGTGAACTTCACGCAAAAGCCAACGCACTAGCTTATCCTATTTGCAACACATGCAAATCAAAGCATTATCTGAAAACCAAATGCACATGCTCTTCCTCTTTGCAACATATGCAAATCAGAGCATAAACCAAACACAGCCAAGCATAAGTTTAACCCATTCGCAACACATGCCAAATGGTTAACCCTCATGCAAAAACCAAATCAACATGATTTGAGCTTGAGTGAACGCGGAATGAGATCACCAACACATGATGAAGCTCAAGCTAGGAAACAACACCTCTTAATAGCACGGCGATAAAAACCTTAGACTCCAAGACTACAAAGTCCTTAGCCTATCTAATTATACCTTCGCCGCCGCGCGCAAGCAATCCCCTTTGGGGTCTTTATGATCTTCACTTTGATACTCCCCCAGGATCATCACTCGACTCCTCTTCTTTGACTTCGGGATCTTCTCTTGACGCCCATCAACTCATGATGCCGTCCTTGTCCCGATCTCATCATCTCATCCATCTTTGGACCTAACTCAATCACAACGCATACAAATAGTTAGTCCAAGATGCATGGTTGTCTCAATTATCTCTTGCACTCCATTAACACATAATGGATGCCTTTAGATCAATTGAGCACAACCTAAATCAATTTGAATGATTTAATTGTGCCTTAAGTACAATAATGCAACTCATGCTTTATTGTACTTAAGAACTATTCATTTGTCCTCAATTAATCACGGAACACCATCAACACATGATGAAGTGTTCTTTAATGATTAATAAGACAGATGAACTCAATTTAAATTATCATTTAAATTGTTATGAGTATATATTAACTACACAAGTTTTCATATACTCATGTTGATGAGAGGTAATGATCCATTATGTGAAATCTATATGAAATGATCATTACACTAAGTCATCGACTATAGAATACACCCCACATGTATATGTGCATAAGTATGATTGACTTGGGTATAATATGCACATATTCAATTTGATCGTATTGGTGTATATCCTATATTACCATGAGTATACTATGACTAGGCAATTCAAATATATACTCAAAGATTTAGTTTCTTTGTCTTGATCCTTATATGTGTCAATAATGAATCGATCAATACAAAGAGACTTTCAAGTTAAACTTACAAACTCCCCCTAAATATGTGCATCCATGCAATATATGGATTGAGAAACATAATGCACATTTTGTGGTTAATATAATGGGGACATTCATATTTCAACTTGACTCCAAAGTATGCAACTAATACTAGAATGAATATGCAAACATACCTTGGGTTTTCCATTTTTCAATGCGATGAGACTAATCAAAGATATTCTTAAATAGACAAGTTAGTCTCGATATAAGATTTGTCATTAATAACAAAATCACATTAATGGATAATCACAATATTAGATTTGTCATTAACACCAAAACCATAACTAATGAAGGTTGAACTTACAATCTCCCCCTTTTTGGTGATTAATGACAAATCCAAGTTTAATAAACACATTTGGATTAAAACTAACATATTGAGGGAATTTAAGCTATTTGAATGCATATGCACATTTTAAACAATATAATCATTGACAATTTTTGAATGCATATGAGAATTAATTCTCCCCCTTAATCATGTTTAGCTCCCTTTTTAAACCAAATGAAATTAAGCTTCCTAATTCTCCCCCTTTTGGCATTAAACACCAAAAAATGGAATTCTAAGATGATTTCTCTATTTAAATATTCTCCCCTTTTTAATTATCTCTTTTTAAGCTCCTAATTCTCCCCCATGAAATTATCTCTTTTTAATGAAGGTCATACAAGAATCGGAATAAACACTTATGACTTTCGCAAAGAATTGAAATTTCAAGCTAAATAAAAACTTGATGGGTTATTCAAGAAGTAAAACCAGTTTTTATTTGAAATATGGTCTAAAAAATAGGGAAAACTCGAAAAGATACCATATTCGGGGTTTTTGGATACCACTTGTGAAAATACCACTTGAAGTAAGGGTATCACACGGTTTATTTGAAACACATTCAAATAACTCACTCCTCATTTTATTAGGCTTTGCAAATTTTCGATTTGATTCTATTGAAGAAATCAATAAGTTGCCTAAACGGTTTAAACGAGGAAACCCAAAAAGAATAAATACCACTTGAGAAATTAGATACCACTTGTAAAAAAAAATTAATCTCAAGGGCTTGCTTGAAGATCCAAAAGAAATGAGCATTTTGAAATTTTTGATTTTAGAACAATGCTCAACTAGACATTTTCCTCTTTTATGAATTACAACTCATAAAGACTCTCACACAGAGAAATCTTAAGTGGTTGAACTTACAATTTTAGCTTGCGAGGAAAAATCTTAATCAAGAATGTGGGTATCGGAGAAATACTACAAAGAGGCAATGAAATACCACTTGTAGAAAATAATTGAATTCAATGATACCACTTAAAAAGGAATCCAAATAATCAAGGATATCACTAGAAGAAAAGAATAATAAGATCCATGATACCACTTGGAGAAAAGAGAATCTCAATGATACCACTTGTAAGCATATGTAATGAAATAAATGCTCAATTTGATACCACTAGGATCAAATTATAGAGAATAGATACCACTTGAAGGAATGATCAATAACATCGATGGGTATCAGAGCAATAAAATTAGAGCAATATATATTCACGGGTATCGAAGGAATAAAAGCTCAAGATAGATCAATAAAAGCACAAAGATTATCACAAGACAAAAGAAGTATCAGAGCAAATTAAAGATATGATATCACTTGGGAGTAATTAAGTGCCCAAAACTTGATATAAATGAACTCCCGAAGATATTCAATGAATGAATCTTGGAGTTATTTGCATTTGAATTGCGCAAGTTTTGTCTTTGCAAAAGATCAAGTGAAAATCACTCTTAAAATCAATTAAATGCTCGTCAACTGATACCACTTGAAAAGAGCTTTCAAATAATTTGTAAAACTTTTGAAATTTTGCACAAATGAACTTTGGGATCATAAGAAACTTTTCCAAAAAGAATTTTTGAAAAATAACATTACAATCAAAAGATATCCCAAAAGGAATTTCGAAAAATTCTGAAAAATTCAGAGCCAAGTTGCCAGGGCCGGTACTACCGCAGCCAGGTCCGGTAGTACCGGGTTTGCGGTACTACCGCGCACCAGGGCCGGTAGTACCGGTCCTGACTAACCAGAACTTCGGGCTTTTGCAAATTTTTGGCAAAAACGATTCAAATGAAGTCCAATTGATTTGAAAATTTCCAGAAATGAACTTTGGACTATTTATAAGGTTTTGCAAAAAGAATTTTCTCAAAAACAATTTTATTTTTAAAGATATGGCAATTTGCGCTTTGAGGCATAAAAGGAAATTGATTTTCACGAAAAGCCTCAAAATTCAATTCAATTTGGATTTCATGCAATTTTAATGTTCATGGCTTAGATTGGTGTGTCAAGAATGGTTCTAGCCAAGATTTATAATAAAATCCAATTTGAATGCCAACAATTTAGCATAGTGCTAGAATAGGCTATTTTGAATTAAATCAAATCGTTTTTGAGCCAAATTAGATTTCAACATATAGTTTTTCAATTTGAAAGCTTGTAAAACATTTGAAATACATAATAGAATACTTTTACAAAGCTTTTCACAAATTTGGCCCTTTTTAAATATAATTTTGACTTTTGATCTAAATAGTCCAATTAAAGAAGCAATTAGAAACCAAGTCAAATTCAACAACACAAAACTTCAAATTCGGCAAGGGGTAAGATATATGGATTTGAATTTTGTGTATGAGTCTAAAATACCATTTTGAATCACAATTCTACACAAGAATTGATCCAAATGGAGAAACTCACAAAGTGCAATAGTATGACCATTATAGGTCAAGTATAGTTTTTCGGCGAGTTTCAAAATCAAATAACTTTTGATAAGTTGGTCTTTTAAAAAATCATTTGAACACGAAAGTTGTTAAGAATGACCAACTCTAGGATTTTCATTTTGGAATTATTTTCAAAATCCTTTTACTTTTATTTCTATGAAAATTATAAGTTTAAATCCAAAACAAGATACTAGTAACTATCTTTTGGAGTTAAAACTTGTTTTCTTTGCAAAATAGATTTTTGTGAAGCCAAAAGCTTTGAAAACATTTCAAAAGTATTTGTATACATTTTGCAACTAATTTTTCACAAGATTAGTAATAGTGTACAAAATTTTGACTTTTGGCTAAATGGTTTGATTTTGAAAATATATATATGCACTTATGTTAATATGGGCACACGTAAGGATGTGATACACATGAATATGAATTAACACTCCCCCTAAATGTGCCACTTACTAACTTGCTCAAGATTTGCAATAAGAGAATAGGTAAGAGGCGAGAGCAAGTTCTCACAACAAGTATTCTAAATTGATTTTCATTAATATTGCGATATAACCTACACAAGGCTATAAGACATAAGAATCAATTTAAAATACTTGTTACCCGAGATGGCATTGGCTCATGATGGACTTGATTTTCTTCATGCTTGACACCACTTGTAGATGAACATAATCCTTCTCCTCTTGAATGGGCAAGCGTCCAATCCATCTCATATCACCTAAAAATCTTTTAGGCGATTTTTGGTATCCAATCCTTGTTGGGTCCGACAATGTTAGTCACAATTGATTTAGGAACCCAAATAGTCCTAATTTTAGCATTATTGAATTGACTAACATGACTAGGAATAGTTTTGCGATAATTATTCCTCCTAGGCAAAGTATTTGTATTTTTATGAAAGGGCATAGGAGGACATTGATATTTTGCAAAACCATTTCTAGTTTGATCTCTTCTAAGCATATGATAATTAGAATTATGAAATGGCTTAGAGGATCTAGTATATCTAGCAAATGTTTTGCTATTGTTATTTCTCCTAAGCAATATATTAGAATTGAATTGAGTGGGCTTAGGAGTCCTAACAATTTTAGCAAACCCATTTCTAGATTTACTCTTCCTATGCAAATGAATATCTTTTTGAGCCGGCATAGGGGATTTGACAAGCTTGGCAAACACATTGCCATTCTTGTCCTTCGTAAGCAAATAATTTTCATTAATAAGAATAGGCTTAGGGGTGATACCTTTGGGACAATCCTTACCGAAATGTCCCTTTTCCCGGCAATTGAAGCATATCACGCTATTTGGCCCTCTCTTGACCGATTTGACTTGCTCCTTGCCGGCTTGCCTCATTGTTGGTGTTGTGGTCTTGTTATCCACTTGATTAGGGCACACGGAGGCGAGGTGGCCCTTCTTGTTGCAATTGAAGCACTTGATTGTCTTCGTGTGTCTTGCATTGTGCCTCATCTTGCTATTCTCCCTCTTGGAGTTGTAGCCGAGTCCTCGCTTGTCTTGAGGCG
Organism: Guadua angustifolia; assembly: GCA_036346375.1. NCBI lineage: Eukaryota > Viridiplantae > Streptophyta > Magnoliopsida > Poales > Poaceae > Guadua > Guadua angustifolia. The sequence goes on along the minus strand of CM070511.1, from coordinate 24,081,344 downwards.
CCCTTGGCTTGCTCAAGATTTCGTCGAGGAGGGCTTTTCCTTTAACACACCTCTTCAAGTCATTTTCCAACTTAATGACTTGAGCCTTGAGCTCATTGTTTTCCTCTACAAGATTAGCATCTAAAGATATAGAGGAACTAGAAGCAATTTCATTAGAGCAACAAGGCAAATCATCGCTAGGAGTGGATATGCATTTATTAGATGAATTGTTTGTAATAGGAATTAAGTGAGGCAATTCATCTTCTAAATTACATTGAGTAGCACTATCCATACTAGCTTTAGTGAATTCCTTGAAAAGGACTTTTTCATGATTTTCTTTTAGAACATCATAATCATTTTGAAGTGATTCATGTTCTAACTTTAAAATTTTATATTTCTTTTTCTCCTTTCCAAGAAATTCATTTAGCTCCTCTAACATATTCATTAATTCATCATAAGAGGGCTCATCTTCATTTTCATCATTGCTTACCTCAATTTTACCTTTCGCCATAAAGCAACGGATTCGTGATGGAAGTGAGTCTTCATCGTCGCTTGTGGTGGAGGTTGAGGTTGATGGAGATGTCGGTTCATCACTTGATGTTGATGTTGAAGAATCATCAACCGACATATCTTCCTCAATGCAATCCTCATTTGATGTGGACACTTCATATAATTCTTGAATCTTGGTCCACATTGCATGAGCGCTCAAGAGGTTGCATATGAGATTGAAAATTTCTACGCTCACAACGCTAAATAAAACGTTAGTAGCTTGAGCGTCGAGATGTAGACATTTCTCCTCTCCTTTAGTTGGAGCAATATTATTTAGTGGAGAAGAAATACCGACATCTACAATCCACCATATTTGTGGGCTCATGGATTTAAAATGATTAATCATAAATATTTTCCACGAAGCATAATTAGAGCCATCAAATATATATGAATTGGTCGAGTGCACTAAATCTCTATTTGCCATCCTTTTTACTCTCTAGATGGTTAAGCCTAAAATGAGAGTGAACCTGGCTCTGATACCACTTGTAGGGTCGAGGATGCACCTAGAGGGGGGTGAATAGGCATTTTACGAAATTAATCGCTCACTAAATAATTCGCTCTAATACACCCCTAAGTCAAAACCTAATCAAAGATATATGCGGAAGCAATAAATAGGTTTTGACAATTAAAGCCTAAATCAACTAGGCTCACTAGTGCACTAACTAAATTATGTCTCTACACAAGAATTGCTATATTGAACAAATAAGTAATACTTAGCAATTCTAACAACAATCAAGTAATTAAACAATATACAATAAATGTAAATACTTGAAAGTAAAAGAGACAACCGATATTTTTCCGTGGTGTTTGGAGACTTGCCGGTCTCCCCTAGTCCACGTTGAGGCAAGCCCACACTTGGACCGGCTCCCGCTCGAGCACCCGCCTCTTTCCACTAGTCGTGGTTTTTCACGCTTGCGCGTATGCTCAACCCGAACCTTCACAAACTTCGCCGGGGCTTCTCACAACCTTGAGAGCTCCCGCGCACGACGCCTACGCCGTCTAGGAGTCGGCAACCTCCAAGAGTAATAAGCCACTCCTTCCCTTGAACTTCACCGAGCACAACGAATGCGCTCCTAGTGATCACAAAGTGCAACACATGCACAAGGACTCCCTCAAGTGCAACACATGCACAAGAGGCTCTCAAACCACTCCCTAATTGCAACACATGCAATTAGTGCTCACACTTAAGCTCAAGAAGCAAAGGGAGGAGAGCAACACATGCACAAACCTCCCACACAGCAACAACTACATGCCCAAGCCCCCCAAGGGGTGTATTTATAGCCCCACCAAGAAAACTAGCCGTTGGGGGCTCAAAAAGGGCAAAACAGCAAAAGTGCACCCTCACTCCAACGGTCGGCCCAACGGCCATATTTCCGGTACTACCGCCCTCTGAGGGCCGGTAGTACCGCATTTGCGGTACTACCGCTCCCACCGAGCGGTAGTGCCGGCCTCGGCACCTCAGAAAACCACTTCCTCTAGAATAAAGCTACCGGCGGCAAACCTGCGGTAGTACCGCATTTGCGGTACTACCGCCCACACCCAGCGGTAGTGCCGGCCACACGGAGAAAACACGATTTCAACACGAAAAACCATTTCTCCAAAAACCAAACCCATTCTTTGAGCCTCTAGATGATCAACACATGATCATACACACGTGCAAAACACATTTGCACCAACTTAGCTCATGCTCAAAGAATTTCAACCAAAATTGCAAAAACACATTTCGCAATCAACTCAAGATCTATTCGCAAAACGTATTAAGCAAATCAAACTCGAGTTTATGAGATTAATCCCCCTAGCCATGTGAAGGTCAACACGAGACCCGGTCAACTTGCCAACACCCTTTGCAAGCCCTACTCACATGCTCTTGGGATTCCGGACTCATAAACCTCAGTTTATTCGCTATGAACTTGCAAATAACACATTAAACATATTTCATGCTTGAGCACTACTCTTTGCAACACATGCAAAAGTCTAGCTCCAAGCAACACTAAATCAAGGTGCATGAACTCTCTAATTGCAACACATGCAATTCTCTAGTTCCATGCAACACCAAAACCAAACTTCAATTTCACACCAAAACCATTTCAACCATATGAGCTCTCTACTCGCAACACATGCAAGCCTCTAGCTCCATACAAACACATAAACACCAGATCATGCTTGAGCTCTCTCCTTTTGCAACACATGCAAAACTTAGCTCCAAGCAACCACAAGATTTTAGAAAGATTGTTTTGACGCGACCAAAGCATGAAGCTTCAACATTCGCAACACATGCAAAAGTGAACTTCACGCAAAAGCCAACGCACTAGCTTATCCTATTTGCAACACATGCAAATCAAAGCATTATGCGAAAACCAAATGCACATGCTCTTCCTCTTTGCAACATATGCAAATCAGAGCATAAACCAAACACAGCCAAGCATAAGTTTAACCCATTCGCAACACATGCCAAATGGTTAACCCTCATGCAAAAACCAAATCAACATGATTTGAGCTTGAGTGAACGCGGAATGAGATCACCAACACATGATGAAGCTCAAGCTAGGAAACAACACCTCTTAATAGCACGGCGATAAAAACCTTAGACTCCAAGACTACAAAGTCCTTAGCCTATCTAATTATACCTTCGCCACATCAAGCAATCCCTTTGGGGTCTTTATGATCTTCACTTTGATACTCCCCGGGATCATCACTCGACTCCTCTTCTTTGACTTCGGATCTTCTCTTGGCGCCCATCAACTCATGATGCCGTCCTTGTCCCGATCTCATCATCTCATCCATCTTTGGACCTAACTCAATCACAACGCATACAAATAGTTAGTCCAAGATGCATGGTTGTCTCAATTATCTCTTGCACTCCATTAACACATAATGGATGCCTTTAGATCAATTGAGCACAACCTAAATCAATTTGAATGATTTAATTGTGCCTTAAGTACAATAATGCAACTCATGCTTTATTGTACTTAAGAACTATTCATTTGTCCTCAATTAATCACGGAACACCATCAACACATGATGAAGTGTTCTTTAATGATTAATAAGACAGATGAACTCAATTTAAATTATCATTTAAATTGTTATGAGTATATATTAACTACACAAGTTTTCATATACTCATGTTGATGAGAGGTAATGATCCATTATGTGAAATCTATATGAAATGATCATTACACTAAGTCATCGACTATAGAATACACCCACATGTATATGTGCATAAGTATGATTGACTTGGGTATAATATGCACATATTCAATTTGATCGTATTGGTGTATATCCTATATTACCATGAGTATACTATGACTAGGCAATTCAAATATATACTCAAAGATTTAGTTTCTTTGTCTTGATCCTTATATGTGTCAATAATGAATCGATCAATACAAAGAGACTTTCAAGTTAAACTTACAAACTCCCCCTAAATATGTGCATCCATGCAATATATGGATTGAGAAACATAATGCACATTTTGTGGTTAATATAATGGGGACATTCATATTTCAACTTGACTCCAAAGTATGCAACTAATACTAGAATGAATATGCAAACATACCTTGGGTTTTCCATTTTTCAATGCGATGAGACTAATCAAAGATATTCTTAAATAGACAAGTTAGTCTCGATATAAGATTTGTCATTAATAACAAAATCACATTAATGGATAATCACAATATTAGATTTGTCATTAACACCAAAACCATAACTAATGAAGGTTGAACTTACAACCTACTATTTTAGACTCTTTTGCCTGAAGAGTATTCTTATACTCCTCGGAGAGTCTTTGAAGTCTATCTTCATTCCGCTTGAAGGATTCATGAAGCCTAGCAGTTTTATCCCCATAATATTCTTTTGCAACGATGAGCTCAAATTTATATCCCTTGGTGGTATTTTCGGCCACTAAGAGTTTCTTCTCTAGTTCTTTTATTTGTTCTTTTAGTTTGTGATAAGGCAGTTTCATTAGAACAAAAAAGAATAAGAGAAAAGAGAAAAATAGTAAAGCTTATGCTTCGATTTTTACTTCGGCTCTCGCCAATGTCCTTGCCCGCTGGTTTAGCAGTTCAAATATTTATTGCGAATGTTATAAAAGAGCAAAAGAAGCAAATGAATTAAGAATTACCTTTATTCAAAAATAAAAATAAGGAGAAGAGATAAATACCTTCATTTGCAATTTGTTGAAAACTTGCTTGAAGTCCGTCTGATCGATCTGATCAGAAGAAGAAGCCAACGATAGGACCATTGGCCAGATGGTTGCCCCTTCAGGTGGCTCCTCTTCTCTGGTCAGAGAGATTAGTGTCTCCTCTATAGGAGGGAGCTCGTTGGCCTCCCTACCGGTGGAATGCTCCTCCTCAACTGTTGTGGTCTTTTCAACCACATCAGTTGTTGCCACCAGAGAAGGATTAGCCTCCTACATGATCAGCTGATCTTGACCGACCAATGGCTCATTGCCACTTGCTAGAGGGTTGTCGTCCTCAGCGCCAAGTGGGTTCACTTGCCCACTGGTCAGGGCAACCTCTTTGGTCGATGCCAAGATGTTCTCCTCACTAGTCGCCACTAGGATAGCCAGTGAGCCAACTTCAGCAATGACCTATGCAGCCACATCCTAATCCTTAGGAGGATCAAAAGCAGATAAGCATGAAGGACCAAGATGGCGATCAAGGGTGAATGATCACAAATTAAATTTTTACCCCGTAAGAAACCAACCGAAAGTGCCAAGATATCAAATGGAAGTGAAAGAGTTAATTTTCAGAGTTCTCAGCCTGAGATCGGCACTACCGTAATGAACAGTAAAATCAAGCACGTGAACAATATTTTTAGCATGAGTTCAAAAGGAAAAATTAAGGAATCTTTTGATCAGCTGATCCAAACTTAATAAAACTTTGTAGACACCTTCCTCTTCCTCTGGATGTTAGAAACCTCTCCAAACTTCAATCGCAAGGATTGATGTCAAAGTTTTGACCATTTTCCAATTTGAGGATGAGTGCACAAGAATGGGTTTAAAAACAAAAAAACTTGGCCCTCAGCTAGCTCGTGGGTTCTTAATAATTAAGATGATCCTACATGGCTTCCCATATGTCATAGCAAGCTAGAACTCAAGACAAGAACACCAAAAACCTGATCTTTCAAGAACAATCCTCTCAAAAACAAAATATCAGTTTCTTGCAAGGAAGAACACAAGATTTGCTTAGATGATTAGGATATGGTTTGAAGAAGACTCATCCATTAATCATTCATCCTTGGCATAAGATCCATAAGCTTTTGGAAGGAGGGGAGGCAAATCCAAATGTGTGGAAAGTAAATTGCAAGAATGTAAATTGCGGAATATAAAGACATAATGTAAATGTGCGAAGTAAATTCAGAATTGAGAGAAAATTATATTTTCATTTCTAGAAGGGAGGTTTACGAAGCCTCACAACAAAGTGGACGAAGCTCAAAGGAGCACAAAAACCTCAAAACCTTTAAGAGAGGGAAGATTACCGCTACCCCTCTATTTATACTCCTCTTGACTCATTCTCCACCTTTGGATGAGTTTCTTCTACCCTAAGAATCACCATCAAGGGTTAGGATTGACTCACTCACTTATACATGGGCTAACCCAAAACCCACAACCATAATGGGTTTTGCACGCTTCTTAAAGCAAACTAACTAGACTCGCTACTCTATCATCTAGACCATAATCCAACGACCCTCCTTGATCTGAGCAGCTCATAACTAGCATCTCATCTATTCCTTATCTTCTAGGTTCACAGCGACTCCGTCTTTGATCATCTTCCGACGATCCTCGACCGTTTGGACCTCCGACACACCTCGCCTAGTCCCGGTCATCCTCTGCCTCACCATGACCTAGCACCGTCATCCTGCAACCATCAAAAATAAGGAAACACATCACATAGCAATGTCCAAATTGATATGCAATTACTCTCATAAGAATTTAAAAATTCAAATTCAAACTTCGCTCAATAGGCCGGCAGTACCGCCCCCTGTGGTAGGTAGTGCCGCTTGCACTCAAATCCGGTGAAGTCCCTCTCTGTAAAATAACTACTACCCCATGGGACGATAGTGCCACTCGGCCGACACTACCTCTCCCACATGGCCGATAGTGCCTCCCCTGGTAGACATAATTCAAATTGCTTCATTTTGAAAATACAATTCAAATCAAACTCAAATGCAAGCACAACATGCTAGAACACGGTCAATTACTCATCACCATCAAGGATAAACCTCCACATGGTTTTTCAATCTCCCCCTTGATGAGTATATTGATAAACACACAAAAGGCATAAAAATTTGAGTTTGAAAGAGACAAAGAAAATAAAGACACGAGCAAGTTGACAAGAAGGATTTTTAGAGCAAAACGAAAGAAAGAGCAAGTTTTCCACAAAAGCTCTAAAAATCCAATAAAACTCACGACAAGCTCAAATATGCTTATGATCCTTTAGAATTAGCAATTTTTTTACTAAGATCGTAAGAGCCAAGATGCATTCACATTTTTATTATTTTTTATGATGCCTTTTCTATGTTTTCTCCCCCTTTTGGCAATATAGGCATCAAGGTGGCATTCTCTCCCTATTTACACATGTATGCATGAAAATGCATCCTAAAAGAGCTTTAAAAATTATCCAAGTGACCACGTATACAAAGTATGACACCAAGCTATTCAGGTTTAGATTATGCTAGACTAAGATATGTCCAAGTGTAAATGCCAAGTTTGAGAGTAAACAAAAATAAGACTATGTCATTTTTGCGTGATTTAAAAATTGTAACACTTAGCATAGTTTCTAAACTAGAAGCAAAGCCATACAAAGGAGCAAATGGAGAAACTAGAGTTCAACCTACGCAACTCTTTGAGAAAGCTAGAAGTGCATACAAGGTCCTTCGAGCTCAATTATCTCCAATGCAAATTTTTCTTTAAGATTTCAAATGATATAGTGGGACACAAATGTTTGACATTATTTGCATTCTTTACGCACTTATGTTTTTTTTTTGTTTTTGTATTTGCATTTTTCAAGTGTAATTAACTCAAGCCATAGTCGACCATCTCAAGAAGAACTCTTAAGAGGATGGTCATAGTCATACACGATACATTCCAAGTTCATCCCAAGTGCAATCGGAGGCGGTCTCGTGAATGTAAAGGGTTGTGATCAATTTGCATAAAAAGAGTCAATTTTTTGTTTTCAATTTAGCACATAGATTAATGAGTATGTGAAGGACTCAAGTATGGATCAACCTAGCTTCATCCAAGTTGCTATAGGGACTCTAGTAGAAATCCAAAATTTTCACAAATAATGGCATATGCATCTAGAGAAGAAACATAGTAAGTAAAAGCAATATGTTTCATCAAGTTTTCATTTAAAGCTTTAATTTTTAGATTTTAACAAGCTTAGCAAGATGAATCAAAATGAACTTGGACATGGCTAAGCTAGCATTTTTCTTTAGAAATGCAGCAAGGTGCATAGCATTTATAATAGCTCATTTGCATGATAGACAAAGCTCCTGAAATAGAAACTAAAGTCTATATGCAATGCACGAAGCAGATTCTCAAACTCCCCCTTAACAAGTGAATCAATTTTAAGCACAAATCTGGTTCAAGTTTAGTTATTAGCAGAATTAACATCAAAGAAATACCAAATGAACTCAATCGAATCCAGAAACACTGAATCAGAAGAGAAAGTCGAGAAACTGCAAACTGGATGGCTATAGAGTATAAAAAAGATAGTAAAGAACACTATAGCTCAGACTCGCTCTCATCTTCCCCAATGACTAATATAGGGAAGCTGACTCTAAATCACAAGCTAAGGAGTGCACATAGACCCTGTCTATTCAAGGGGCCCAACACCTACTAGATTTCTAAGATTGTGAGGAAACTCAACCTAGAGAGAAGAGGGAACAGCTAATTGCACATGATAGCAATCTATAGCATAAGATGAGAGGTCCATACAAAGCATGTCAGAAGTCTAAGTGAAGTGAACTCACAACTCTAAATTAAGCCCAATATCACCCAGAAAAGGCATTAAAAAAGGAATGCTGGAATCAAACATATATAGTACATAATATACTGTTGGGGAATGGGTAGGCAACTCTAGCGAAAAATCAAAAATTTTCTACTGCGTAACCAAAACACCACTACAAGTTATAGATCACAGAATTATCATTAGATGTGCAGACCCATAGAAAAAGTAGAGTCGATATAGCACGGTGGTGCAGATGTAGTCGCACTAGCCTTGCGCCTCCTCCAACAGTTTCTTGTGAGCGTCACTGGTTATGGGTCGTCTTAGCGTTGAAGCTTCTCAGCAACACCTTTAAGGTATCCACACTTACGTGGTAGGAACACCACGTGTCGGAGTGCTAGCGCTGGTTACGCGGTTTTGGGCGAAGGAGGGGTGGAGGCTAGGGTTTCAGGAATTCTGAATTCCTATTGTTTCTTTTCGTATATCTATATATCATCAAAGCCACCACATCCTCTCTTTATATAGACATCCCGTGATGGATTTCAACTCTTGAAGTCCATTAGGAACTCTAAGCCCATTGCAACTCGGATCCCTATCCGAATTGGTTACAACCCCTTAAGTGTGCGACCCTATAGGTTCACAGGCACTCGGACATGGCTGGAGTACCCCTATCGATCATTGAATACTCCTACTTAATTACTGGGTATACCCACCTACTCGAACATTGAGTACTCCTACTCGATCATCGAGCATTCGACCAATAGTCGATAGTGGCCCCTAGCAGGACTTACCGACTCCCGAGTACGTGTAAAGATGAGACAAACCTCAACAATGTCCTATATGCATTTTTTTTGAAGTTGTGGTATCATTATCCCATAACAAATAGATGTGAGATATATACAGACCATAAGAGTCTAAAGTATATATTTACTTAGTCAGATCTCAATATGAAACAAAAGATAGTTGGAGTTTATAAAAGATTATAATGTGGCAACTCACTACCATCCTGGAAAAGCTAATGTGGTAGCTGATGCTATGAGCCGTAAGAGCCACATTGCAACATGTTAGTTCATGAGGATCAGTCTGAGTTATGCAAAGAACTATAGAAGTTGAAATTAAAAGTTGTTCTAGAAGGATTTTTAGCTACTTTGGAAGTATAGCCAACACGAAAGACCATGTGGAGATCTATACCTATGTGTAATGAGTATTTGACTAAATTTGATCTTAGTTTATTTTGATTTAACTTTGGTTTGAATTGGATTTTCAATTTGAAGCAATTTGAGTGTTGATTGTCTTTTTTGGTGCTACCGGCCATGGTAGTATAGTGCTACCGGTGTAAGATCGAGGATGCCGACTAGAGGGGGGTGAATAAGCGGCTTTAAAAATTTCTTCTATGGTTAATTAAAATCTCGCCTATTTATCCTTATGTTAAAACCTAAATAAAAATTAATGCGCAAGCGATAAACTAAGATTTTGATAATTAAGCCTAAGTCAACTAGGCTCACCAAGTGCACTAGCTAATAATGTCTCTAACAAGAATATGCAAGAATAGAGACAATCAAGCAATTTAATTCTACAAATGTAAATTGCAACAATATAAATAATAATTGCAAGCAACCACAAGGAGACACACCAATATTTTACCGTGGTATTCAGAGACTTGCCGGTCTCCCCTAATACACATTGAGGCTAGTCCAAACCACTTTGGACCGGCTCCACAAATTGAGCACCCACCTCGATTTCACTAGTGGTTGCTGTTTCCCCTTCCGGGTAGGTGAGCACCGACCTTCACAACTTGATAGGGCTTCTCACAACCTTCGTCGAGAAGCTCACCGCGCATGATGCCGCTACGCCGTCTAGGTGTCGGCAAACACCAAGAGTAACAAGTCAAGCCTTCCCGCTTGAACTTCACCTAGTGCAACATATGCACTCCGGTGATCACCAAGTGCTACACATGCACAATGGGTCCCTCAAGTGCAACATATGCACAAGAGACTCTCAATCCACTCGTAATTGCAACACATGCAATTAGGGCTCACTCTTAGCTCAAGAATCAAATGTGAGTGTGCAACACATGCACCACCTCACCCAAATGCTCAATCAACCAGCAAATGCTCCCCCAAGACCTCTTTTTATAGCCTCACAAAGAAAGCTAGCCATTGGGAGGCAAAACAGATATTAAATGCACTGAAACTAGCCGTTGCTACAGTACCCTAGCACTATCGACCATGAAGAGCGGTAGTTCTAGCCTAAAAACGCAAAATAAACTTCTCTGGTAAATAACTACCGCAAAATTGAGCGGTAGTGCCGACTTGGCCGGCACTACCGCCATGTAGGGGCGGTACCACTGCTACAGCCACTATAACGCTCCTAACTTTTTACTCTAAACTCCGATTTAGGTGATCTTGGACTCTATGCGAAGCTTATCACGAGGGCTACAATCTCCACCTATTTTTAAGATTTAAACAACCATAGATATTTTTAAATATCACAAAAATAAAGACTCTAATGTAGTCATTCAAGTCTAACTTTGATTTTCTCGAAATTCCTCACATAGACTTGATGAAAAGCATGACTACAAGTTAGCAAGGGTCAAAAAGATTAAACTTGAGCCATGTAATGGTCAACTCATGATCAAAACAATTTACAAAACACATTTATAAATTCTATTCACGTGCTTCAAAGAACTGCATGTAAACTCCAAATCCAGCTTGCTTGAGCATCCTCATTTTACAACACATGCAAACCTCGCTCTAAGCAATTTCAAACAAACTAAAATGCACGAGCTCTTTATTTGCAACACATGCAATCTTAGCTCCATGCATACCCCATAAACACAAATTGCTTGAGCCTTCCTCTCTTTTTGCAACGCATGTAAAACTTAGCTCCAAACAATTACTTCAAATAAGAAATTGAATTAAAACAAGCATGAGCTATTTTCTTTCAACACATGTAAGTACATAGCTCATGCGAGAACCAAGCATGAATTCAACATTCGCAACACATGCAAAATACGAACTTCATGCAAAAGCCAATGCATACACTTATCCCACTTGCAACACATTCAAATCAAAGCCATATGCAAAACCAAAGCACGAGCTTCACCTATTCGCAACACATGCCAAATGGTTAGCTCCATGCAAAAACCAAACGGGTTGAGCTTGAGTGAAACGTGGGTTGAGCTCATCAACACATGATGAAGCTCAAACTATAAAACTCGATCCATATTAATAGTACGGCAATAAAAACTAGACTCAAAGACTAGGAAGTCCTTAGCCTATCTAGTTATACCTTCGCCGCCGCACGCGATCCTCTTTGGGGCTTTTAAGATCTTTGATCTTTTTGCATTTCCCCGAGATCGTCATCCCTTCTTCTATTCTTTGTTCATCCTCTCTTGTTGAATTTCTTCTCTTCTTTTCTTTGGGATCTCCTCTTGACGCCCATCTTCACTAGATGCGTCATTGTCCTGTTTTCTCATCTCAACCATTTGGACTTAACCTATTCATTCACAACTCATAAAAATAGTTAGTCTAAGACACATGGTTGTCTCAATCATTTATTCACTCCATTAACACATAATGGAAGCCTCTAATATCGATTGAGCACAACCCAAATCAAATTAAATGATATAAATGTGTCTTGAGTACACCGATGCAACTAATGCTTCGTTATACTCAAGAACTATCGATTATCCTTAATCAATCCAAAAGAACACCATCAAAATATGATGAAATGTCCTTTGATGATTAAACGACAACCAACCTCAATTTAAATTTTCATTTAAATTGATACGAGTATATATTAACTGCACAAGTTTTTATATATTCATGTTGATGAAAAGTAATGATTCATAATATGTGGACTATATGGAAATGACTATTACTCTAAGCCATTAACTATATAATAAACCCCACATGTATATATGCATAGATATTGTAACATCCCGAAATTTGTTTTAACTGTATTTACGTTATTTCAAATTATTTAGCAATATCTGAAATTTATTTGGAATTTTTGAAATTTATTTGAATCTAAGCTTTATCGGATTAATTGTATAAAATAAAGATCCACTACAGGATGGTCCATTAGCGCAAGCGGTATTACTGCTTCCAAAAATAATAATTAAAAGCTGACTTACCGCTTGGAAAAAGAATTTTAATTAAAAGCTGTAGTGCCGCTTGGAAAAGTAAGTTATATAAGCTGTCATACCGCTTGGAAAAGAATTTTAATTAAAAGCTGTAGTGCCGCTTGGAAAAGTAAGTTATATAAGCTGTCATACCGCTTGGAAAAAGAATTTTAATTAAAAGCTATAGTGCCGCTTGGAAAAGTAAGTTATATAAGCTGTCATACCGCTTGGAAAAGTATTGTGGAGTATAAAAGGAAGAGAGGGAACCCTAGAATGAAAAATTCCCCAACCAGCCGTCAATTTTTCTTCTCCTGGCGCCAGGGGTGAAAACGGGTCGGGTAATACCCGACCCGTATCCGGATCCGGCGAAAATTTTACCCAAAAATTCGGATACGGATACGGGTATTTGTTTGTCGGGTCGGATACGGGTAATTACCCGAATACTTTTGTTTCGGATACGGGACAGCAGATACCCGGTAAATACCGGATTTTGGTCGGATCTGGTGCGGATAATTTTGAAAATCGGCAATGCGGTTCATGGTCAAACCAAGTGACAAGTCAGCCCATTGCCCAAAGTGCCCGGCGGCCCATTAGCAATGCGTTAGAAAGTAAACCCTACCCTAATCTATTCCCCATCCGCAGGAGACCGCAGCCGCCATCCATTCCCAGCCTCCCGGACTCGGTGAGTCCCTCCTTCCCACGGCGAGGCGTCCGGTGGCGTCGCTCCTTCCCACGCTGGCCGGGAGGCGAGCCGGCAGGCTCCGCGCCAGCCTCCACCTCGCGCCCCCGCGCCCGATAGGCTCCGTGTCAGCCTCCACCTCGATGGTGCGAGCGCGACCAGCAGCGGCACCGGCACGGCAGAACGGCAACAGCGATGGGCTGCACGTGGTGCCCAGCGTCGCACCGCTGGCCGTCTTGAAGATGGTGGCGCTGCGGGGCCTAGAAGAACATCCTGCTCTTCCACTGCGAGGAGATGCGGAGCTCGCCCGGCGGTGGTCGCCGGAAAAACGACATCGATCTCCGCTCCATCTCCGGAGGTCCAAGCTTCCCCTTCACTTCTAGCTTTGTGTTGTTCTTATTTCTGGGTTTACAATTGGAGCGCGAATCTTGCATCTGGCAGACCGAGTGTCCCGGCATCACCATTTCTCGGCAAATTAGTGTAGTCCTTAATTTGGTGTGGGGTAGTTCAAACTAATACAATATTAATGCATATCAAGATGACAGTGTTTTCCCTATAAACTGATGAAAAAACGTTTGGGGGAAAAGAATGTCTGAAGTGGGTAGAAATTTGTTGCAGATTTCCTATTGATGGAGCAGAACTGACTCAGTTTAGTGTAGTTTTCAGAATTAGTTTGTCAGGATAAAGCAACCTTGGCCTATACTGGAGCAGGATTGATGTTTTGTATTGCACATTCTTTAACTTATTAGTGTGTAATGTACATTAATGGTTCATTGGTGCTTCTTGATATGTGTTATTTCTGCTTCCACTCAGATAATATATTTCCCTATGCAGGTTTTAAGAAACAACTTTAGAGATCTTGTTTATGTTTATACATTTGGTGAGGATGACACATCAGAAAAGAGATTCTACTGGGCTGAACTGTTAATCTGTTATGATGTTTCTTTCTAAAGTCTCAGATACATGGGGAGATCAATTTCCAATTTCCAGACTAGATTGGGACATTGTAATTGCCAGTGATATTCTACCATGTAAGTGTTGATAAATGTACATAATAATCCATAATGATATAAAAGATAGCTCAAGAATCCTACTGGTATCTGGTTGTATACTGGTATACAAAACCATTGGTTCGCCTATTGTATGTCTTGCAATTCTGTAGACCAGATACAACTGGTATTTTGAAGTGACGCTTTTGGTGTCCTGAAGGTTGAAAATTTATTGTTTGCTGTAGGAATTGAATACAGATGAAGTTCTAAAGCAGCTGAAGTATGTAAACATGGTAAGTTCTAATCCTACAAGTGCATTTTTGTGTTATTCTGTTTCTGATTCTACAACAGAATTTCAGTGTGACTCTTTTTTCAGTGTGGTTATAGGCCTATGAAATTTAGTTAGTAAGGATGGCGAGTTTCTTGAATCAGGAAAAGGGTGCAATTCGAGAGTAGCACATAACGTGTTTTAACTGAAGTTACTAGTTCATATTCTTGCAGTTACACGCCATGCATGGCATAATAGAAAAGTCTTCCATATAACTACACATCTGTTACCAACCTAAATTGTGGGTTTTACCAGATTGCTTCATTGCTGATGATGATGTGAGCACCTAAAGTGCCAGTGAATAATTGCATTTCATTTATATTTTAACCTGGTGCCCTTTTGTGCAGGCTTTTCTGCTCCATGATTTGCTCAGATGTAAAGCTTGATTCCCACCGCTTTAAGGATATAATTGACGAGGCAATTGCTGAAGGTAAACAATTATATGCGGCTGCCATTCTGTATTGGTAAGAATCTTACCATTTTCCTCCTTGTTGTAGGTGAGCTGAAGTCCACTAAAGCATATGAGAAATCTGGTCCTAGCGATCACCCAGCGCAAGGCGCAGAGGAAGGACCGGTTCGACTCGGTGCTCTCATCCATAATGTCCAAGTGCGACGCCATTGCGAGCAGCTCTGATATACGTGACTGTTGTTCCGTTAAAATATAGCCGTTACAATATAGCCGTTATGTCGGCCGTTACAATAAATTTCAAATTTTAGATTCCCGCAATTAAAAATAGCCGGTCAAATTTGGTTCGGTAAAAATTAAACATGGCTCATACGACGGTTCAGGGTATGTTGTATGGGCTTCAGTCTGTTAGTTTTTCTGCTTGATATTTTTACCGTTGTGCCTGTTACTGATAATTTTGGTGATGTTCACATGTTACCTGTGGATCAGGTCATCATGAAACTAGAAGAGAGGCGGACGACAAGTCATGTTCTTGACAACGAAAAGCGGCAACAAAGATATGGTGGAGAAGGGTGAAGGTGGTGTGCCTCTCTAGACTAGAGTCAATGATGTTTGGGTTTTTAGCCGTTGTTTAGCTGAGTTGTAAAACACTTTGGAAAGACTATGCTCCTACTATATTTTGATACGTAGTAATCCAGTGCGCAGTTGTTAGTTGATTTATCTAACTAATTTTATTAGTAATTAATTTTGGTGATGTACTCACATGTTGTACTGTGGATGATTTGTGATAATAAAACTTTGGTATGTTGCTTTCTCGAGAGAATTATATGTTATGGTGCTTGGATTGTATGTTATGGGTGCTTGATATTATTATAAATTTGGCGAACATTTATTAAGTGGGTATATATTAAACTAATGCAATTGTTTTTTCAAGCGGTAGGACCGCTTGGAATTCGAGTATTCCAAGCAGTAGGACCGTTTGGAATTCGAGTATTCCAAGCGGTACTACTGCTTTTAAAACGGTTTTACAAGCGGTAGAACCGCTTGAATTCAGTATTCAAGCGATGGACCGCTTGGAATTGAGTATTCAAGCGGTACTCTGCTTTTAAAACAGTTTTACAAGCGGTAGTACCGCTTTTAATGTATATACCGCTTGGAATACTTTTACAAGCAGCCGTATAGAAAGCAGTAGATATTAGAATTCCAAGCGGTCCGACTGCTTGGAATACTCGAATTCCAAGCGGTTCTACCGCTTGCGAAGACGTGTTATCCTGTAGTGATCATGCATTTCGCGCGCGCATAAATTCCAAATTTAGTTTAAAATAATAACATCTGAAAAATAAGGATATTTATTTCAAATACCCTCAAGAACTTGTTTATAGATTTAGTTTGTCGATTTTATAAATAACCGTACAAGTGTCTGATCCACTAAAAGAATTTTTGCAGAAAATCTATATATCGAAAAATCACGAAACCAACTTCATTAAATTCCAAATATTCCCTAATATTTTAGAGAATTTTTCCAAGATTTGTGGGACCATTTTACTATTTTAACCTGAACGTCTTTTCCTCTCAGAACTATTCAAATTCCACACACGCGCACTGTAGATCATCGTTCTCACCCGATGCATGTCCGTGGCAAATGGTTTCTCTCTCCTCCATTAGAAGGCACGAAACCTTTGAGATCACCTTCAATAAATCACCAAAAATTTAATAAAAATCATAAGCGAGATCCACAACGCATTCTTAATCTTCCACAGCTGTTAGAAAAATTAAACACTCACTAACTTATTTATAATCGTGGGAGAAACCTTTGGCTGCCATTTAAGCGTTTCCACATGCAAAATGCACGAACGGCTGTTTCTCATATTCTAGCTGTTTCTTTTCTTGCATGCATGAGGTTCAGCCGCTTCTCCAGCATGCATTCACGTTCCAATTATTTCCAAGCCGTTTCTCCGTTTCTCCGTTTCATTTCCAGCTGTTTCATTTTCCATACGAAGAATACACCTGCTCATTTTCATTCAGCTGGCCGAGTCTTGCTTCTTCCATTTCATTCGATTTCTCTTCATACCTTCTGCTGATCACTCCGTTTCTAAAACGCCGGTTCAGCCGCCTGCCGCCTGGACGCTACTGCCGTCGACTGGACTGTGTGCCATCTTCCGCCAACGCCGACGCATCCTCTGGCCACCTGCGTGCTCGTCCGGCCGACCGCGCGCTCTCCTCTCATCGCCGCCGTCGCTGCCGGCGCACTCTCCGGCCACGCCTCTTTCCGCGCTCGTCGATTGCGCTGATACCTGTCGCCGACCGGTACTTCCTTTTCTTCATCTCACGTACGCTCTAATTTTATCATCGATTGGTTTCGTTAGTGAGTATTTGTGTTCACTTGATCGGATCGGATGCATATATATGAATGTTTAAAATGTACGCATGTATATGTATACAATTGTTAGGATCGTTCGCATCTGTATATATACGTAAAAGAGTTGGGCCTTTCGGTCAATAATTGTGCACCGAATGTTAGGTCCATAGCTGCGCACTTGCAGAATTAGAGCACGGCCACCAGCATCATCAAACTTGCATCCTTTGAAACTTTGCTCTTTTGACTCTCTCTTGAAATCTACTCGGTGGTCCTCAAGTTGATGGACTGCACCATTCTGCAGATATTCATTAGATTACAACGACGTTTTGGATTGGTGGCAGTAAGCCTCAAAGGTGATGCATAAGGACCGTAGATTGGTGGCAGTAAATCAGAAACCAAACTACAAGCTTAACTCGTTTTGCGTTTCCAAACCAGAAACCAGATTACAACCTTAATTCCTTCATTAAGTCTGGATTGCTAGCTACTAACACGCCGTTGTCTTGGTGTCGCCGCCGCCGCTGTAGTCGCCGCAGCCGTTCGCCGCCGCCGTCGTCACCGCCTGGGCCACGCCGACCTCCGGCGACGCTGCGTTCTCCGGCGCTTTTCTCATATGTGACCGCAACCAAATTAGAAAGCCGAAGAAAATTTGGAAGAAGTATATGCGTATATACTAGGAGCAGTGCTATGCATGACTAGATAATTCTTGTACGTAAATGTGTAACTAAAATTGCGAATTTTGTCTTTTTTCGTTACAAATTCGTTCTAAGTCCGATTAGTACGCGACAAATTTTGTTAATTAGTAAATATTAATACCTAGCTACAGTAATTTTTATGAAATTTTATAAATAAATTTATACTGTTAAAATATTCGCGGAAAGTTCAAACTTTTAAATTTTGTAGCTCGTAAACTATACGTTCAAAAATGCTGAAATAAATTTTATAAATCTTAGAAAATGTTAAACTAATTATCCGGAAGTTTTCATGAAGTTACGAATTAGTTTGATTTGTCGCGTTTTTCCGAATGTGTGTTTGTACGTTGTTTTGTGTGCTTACTGGTTCTCTATCTGTTACGCGTAGACGTTGAGCTGTGTGAGAACACGGAATTTGAGGACCAAGCTTCCGACCAAGACTCGCTGCTTTTCGAAGGCAAGTTGTGCTTGACCATGTTGCTCCTAAATTTCGAAATGTATTTTGTTTCAAACTATGCATGCTAATTCAACTAAAAATGGTTTAAATATTTTGGGTGAATTAGTTAGTTAACCTAATTGTTATTGCCACCTTGTTAATAATATTTGTATGCCATGATTCCTTTGATAACCCTAGTTTGGTAATATTAGTTGGTTGATAATATTGTGCCAACACGGGAGGCTAGACCGTGAATAGTTGCTTAGCTTTGCATATACCGTGAATAATCTTTTAAAATACAAGGGTCAATATTGATTAATGGAATATGCAATGTATTTTGAAATGGTGTGATGTGTTGCCACACGATGATGTTGATATATGGAAGCCTGTGTGGTTCCATATGGATGTTGAGTTGTTGTTGGCATGTGTTGCACAATGATCAACTTGGGAATGGGAAATGATTTCGACTGGGGCAAGTGGACCGAGGCTTCGTGCCAGGTGGGCCTGTGTGGCAACTGTGGGATGGGTTGAGTGATGTGAGGGCTGTGTGCCAAAATTGAGAGAAGGATGTCTTGCCTTGGTCAGTTAAGGACTTTACCTTGCAAGCCTTTGACCTGAGTCTCTCGTACAACCACATGTCTGAATGGGAAGACCTAGTTGAGTAGGATTCTGATGTCTTACCTTTGATACCTCGGGGTGACAGTTACACGGGGGTAACTGTACGGGGGAGCGTGCCTGTGCTTCGGCTTGGTACCCGTCCAACGGTGTTCGTCGGTCCTACACTTTGGCTCTGTGTGAGGGAAGTGGTAGCGAAGGCAACACGGAGAGGTTCTTAGGTTAAGATAGAAGTCTCTGAAAAGCTTTGTTACGGTTAATCGCCTTTGTGGTGTGCGACTGTATCTTGTGGGTAAAGTGTACAAACCTCTGCAGAGTGTCAAAACTGTTCGAATAGCCGAGTCCACGGTACTGGACAATGCTCGGGGATTACAGTCAAGGGGTAGTGTTCTAAAAATAAAATGGGATGGTTGGCTGTGTGCCAAAAATGGTGAAATGAAGTTGTCTAGGGACTGAGTGTCCAAAATATTGTGGAAAAACAATTTGTGACATATATGGATTATAAGTTTGATGCTTTTAATCTAAATAATTGATAGTTCAAAATGTTGATGCAAAAGAAAAATAGCCAATAAAGCCTATCCCTTGGATGAGACATGCACGTAGTAAATAGATCTGCATTGTGCATAACTTGTTGAGTACGGTGTGTACTCACCCTTGCGGACAAACCTACCAGAAGAAGAAACTACACCAGCATACGAGGAAGAGTATGTCGAGGAGCCAAGAAGCTAGGGACAAGCCTTCGTCGGAGCGACTGTGAAGGAGATGGAACACCACGAAGATTATTTTAATTCCGCTGTTGAACTTTTGATTTCATGATATTTGTAAGCCCTGCGTGGCACAACTATTGTAAGGATGACCATAAGGTCGTACACTCGTTTATATAAATGTTTGAAGTACTTTATTTAATATTCCGCTGTGTATGATGTGATATGGTACCCTGTTAGCCTGTGTGCACTAGCGCGATCCTGGACTAGTGCGGGATACACAGAGTGTCCGGTTTTGCAAATTCGGGGCACGACAGATATAATTGACTTGGAAACATTATGCACATATTCAATTTTGATTACATTGGAGCTCATCCTATATTACCATGAGTATACTACAATTAGGCAATTTAAATATATATTCATGGATTTAGTTTCAATGTCTTGATCCTTATATGTGTCAATAAAGAATAGATCAATACAATGAAACCTTCAAGTTAAATGATGAATTCCCCCTAGATATGTGCATCTATGTAAATATAGAATTGAAAACATTATGCACATCTTGAGGTCTAAATAATGGTAGAGTTCATCATTTAATCTTGAATCCAAAATATGCATTAAGATATCATAAAATGGATATGAGTGCATACCTTGGGTTTTCTATTTTTCTATGAGATGAGACTGAACAAAGATATACTCAATAAAAGAGTTAGTCTCATATTTGGATTTATTAATATAATCATGGGTATTGTATCCAAGGAATGCAACAAGATATATAACATGAGATCGAATGCATACCTTTGATATTTTCATCTTTTTCATCCAAAAGAGACTAATAAGAGTTAAGCTCAAACAAAAGAGTTAGTCTCATAAAAAGATTTGTCATTAATTAACAATTGAGACTAATCAATATATGATTATCAAAAGAGTTAGTCTCAATATTAGATTTGTCATAAACACCAAAACCAAATTAATGGAGCTTGAACTTTCAACCCACCGAGTGGTAGCACCGAACCCCAAAGCGGTGTGAAAAAACCCAAGGGAGTGTTTTTAGGGGTTCAGGCAATCCGGTGCTACCGGCTATGGTAGCGTAGTGCTACCGACCGAGCGATAGCACCGAACCCCGGAGCAGTAGCACCGGCCCAGTTGGCCGGTGTGAAAATTTTAGAGAGGGTGTTTTTTGGTGTTGCAGCAGAGCGGTGCTACCAGCTTGGGGGCGGTAGCACCGGTCTACTATGGGCGGTGCTACCAGCCTGGGGGCCGTTGCATCGAACCTTCTGAGCATGATTGATTTAATTAATAATTTTGTAATGATTATTGCATATCTTTTTGGACATTTCTATGTCATGGATTTTCCTTATTTTTGATGGTTGTAGGACGACGGTGCTAGGTCATGGTGAGGCGGAGGATGACTGGGACTAGGCAAGGACTATCGGAGGTCCAAACAGTTGAAGATCACTGGAAGATGGTCGAAGACGAAGTCCGGGCAAGCCAAGAAGACAAGGAATGGACGAGATACTAGCTAGACACTGATCAGATCGATGAGGGCCATAGGATCGTGGTCTAGTTAATAGGTTAGTGGGTCTAGGTAGTATAATTTAAAAACCGTGCAAGAAAACCCATTATGTGTGTAGGTTTTGAGTTAACCCTTGCATGGCTGTGTGAGTGGGTTAATGCTAGCCCTTGATGAGTACTCTAGGGTTGAGAGACTTATCCAAGGGTGGTTGGTAGCCCAAGAGTACTATAAATAAAGGGGAAGGGGTAGCCTTCAACTCTTGAAGGTTTTAGAGGTTTTGTGCTCCTTTGAGCTTTTGCCCACTTTGTTGTGAAATTTTGTAAACCTCCCCTTCCTGAAATGCAAATAATTTTCCATGCTTGTAACATCCCAAATTTTTCTATTTAGTAATAGTTAATAGTGTTTTATTTCAATTTATGAGTTTTGTGAATTTTCTGGATTTATTGGATTTTTTCTGGAATTTATTTGAATTATTTAAAATTAAGTATATTGGCCTTTTATTGAAAACTAATTAAATATAGATAAAATTTAAATAAAGTTTTTCCAAAACTATTTTATTTGGGTCTAGAATGTCTCAAAGTATTTTTGAGATATTCTCGGATTTTTCCTGGTATTTTAGTTGCCTCAAATAAATCAAAATATTTTTTGTATTTATTTTAAAGGAAAAACAGAGAAAATCAGTGTGAACTGTGTTGGGCCGAGCCCAGTACTACGCGACCCGAATGGCCCACATTCTAGAAGCGACTGTTGGATCGCCATCGTGGGGACCAAAATTGGCGAAGCACGACGAAACCCTAAGCGCGCTGACCTTTGGATCGGGAACGGACGGTGCGGATGAAGTGTAACAGTAAAGGGCATCTTCAAATCGTCACTGTTGATCATCGTCTGCAGACTAGATCGTGCCACGCCAGCTTGAATCCCAACCGTTGATCGTGGAATGGACGGTCTAGGGAAGTTCTTCTTCGATACGTCATCGGAGTCCAGGTTCGTTACGAGTGCACCGCCGTATACCGATAGAATCCCGATTTTTGCACTCACCGCCGAGCTATTTAAGGAGGGGTGTGGCTCCCAAGGATCGCCAGAATGCGCCGCAGCTCTTCGCCAAAGCATCATCGCTCGAGGAGCCCTGAAGACACCACAAAAGCTCGCCATTATTGTTGAAGCCCCGTCGCATGTTTTCCCGCCGTTGTGCCACTGTTACATCGTCTCCACCGCCCCGAGGACTAGAACCTAGATTCCCTCTTCAAGACGCACCCGTACTACCAGAGGCCGCTGCCGAATCGCCACTAGAGCACTGTGTCACCATCTTCATCTACAACATCGGTGAACACCCCCGCCGCCGCGTCGCCATCTTCAGTAGTCGAGCTCTTGACCGTTCAAGCTGTGTCGAGCCCCTCAGATTCCGCCACGTCACCATCACCCGTGGCCATTTGATCTGGCCTATTTCGTGGATGCACACCACGTGTCGGCCATCGGCATAGGCGGTGCTATAGCCAATCCCGCGTGGACGCGTGTCAGCACGGGATGCGAGGCACCGTGGACCGTGTTCACGGTGGACCAGAGGAGGTTCCGTGGACTCAGTCCATGAACCAAGGCCACGTATCAACACACGATGGGCTCATATCAGGGCTGACATCAGCATGATGCACCGATGACGCAATAATGCAAATTTCATTTATAAAAATAATTCAAATATTATTTAATTTCTCAATTTTCTGATTTTTATGATTTTTGAATCTTTCGAGAGCTCGTTCTCCCTCATACGAACTCTGATTGAGGTGATTAAAATTTCTAAAAAT
Source organism: Guadua angustifolia (assembly GCA_036346375.1). Classification (NCBI taxonomy): domain Eukaryota; kingdom Viridiplantae; phylum Streptophyta; class Magnoliopsida; order Poales; family Poaceae; genus Guadua; species Guadua angustifolia. The sequence goes on along the minus strand of CM070511.1, from coordinate 24,058,218 downwards.
TTGTAAAATTGAGATCTATCTAATGGTGGATTTTGTTTGATTTTTAGAGTTGTTTGCTCTCTGTTTTATTATTTATTTTGGCTTTCTCTTTCTTTTCACGTAGACGATAAATTGTACAACGCATCCGAGGAAGATTCATTAATTCAAGACCAACAAGTTATGCTTTGATCATGTTGAACCCATGTTTATAAAGTTGCTATTTTGTTTTTACATTATTGCATGTTATTTCATGTGTAGAAATGCTTTCAATCTAAATTGGGATTTAGCTATTATACCTTTTGATCTATACCATACCTTATCATTTGTATGCCATGATCTATTGTCACCCTAGATTGGTTCGCTATAGTTGATTGATATTAAAGTCAACATGGGATGGTTAGGTCGTATTAGCTTTCTTAGCCATGCCACGTCATCACATGTACTTGAATCATCGATAATTAATCTTGACTAATGGAATATGGAACAATGTTATGAACTTGTGTGTCATGTGTGGTCACACGATGAGATTGAGTTGTTGTGGCGATGGATATCATGCAACGATATTGAATTGTTGATAGCACATGGTGCTTGGTAATCAACTGGGGTGGTTATGATTTAGATTGGGGCAAGTGGTAAAGGGTGGTATGCCAAGGTGGCCCGATGGGCAGAGGGTATGCGGAAGTCTTGTCTCGATCACCCTAAGGACTTAACTTTGCAAGCCTTTGACCTGAATCAATCATGCAACCACATGACTATTATAGGGCAGCCTAGCTGACTAATTTGCAATGTCTTAGATTTAGTACTGCTTTGGTGGTGTGAGACCCGGGTAAAGGTAACCAGTCCACACACGAGGTGGCTCACATGGCGCAAGAGGGGGGCCCTGGATGTGGCAACCAGTCCCACCAGTGTTGAAACCTCATCGGGTAGTGCTGGGTTAAGGCAGGGCATTGTAAAGGTTTTGTTATGATCATTCGCCTGTATGGTGCATGGTTGTATCATGTGGGTAAAGTGCATAACCTCTATAGAGTGTACAATCTATTTGAATAGTTGTGCTCGCGGTATTGAGCAATGCTCGGGAATTACAGTCAAGGGTTAGACTTTTGCAAAATGAAACTTGGGATGGGTGGCAGGTTGCCATGGGAGTTTGAAACTTGATTTAGGATTGGAAACTTGGTTTACTTGAGAAACACTGAATCTATCTATTACTGTTATTTGTTTTACTATCTTTCCAATCTATTTATTGTATTTGTTCACAAATGCTGCTTTGTTACAAAACAACCATGTTAGCCATTCCTTTGGAATAAGCCTTGCATATAGATATGCTAGAGTTGCATTATGTGCACAACTTGTTGAGTGCTTTATATACTCACCCTTTCCTACAACATCACCAGTTGAAGAGCCTAGATCCGTACTGAAGGAGAAGAACCTTGAAAGGGACGAAGGTTTAGGGTGCGAGCCTTGTTAGTTGCCTATGGTATACTAAGGGGTTATCTATGTCTTCATTCCGCTGTAGTTCAATTTGTTGTTCAACCTTGCGAGGCAGAGCCATGTAAGTTGACCATAAGGTCATACAACTAGTAATATTCAATATATGATGCCATTTATCTTATTTCCGCTATGTATGATTACGATACTTCCTGATGTTGTGCCTGTGTGCACTAGCGTGATCTTGAACTAGTGCAATATATACAGAGGGTCCGGATTTGCATATTTGGGTCCCGACAGATTGGTTCACTATAGTTGGTTAATACTAGAACCAGCATGGGATGGTTAGATCGAATTAGATTGCTTAACCATGCCACATCATCACATGTACTCAAATCATTGATTATTAATCTTGACTAAATGATTATGGAACAACGATGTAAACTTATGTGTCATGTGTGGTCACACAATGAGATTGAGTTGTGGCGGCGAGGAGGTCACGCAACAATGTTGATTTGTGGATAGCACGTGCTTGGTAATCAATTGGGTTGGTAATTACTTAGATCGAAGCAAGTGGAAGGGGCAAGTGTGCCAAGGTGGGCCGATGGACTAAGGGTATATGGAAGTCTTGCTTTGATCACCCTAAGGACTTAACCTTGCAAGCCTTTGACTTGAGTTAATCATGCAACCACATGTCTGTTATGGGGCAGCCTAGCTGACTAATTTGCAATGTCTTAGCTTTAGTACTGCTTTGGTGGTGTGAATCCGGGTTCACAGATGAACTCACATGGTGCAAGAGGGGGCCTTGTTGTGGTGGTTCAACCCTTCAATGTTGAAACCTCAGCGGGTTATACTGGGTTAAAGCAGGGCAATGTAAAGGCTTTGTTATGATCATTTGCCTGTGTGGTGCATGGTTGTATCATGTGAGTAAAGTGCATAACCTCTGCAGAGTGTAAATCTATTCGGATAGCTATGCTCACGGTACTGAGCATAGCTCGGGAATTACAGTCAAGGGTTAGTTAATCAATTGGACAACTGAATAGGATGGCAGGTTGCCATGTGGAAGGATGAACTTGATTTAGGATTGGAAACTTGGTTTACTTGAGAAATATCGAATCTATTTATCACTGTTATTTGTTTTACTGCTTTTCAATCTATGTATTGTACTTATCCATAAATGCTGCTTCACTAAAAACAAGCCATAATAGCCATTCCTTTGGAATAAGCCTTGCATATAGCTATGGTAGAATTGCATTCTATGCACAACTTATTAAGTGCTTTTGTACTCATCCTTACCATCACCAACAAATCAACAGTTGAGGAATCATCGCCCTTGCTGGAGGAGTTCCAAGTGGACATGAGTCACTAGGCCCAAGCCTTGTCAGTTGCTTATGGTGTACTGATGAGTCACCAACGTCTTTTGTTATTTCTGCTGTATTTGTCTTAGTTTTATTTTTATTATAGCCCTGCATGGCTGAATAATGTAAGTTGATCATAAGATCATACACTTAGTTATATCAATAAATGGAGTCTTATTATTCTTATCGCTGTGTATGATGTGATACTTGCCAATGTTGAGTTGTGTGCACTAGCGTTGATCCAGGGACTAGTGCAGTAAATACAGTGGGTTCGAATTGGTGAATTCAGGTCCCAACAATGCTTGAGTTTACATTACGCATTTACATTGTGTATTAAATTCTGCATTTACTTTCTCGCAATTTACATTCAAACAATTTGGATTTGCCTCCCCTCCTTGTACATGCTTTTGCTTCTTATGCTAAGGATGATGATTGATGGTTGAATCTTTTTCAAATCATATCCCCATCATCTAGGCAAATCTTTGTGTTTTTCTTGAGGAAAGTTGATTTTGAGTTCTTAAGTGAGTGATTCTTGTGAATCACGTTTCCATAAGTTTTGACTTGAGTTCTTGCTCGCTATGATATGTGGGTAGCTATCCAAGATCATCTTGATCATCAAAAACTCACGAACAAGTCTTAGATTAAGTTCTTGAACTTTTCGTAAACTTGGTATGTTCTCTCTTCTAAGGGAAAAAGGATAGAACTTTGATGTCAATCCTTGAGATTGAAGGTTAGAACAAGTTACTGATATCCTTAGGATCACATCTACCAAGTTTTGTGAAGTTTTGTCTATCTGATCAAAAAATTCCTTAAAATTTGCTTTTGACATGGGCTGTTTTTTAGAACTGTTCTTCAGCTGTTCTTGAGCCCGGTGCTACCAAACTTCCAGCGGTAGCACCAGCCTGGCAGAACAACTGTCTCTATTGTTTTGCCTCCTTTTGCGGATTTTCATTGTGGGCTTGTTTGGAGTATTTTGAGTGGAAATTTTTTTTTGGGATCATTCACCCCCCTCTGATCGCCATCTCGGTCCTTCACGACACTAGAAGATCAAATCAAAGAATGTCAGAAGAATGATGAAAACATTAATAGAATAAAGTCCAAGAAGGAGGAAGGCTTAGCTGAGAATTTTACTTTGGATGAATAGGGAATGATGTGGTTCAATGGTCGAATCTGTGTACCTAATAAGAAAGAGCTTAAGCAATTGATTCTTGAGGAGGCCCATGATTCAAAGTATTCAATTCATCTAGGTAGTGCTAAGATGTATCAAAATCTTAAGGAAAGATTTTGATGGCCTAATATGAAGCGTGAAGTTGCTAAGCATGTTGCTTTGTGTGATGTGTATCAGAGAGTGAAGGCAACGCATCAGAGACCTGCTGGTTTGTTACAACCATTGCAAATTCCTGAATGGAAGTGGGAGGAAATCGGTATAGATTTTATTACTGGATTGCCTAGAATTTATGATTCCATATGGGTCATCGTTGATCGTTTGACCAAAATTGCCCATTTCATATCTGTCAAGGCTACTTACTCAGGAGATCATTTAGTAGAGTCATATATGTCAAGGATTGTCTATTTGCATGCAGTGCTCAAGAAGATAGTGTCAGATAGAGGTACCCAATTTATCTTGAGATTTTGGAATAAGTTACATGAAGCAATGGGAATGAGTTTGAATTTTAGTACAGCGTATCATCTGCAGACAAATGGTTAGACTGAGGGAGTCAATCAAATTATGGAGGATATGCTAAGAGCTTGTGCATTGTCTTATGCTACCTCATAGGATAAGTGTTTTCCATATGTAGAGTTTAGCTATAACAACAGTTACCAGACCAGTTTGCAAATATCACAATTTGAGGCTTTATATAGTCATGCCTGTTGTACTCCATTGAATTGGAGAGAGTGTTTGGTGTTTGGACCTAATATTCTTAAGGAAGCCGAGGAGCAAATTGTTATAATCAGAGAGAGGATGAAAGTAGCTTAGTCGAGAAAGAAAAGCTACGTTGATAATCGTCATCGTGAGTTAAGCTTTGAGCTAGATGAGTTCATGTATCTCAGAGTCACACCTATTAAAGAAGTCAAAAGGTTTCATGCTATAAGGAAGTTTGCACCAAGATATGTTGGTATATTCAAGATCTTGAGCCATTGAGAGGTTGCTTATCAGTTAGAGTTATCGCAGTTGTTAACAGAAGTGCATGATGTGTTTCATGTGTCACAGCTTAAGAAGTGTCTCAGAGTGCCAACAGAGTAGACACTGTTAGAAGCAATTGAACTGTAGGAAGATTTGACTTACAAGGAGAAACCGATCAAGATTTTGGATGTTATGGAGCACAAAACTAGAAATAAATCAACTCGCTTTTACAGGGTTCAATCGAGTAACCATTCAGAAGGAGAAGCTACTTGGGAGTGTCAGGAGGACCTGAAGATGGAGTTTCCTAACCTGTTTCTCTAGTTAGACCTAAATCTTAGAGTCGAGATTCTGTTAAGGGGGGAGGTTCATAATATCTCAAAATTTGGCTCAAAATAATATTGTACTGAGATTTGTGCATTGTGTGAATTTTCTAAATTTTTAGAAATTTCTAGAATTTATTTGGAATTTGTTATGTATTTTTTAATTATGTTTTTTTGGATATTATTTTATTATATGAAAATTTTAAATAAAGTTTTATCAAAAATATTTTTATTTGACTTCCAAATATCTCAAAATATTTTTTGGAATTTTCCTAGAATTTTTCTATGTTTTTTGTTATTTTATTTGGCAATGTTTATATTCTATAATTGTTTTATATGGGAAACCCTTATAAACGTGTGAACTATATTGGTCCAAAATTTTAGTAGACCAGTTCATGTCAGCCTAGTTTCCCCGTGGCCCAATAATGGGAACCCTAGAATCTAGATCGTCTGATCGTTGTTGTGCGGTTTGGATTGAATCGGATATGTGGATTGACGTTGGCCATTGATCTCCAAGTGCGGCTTTGATTGAACCGCTTGAAGAGAAACCCTAGGGGGAAAACCGATCATTGGATGCTGTGGAGAAGTAGGATTAATCCATGCCATGCTGTATTGTGAACACATGTTGCACTGCCATGTGTACAGTTGTGATCTTGCCACGTCTTGTGCGCTGTGAGCCATCGATTATCGACGCATGGACGACCAAGATGGCACCTCATCCTGCTGTTGTGTCCATGTAAAACTCTGCCACCACCATATTCATTGTGGTCTCTAGCCCAAGCATGCCTTCCAAGGGCCATAAAAGTGGTGTTAGGACCCATAGCATGATCCCCATCTCTCGCCGCTTGATCTGCCCTAGGTCTTGATGTTAGTGCTTTTGTGGTACAAAGTTGGGATCTCCTCAGAGTCATTGGCCGTGTCGCCATTGTTCTTCATGAGAATCCATAGTCGTCAGGTCGTGTCCTCCGCAGTGGAGCTGAGATCTGGGTTGGTTGCGCTGTGCTGCTTTGGACCGTGAGGTTTGTGCTGGGTTTTGCTACCATTATCTAGATCATGCTTTGTCTTCCTCGGGTTTGGTGGGAGCACCATCGTTCGACCTTGCCAACAGTAGCTAGAAGATTGTGTCGATGTGGACATGAAGGAACGAGCTGTCCTAGAGGGGGGTGAATAGGCAACTTTTGCAAATTTTAACTTCTTAGTTACAATTTACTATTTTCTTTAAGTGAATAACTCAGTACAATATATAACAAAAATAAAATGCAAACAAAGATAACAGCGAAAGCAGCAAAATGAAGTAAAGCACAAATGAGACAGAGATTTATCCTGTGGTTCAGAGCCTTTCTCCTACTCCACGTTGAAGCACTTCTTCCGAAGTATTGCTTCTCCAAAGCTAGTTGCAGTAGCTCTGGTGATCACTTAGGAAGCTCTTTCACCACTCTAGTGAGGTGAGCTTCAAACCCTTCACAACTAAAGTGGCTTTCACAATCTTCTTTGGATAGGTTACACTTTTCACTTCCTCCAAGCTGTCTAGGATCACTAAGATCCAAGAGTAATAAACGTTGCACAAGTTCTGTCTCTTGGCTCTCTTGCAAATCACACTGCTAGACTCAAGCTTGGAGCTAGAACACTTAGGATTGTTGAGGATTTTTATTTTGAGAGCGAAGCACAAACTCCTTTTGAGAATGAGAGCACTTTTGAATGCTAAAATGTCAAGGAGTTCATGAAGTTCTGTGGTAGATGGCTCAGGAATTGCTTATATAGCCGTTACACCTACCACTGTAGCCGTTGGACGTGTTAGAAGATCAAAAATATACATTTACAATGGACTAAGCAACATGACTTAGTGATACTGATCATGTGTATCACAGACCAATTTAAGACATTTACGACGGACCAAAAAATTTGGTCCGTCATACATGGGAGTTTCAGAGAGTTTAGTCCGGCAAAGGAATGAGTGAGTTACATGTATGCTGGACCAAATTATTTGGTCCGTCATACATGGGAATTTCTGAGATCAGTAGCCAAGGACCTTTTTGACATAAAATAAGTTTATCCAAGAGATTTGCTATAGCAACGGACTAAACTTTTAAACAAGAAGATTTGGTCCGTCAACAAAGGAAAATCCTTCGAATAAGAATGTATATCTATCTATGGATTTAATAAATAAAACTCCAAGGTTTGGTCCGGCAGAAAGGCTTATAATCTGAATGAGTACCGAACTATAAAGTTTGGTCCGCCATAGATAGAAATTGGAGAAGTTTTTGGTCTGTCGAAGGAATATGACTTTATATGTATGCTAGACCAAAAACTTTGGTCCGTCATATATGGAAGATTGAGAAACTTTGGTCTTGCAGAAAGAGCGTGAACTTATATGTACCACGGACCAAAACATTTGGTCCGTCGTAGATAGAAAAACACTTGGTTGCAAGATTTCTTCAAGGAATTTTCACCACGGACTAAAGTATGTGAGAATAAGAAGTTTGGTCCGATGTGAATAGATACCTTGATAGGAATTTTGGCAAGGAAGATTTTCAATACTGGACTAAAGGAGCTTTTGTCTAAAAAAGGATTTTGGCTATGTATGCAACAGACTTAAGAAATGGATAGCTAAATTTTAGTCCATCGCATATTTAGACTTTAGAATGAAGAAGGATTTTGATTCAAAGAGCAATGACTAAGAGTTTTTAACTCCAAGCAATCTAATTTTGTCTTTGCCTTATGATCTAATCTACCAACTTGTGCAAAGTCCCCCTTTATAGTACAGCCAAACAGAAAATAATCCTAGCTATTTGACTTGAATCAACTCCCAAGCCATAAACTAGTAACAGAACACCTTAATCTTGTTAGTCCAACTTGCTTCATCATTGATTTCAGCACATGCTCTTCAAAGCTTAAGCATTATTAACTTAGTCATCAACACCAAAACTATAATAAAACATGATAATGAAAATTGAGGGGGCCTAGATGCTATCAATCTCCCCCTTTTTAGTGATTGATGACAACATACCTTTTCAGTTAATAATATCTCATACATTCTGCAAAACAGAGTTAGCTTGACAGAATATTATGCAGAAGTTATAGATATATGTGCTCCCCCTTAATGAATGCATGATCTAAACTTTGACAGTTATGATATTTTAGGACTATATTAGATACTTAAAATTCATTATTTTTAATTTTTCTCATTAATAACTAGAGGTCAGATCAAAAAGAGTTATAATAAGTATAAGAGCACAACTTACAAAGGACAAAGTACAATATCAGAATATCAAAGCATTGCTTAAAAGGGCAAATTTTTAATGAGAAATGAGCCAGCAAACAACCAATAACACCAACAAGAAAATATCAGTATAAGTATCAGAGCACAAATAAACCATATAAAGATCAGATACCAATAGTGCCAAAACATTAGATACTATCTTAGGAATTACAATAATAGCCTTAACAGACTTGTCCAACCTACAGAATCTAGGAATATTCTCCCCCTTTGGCATCAATTGCCAAAAAGAGTCCTACTTGCGCCGAGAAAAGGTCCTTTTGAGCTGACCAAGAACTGAGCTCTTCCTAGGAGGGGAAACAATCTGATCATCATCTGCTTCTGATTTTTCTTGAGCTTGAGTACTTGGCACTTGGGTCATGGCTTGATCATGCCAGCTCAGATAACCTGGTTCGCCCAGTTGAATGGTCAAATTATGAAGATCAGACTACATTTTGTTCAAGGACTCATTTAAGGTATCTGTTTCTGCGAGGATCTGACTCATACAATCAATGCAATTTCGTGCCAGTTTTGTATGGTCTAGAAGGGCATCCTCAGTAAAGTCCATGAGATGGTCTAGATTTTGTCTGATCCATGTCTGATTACTCCTATTTGATGTGCTTGCAGCCTCAACTTGATTTAACAGACTCTTGTGATGTTTATCAATTTTCTGATTCATGTCATACAGTCTGTCCTTTAACAGATCCTGATTGTTACCAAGCTGTGTAACCCAGTTTCTTAAGTCCCATTGATTGCTCCTGAGAAAATCAAATCTGGTGAAGGCTTCATTTCTGAAATTTGCTTGCTCTTCATAGTGTTTTCTCATCTGCTCTTGAACTTGTTCATTGTATAGTTGAAGAACCCTCATCTGTTCTTCATGTCTTTGAGCTGCCATTACTTGATCTTCCATGTATTTTTTCTTGAAATCCTCTTTGGTCAGCATAATATTGTTGCTCAAAAGAGGTGAACCATGAAGGTTGAGGCTCAAAGGTATTTTTTGGAGCCTGAAATGTACCTCCCTGTGCTTGTTCAGTATACATAGGAGGATGTGAAGAAGGTTGCTGAAAGTCAAATAGATTCTGCCATCCAGGGAAAGTATCTCTCTGATCATGCTTAGGATGTACAACATATGTTGGATAATTAGACTCATATCCTTGTGGCATACCAGACCCTCCTGCCTCAAAATCATTTGCAGCAGGTCTTAATCCTTGATCTTCCATGAATCTTGCGGCAGCAGCCAACTCTTGAAGATGGTGAATTTACTGTTCTTCAGATAGTTTGCATATCTTGACTGTTTGATATAACTTGAGTTGCTGCATCATCCTCATAGGCTTGCTTCTGAGCACTCCATGAACATTCTCCAATCACTTCAGTTTGCTCATCTTGCTCATGAACATCTCTAATTTCAACAGCTGGAACATCAGTGTATGGTCTTGGAGAATATGCAGATTTATTATGACTTAAGGCTTTGTTTTTGCTGCCACTTTGAGCACTAGGCTCTCTGTCATTTCCTGATTGACTCTTATTTCCACTGTGATGGCTATCCTGAGCTTGAGAGGGAGGAGACAAGTGACTGTGGCTGTAATTTGCATTCCTCAGAGCTACTGAGATTTCATTTGAGTGTTGACTACCATTGAAGTAGTGACTGTCATAAGAAGGATGATTGCTATAGGAGGGCATATGGCTTCCATAAGATTGATGATTGTAGCTTCCACTAACACTGTTGTTATTATGTTCATCTTCATTTTCTGCACTTGAATCATCTTCATCTGTGGAACCATACTCATGCACTACTTCCATGCTCGGTAGATTGCCTTCCTCTTTCTAATGAGGTTGAGCTTGTTCTTCCTCTTTATTAGGTTGATTTGATTGCAAGCCTTGGAGAAAACTTGAAATCCTTAAACTTTGTCCAGTTGATTTGTGCATATTATACTTCTTTGGAAAGCACTTGAATTCCCTATTTAAATCATCTTGGGATATGATACCCTGTGCTAAAAGTACCTGAGTGATCTGTTGAGCAAATGGTAGAGGGCTGCCCATCTTTCTGTAGATAGCTTCTTCCATTTCTCCAAGAATGTAATCAACTAGATTTATGGGTTGCCTTGACAAAATCAGATGCAGTAGCCAAGCAAGAGTAGGGGTCACACCTTCTTTGTATCCAGACTTCAGGAATATTGTGTGCCTTAGTATCAACAAGAGTACTTTTGCTTCTTCTGAAAGACATGAAACCCTGTTGGGATTGAAATCTGCTCCATTGATATCTCTGTATATGTGTGCAGACACATGAAGATCAAGCATATCCCCAACACATCTCCATCTTTGACAAGGAAACATCTTTTCATGAACTCTTGTCCTATTGAGCAATGGACACGAAGCACCAATTGCTGATTCAATCTGAGGAGATCTGACTTTTCTGATCTTTCCATTAATCGTGAACATAATATATTTTCTCTGTTTGTTCACTAAAAGAGATGCATAGAACTCTAAGGTTCTTGAAACACTCCAAGGAATTGTTTTATTTGACATGAGATAGGTCAATCCAGGAGTTGAGTTTATACAATCAAAAAGCCTTGTGGAGCCAGTGATGGAGTTGACTTGGTCCCAATCCACATACTGATGATTTGATAATGCTGAAACAATTTTTCCTTTTCCATCCCTCTTGTTCAGATATCCATTGTATATATTTTTGTGAAGCATAGTTATGAAGTTCTCTCCTAGGGCTGGCCTGGAGTCAGGAAACCATGTCCTTTCATTTACTAGCCTTACAGACCTTAACTTTTTCCCACCAAGAACAGCTAGTTCATCACTTCTCAACATATCAACCTCATCGTGCAACTCAGTGTTTTCTGAGGATGATTCTTTGTCAGGCTCATAGTCATTGTCTTTTGAAGATGAGTCTGATTCAGCAATTTTCTTGTCCTTTCTTTTCAATGGGTGAGAAGTGACCACCTTTTTATTGATTCTACCAGCAGTGTGAGTGTCTTGAATATAAACTGGACCTTGTGGGTGTCTAGGTAAAGATATGCCAGGTGAGCTAGGTGTTTTCTGCTTCTTTTTCTCTTTCACCTTTTCTATGATTTTCTCAATCAGCCCCCTCTTATCCGGGTTCTCACTACTACAGAAATGATTTTCCTAGACACCAAGGATTTCTTTCCATAGGCGGATTAAAAGGAGAGCCGCCTCAAATGACTGCGGGCGGTCCTTGGGGTTAAGAACCGCCTGTGTAAAGGTATCTTCACAGGCGGCTCTCTGTAATACTGCAAAGCCTCGCTCCGATTTTGGACTTTCCTCCGTGTGATCTAGGGCTTGTCTGGCAGGTAATGTCAGGGGTGGCTGGCCCATTTGTTAGTGTTAGGGTTAGGGTTTTAGGAGGGGGAGGGGTTTTTCTGGAATTTCCCCTCCTCACTTACCTTTTCCACCTAACCTCATCTCCTTTCTTTTGTGTGGCTATCATTCTTTCTTGGGGCCAGATATTTTCCCTAGCCAGCCGAGTGCTCCTCCAGCCGAGTTCCTCCCGTCTTGACCTCCGTGTTCTTCCTCCCTTTTTCTTGGTTCTTTGCTTCCGGTCTTGGCGCCTCTAGCCCCAACCGACCGGCCGCCTACTCCAGCTCCCAGCTGGTGCCGCCTCCATCGCCTGCAGAGCTCCCCTTGATCCCAAATTAAGCAAGCAGACTGGCCGGCGGCAGAAGCGCCACAGCTTCTCCTTGCTCCGGCATCGCCCTTTGCCATCCCTGGCCGACGTCTTCTCTTCAGCTCGGCCAGCTCCTCCCAGCCGAAGCAACAACACCAGCCGGCAGCAGCGGTGCCCATGGCTTTCCCCTGGCCTTCCCCTGCTGGTCGGCGTTGAGGCTCACTCTTGCAGCAGGCCGGCGAGTTCCATCTCCTCCCAAGGCCATCGCCATCCCTCCCCCACAGCCGGCACCTCCCCCTCCTTCCTCTCCCTTTGTGTGGTAAGTGGAGGTGAGGTACTAGTGTGGATGAACTGTTGTAGACAAGGTGTTTGATGAAATGTGTACATGCATCTTTCTGTGATTAGATGATACAAATTCTAGGAGTTTCATTTCTGTGCATGCACTGAAGTCTTGAACGATCTTGATCTTGATATTGAGATTTGGTCCTAAATGTGCTTTGATTCCATAGAAATAAATGGGTATGTGTTCCCTCTGGGTCGACCAATTACTTATGTATGCTTGCTATGCGATACAGTGATTTGAGCATACAAGATTGAGAGATGGACTGGAAACACAAGAGTCAATGTATTGCTAAATTTATGTACATACCTAATTATCAATGACTGTTGTTCTATATGTTGCCTACGAAGTCGCTATGTAATGAGTATAAGCTATAACCTTGTTTTAGAATACACTCTTATGCTTTGATAATATGATGTGTCTGTTTACAACCTCCAGTTATTGGACATCCTTAGTTTGTTGAATCCCAGCCAACTGATTTGATTGTTTTGATGTCTTCTATTTTGTTGATGGAATTATTGGAGTCTTGCATAGATGGGCAGTCTAGATGGCCTCATACGTATACCAGAATTCTTGGTTTAGCTAGTGTTAAGGTAAAAATGTGTGTGTGGTTTCTGGAATTTACTTGCACATGAACCACATTTTGACCTTCAGTGCAATGTGACTAATACAGGTGCTCGTATTGCCGAATTTTGTGTGTATGAATAAGCACGTTTGGATGAGATTGTCAATCAAGAATTTATGTGTGTATCGGTGTATGATATCACATAAGGAATTTCCTGAAGATGCAACATTTTATTTTATTTTATTTTATGCATTATTCAAATGTGTTGGCATTCTGTGTAGTCAGTGATTATGGACCAATAGCGTTTATCTTTTTGTGAACCGTGTTGAGTGTTTAGTTATGCATATTGCTTATTTGCAGGGAAGATTCTGTCAGGAGTGGCCTCAACCGTATGCCACTCCATTCCTCGTCGGTAAAAGGCAAGTGCATTCCCTAGATTGTGACTAGGAGGATTAATCGATTGTTTGCTCTAGCGTACGTAATTGCCGATGAATTCGCAAGAGGTATGCTTTGCTTGAATATAGCTAGAAGGTGCTTCATCTTATGAAAATGTTTATAATGGTTAAAAGGTTAAGGAAGGGATGCAAGAACACAGTGTTGTCGAGTGTGGATATGTGTTCATATGTGGTGCTTCTTAATTTAATTGTTACTCTGTTAATTAGATGAACTCTAATTGAGACCGAGTTTTTAGTAAGGTTGATTATAGCGAGTATGTTGTTTGAGTGATTGGGGCTAACATGAGTTTGGTTCCAACGGTTAAGTCATTTATAAAGATAGTATATGTGAGCATCTAATTGCAAGTGTATTGTGTGAACATGGCTCAGGGCCGTAGGATGTAGTTGCATGACAGAAACGCTATGAGTTGCCATGTCTTATGGTTGAATCTGATTTTACTAGTATCGCTGGTGATTTCTGAATGTGAGAATTGGCTGTGTATGTATATGGCATGTTAGTGTTGGCATTGAATGAAAAGTTGCATTGCATTCATGAAAATTGCATTTGTGCATTCATAATGGAAGAGGCGACCCATTCTGATGCGGGCCTCTGTGTTCACACGTAGTGAACACGAAAGTCCTATCTCGTAGTCTCATTCATCGAGGTGAATGGGAGCGAGACAGTAAGAGTAGGCACCTTCCATCTACGGGATGGAAGGGACGTGAGGGTGCACACCGACGGGTGGGCACTTTCAGCGATCTGATGCGTGCATGGAAATGAGCATTCATGTGCATTGCATCTTTAATAATGAGTGTTGTGGTAAATGGTGTGTCATATGGGTGGTGACTATGGTAATTGAAGGTTGAGTCGTGGACTCAACCCAAAAGGGGAGATTGAATTGAATTGAAGAATTAGCGCATTTCTTTTCTTTTCTTTGCCTTGCTAATTATGTTGTATGAATATCGTGGAGTGAAGTTGAATTTTGAACTCAAATGCAAGTGATGAAAATGTTTTGAGTTGATAAAAGGGGTAGTTGAGTTGGGAGACGTTGTGACTTAGAGAAAGTAATGCTTCGTTGGCGTTGAATGGGTTTATTATCAAGTTGATGTCGTGATTGCGGAAATTTTCTTGTATAGTCAAGTTATTGCTCTAAATGAGTATAAAAACGTATCGTCCGGATGTTGCTTCATTTGTCTTCCTTGTTTTTATAGTCAAGTTCTTGTTTTACTTATGATAATTGGAATTGTTACTCTCGTGTGCTTTGCTGAGTCATCGACTCACGCTTGTTTGTTGTGTTGTTGCAGGTGCATTGAACCCGACATGCATGGGGGGAGTAGTAGCACAAGCACGTTTGCATGAAACCATTTAATCGATTTGTAAAGTCTGGTTGTATTGATTATGGTTGTAATATGTCATTCGTCGTGGTGTAGTTATTAAACTCTGTTGGATGTGTTATTAATTAACTAAGGACCTGCTAGAATGATATCGTAACTGCAAAACTTTTCTGTCTGCTGAGTGGATGTCCTACTTTCTAGAGAGGTCATGCCGAAATTTTGTAAATTTCGGTGGCTTAATTTTAAGCCGGTTTTAAAAGTTTTAGAGGGTTGGTAGCATCCGTGGCGTGTTTGGCGTCGGGGTGTTACACTCTCGTAAGAAACCGCCTGCGAAAATATTGATCTCTTCACAGGCGGCGCCCTTTAGATGCCGCCTGTGGAAACTATGCTCTTCCCAGGCGGCTCTCTTAACGAACCGCTTGGGGAAATTGCGATCTTTACACAGGCGGCTTTCTTCTGGCCGCATGCGAAATCGCGCTTTCCAAAGCAGATGCGTTAAACAAGCCATTTAGTTAATTATATTGATGGCCTAATTAATTAAGGAACCCCCTGTGGTGATGTTCAGGTCTTTAAAGGCGTAGTTCTTAAACAAACCGCCTGTCCAAATTTTGTAAATGCTTGTCTGCATATCTTGTGATGAAGGAGATGCCGGTATGCGTTTTCATGTACGTACCGGATCATCCTTTGTTCTACAATACCTGCAAAACACAGAAATCCAACGTCCAGGCAATACGCCGGTATGAGTTTTTATTGATGTACCGGATCATCTGTTATGTTGCAACAGCGGCACTACACAGAGAAATCTAACGTCTAGAAAATACTCCTGTATGGTTCTTTTGTCCGTTGACGGATCATCCGGTAGTCCTGTTTTGCTCGATCGTTATTATTTTTCTGCAGGCCGTTGTCTTAGAGAGCCATTTGTGGAAACTTCGCTTTAAAACTCCGAACAGATCGTTCTCTGCGGCAGTTCCAGGCGGCCCCAAAATTGTGAAAACAAGGGGGGAGGTTTTGAACTTGAAATCCTTGGAATAGTTAATTCTCTAAGGTAAGAGCATCTCATTCCTGACATTTGTAGATGTTTCATACTTGTTTAAATTGTGTAATTTCGGTTTATATCTTGTGGAGAGGAAGATGTAGTGTAGATAGAATGTGCATGGGAGAGGGGTTGAAGCCCTCACCTTCTAGATCTATAGACAGATCTTGTATCCCTCCCTCTCTCTAGAGGGAGAGAGCAGTCCCCCTCTCTAGATCTAGAGGGAGAGAACCCGACCTCCCCTCTCTAGAGGGAGAGGACCTTACATTCTTTCGTGATTTTAATAAAATCATTTTATAGTATTTAACTTAGGGTTCTCTTGTTAAAGTTCTGAAAGACCATGTGGAGGTCTATCCTTGTGTGTGATGAGTAATTGACAAGAGTTGAGGTTGGTTTGATATGAAATTGAGTTTGATTTGAATTGGATTTTCGGTATGAAGCAATTTGAGTGTTGGTTGCTTTTCCTAGTGCTACCCGCGTGGGGCGGTAGCATCGGACCATTGAGAGTAATTATGAATGATTAATGATTTTGGGATAATCATTGAATATATTTGTGGGCATTGCTATGTGAAAGGTTTTCCTTGTCTTTGATGGTTGCAGGGCGACGGTGCTAGGTCATGGTGAGGCGGAGGATGATCGGCACTAGGCGAGGAGCGTCGGAGGTCCAGACGGTCGGGAGATCGCCGGAAGATGATCGGAGACGGAGTCCGGGCAAGTCAAGAAGACAAGGAAAGGAGATGATGCTAGCTAGATGCCGCGTGGGTCAATGAGGGCCGTTGGATTGCGGTCTAGTTGATAGGTTAGCGGGTCTAGGTAGTATGCTTTGAAAACCGTGCAAGAAAACCCGGTATGTGTGTGGGTTTTGGGTTAGCCCTTGCATGGCTGTGTGAGTGGGTCAATCCTAGCCCTTAGATGAGTGTCCTAGGGTTGAGGGACTCATCCAAGGGTGGTAGGTGGCCCAAGAGTAGTATAAATAGGGGTGGAGGGGTGGCCTCCTCCTCTTGAAGGTTTGAGTTGCTCCTTTGAGCTTTGCCCACATGAAGTGAGGCTTTGTAAACCTTCCCACCAGAAATACAAAGAAATTTCTTTGCATCATTGTGAATTTAAATTCCGCATTTACATTATGTCTTTACTTTACATAATTTAAATTCAGCATTTACATTACGCATTTACTTTCCCGCAATCTATATTCATGCAATTTGGATTTGCCTCCCCTCCTTCTAAATGCTGATCTTGGATGTTTTGAGTGTGTTCATATGGTTTTACATCTCTTTTGCACTCTTTGATTGAGTAGAGATCATCTCTTCTTTCAAGTTCCAGTTCTGTCCAGAACTTGTTCTTCGCGCAGCAGTTAGTCTTTGATTTTTAGAAAAATCTAGAAAAATCCTTCTGGAGTGATTCTTATTGGAGATTGTGCGGGACTCCTATACCCATCTTTAGAAAAAGTTTGGAGTCCACTGGTTTCACCGTTTGGGTGCTATGAAGTGAAAACCGAGCCCCAAATTTTCTGCCCGATGTTTCTGACTGTCTGTGTTCATAGATTTATGATGATTTTTCTACTTTGCTTTTTGATCTGAATTTTGGTGGAGAGCTTCATGACTCATCTGCTCATAGGGAGAAAATTTCTCACAATTTTGTGAGCAGCAGAAACCCACCAACCTCCTGTTCAAATTAAAGACAGATTCTGGAAATATCTGCTTTTGCTTTTCTAAAAGAGACTTTTGTGTTTTGGCTTGATCTCTTTTAGAAAAGAAGTATTTGAATTGATTCCTCTTTCTTTTGGACACTTGACAACCAGGATTATGATTGAAAAATCCTCACATATTTTATGGATAATATCCATGTAAGCTAGGGATGCACATAGTTGTCTAGTCGTTCGGTTTTTATGGTTTCACGATTTCCTTTGCGCGATCTTTTCTCGGTTTTAGTTGGAGTATTTTGGGGAAAATTTATTTGCGACCATTCACCCCCCCTCTGTTCGCCATCTCGATCCTTCAATTGGTATCGAGCGGTTTTGCTCTTCCATAGATCTTGACCGGTCTCAAGAGCCATGGCGACGGACAAATATTCCACCAAGCCTCCAATTTTTTCTCGGTGTTGATTTTCTTTTTGGAAATCCGGATGGAGTCATACATCATCGCCAGGCTTCTGATATGGCGAAGGTGAAGCTCCCATATGAGGTTCTGGCGATGAGAACGCCACGGCGGCAATATGGTCGACGTTGAGGCAAATGCTAAGGCGAGGAACATTCTCATACAGGACTCACCAAGATGAGTATGATCGGTTTTCACCTTCGCTCCGCCCACGAGATTTGGGTAACCCTCGATGCTTACCATGAGGGCACTACTCAAATCAAGACCGTGAGGCAGATCGATTCAAGCGAGTACAACAAATTTGAACAACGCTACCGGTGAGAGTCTCGATGAGTGCTTTGGTCGGTTTACCAAGATTTTGAGTGACCTCCGAGCGATCGGTTGTATATACTGACTCGGACAATGCTCGGCATTTCTTGACCGCTTTTCGACCTTCGGGTTTGGGAGATGATGGTGACCACCATCAAGGACACCATCGATCTGTCGACTCGACTCTTGACGGGCTTTATTCCGCCTCAAGACTCATGAGATTGATGTCGTCTCTCGGAAGACGAAATCTCAATCGATGGCTTTGGTCACCGATCCCATTGGGTCCTCTTCTGGATTTTCTCTTGACTTTGCTTCGGTTTTTCTCTCTCGCTCTTTGCGATGTAGCGATGAAATTCGGAACAATTTCGGAAAATGAGCTTGCTCTTGTCGCTCGAAAATTTTCCAATATTTACAAGAGAGTGAGAGAGAGGAAGAGAGGTGGCATGATCACCTGCTTCGAGTGTGGTGGCCCCAACCACATTCGAGCGAACTGCCCCAAGCTGGAGAAGGGCAAGAACGACGTCAGCGGTTTGGGCAAGAACGACTACACCGACAAGAACCGCAACAAGAAGCCTCTAGTTCGTGAACCGGCGCGCGAGAAGAAGTACCGCAACTTCTCCAAAAACAAGAAGCTCTTCCACCGCGTCCTCGCCGCCCTCGACGACATCAACCTCTCCGACACGGAGACATGGAGCGACGAAGGCGAGGATGATCCGCAAGAGAAGAAAGGCGGCGACGACTTCTCCGGCATGTGCTTCATGGCAGGCGCCATTGAAGTGAGCGACTCGAAATTTGTCTGGCGACACGGATGAGGTACCCACCTCACGACGAGTTAAATGATGCCTTCAGAATTAGGCAAGTTTCATGCTAAGGCTAGGTCGAGGTGTTCGAAGTTAGAGAAGGAGGTAGATAGATTGTCTCGGAGTTAGCTTCACTTAAATCATGTTCCTCCCGAGACTCGATAGTTGTACTCTCTGTGATGCTTTGCTTGAGGAGTTGGAGAACCTAAGGACCTGCATGATAGTGTGGTTTCGATCTTGATGCTCTTAGGTCGAAGGATGCTAGTACATGTTCTATTGATCCTATTCCTATTGATGATAGTTTTCTTCATACTCACACAACGCATCTTGTGAAAATTGCCCTAAGCTACTTGCTGAAATTGATGCCATGGGTTGTCACCTTAGGAAGCTTTACGCTAGAAATGATGAACTTGAATTGCATGCTTCTAAGGACCCAAATACTCATGTGAGGGTCAGAAGCAACTAAAATTGATAATGAAGCTTTGAATGCCAAGTGTGCGAACTTGCTAAGGACTTACTAGTTAAGTCGATAATGATTGCTTTCTCGTGTATTGGGGTTAAGGATGACGTGGATAAGGTCCACGCAGAGCTTAGAAAGAAGATAAAGGCCCAGTTGGTAGAATTAGAAATGCTTCTTGTGCTTCTGTGAGTCTCTCAAATTTGAGGCACCGTGTATAGGGAACAATATGCACGCGTTGTTCAATCCTCTTCTTCGGCTCTTCTTCTACTCCTTCCCTTGCTCTTCTTGTGCCTCTCTCTTAGGGAGTGTGAGTATCTCATGAGCACTCTTGAGAAATTTGTTGGAGGCAAGAAGAAGCTCAATCTCATTCTAGACCACCCAAGGTTAGCAGATTCAATCAAGGTCTAGGATTTGATTACTTGGAGCACGACGGCGCATCCGCCTTCAGTTAATGCGTGCTTCCAAGAGTGGTGAGATTGTGGTTGCTCCCACGGTGAGCACCACTGTTTAGGTCTCTTGGTGTGGTCCATGGGACTTCGACTGAAGGATGCTTCTCTGTTATACGCCTCTAACAAGGCAAAATACACATGCACCTTCAGAAGAAGGATGGTCACCTAGTAGATTTCTGTTTAGGACGCGCCAAGATCACCGGCGTGAGCGTGTTGCTGCTCTTAGGGGTATTCGTGGTCATCCCTGACTCGAGTGCTCCTAAGGCACGACCGCTTCTAGACAAGTTAGAGAGTCGCTTTGTTTTTGGGCAAGATCCAGACTCGGTTTTCATCTTGTTCAATCGAGTTTTAGTTCGGAGTTGCTCGTGGTCGGCTCTTTCCACCGTCCTCTTGATATTCCTCGCTTTTTCCCATCGAGGTAGATATCAGCGGCGTGAGGTGTTTTCGGTAGGAGATTTAGGCGACCTCATTGGGATGGTCCACCTTTGCACCACGGCGGGCCAAACCAAAGGATGACTCCTAGATCTTCCACTACAACCGCTTCTTCGATCTTGTTAGAGTTGAGCGTCGAGAGACACTAGAATCCAGTCTTCTTCTTTTGTGGCTGGTACTTTGAGGCGTCGTGTAATTCAGTATTGGGTTCCTAAGTCTTCACTTTATCCCAGTACTGAGTCTTCTCTTCTGACTTGATCAGGTTCGTCGGATGGGGAAGGGAGATGTTTGGATTGTTGACTCCGGTTGTTCTCGCCATATGACCGGAGATTCTCGTTGGTTCTCTTCCCTAGTCCGAGCCCCCGGTGATGAGTTGATCACCTTTGGGGATGCGTCTTCAGGTAGGGTCATTGCAAAAGGTACCATCTGCATTAATGAAAGTTTTATTCTTAAAGATGTTGTCTTAGTAAGTAAACTGCAATACAATCGCTTTACATTTCCTGACTTATCGATGACTCTTTCGAGGTAAGCTTCAAGAGTAATGCTTGTAGAATCCTCGATTCATCAGGAGAGTTAGTTTGCGGGATTTCTAGATTTGGGAGAGTCTTTCGTGCTGATTTTTCTGTTTCTTCTGGAGACTCTCTTCGGTGTTTGATTGCTTCTGAGTCCCGTGATCTCTCCTTCTGGCATAGGAGACTTGGTCACATTGGTTTTGATCATTTGACCAGAGTTAGCAGCCGCGATCTTATTCGTGGTTTGCCCAAACTCAAGATGGTCAAAGACTTAGTTTGCTCTCCCTGCCGACATGGCAAGATGGTTACTGCTTCTCATCCTCCAGTCACCGTAGTGATGACTGATGCACCAGGACAGCTTTTACACATGGACACTGTTGGTCCAGCTAGAGTGCAGTCAGCAGGAGGGAAGTGGTATGTCCTTGTCATTGTTGATGATTTTTCGAGGTATTCTTGGGTATTTTTCATGGCCTCGAAGGATGAGACTTTTTCTCACTTCAGGGGATTTGTTAGTAGAAATGGCGTAGTGGAAAGGAAGAATAGGACCTTGGTTGAGATGGCCAGGACGATGCTAGACGAGTACAGTACTCCTAGGAAGTTTTGGGCTAAGGCTATAGCTACTGCTTGTCATGTTTCCAATCGCGTTTTCTTGAGAGCACATTTGCATCGCACTTCTTATGAGTTGAGGTATGGGCGAAAGCCCAGTGTTTCTCATTTTCGCGTTTTTGGTTGCAAGTGTTTCATCTTGAAGTCCGTAACCTAGATAAGTTTGAGTCTCGTTCTTCGATGGTATTTTTCGGGTTACTCGACTTCTTCTCGTAGCTATAGGGTCCAGAGTTGTGATGCGAATAGGATCATAGAGTCCCGTGGCGTGACCTTTGATGAGGCTAGCCTGTGCTAGACCGATATTTCAGCTCTTCTTATCCCTCCGAGACCATCTTTGTAGAGGATGAGGATGATGGAGATGATGGTGTTCCACCTGATCCAGTCTCCTCTTCACCTGAGGTGCCTCCTGTTTCCATTTCTGCACCTCAGAAGATCACCTTTGCCTTCAGACTCTCCTTCAAAGTGGCTCTGTTCCTACCTCTTCTCCTCAAGAGGTAGAGGCCACTCGCTTCGGTCCTCCTCGCTACATTCAACGTTCTCATCCACCTGAGCAGATCATTGGTGATCTGTTTGAGCGGGTGACACGCTCAAAATCAGGCTTATCTTCTTTCTGCCTTCACTCTGCCTTTGTTGCCTCTTTTGAGCCAAAGGATGTTACTCATGCATTATCCGATGAATCATGGATTAATGCTATGCATGAGGAACTGGAAAACTTTGAGAGGAACAAAGTTTGGCAGCTTGTAGAGCCCCCATCTGGTCATAATGTCATTGGGACCAAGTGGGTGTTCAAAAACAAGCAGAGTGAGGATGGGGTTGTCGTTCGCAACAAGGCTAGACTAGTTGCACAGGGTTTCACTCAGGTTGAGGGTCTTGACTTTGAGGAGACCTTTGCCCCTGTAGCTAGACTAGAGGCTATTAGAATTCTGCTTGCATTTTCTGCATCCCAGGGCTTCAAGCTCTATCAAATGGATGTCAAGAGTGCATTTCTCAATGGCTTCATTGAGGAAGAGGTGTATGTCAAGCAACCTCCAGGATTTGAGAACCCCAAATACCCGAACCATGTCTACAAGCTTTCCAAAGCCTTGTATGGACTTAAGCAGGCCCCTAGAGCTTGGTATGAGAGGCTTAAGTCCTATCTTCTCAGTCATGGTTTCAAAATGGGTATAGTAGACAAAACTCTATTCATCAGACACCAGGATTCTCATTTCCTTCTCGTCCAGATTTATGTGGACGATATTATCTTTGGTGGCTCATCTCAGTCTCTTGTGTCTCATTTTTCTGAAGTGATGAGCACAGAATTTGAGATGAGTATGATGGGTGAGTTGAGCTACTTTCTTGGCTTCCAAATCAAGCAGACTCGGGAGGGTACTTTCCTACACCAAGGTAAGTACACTCGGGACCTCCTGAAACGGTTTGATATGTCTGATGGGAAGCCCGTGATGACTCCTATGGCCACCACTGCTGTCCTCGAGCCCGATGAGGATGGTGAGCCTGCTGATCAAAAGGAGTTTCGGAGCATGATTGGCTCTCTCTTGTATCTTACTGCCTCGCGGCCGGACATACACTTTGCTGTGTGTATGTGCGCTCGATTTCAGGCTTCTCCTCGCGTCTCTCATCGCCAGGCGGTGAAGCGCATCTTCAGGTACCTTCGAGCTACCATTGATTATGGTATTTGGTACTCTTCTTCTTCTTGTCTATCTCTTAGAGCCTTTTCTGATGCAGACTTTGTTGGCTATAAGGATAGATGGGAGAGCACTTCTGGCACTTGCCAATTCAATTGGCACTTCTCTTGTTTCTTGGTCTTCTAGGAAGCGATCCGAGTTGCACCCAATCACCGAGGCCGAGTATGTTGTTTGCAGCCGATTCTTTGTAGCTGTGTGCTCTGGATGAGATCGACCTTGCGGGACTTTGGGTTAGAGATAGAGAGTGTTCCACTTTTCTGTGATAACACTTCTGCTATTTGCATTGCCAAGAACCCAAGTCAAAGACTCCGGACCAAGCACATTGATATTAGATATCACTTCCTTAGAGACCATGTGGAGAAAGGAGACATAGTGCTTCAGCCAGTGAGAGTGACCACCGGTTGGCGATATCTTTACCAAGCCTTTGGATAGCTCTAGGTTTGTTGCCTTGAGGAGTGAGCTTGGAGTTGTGTGCCCTTACGGCTTATTGTGAGGGGAGCTGGTTTGTACTTTATGTATTATATGTATATATTTTCTTCCAGCTTTTTCCTTCTTTTGTCTTGTTACGGGTGCTATGGGTTTTATTTTCTAGAGTTACGAGTTCATTTCACCTAGACTTCGGCATGCCTCGGCATGGACCTCTCATCTTATGCTTTAGGATGCTATTCTCTTCTTCTTCTCGGTTGAGCTCACTCACGCCTTGTAGGTCTAGCAGTGTTGGGCCCCTGGTAGACAGGTCTGTGTTTGCTCTGGGCCGAGTTTGAGAGCTAGCTTTCCTTTGTCGATCATTAGGGAAGATGAGAGCGAGTTTGAGCTATAGTGTTCTCTATCATCTTTTCTATGCTCTATAGCTACCCGATTCATAGCTTGATTTCTTCCTCCATTCTCGTGTTTCGGCTTTAATTGAGTTCTTTTCAATCGCTCTTGAGGTTAATCTTGCTAATAACTCAATTTGAACCAGATTTGTGCTTAAAATGGAATCACATGTTGAGGGGGAGTTTAAGAATCTGTCTCATGCATTGCATATAGACTTGATTTTTCATTTTATGAGCTTTGTCTATTATGCAAATGATCCATGTTTCATTTTATACACCATGCTATATTATGAAGAAAATTACTTACTTAGATATGTCCAAGTTCATTTATCTTGCTAAGCTTACAAAAATTGAAAAATGAGCGTTAAAACAAAAACTTGATAAAACATGTTGCGTTTACTTGCTAAGTTTCCTCTCTAGTTGTATTTGCCATGATTTGTGAAATTCTGGAATTCTCTAGAGTCCCTATAGCAACTTGGATGAATCTTGTTTGATCCATACTTGAGTCCTTCACTAGCTTAACAATGAAAATACTAAAATGAAAAGTGAAGCAAAATTGACTCTTTTTGTGCAAGATCGACTCAACACCTCACATTCACAAGACGGCTTCTCATTGCACTTGAGATGAACTTGGAATGGGTTGTGTATGACCAAGATCATTCTCTTAAGAGTCCCTCTTGAGATGATCGATTATGGCTTGAGTCAATTACTTTAAACAATGCAAAAAACATACGTGGGTAAAGAATGCAAATAATGTCAAACATTTGCACCCCGCTATGTCTTTCAAAAGATTCAAAGAAAAATTTGCATACAAGAAAAAAAAAAAAGCTCAAGGACCTTGTGTGCACTTCTAGATTCTCCAAAGTGTTGAGTAGGTTGAACTCTAGGTTTTCCATTTGATCCTCTGAATGGCTTTGCTTCTAAGTTTTGAAACTCATGACAAGTTTTGCTCATGTTTGATCTTGCTAAAAATGACATGGTTTTAATTAAATCTTGCTAGCAAACTGTTTTATTTGCACTTGGACATGCCTTAGCTTTGTCTATTTTTGCCATAACGTAGCTTGGTGTCATAACTTGTCTTGTTGATCATATGGATAATCTTCAAAGCTCCTTAGACTGCATTACTTGCATAAAAACAACAAAAAAAGGGGGAGAAAAGAAAATGTCTTCTTGATGCCTATATTGCCAAAAGGGGGAGAACATGTAGAAAAGGCATCTTCAAAGGAAAAATTCTAATCCACGTTGGTTCTTATGATCTTTGTGACAATTGCAAACCTTTATGATCATAAGCATATTCGAGTGTTCCTTGTGAGTTTTATTGGATATTTTATTGGATATTTTAGAGCTTTTGTGGAAAACTTGATCTTTCTTTTATATTGCTCTAAAAATCTTTCTAGCCAACTTGGTCATGATATTATTTCCTTCTCTCTGGACCGAGTTTGGCTTTGCATTCAAATTGCTTTCTTCTTCTCCTTCAAACTCAAATTTATGCCTTTTCGGGTGTTTGTCAATATACTCATCAAGGGGGAGATTGAAAGACCATGTGGAGGTCTATCCTTGTGTGTGATGAGTAATTGACAAGAGTTGAGGTTGGTTTGATATGAAATTGAGTTTGATTTGAATTGGATTTTCGGTATGAAGCAATTTGAGTGTTGGTTGCTTTTCCTAGTGCTACCCGCGTGGGGCGGTAGCATCGGACCATTGAGAGTAATTATGAATGATTAATGATTTTGGGATAATCATTGAATATATTTGTGGGCATTGCTATGTGAAAGGTTTTCCTTGTCTTTGATGGTTGCAGGGCGACGGTGCTAGGTCATGGTGAGGCGGAGGATGATCGGCACTAGGCGAGGAGCGTCGGAGGTCCAGACGGTCGGGAGATCGCCGGAAGATGATCGGAGACGGAGTCCGGGCAAGTCAAGAAGACAAGGAAAGGAGATGATGCTAGCTAGATGCCGCGTGGATCAATGAGGGCTGTTGGATTGCGGTCTAGTTGATAGGTTAGCGGGTCTAGGTAGTATGCTTTGAAAACTGCAAGAAAACCCGGTATGTGTGTGGGTTTTGGGTTAGCCCTTGCATGGCTGTGTGAGTGGGTCAATCCTAGCCCTTAGATGAGTGTCCTAAGGTTGAGGGACTCATCCAAGGGTGGTAGGTGGCCCAAGAGTAGTATAAATAGGGGTGGAGGGGTGGCCTCCTCCTCTTGAAGGTTTGAGTTGCTCCTTTGAGCTTTGCCCACATGAAGTGAGGCTTTGTAAACCTTCCCACCAGAAATACAAAGAAATTTCTTTGCATCATTGTGAATTTAAATTCGCATTTACATTATGTCTTTACTTTACATAATTTAAATTCAGCATTTACATTACGCATTTACTTTCCATAATCTATATTCATGCAATTTGGATTTGCCTCCTCCTTCTAAATGCTGATCTTGGATGTTTTGAGTGTGTTCATATGGTTTTACATCTCTTTTGCACTCTTTGATTGAGTAGAGATCATCTCTTCTTTCAAGTTCCAGTTCTGTCCAGAACTTGTTCTTCGCGCAGCAGTTAGTCTTTGATTTTTAGAAAAATCTAGAAAAATCCTTCTGGAGTGATTCTTATTGGAGATTGTGTGGGACTCCTATACCCATCTTTAGAAAAAGTTTGGAGTCCACTGGTTTCACCGTTTGGGTGCTATGAAGTGAAAACCGAGCCCCAAATTTTCTGCCCGATGTTTCTGACTGTCTGTGTTCATAGATTTATGATGATTTTTCTACTTTGCTTTTTGATCTGAATTTTGGTGGAGAGCTTCATGACTCATCTGCTCATAGGGAGAAAATTTCTCACAATTTTGTGAGCAGCAGAAACCCACCAACCTCCTGTTCAAATTAAAGACAGATTCTGGAAATATCTGCTTTTGCTTTTCTAAAAGAGACTTTTGTGTTTTGGCTTGATCTCTTTTAGAAAAGAAGTATTTGAATTGATTCCTCTTTCTTTTGGATACTTGACAACCAGGATTATGATTGAAAAATCCCTCACATATTTTATGGATAATATCCATGTAAGCTAGGGATGCACATAGTTGTCTAGTCGTTCGGTTTTTATGGTTTCACGATTTCCCTTGCGCGATCTTTTCTCGGTTTTAGTTGGAGTATTTTGGGGGAAAATTTATTTGCGACCATTCACCCCCCCTCTGTTCGCCATCTCGATCCTTCAATTGGTATCAGAGCCGGTTTTGCTCTTCCATAGATCTTGACCGGTCTCAAGAGCCATGGCGACGGACAAATATTCCACCAAGCCTCCAATTTTTTCTGGTGTTGATTTTCTTTTTTGGAAATCCCGGATGGAGTCATACATCACGCCTAGGGCTTCCTGATATGGCAGAAGGTGAAGCTCCCATATGAGGTTCCTGCTGATGAGAACGTCACGGCCGCAATATGGTCGACGTTGAGGCAAATGCTAAGGCGAGAACATTCTCATACAGGACTCACCAGCGATGAGTATGATCGATTTTCACCTTCGCTCCGCCCACGAGATTTGGGTAACCTCGATGCTTACCATGAGGGCACTACTCAAATCAAGACCGTGAGGCAGATCGAGCCTCAAGCGAGTACAACAAATTTGAACAACGCTACCGGTGAGAGTCTCGATGAGTGCTTTGGTCGGTTTACTAAGATTTTGAGTGACCTCCGAGCGATCGGTTGTATATACCCCGACTCGGACAATGCTCGGCATTTCTTGACCGCACTTCGACCTTCGGGTTTGGGAGATGATGGTGACCACCATCAAGGACACCATCGATCTGTCGACTCGACTCTTGACGGGCTTTATTCCGCCTCAAGACTCATGAGATTGATGTCGTCTCTCGGAAGACGAAATCTCACCGATGGCTTTGGTCACCGATCCCATTGGGTCCTCTTCTCGATTTTCTCTTGACTTTGCTTCGGTTTTCTCTCTCGCTCTTTGCGATGTAAGCGATGAAATTCTGGAACAATTTCCAGAAAATGAGCTTGCTCTTGTCGCTCGAAAATTTTCCAATATTTACAAGAGAGTGAGAGAGAGGAAGAGAGGTGGCATGATCACCTGCTTCGAGTGTGGTGGCCCCAACCACATTCGAGCTTAACCGCCTAAGCCGGAGAAGGGCAAGAACGACGTCAGCGGTTTGGGCAAGAACGACTACACCGACAAGAACCGCAACAAGAAGCCTCCAGTTCGTGAACCGGCGCGCGAGAAGAAGTACCGCAACTTCTCCAAAAACAAGAAGCTCTTCCACCGCGTCCTCGCCGCCCTCGACGACATCAACCTCTCCGACACGGAGACATGGAGCGACGAAGGCGAGGATGATCCGCAAGAGAAGAAAGGCGGCGACGACTTCTCCGGCATGTGCTTCATGGCAGGCGCCATTGAAGTGAGCGACTCCGAGCTGTACAGCGACACGGATGAGGTACCCACCTACGACGAGTTAAATGATGCCTTCTGTAAATTAGGCAAGTTTCATGCTAAGGCTAGGTCGAGGTGTTCTGAGTTAGAGAAGGAGGTAGATAGATTGTCTCCGGAGTTAGCTTCACTTAAATCATGTTCCTCCCGAGACTCTGATAGTTGTACTCTCTGTGATGCTTTGCTTGAGGAGTTGGAGAACCTAAGGACCCTGCATGATAGTGTGGTTTCTGATCTTGATGCTCTTAGGTCGAAGGATGCTAGTACATGTTCTATTGATCCTATTCCTATTGATGATAGTTTTCTTCATACTCACACAACTGCATCTTGTGAAAATTGCCCTAAGCTACTTGCTGAAATTGATGCCATGGGTTGTCACCTTAGGAAGCTTTACGCTAGAAATGATGAACTTGAATTGCATGCTTCTAAGGACCCAAATACTCATGTGAGGGTCAGTAAGCAACTAAAATTGATAATGAAGCTTTGAATGCCAAGTGTGCGAACTTGCTAAGGACTTACTAGTTAAGTCGATAATGATTGCTTTCTGTGTATTGGGGTTAAGGATGACGTGGATAAGGTCCACGCAGAGCTTAGAAAGAAGATAAAGGCCCAGGTTGGTAGAATTAGAAATGCTTCTTGTGCTTCCTGTGAGTCTCTCAAATTTGAGGCAGCCGTGTATAGGGAACAATATGCACGCGTTGTTCAATCCTCTTCTTCGGCTCTTCTTCTACTCCTTCCCTTGCTCTTCTTGTGCCTCTCTCTTAGGGAGTGTGAGTATCTCATGAGCACTCTTGAGAAATTTGTTGGAGGCAAGAAGAAGCTCAATCTCATTCTAGACCACCCCAAGGTTAGCAGATTCAATCAAGGTCTAGGATTTGATTACTTGGAGCACGCACGGCGCATCCGCCTTCAGCTTGTAATGCGTGCTTCCAAGAGTGGTGAGATTGTGGTTGCTCCCACGGTGAGCACCACTGTTTTAGGTCTCGGGTGTGGTCCATGGGACTTCGACCGTATGATGCTTCTCTGCTTCCGCCTCTAACAAGGCAAAATACACATGCACCTTCAGAAGAAGGATGGTCACCTAGTAGATTTCTGCTTTAGACGCGCCAAGATCACCAGCGTGAGCGTGTTGCTGCTCTTAGGGGTATTCGTGGTCATCCCTGCACTGAAAGTGCTCCTAAGGCACGACCGCTTCTAGACAAGTTAGAGAGTCGCTTGTTTTTGGGCAGATCCAGACTCGGTTTTCATCTTTGCTCATCGAGTTTTAGTTCGAGTTGCTCGTGGTCGGGCTTTTCCACCGCCCTCTTGATATTCCTCGCTTTTTCCCATCGAGGTAGATATCAGCGGCGTGAGGTGTTTTCGGGTAGGAGATTTAGGCAGCCTCATTGGGATGGTCCAGCCTTTGCACCATGGCGGGCCAAACTAGTGACAGCTCCTAGATCTTCCACTACAGCTGCTTCTTCTGATCTTGTTAGAGTTGAGCGTCAGAGAGACACTAGAGTCCAGTCTTCTTCTTTTGTGGCTGGTACTTTGTGGCGTCGTGTAATTCAGTATTGGGTTCCTAAGTCTTCACTTTATCCCAAGATCGAGTCTTCTTCTCGACTTGATCAGTTCGCTTGGATGGGGAAGGAGATGTTTGGATTGTTGACTCCGGTTGTTCTCGCCATATGACCGGAGATTCTCGTTGGTTCTCTTCCCTAGTCCGAGCCCCCGGTGATGAGTTGATCACCTTTGGGGATGCGTCTTCAGGTAGGGTCATTGCAAAAGGTACCATCTGCATTAATGAAAGTTTTATTCTTAAAGATGTTGTCTTAGTAAGTAAACCGCAATACAATCGCTTTCGTTTCAATTTTATCGATGACTCTTTCGAGGTAAGCTTCAAGAGTAATGCTTGTAGAATCCTCGATTCATCGAGAGTTAGTTTATGGATTTCTAGATTTGGGAGAGTCTTTCGTGCTGATTTTTCTGCTTTCTTCCGAGACTCTCTTCGGTGTTTGATTGCTTCGAGTCCCGTGATCTCTCCTTCCGCATAGGAGACTTGGTCACATTGGTTTTGATCATTTGACCAGAGTTAGCGTACCGCGATCTTATTCGTGGTTTGCCCAAACTCAAGATGGTCAAAGACTTAGTTTGCTCTCCTCGCCGACATGGCAAGATGGTTATCGCTTTCATCCTCCAATCACCGTAGTGATGATCGATGCACCAGACAGCTTTTACACATGGACACCGTTGGTCCAAATAGAGTGCAACAAGCAGGAGGGAAGTGGTATGTCCTTGTCATTGTTGATGATTTTTCGAGGTATTCTTGGGTATTTTTCATGGCCTCGAAGGATGAGACTTTTTCTCACTTCAGGGGATTTGTTAGTAGAAATGGCGTAGTGGAAAGGAAGAATAGGACCTTGGTTGAGATGGCCAGGACGATGCTAGACGAGTACAGTACTCCTAGGAAGTTTTGGGCTGAGGCTATAGCTACCGCTTGTCATGTTTCCAATCGCTTTTCTTGAGAGCACATTTGCATCGCACTTCTTATGAGTTGAGGTATGGGCGAAAGCCCAAGGTTTCTCATTTTCGCTTTTTGGTTGCAAGTGTTTCATCTTGAAGTCCGTAACCTAGATAAGTTTGAGTCTCGTTCTTCGATGGTATTTTTCGGGTTACTCGACTTCTTCTCGTAGCTATAGGGTCCGGAGTTGTGATGCGAATAGGATCATAGAGTCCCGTGGCGTGACCTTTGATGAGGCTAGCCTGTGCTAGACCCGATATTTCGTGCTCTTCTTATCCCTCCGAGACCATCTTTGTAGAGGATGAGGATGATGGAGATGATGGTGTTCCACCCGATCCAGCCTCCTCTTCACCGAGGTGCCTCCTGCTTCCATTTCGCACCTCAGAAGATCACCTTTGCCTTCAGACTCTCCTTCAATGAGTGGCTCTGTTCCTACCTCTTCTCCTCAAGAGGTAGAGGCCACTCGCTTCGGTCCTCCTCGCTACATTCAACGCTCTCATCTACCCGAGCAGATCATTGGTGATCTGCTTGAGCGGTGACACGCTCAAAATCAGGCTTATCTTCTTCTGCCTTCACTCGCCTTTGTTGCCTCTTTTGAGCCAAAGGATGTTACTCATGCATTATCCGATGAATCATGGATTAATGCTATGCATGAGGAACTGGAAAACTTTGAGAGGAACAAAGTTTGGCAGCTTGTAGAGCCCCCATCTGGTCATAATGTCATTGGGACCAAGTGGGTGTTCAAAAACAAGCAGAGTGAGGATGGGGTTGTCGTCGCAACAAGGCTAGACTAGTTGCACAGGGTTTCACTCAAAGTTGAGGGTCTTGACTTTGAGGAGACCTTTGCCCTCAGAGCTAGACTAGAGGCTATTAGAATTCTGCTTGCATTTTCTGCATCCCGTGGCTTCAAGCTCTATCAAATGGATGTCAAGAGTGCATTTCTCAATGGCTTCATTGAGGAAGAAGTGTATGTCAAGCAACCTCCAGATTTGAGAACCCCAAATACCGAACCATGTCTACAAGCTTTCCAAAGCCTTGTATGGACTTAAGCAGCCCCTAGAGCTTGGTATGAGAGGCTTAAGTCCTATCTTCTCACCATGGTTTCAAAATGGGTATAGTAGACAAAACTCTATTCATCGACACCGTGATTCTCATTTCCTTCTCGTCCCGATTTATGTGGACGATATTATCTTTAATGGCTCATCTCGGTCTCTTGTGTCTCATTTTTCTCAAGTGATGAGCACAGAATTTGAGATGAGTATGATGGGTGAGTTGAGCTACTTTCTTGGCTTCCAAATCAAGCAGACTCGGAGGGTACTTTCCTACACCAAGGTAAGTACACTCGGGACCTCTTGAAACGGTTTGATATGTCCGATGGGAAGCCCGTGATGACTCCTATGGCCACCATCGCCGTCCTCGTGTCTGATGAGGATGGTGAGCCTCATGATCAAAAGGAGTTTTGAGCATGATTGGCTCTCTCTTGTATCTTATCGCCTCATGGCGGACATACACTTTGTCAGTGTGTATGTGCGCCGATTTCAAGCTTCTCCTCGCTCTCATCGCCAAAGGTGAAGCGATCTTCAGTACCTTCGAGCTACCATTGATTATGGTATTTGGTACTCTTCTTCTTCTTGTCTATCTCTTAGAGCCTTTTCGATGCGACTTTGTCTGGTCAGAGGATAGATAGGAAGAGCACTTCGCACTTGCCAATTCATTGGCACTTCTCTTGTTTCTTGGTCTTCTAAGAAGCAATCCGAGTTGCACATCCAATCACCGAGGCCGAGTATGTTGTTTGCAGCCGATTGTCAGAGCTGTGTGCTCGATGAGATCGACCTATGGGACTTTGGGTTAGAGATAGAGAGTGTTCCACTTTTCGTGATAACACTTCGCTATTTGCATTGCCAAGAACCCAAGCAAAGACTCCGGACCAAGCACATTGATATTAGATATCACTTCCTTAGAGACCATGTGGAGAAAGGAGACATAGTGCTTCAGCCAGGAGAGTGACCACCGGTTGGCGATATCTTTACCAAGCCTTTGGATAGCTCTAGGTTTGTTGCCTTGAGGAGTGAGCTTGGAGTTGTGTGCCCTTACGGCTTATTGTGAGGGGGAGCTGGTTTGTACTTTATGTATTATATGTATATATTTTCTTCCAGTTTTTCCCTTCTTTTGTCTTGTTCTGGGTGCTATGGGTTTTATTTTCTAGAGTTCTGAGTTCATTTCACCTAGACTTCTGGCATGCCTCGGCATGGACCTCTCATCTTATGCTTTAGGATGCTATTCTCTTCTTCTTCTCGGTTGAGCTCACTCACAGTCTTGTAGGTCTAGCAGGTGTTGGGCCCCCTGGGTAGACAGGGTCTGTGTTTGCTCCTGGGCTGGAGTTTGAGAGCTAGCTTTCCTTTGTCAGTCATTAGGGAAGATGAGAGCGAGTTTGAGCTGTAGTGTTCTCTACCATCTTTTCTATGCTCTATAGCTACCCAGTTCGCAGTTTCTTGATTTCTTCCCTCCATTCTGTGTTTCTGGCTTTAATTGAGTTCTTTTCGACCGTTCTTGAGGTTAATCTTGCTAATAACTCAATTTGAACCAGATTTGTGCTTAAAATGGAATCACATGTTGAGGGGGAGTTTAAGAATCTGTCTCATGCATTGCATATAGACTTGATTTTTCATTTTATGAGCTTTGTCTATTATGCAAATGATCCATGTTTCATTTTATACACCATGCTATATTATGAAGAAAATTACTTACTTAGATATGTCCAAGTTCATTTATCTTGCTAAGCTTACAAAAATTGAAAAATGAGCGTTAAAACAAAAACTTGATAAAACATGTTGCGTTTACTTGCTAAGTTTCCTCTCTAGTTGTATTTGCCATGATTTGTGAAATTCTCGAATTCTCTAGAGTCCCTATAGCAACTTGGATGAATCTTGTTTGATCCATACTTGAGTCCTTCACTAGCTTAACAATGAAAATACTAAAATGAAAAGTGAAGCAAAATTGACTCTTTTTGCAAGATCGACTCAACACCTCACATTCACAAGACGGCTTCTCATTGCACTTGAGATGAACTTGGAATGGGTTGTGTATGACCAAGATCATTCTCTTAAGAGTCCCTCTTGAGATGATCGATTATGGCTTGAGTCAATTGCTTTAAACAATGCAAAAACATACGTGGGTAAAGAATGCAAATAATGTCAAACATTTGCACCCCGCTATGTCTTTCAAAAGATTCAAAGAAAAATTTGCATACAAGAAAAAAAAAAAGCTCAAGGACCTTGTGTGCACTTCTAGATTCTCCAAAGTGTTGAGTAGGTTGAACTCTAGGTTTTCCATTTGATCCTCTGAATGGCTTTGCTTCTAAGTTTTGAAACTCATGACAAGTTTTGCTCATGTTTGATCTTGCTAAAAATGACATGATTTTAATTAAATCTTGCTAGCAAACTGTTTTATTTGCACTTGGACATGCCTTAGCTTTGTCTATTTTTGCCATAACGTAGCTTGGTGTCATAACTTGTCTTGTTGATCATATGGATAATCTTCAAAGCTCCTTAGACTGCATTACTTGCATAAAAACAACAAAAAAGGGGAGAAAAGAAAATGTCTTCTTGATGCCTATATTGCCAAAAGGGGAGAACATGTAGAAAAGGCATCTTCAAAGGAAAAATTTAATCCACGTTGGTTCTTATGATCTTTGTGACAATTGCAAACCTTTATGATCATAAGCATATTCGAGTGTTCCTTGTGAGTTTTATTGATATTTTATTGGATATTTTAGAGCTTTTGTGGAAAACTTGATCTTTCTTTTATATTGCTCTAAAAATCTTTCTAGCCAACTTGGTCATGATATTATTTCCTTCTCTCTGGACCGAGTTTGGCTTTGCATTCAAATTGCTTTCTTCTTCTCCTTCAAACTCAAATTTATGCCTTTTCGGGTGTTTGTCAATATACTCATCAAGGGGGAGATTGAAAGACCATGTGGAGGTCTATCCTTGTGTGTGATGAGTAATTGACAAGAGTTGAGGTTGGTTTGATATGAAATTGAGTTTGATTTGAATTGGATTTTCGGTATGAAGCAATTTGAGTGTTGGTTGCTTTTCCTAGTGCTACCCGCGTGGGGCGGTAGCATCGGACCATTGAGAGTAATTATGAATGATTAATGATTTTGGGATAATCATTGAATATATTTGTGGGCATTGCTATGTGAAAGGTTTTCCTTGTCTTTGATGGTTGCAGGGCGACGGTGCTAGGTCATGGTGAGGCGGAGGATGATCGGCACTAGGCGAGGAGCGTCGGAGGTCCAGACGGTCGGGAGATCGCCGGAAGATGATCGGAGACGGAGTCCGGGCAAGTCAAGAAGACAAGGAAAGGAGATGATGCTAGCTAGATGCCGCGTGGGTCAATGAGGGCTGTTGGATTGCGGTCTAGTTGATAGGTTAGCGGGTCTAGGTAGTATGCTTTGAAAACCGTGCAAGAAAACCCGGTATGTGTGTGGGTTTTGGGTTAGCCCTTGCATGGCTGTGTGAGTGGGTCAATCCTAGCCCTTAGATGAGTGTCCTAGGGTTGAGGGACTCATCCAAGGGTGGTAGGTGGCCCAAGAGTAGTATAAATAGGGGTGGAGGGGTGGCCTCCTCCCCTTGAAGGTTTGAGTTGCTCCTTTGAGCTTTGCCCACATGAAGTGAGGCTTTGTAAACCTTCCCACCAGAAATACAAAGAAATTTCTTTGCATCATTGTGAATTTAAATTCCGCATTTACATTATGTCTTTACTTTACGCAATTTAAATTCAGCATTTACATTACGCATTTACTTTCCCGCAATCTATATTCATGCAATTTGGATTTGCCTCCCCTCCTTCTAAATGCTGATCTTGGATGTTTTGAGTGTGTTCATATGGTTTTACATCTCTTTTGCACTCTTTGATTGAGTAGAGATCATCTCTTCTTTCAAGTTCCAGTTCTGTCCAGAACTTGTTCTTCGCGCAGCAGTTAGTCTTTGATTTTTAGAAAAATCTAGAAAAATCCTTCTGGAGTGATTCTTATTGGAGATTG
Organism: Guadua angustifolia; assembly: GCA_036346375.1. Taxonomy (NCBI): domain Eukaryota; kingdom Viridiplantae; phylum Streptophyta; class Magnoliopsida; order Poales; family Poaceae; genus Guadua; species Guadua angustifolia. The sequence continues at coordinate 24,022,297 of CM070511.1, read as the reverse complement.
TGCGGGACTCCTATACCCATCTTTAGAAAAAGTTTGGAGTCCACTGGTTTCACCGTTTGGGTGCTATGAAGTGAAAACCGAGCCCCAAATTTTCTGCCCGATGTTTCTGACTGTCTGTGTTCATAGATTTATGATGATTTTTCTACTTTGCTTTTTGATCTGAATTTTGGTGGAGAGCTTCATGACTCATCTGCTCATAGGGAGAAAATTTCTCACAATTTTGTGAGCAGCAGAAACCCACCAACCTCCTGTTCAAATTAAAGACAGATTCTGGAAATATCTGCTTTTGCTTTTCTAAAAGAGACTTTTGTGTTTTGGCTTGATCTCTTTTAGAAAAGAAGTATTTGAATTGATTCCTCTTTCTTTTGGACACTTGACAACCAGGATTATGATTGAAAAATCCCTCACATATTTTATGGATAATATCCATGTAAGCTAGGGATGCACATAGTTGTCTAGTCGTTCGGTTTTTATGGTTTCACGATTTCCTTATGCGATCTTTTCTCGGTTTTAGTTGGAGTATTTTGGGGGAAAATTTATTTGCGACCATTCACCCCCCCTCTGTTCGCCATCTCGATCCTTCAAGTTCTATCTAAATAATTGACATTTCAATATGATTTTCTGTTTCAGGTTCAAGATGGAAAGGGCATGGATGTACAATGCCCCAAGAAATAAGGGTGTATTCCTCAAAGAGCTCGAAACTTTTATTAAAGCCGCTCAGAAGGACGCCTGGAGTAAGAAGGAAACGGAAATACTTTGTCCATGCAAAGACTGTAAGAACAATGTAGGGTGGGGAGATTTAAGTGTAATCAGAACACACCTGATCATGAGAGGTTTTATAGAGGATTACACAAGTTGGTCGAACCATGGCGAGCAACGTACATCGCAAACAACCGATGACGTTGATCCCGATCTCATGGATGATCGAAGTGGCGGAGGCGACACTGATGGTTTGGGAGATGAAGCTCACGTGCATGCTCGTTTGCTAGATGATGGTCGCATCGCTGATGTAGAGGAAATGTTGCGCCATGCCAAACCACAGGTTTTAAAGGAGATGACAGGTTTAGATAATGTCGATCGCTACACAAAGCAAATAATGATCTCGTTATATGAGGAATCCAAGGATTGTCCTCCAGAGTTTACGGTGTTGCATACGGTGCTGATGCTTCTATGGTTGAAGGCTAGCAATGGATGGTCGGACAAGAGTTTCACTGATCTGTTGAGGCTCTTAGCAGAAATACTTTCGAAGGCTAATAGATTGCCCACCTTGCCCACGAGCACTTATTTCGCGAAGAAGCTTATCACTCCGATGTCATTGGATGTGCAAAAGATACACGCATGTCCGAACCACTGTATCCTCTTCCATAAAGATTACGCGGAATTGGATCAATGGCCGGTGTGCAAGGCGAGCCGGTATAAGAAGAATGATGACTCCCACGACGATGATGATTCTTCAGCCAGCACTACGAAGAATAAGAAGAACAAGAATAGTACTACTGGTAATAACGAAGAAGGCACTTCTTCAGGCACGGACAAGAAGAAAAGAATCCCTGCGTTGGTGATGTTGTACTCGAATGAGAGGGACTCCGAACTAATGGGTTGGCATTCCGACAAGCGCAGAAAAGATGGAAAGATTCGACACCCAACCGATGGTAGACAATGGAGAAATTTTGATCGCATGTATCCAGATTTTGGCAACGAACCCGGGAATGTATGGTTCGCACTGAGTACCGATGGTATGAATCCTTTCGGTGAATGGAATGCCATACATAGCACTTGGCCAGTAGTCATGTCCATCTACAACCTTCCTCCATGGATATGTATGAAGAGAAGGTACCTAATGTTGTCCATTCTTATCCAAGGTCCGAGACAGCCTGGAGTAGATATTGATGTGTTTCTCGAACCACTGATGGAAGATATGGCCATGTTGTAGCATGATGGGGTCCAAGTGTGGGATCAGTTCCAACAACAGTACTTCACACTAAAAGTCATTATTTTTGTTACCATCAGTGATTACCCCGCCCTGCTAGCCCTATCGGGTCAGATTAAAGGGGAGACAGCTTGTGCAGTATGCATGGATGAAACTGTGTCGACGTTCCTTCCATGCTCACAGAAGTTAGTGTACATGCGGCACCGCCGTTTCTTAGTGAAAGCTCACAAATACCGCAAGATGGGCAAGTATTTGGACAATACGGCTGAGGAAGGTGTGGCTCCAAAGCGCCGTAGCGGGAAAAAAGTGTTTGAAATGGTCCAAAACATCAAGGTGGTTTTCGGGAAGAAGCCGGTGCAGGGCCAAAAGAGGGGTCGAAAGAGGAAGAATACCGATGAGGAGGTTCCTCCGCCTGTTGTCCTGTTCAAAAAGATGTCAATTTTCTACAAGTATTTGCCCTACTGGAAGGACTTGGAAATTCACCATAGCATCGATGCCATGCATGTGATAAAGAATGTCTGTGAAAGCGTGGTAGGTCTCTTGTTGGACATTCAGTACAAGACAAATGATGGTCTTAAAGCTCGTAAAGACTTAGTAGTACTTAGAATCAGGAAAGAACTACACCCTCAAGAAAGAACACATGGAAAGTATTACCTTCCCCAAAGAAGCTACTCGACAAACCGAGGAGAAAAGATCGGTGTGCAAGTGCTTACGTGGGGTCGAGTCTCGTCTCGTTATTCATCCAACATGAAAAACCTAGTATCGATGAAAGATTTAAAGATAAGTGGTATGAAGTCTCACGATCGCCACGCCATGATGACACAAATGCTCCCAATTGCAATCAGGGTATCTACTCAACATTTGTAAAGGTGGCCATCACACTACCAGTCATTTCGCAATGCGATTTCACGAAGGTAATCGATGATGAACAACTAAGCTATCTCAGAGAACTACATAGTGGAGACTATAAACCAACTTGAGATGTGCTTCCTCCATCCTTTTTCGATATCATGCCACACCTCTGTTCACCTTGTCGAGGAGGTAAAGGTATCGGGACCAGATTCTTACATCGGATGTTTCCATTTGAGAGGTGGATGGGCTTGCTTAAGAGCTTACAATGGAATCGTGCTTACCCAGAGGGTTCCATTATTGAGGGCTACAATACTGAGGAAGTCATTGAGTGTTGCACAGATTACTTCATGCCCACGGAAAGGCTGATTGGTGTGCCTGTCCCTCGACATGAGGGGAGGTTGACTGGTAAAGGGACTAAGGGAAAGAAAAGATTCATCGACCATGAGTACAAGAATGTGGACCAAGCACATTTCACCATTTTGCAACAGCTAAAGATAGTGGAGCCGTACGTGGAGCAACACCTGGAAGAGCTTGAAAGAGAAAATCTAGGACGCTAAGTTGATTGGATCCTGAAAGAGAATAAGCGCATGTTTACCACATGGTTCAAGAACCAAAACATGCCAGATGGTGAGGACGAAGATACAGAAACATTGAAAATGTTGGCTCATGGCCCATCAAGTCTGGTAACATCATGGCTAGCGTATGACATCAATGGGTACACGTTTTATACCATTCAAAAGGATAAGAAGACGTTGGCCCAAAACAGTGGCGTTCAGGTAGAAGCCATAGATGCGACAGGGGAGAAGAACACCTACTATGGAATTATTAAAAAAATTTGGGAACTCGACTATAGAAGGGATATGCAGATCCCCGTATTTTACTGCAACTGGGTCAAACATCCTAATGGTGTGGAGGTGGACAACTATCGACCTCAACAATCTTGGCCACAAAACTGACCCCTGGATACTAGCTTCTGAAGTCTCGCAAGTTTTCTACATAGCTGACCCCAGTAATAAGAAAAGGAAATAGTTGTTCCCGGAAAACAAAGGATCGTTGGAGTTGACAATGTGCACGATTTATGCGTAATACAATCGCTCGATGACCTCATCGCTTTCGGAGATCCGAGAGGATCAAACTTGTAGAAGAAACCCTCGATATTTCAATGATGCCATATATGCGTGATAATTGCGTCGGAAAAGTTGTTAAAGGCAAATAGGGACATGTTGTGTATAAACTTAATATGTAATAGAACTTATATTTTTTATTGGACTTGAGTAAAACTGTTGCGTGAAAGTGCAGGATAGTACGGTAGGTAATTCGCTATTAGGCCGGATCATCCTGTAAACTAAAGCCAACAAAGGCCCAAGGAAGCTAAGCACTATTCGTCCAGACAATATTCCGGTACGGTTTTTTCTCGACTTAACGGAATGTCCGGTATGTGAATCTTAGCTTCGAGGCCTCCTTCGTCCACATTCGAGAGCGTCTTTATCTTTTCCTATACGGATCGTCCGGTCTTCGTATTGTCCGCGCTCACTGTTATTGCGACTCTACTAGCACACCGCTACACACGATGATCCGATTCTTTTTTCCTCAGGTGTCCAGACCATCCTGCCACCGGGTCGAACAGAGGCATCGATCCGGTCAGGTGATGTTTCGATAACGGATCATCCGGTATGTTGATCTAAAGTCTTAACCTTAGCCAAAAACACGCTTCAACATTCAGAGAACTGCCTATGGAGCTTTAATATCGACCGCACCTAACTACTCCTCTCTCCACGCCTCCATGCCGCCTTGCGCCGCAGCCCGTTTTCGTGCCTTGCGACGCCGTACTCCAATCCTCCACCCGCCTCGGCACCGCCACACGCCAGTTCGCGCTGCCCGTTTTGTCGCCGTCGACAAATTTGAGCCCTCGGCTGGCGATCGACTCTCCTTCACTTTGTAAGCGGTGAGATCCACATCCCACTGGTTTCTTTGGACTCCATTCAAATGCATATGAATACGACGCAAGTTCTTGACATTCAACCGTGCAACTTGCAGATGGCAGGAAAAAGGAAGGGAAAAGAAGTTGTTGTGCGAGCTGAGAAGGCTAAGAAGTCCAAGGCACAGAAGGCAGCTAAGCAAGCTCAGATGGCTATAGATGCGAATTTGGCTCAGGCATGCGGGCATGGCTGCCAATTGCAGATTAGAGACACACAGAGTCAGCAGTAGAGGGGTCAGAGAGGGAGGGGGGCACTCAATTCACAGAGGGTGGTGCGGCACCTCCTCGTCGTTCTAGCCGCGTTCGCACTCGTGGTGGTTCGACATCTTCCGAGCACACTGCTAGGCAGGTGCGTGCTCGTCCCAACATAGTTTCGTATGAGGAGGAGACTGGCGATGAAAAGGAAGAGGACGAGGAGTACCATGTGCCACATCCTGACCCTGAGATAAGACTTAGAGACCTTCGGAACCTCTCATCCTGGAGGGTAAAGAGCCTTCGCTTCTCTGATGTCAATGTTTGATTTCCGCAAGCCAGAGAATTTGGAGTTCATAGGAGGTTCTGGACGGTTCTTCAACAGAGCTTCTTTGTTACGTACAGAGAGCTCGAGGTCCAGTTGAGCATGCACAGGACACTCAACTTCGCCTCTTTGCAGAGGGCCGCGGGTGGGGTGGACGTTTAGAGACACTTCGACCATTTCGAAGGTCTTACCAGGCTGTTGACAGAGTTCGACACGATAGTGAAAAAGTGGACCAGAGACTTCTACGCCACAGTTTGGATCGACCCAGAGCATAGATACATTCAGTTCATGCACGACGGAGAACCCCAGAGGGTGTACAGCTTCACTTTGCTTGAGTTGTTTGGTTTTGAGGAGGAGGCCCGAACTTTGCATCAAGTGGTGTACGCAGACAGCACACTGCCTCGTCGTGCTAAGGCCGGAGGGTGTTTCCCAACAGATGACCAGATTCGCTTTCTGTTCCAGCAGCCGTTCCCCGTTGGATCCCTTCGCCATCCAGACCGTCTCACTCCTGAGGCAAAGGCGGTCCACATGGCTTTGAGGAAGTCACTGTTGCCGAGGATTGGGAATGCCGAGACGATCACTAGTTTGCAACAGTGGCTACTTTATTCGATCCTATCTCACGAACCGTTCGACATTCTCAACTTTATCATTTGTGAGATTGAAGATGCTATTGCAGATGCTATGAGTTTGGCCAGACAACAACCATTTGCGCATATAATTTCTTACATATGCAGTACCTTCGCTCCCGACGAGCATCGTGAGGAGTACCTAGAAGCGCAAGTTCGTCTTCGTCAGTACATGCCTCCATCTCTTGACGATAGACGTAGAGGCCAGCGTTTCATGAGGAGGGCTCAGGAGCAGATACCTGAGGAACAGAGAGACCGCTCAAGGGGAGGACCAGGCACTAGCAGAGGCTGAGGAGCATGCTGGGTTGGCGCGGATCATTGATATTGACTGGGATGATGACGACGACGAGGAGGAAGACCCTGAGCACTTTCCACCAGTCCAAGCCCACGACCACGAGGCAGGTGGATCAGCTCAGACCGAGGACCGAGATGACTCACCTGCACCGCTCCAGCCTCCCGACATGACACCGTGATCGCGGCTTCGCTTTCTCGCCCTCCGAGCTTACTCACGTACTTGCTTCGATTGTTAAGTTGCAGAAGTCTCAGTCAGCTTCAATTGCCCAACAGCGGGAGACACAGATCCAAATACTAGAGGAGATGAGGTTGCATCAGCAGATGACCCAGGCAGCTTTGCTACACGGTCAGATGCAAATGGCTCAGATGTTCACTTTCTTCTCAGGCTGCTTTGGTCAATTGTACAATGCAGTTGGTCTTGCACAGCTTGAGCCGCCACTCAGCCCACCTCCCGCCATCGCATTGCTGCCCCACTTGCTTCGTTGGGGCTTCGCCCACCCCGTGTCCACGTTCCCACCAGCACCTACGGTCTTGACAGGGATGTTCTCCAGACCAGCCGGTGATAAGGCATCCTCTCCGTTGTCCACTACTCCACCTACTTTAGCGGATGCACCCACATCGAACATGCCTACCCCGTGCTCGACTGATACCGAACATACGTCCGTGCATGCTGACATGACTGACGAGATGGCCGCTCAGAGTGTAGTATCGTTGAGTTCCGCACCTATCGATGCGATGTTGACTCCTCAAGTTGACAACAATCCAGTCATTGCCTCTGAGTGTGCTCCTGTGAGTTCACCTACAGCCCCTGAGGCCCCTGATGAGGATAACACTGCGCCAACATGTACAGAACATTAGTCTCCATACTCAACACACACTGTTGTGATTACTCAAATCACAGAGAATATTGCTGATACGGGTGTTGTGGATCTGACCTCTGAACCCGACGGTCGGCGGCACGCACAGCCCATCGACCCCTTGTCGGTGACTGCGATTGTTCAACCCTTCACCAATAGGTTCACAGGCCCCTGATGAGGAGACTAAAGCTACAAAGTCCCAGGAGAAGAACCTCAATGAGCTTGACGCCGACGGTGTTGAGCGCGAGGCTGATAGGGAAGACTCTAGCTCTGGCTCCGATCTTTTTGGTACTAGTCCAAGCACGGACGAGTAGTTCTTTGCTTATTGCGCCACTTGTCTTTTCGGTTGTTATGCACTCTAACTTGCTTGATATGTCGTATTTCGATTTCGCTGTGTTCGCCTAGATTGGAATGATGCATTTCATGACAATTTTATTTAACTTTGTACTCTTTCATGACAATCTGCATCAAGGCTTTTTGCCTAGTAGGATGGTCCGTATACATATATTTACACATACCGATCATCCCGATTTGTAGTTGTGTTGTAGCCCACTACGACAGCTTGTACGCATAGAGGATGATCCGGCTCATATCCTAACCACCGCCGGATTGTCCAACAGGAATCGGCTCCGTGCTTGAGGAGAGCACCTAGCTAGACAACCTGTAGAGCTTTGGTCTCCTACCAATCACTTCATCTTTGTGATTGCTATGATCACAGAGAATAAGGCTGCTATGGGTTTTTAGGGTCCGAGGGTGGACCCTGTTAGTGCGGCAGAGACAACTCCCGGAGACCCCCAAGCCCATGACCCATAGCGTGCTCCTACGACATCACCGCTAGCCCATCAGTCCGATGGTGACGAGAGTAGACCATTTCAATATCATGACCTCCACGAGCCTGCCGGTGACTCTGTTGCAGAGCGCGAGGCTGATCCAGCTCCAGCTCTGATCTTTAGGCATTCCCTGCCCGAGAACATACGGACACGTAGTGCTGAGTTGATTTTAGTGGTGTTAGCTCTTGTCGGATCTTCATGTAAGGACGAGTTATCTAAATGTTGCGCCACTCGTAGTTGTTCCTTTCAGTGTAATCGATCGATCCATGTGAAATGTAGCGCCCCCCGCGAACGATGTGAATATTTAGGAACGTGCGGGTGATTAATTACTTCAACACTAAATCTGTACCGAACGGTATGGCCATTTTACGTTGCACTATTTCGCTTGTGGAGTTCGGGCACGCAAGATAACTTCGAACGCTTTTTGCCGGTAGGATGGTCCGGTATACATATATTTACACATACCGGATCATCCTGATTTGTAGTTCCGTTGTAGCCCACAGTTCTACGCATAGAGGATGATCCGGTGTGGTATCCTAAACACGACCGGATCGTCTGGTGTGTGGAATCGGCTCCCCTTCTGAGGCGACATTTCGCCTCACGCATAGAGGATGATCCGGTATGGTATCCTAACCACGGTCGGATCGTCTGGTGTGTGGAATCGGCTCCCATTTCGAGGTGACGTTTCGCCTCCCGGTAGTTATATTTCCTTGTTTCCGCCGGCAGTTCACAAATTCTCCCATTCTCTCCCTCCCCGCAGCCAACAATGTCGTCGTCCTCGTCCTCATCCTCCACGGGAATCTCGGCGGAGACTGAGCCCGCCACTAAGCGGGCTCGACTCGATCATTGCCGATTCATCTCAAGGCCGTCAACTAGGAGCCCTGATTCATCGAGCACCCGAGGAGGAGGAACTACCGCTACCGTGGGTGGAGGAGGCCATCCGCGGAGGCAGCGGCAACAAGCGGCGCGCAAGGGCAAGCAAGTGAGGTGGCAAAGAAGGGCGCGGCGGTGCAGCAAGGGCGGCGGCGGTACCAGCAACGACGAGGAGGAGGGGGAGGAGGAGGAGGATGAGAAGGAGGAGGAGGAGGAGGAGGAAGGATTGATGTGGGTGGGGAGCAATGACGACGGCGTTAGCGACGAGGACGCCGGCGACTACGACCCCGTCCTCTACCGCTAGGACACCTCCTCCTCCTCTGGCTCCTCCTCCGCCAACATCTTGTTATCGTCGAACGAAGACGACGATGACGATGACGATTTCTGGATATAGATAGAGTAGTTTAGCTAGGTATCTAGTTGGCGATAATTCGGCGTACTATCGGGCGCCTTTTGGATGTATTGAATGTTGATTGAACATTTACATTTTGTGTGTTAGAATCTGTAATCTATTTGTTTTGAAAATGTTAATGTTATCTGCATTGTATTGTTCCCATGGACTGGATCAGTAATGTTTTTCGCATTGTGTGTTAGAATCAGTAATGCTTTTTGTGTGTTAGAATCAGTAATGTTATCTGCATTGCATTGTGTGTTAGAATCAGTAATGGTTTTTGCCGGGACAATGGTCCAGTGCATACATATTTACAAGAACCGGATTATCCTGTCTGTACAATCCGAGGGTATTGTCAGTAATGGTTTTTGCCGGGACAATGGTTTGGTGTACACATATTTACAAGTACCGGATCATCCTTTCTGTACAATCCGGGGGTATCGGGCAAGCAAGATACTTCGAAGGCTTTTGGTAGAATGGATTATCCGGTAGAAAAATATTTACACAGACCAGATAATCGTTTGGAGATGCCCGCCTGGTCTCTACTGACGTCGCCTAAAGAAATCGTTTGGACCGCCTGTGGAAATCTTGTGCACCGCCTGTGCAAATCCCTAACTCCTAAAATCAATAGGCGGGAGATCGAGTGCTCCCCCGGTCCAAAGCCAAATTTCCCCCGTCGACGCCTCCATGCCTCCTCCCTCGGTGACATCCCCTCAGGCTCGCGCCTCCGACAACCGTTCCGCCGCGCTCGGTGACCTCTTCACGGGCTCGCGCCTGCTACGACCGTTCCTCCACGCCGTCGGTGGCCGCAGCCTGACCCTCGTCGACGCCGACGCCTCCACGTTGCCTCGCTCGGTGACCTCTCGCGCCTCGCCTCGTGATTTAACTTTTCGCCGGCCATCAATCGCCGGCCTCACCTCGCCGACGCGACGCCACCGACGCTAAGCAAAGCCCAAGAGCAAGGTAAAAATTCCCCTACAGATGCCGCTCCGCCGCCTCGCTCGGCCTAGCAAGGCAAGTATTTTGGTTCAGGCATTTGCTCATATAATCTCACTAAAGAGGTTTTTTTTCTTAATTGTTTCGCTCAATCAACCATCGATATTTCTTGTTTCCTTCGATGTAGAAAGCATTCCCTCATCTCAGAGAAATCGATTGTCAGCGATTGATTCGGATAGAATTTTAACCAAAGAGTTTGACGTGCTAATAAAACCGTAATGAATTCCCACTGTAAATATTAATAGGCTCAAATTGATGTCATTGCAATCTGTTTTGTAGTAAGATGGGAGATAAAGAATTGCTCGCCAAGAAGGCTCTTAAGAGGAGCCTGCTTGCAGAGCTCGGTGGTAATACGCCACTGCAAGAGGAGGGCGATGCCGGAAGGCAGCAAGACTTGGCCGAGAAGGATGATGCAGCCACGCGGCTGGAAAGAACACCGAGCCGATCGTTGTCCTTGGGCAGCGATGGTTCCTCGTCATCGTATAAGAGCCCAAGCCCAGTTCCATGCCCATGACCAGAACGCGCGACGTGGGGAAATCGACTCCGACTACGATCCCAATGAAGAGGTATTAAGAAGAGTGAACTTGTTTTATTTGTAGCTTGGTGTGGACATAATTGCATTTCCTTATATTTGCATATTCCTCGTGTTTATTTCTATGAAGAGGCCGGAAAGGCGATCACGCCGACTAGCTGCAGTTCAAGAGGTAATTGAAGATACCTCTAGGCATGTTCCCGTGGATTCCTCTGCTGCAACAACCACGACCTCGCATAAACGAAAACAGGGGGAACGAAGTAGGAACAAGTTACCGGAAGGCACTTGGTATATCACAGAGGTCGGTCCTTTAGGAGAGCCCCTAGCACCTCGTGAGGCACTATCCAAGTTCAAATAGTCAAGCGCTGTCTTGTCAAGGACAATGTCTCCATCACGATTGATAACTGGACAAAGGTGGCCGACGGGACAAAGGCGCACCTTTGGACCGAGCTGCAGAAAATCATAAGGTTCTCCCCAGAGTATGAGGTCATCGCTAAGAAGAATGCCTTGGACGTGATGGGGAAGAGCTTCCGGAACTGGAGGTATGAGCTGAACAAGTACTTTGTGAATACGGAGCGGACACCATTCCGAAATATGGAAAAATCACCACGGTGAATGGGCGGAGTTTGTCCGCGAAGACCACAAGCTTAAGTCAGAGCATTGAGCGAGGTGTACAAAGGTTCTCGCGAAGAAGAACAAGTACCCCCATCACCGGGCATGTGGGTATGTCCCTAAGATTGTTGAGTGGAGGAGTAAAGAAGAAGAGGAAGCCCGTGGCCGAATAGAGAACCCATTGACGAGTCAGAAGCGAAGCGAGGCAAAATTGGGTCCTAGCTCGCCAACCCAAAGAACAAGAAGGGTCGCAAAGCACGGTGGACCTCAGGTCCCGAAGTTTCGGCTAAGCTGCAGAAGATCTCACACGAGCAAGCGGAGGGATCTTTCGTGCCAGACAGGGAGAATGACGACCTAACGACGGCGTTGGGAACCAAGGAACACCCAGGTCGCACTCATGGCATCGGAAGTCGAGTGGGCTTCAAGCATGGGTTCCAGGAATATCAAGACCAATACAAGTCACGTCAAAGATATAAGAGGACCATGGTGTGAGGAGCCGCCCAGACTGTCCTCGGGTTATCGAATGTCCCGTCGTCCACATCGGAATTGGAGGTTAGCAACGGATCGCCGGTGGCGCTCGCAGTGCTAACACCCAAGCCCAATAGAGACAACGCCACCCCATTCGATGAACTCGACAACCGCCCCAGATTCCCCAGATATGCGATCTTAACTCGCCAGATCGCCCATACCGGTTTCCAATGCGATATCAATTCAATTTGCATAAAGGGGCAACGAACTCAAACCATGCAACCAAACACGCACGCGGAAACACCCGGCACAAAGACAAACCCGACAACCACCAAACCACACTTAGCAACAACTCCAAGACTCTAAACCACACCAGAACTACGAATTTGACCAAGACTCCAAAATCTGGAAAAATTCGGCATGACCCTCCTAGAACCTATGGACATCCACTCAGCAGACAAGAAAACCCAAAGATATATATATCCAAAAGTAATGCAACAACCACAACAAAGAAGACGATCACAATTAGAAACCATCCACAAGACATCGACAGAGACTTAAACAACGATTTAAACACAATTTAAAAGGCTATCTATACAACAAAATGAATCAAATCGCAACACATTAGCAAAATAAAACTTCTCTCGAAGTGTTCGCCTCGAACGCTTCCGGCGTGGCGATGTCGCTAAGTTTCTACTCGGTGCCCCGCCTGGCCACCGAGAGGCAAGAGGGCAGAACTCGATCCGCCCACCGATCCTCACCAAAACCACAAAGCGTACATGAGTACAAAAGGTACTGCAAGACTTACCCGGGTCCATAAATGACCGACTCCAAAGGAGATGCATTTACGGTAGCAAGGTAAACAGCTTAGGTTAAAAGTGCGGAAATGCTTAACTTTGTTTCAATTTTAGTCATCTACTCAAGTTTTTCTCAATATAGTTAGCGCTTGTAACAAAGACCTACCTCTAGCATGATATTGTAATTAATGTAATGTAAAGCAAGTCATCTCATATCAAAGTTTAGCTCAAGCCCAACGGCGAACCACAAGTTCAAGTTGTTTACTACGCAGAAGAAGTTCGACCAAGCGTGCTCATATCCGAGAGCGCTGCAATTCAATCGCTTAATTAACCCCGCAGGAAGCATTGATCGCACGACACTTACCACAAGGGCCTAGTGTCAACCCTCCCAATCATACCCAATCGCTGAAGCGCCCTCCGCGTCCGAAAACCTAGCACCCCTCGAGCAGCCCTAAGCCCGGCTTGGCGCCGAGAGTCGGCTAAGCCTCGCCTCAACCACGCCCAACCACGTGAAGTTACGGTCCATCGATTCCATATGAGAGAAAGAGTGGCTTACCGCACTATAATCGGGCATGCGACCAACCGGGTGTGCTCAATCTTATTCCACTTACGGATCGGTCCTTAATCGACACAGACGGGCTACACATTTGAGTCTCCGCACCTAAATGAACCAACTCCCCGCCCGTCCACAATTCATTTCTTTCCAAAACCTTTCCCAATTCCAAGTCCGACATAATGTAGTATGTGTGTAATGATAACAACCGCAAGTGATGTAACCCTCCGTCACTTGGCCCAACCCCGACATCTAAGCATTCTAAGCACGGACTCATTAACACCCATAGTCTAGCTCAAAAGGAGATATTCGACTAATACAAGGGGTGTACGTGCAGCAAATAGGATCTATTCCTATCCCACATGGCAATTCCTAATGCAATACTTAACATTTCAATTAATCACATTATTCTCAAAAATAACGATACATAAGGATAAACATGCTTAGGTGCTTGCTCGCAGCTTCTGCCGGATCCTCAACGGCAACTTGCCCACCGATGTCCCCTCGACCACGCCCACGCCACCCTCATGGTTTCGTTTTCTACACGAGCAAAGCATATGAATGAGATGCATGCAATGCATATGAGATGGAATGAGAATTAAAGACGACAATGCAAGCACTCATCAAGACAAAATGAAATACAAATGCGAATTTCCACACTAGCAACCTTGATATACCAGTACGCCTCCAACAATCATTGGACCAAATAGCCACAACATAATTAATTAACCCATCATACTTTGAAGTTGAAATCAAACGTACGGTCAACGCATAGAAGTGAACTCATTCCCCAACCACAACACCATGCATTAGCATTCAGTACACTAAATCACCAAGTTATACCATATTGAGAGCCTCCTAGACAATTTAGCAAACACCTAGCATGCACTAATTTGGAGCAATTTCCCCAAACACATTTCAAACCCTAGCTAGCCATGGAGATGGAGAGGGAGGGAGAGGGAGGAGGGAGGGAGAGCTACCGGTGGCGCAATCGGCGGGAGGACGGCGACGGCGGCGGCACGGTGGTCAAGTGCTGGGCGGCGGCGGCTGGGGAGGCGGGGCGCAGCATCGGAGGAGGCGAGCCAAGCGAGGAAGGAGCCATGCCGTGGCAGGGCGCAGGCCATGGGAGGAGGTGCCGGAGGGAGAGGGAGGCGCGCGCCGCTGGAGGAGCAGGGGCCGGCGAGCTGGCGCAGGGAGGCGGGGCAGAGCCGGTCGCCCAGGGTAGAGGGAGCCGGGCGCAGGAAAAAAAATGAGGGGAGGGAGTGGCCGGTTGGGGAGAGAGAGAGTAAGGAGATGGGGAAAAAGGAAAAGATCATTTACCAGTTTGCCCACATTGCCATCCCACATGGGAAGACTAGCACCAAAAAGACTAAGCCCCCAATTTGAATCACTGGATTCAATTTTTCTTCTAAGCCAAAATTTTGAGAGCGCTAAATTTTGGTTCACGTTCAAAAGTCGGAAATCGATCCTGAATTTGGCACAACCCCGGCTGGCGCTAAAATTGGCCGCGGGAATCAAATCCGGACTCGGGCCGTGACACATGGCTGATACAATAAGACAGCTGGCCCAACAAGAGTTTTTGAGACTGTGGAAAGAGAAGGAGGCGGAAAGGGCGTTACAAGCGCTGTCGGATGACAACCCGAGCCCGGCCCGCATCCGGATTAGCGTCGGGTCCACGCCAGTCCCAACGCCTCGATATCCTGTGGATGATATCACAAAGGCAACCAAGTGCAAGCTCAGGCACATCCGGAGCAAGGGGCTTGGTCGCCGAGCTTGTGGAGGGCGTGGCATATCCGGCATCGTGGATACACAACCAACTCCGTCCCGATTGGTCACGCAAAGGTGCAAGTGGACATCGTGCTTGTTCTGTGGCCTTGGCTTGTGGAAGCTACCATTCAAGACCCACGATGACGAGAGACCATCCAAGATGCGTTGGGTCATTTATTGTATGGCCCAAGGAAGATATTGCATTGATACAAGAGAGGTCGAGACGCCAAAGAAGAAATCAAGACGTCGACCTCTTCCAAAATTGCCTACACCACAAACCGTGATATTCTCCGCGGGCGGCGCTTTCACCACAATACAGATCTTCTCCGCCGGCGGTGTTTTCACCACAATGGCGATCTCCGCTGTTTGTGCCTTCACCACAATACAAGATCTCCGCTGCTTGCGCCTTTGTGTACCGTGATGCACCACCTCCGCACACCAACCGTCACAACGCGTCTCATCTTCGGCTATGTTGTTGGTTGCAAAGAAAAACAAAGAAGTAGATTGCAATCAACGGAGTACCACCAAGTCAAAGAGGAGTGCCAACTCCACTCAGGTACAGACTATGCCTTCACTAGAGACTTATGAGCATGGCAAGCCATTTCTCCCCATGGAGCAGATCAACGAAGGACCATGGGAGTTGAAGAGACTCCATGACTAGTACTTGAGGGCATCTCATCTTGGGGTGAAGGGCATTCAAGCCGCCATCCCTCCAGATGTCTACAAACACGAGGATACTTGCTACATCTGGATCGATTTTGGTGACTTGCAACAGATGTTCCGTTTTGGAAAACTCGACATCAACTTGATCAGCGTGTGGTGCCTGTAAGTTGGCCATTGACCTACCCCTACATTGTTATATTGGCTCTTGCAGTAGCAAGTGCCGATATAACAAATTATGACAGCATATCATGATTATATTGCATTCTGATCGCATAATAAAGAAAACCCCAAATGTATAGCAATTGAGTGCCAAGTTGAGTTCCTCTTTATAGTAATGGCTTGTTAGATCATTCAAAAATTGGCAGAATCCATATAATTTTCACTAAATCGTAAGTTGGCCGATTTTAGTGGTTTTTAACTTTTAAATAAAGTTAACTTCGCCAAATTGTCGAATAAGATGCATTTTGCCAAAATCGATATTTGTTAAATGTCATGTTTCCCAAAGATTCAAAGATATAAATTGGCGTATTGACCATTGTCTTCTGTGTAGAATGCAATATAACGATGCTAAAAAGATGGGAAAACATGTCGAGTTCCTTGACCCCGCACGGATTAGCCAGCCGAGCTTAAGAGCTGTACTCAATGAAAAGGAGTTGAAGGATAAGGGGATAACGGAAACAGAGATAGAAGAAAAGCGACAGTCCCTAGCCCGAGAACGCCAAGTAGATGTGGGGCTATACATATCAAAAGCAATGCTCCAGATGCAAGACAAGGACGTCATAATGGCTCTCTACAATTTTAAGTAATCTTCTCATTCGTCAATCGTTGCTAAAGGTTTAGTTTGCACCATAATCACTCGTGAAACTTACATAAGTTTTTGTTGCAGCGATCACTTCATTTGTTTTATGCTGTACCTGAAGCAGAGCAGATATATGGTCCTTGACTCATCCAAAACCCCACCGGAATCTTACGATGAATTCACTCGCGTCTTAAATGCGTAAGAAATATATATACACAAACATACGTAACATAATGTGATTGTTTTATGATATGATAGTTACTTGTTGTTGTTGATATTCGAGTAGGGCTTTCAAGAATTACACGACTAAAAAAGGGGGGCAACATGATCCTGCGAAGGGGTCAAATAAGATGCTTTGCAATGTCCACCCATGGGTAAGAAGACACTTGTAATACTTCAACATAATTGCACTAGTAAGGAAGGGTATTACCAACTGTACTAATTCCATACATTATTATTTGTTTTGAAGTGCCACAAGCAACCTCCGTGCAAAGGTTCTTTGTGCATACTACATCTGCGAAGTTCCTCAGATCAACGGAGGTATGTATAAACCCCGAGGACGTAAGCCTATACAAATTGGTGATTCAAGATTATTTATTGTCTGATTCTCAATTTCACTATTGTTTAACCTATTTATTGCCTACTTTATTATCGCAAGTGAAGATTGCAAAGACCACTTTGGCACTCACTGATGATGACCTTTGCAATGTGCAAAAGGACATGTGCTAGTTCATTCGTCGTGAAGTCATCCATGAGAGAGGTAGTTTCTTTTACAGGGGAGGTGAAGTAGCGAAGCATTCTAAACTTTGTAATTGGGAGACGAGGATAGACGGGCCGTGAACACTGATGTATATATATTTTTTTTGAAAGACAGTAGGGCTGTAATTTATATTAGATAGAGAATATCAGAGGAGTCCATGGCGTAGGATACTGCACCTAGAGAGTTTTACAAGAAGAATATCAGAGGAGTATATATAACCTTGTGTATATAACCTTGCATATATATACACAATGCAATAATCATTTATATGTGCTTGGTATATATAACCTTGTCATTGTTATGTATGGATTTGTGCTGAACAGTGATATGATTGATAGAATGTATGCATTTATTAATATTATAATATAATTAACATAACATTATTAAAAAAAGATTCTCTGGATCTGTACAGGCGGATGGCTTAAGCCCGCGCCTGTGAAAATGCTTATTTATGCAGGCGGGTGCTTAAGCCACCCAACTACACAAAATGCATTTATACAAAGTGGTCATTAAGAAACCGCCTGCATAAATAAGCATTTGTGCAAAGCGTTATAAAGTGACGGCTTAAGAACCCGCCTGCACAAATGCTTATTTGTATAGGCGGTTTCTTAAGCAGCCCGCCTGTACAAATGCATTGTACAGGCGGTACTTAGAAACGCCTGTGCAAATATACCGATTTGCACAGACCTTCAGTTAGAGGCGGGTGCAAAAACGCCTGTGAAGATGGGTTACCACCCGCCTGTACAAATGATTTCTGTAGTAGTGTCTTTGATCTCATTTTAACAATAGAATCTCAATTCAACCCTTGCTTAGACTAACTCAAGTAGGACCCTTCTTCAGGCACAATAGGCAAGACCTAAACAGAATCAAGAACTAGGGTCTAAGTTCTAGGTCTAGGGTTTTGACAAGAAAAGAAAAAGAAGGGTTCAGGGATCACTTACTGAGACTCTGGAAGAACTTCTTGCGCTAAGAGGCCAGAGGAACACCGTTGCAAGGATCCTATTTGGAATTGCTTCGGTGTAGAGGAATGGATTTTCTGGCCTTGGGAGGTCTGCGCAAGCAAGGGAGAAATGACAATGGGGAATTTCTGATTGAGGAGGAAACTGCATTGAATGATGATACATTAAAGATAACCAATGCTTTGGTAACTGGTGCCTTTAAACCAGGGTGGTTGGAGGAGACAGGAGTCCAGAGAGAGAGGTGGTGGGACCTGCCAGAAAAAGATAGATTTTGTGAACTCTATACAGGTCTCGGAAACAAATGCGATTCAGCAATAGATGAGGCCTAAAGCAATAGATAAGATTTTGAGAGACAAATTTTTGGAAAGAGATAAGCAAATTTTAAATAGAGATGAAATTCATTTGAGTTTAGATGAGAAACTGACTTAAGGATATGCACAAGTATGTCAGACTTCCTTTGAAAGAAAACAGAGAGTTCACCGTTTGTGCCGGACCAACTTACTTAATCAAAATTTGGTCTGTGGCTAAAGGGTTTTGCTCTTTAGACAAAGATGAGTTAAAAGCCCCTTTAGCGCCGGACCAAAATTTTCAGTCCGCCACACATGATAAACTCTCGGTTAGCTAAGATTGAGTTTTTAGTCTGTAATACTTGTACATTACTGAAATTAGAGACATAGCTAAAACTAGTAAGATTTTCAAAGATCCACTTGACACGAACAACTGAGATAATAAAGATGGATCTTGATAAATCAGAAAATAATCAAACAATAAACACACAACTCAGAAGGATTTTAAATTCTTTGAATATGTGAGAGTCTTATTTCTAACTGAGACAAAGCATGAATAACTTAGTCTCAACAGAAAGGCTCTAGTGCTGATTTGGATTTACTATAATTATTTTGATTTTGAGAAAACATTTTGGGAGAATACAGATTTCCCTCACTTTACTACAGTTTAGGTGGGATAAGATAGGTGCATAGACAAGGAGAGGCTTATAGCATCATATTCCAAATTTTAGTGGTAAAACTCCTCCTTTTATTTAGAAACTTACTTTTAATCAACACTTGGACTTCCTTTGTTCACACAATGGGTATCAAGAATTGCATAATGAGGCAAGCTTGGCTCCCCCTTAATGTGACACTTATCAAGCAACATTTGAATAGGCAATAATATTGAGTTCATTCCTTAATTTAGAGAATCTTGCCTCATCAAGAGGTTTAGTGAAAATGTCAGCCAATTGGTCCTCAGTTCTTACATAACTAAGCATAATGTCACCCTTAGCAACATGATCACGGATAAAGTGATGTCTAATTTCAATATGCTTAGTTCTAGAGTGTTGGACCGAATTGTTTGCTATTTTCACTGCACTTTCATTGTCACACAAACAGAGGCACATTATCAAATTTCATGCCATAATCTAGAAATGTTTGCCTGATGAACAAAATTTGAGCACAACAGCTACCAGCAGCCACATATTCGGCTTCGGCAGTGGAAAGTGCTACTGAGTTTTGCTTTTAGAACACCAAGAAACTAAAGATCTTCCAAGAAAATGACAACCTCCAGAAGTGCTTTTTTCGATCAATTTTACAACCGGCATAATCTGAATTCGAATAGCCGAGAAGCTCAAAAAAAGCACCTTTAGGGTACCATAAACCAATGTAAGGAGTAAATTTTAAATATATAAATATTCTTTTTACAGCACTAAGATGAATTTCCTTAGGTGCAGCTTGGAATCTAGCACACATGTATACACTAAATATGATGTCAGGCCTAGATGTTGTCAAGTATAGTAATGACCCAATCATAGACCTATAGAGTTTTTGGTCAACAGGCTTACCTCCCACATCTTGATCAAGATGTGTATTAGTTGCCATTGGAGTCTTTATTGGCTTGCATTCTTCCATATTGAAGCGCTTGAGAAGATCCTTGATGTATTTTTCTTGTGAAATAAAGGTTCCCTCCTTGAGCTACTTGATTTGAAATCCAAGAAAGAATGATAGCTCCCCTATCATAGACATCTCAAATTCTTTGGCCATCATATCACCAAACTCCTTGCAAAAAGAGAGATTAGTACATCCAAAGATAATATCATCTACATATATCTGGCAAATCATTAATGCACCATTGATTTCTTTTAAAAACAATGTTGGATCAACCTTCCCAATTTTGAAGTTCTTAACTAGTAGAAAATCTCTAAGGCGCTCATACCATGCCCTAGGGGCCTGTTTCAGACCATTGAGTGCCTTAGACAATTTGAACACATGATTAGGTAAATTTGAGTCTTTAAAACCAGGAGGTTGTTCAACATAAACAGTTTCATCAATGATTCCATTAAGAAATGCACTTTTCACATCCATTTGAAAAAGAGTAATATTAAAATAAGTAGCAAAGGTAAGAAGAAACCGAATAGCTTCAAGACGTGCCACAGGGGCATATGTTTCTCCATAGTCCAAACCTTCCACTTGTGTGAAGCTTTGAGCTACCAGCCTTGCCTTATTGCGAATAACAACTCCGTTTTCATCTTGCTTGTTCCAAAACACCCATTTAGTTCTAATTACATTGTGATCCCTTGGTCGATCCGTCAAGTTCCATACTTTGTTTCTTTCGAAGTTGTTTAGTTCTTCTTGCATGGCCATAATCCAGTCAGCATCTTTTAAAGCTTCTTCCACTGTTTTAGGTTCAATATAAGAGACAAAAGAGTAATGTTCACAAAAAGAAGCTTGTCTAGAATTAGTTTGGACACCCTTACTGATTTCACCGATAATTAGATCTGTGGGGTGATCTTTAGCAATAGTGTGATGACTTTTGATGTGGACTAGTCTGTCTTGGTCTTTTTCTTCCTCTTCTTCTTGAGTTCCATCATGTGGTACCAATGATGATGTAGGAGGTTCATCTTTATCTTCCTTGGGCTTTATATCACCAATTTCCATTTTCCTCATTGCTTGCACCAAGGCATCATTACCTACATCATCTAAATTCCCATGCTCACCTTGTGAGCCATTAGATTCATCAAATTTGACATCATAAGTTTCTTCTACTAAACCAGTTGTATTGTTGAATATTCTATATGTTTTGGACTTAGAAGAATAAACTAGCATGATTCCTATGTCACATCTAGTTTGAAATTTAACCAAATGAGTTCTCTTTTTGTAGATATATACTTTGCAACCAAATACACGAAAGCATGATATGTTAGGTCTTCTACCTACCAATAATTCATAAGGTGTTTTCTTTAGAAGTCTATGAAGATAAAGGCAATTAATAGCATGACAAGCAGTACTAATGGCTTCAGCCCAGAAAGCATCAAAAGTATCATACTCATCTAGCATAGACCTAACCATTTCAATTAAAGTTCTATTCTTTCTCTCAACTACACCATTTTGTTGAGTATAGGTAGTTGAGAGTTCATGCTTAATTCCTAATTCATCACAATATTCAATGATATTTGTATTAACAAACTCAGTTCCATTGTCACTTCTGATTTTCTTGATGGGACAATCAAATTCATTTTGGGCCCTTTTTGCAAAGGTTTTGAAGATTTTTCCAACTTCACTTTTGTTTGGTAAAAAGAAAACCCAAGTGAATCTAGAGAAATCATCAACTATAACAAAGCAGTATGAGTTACTACCAATGCTAGCATATGAAGTGGGGCCAAATACATCCATATGCAGAAGCTCAAGTGGTCTAGTGGTGGATATGATGCTCTTGGTTGGATGAGAATTAGCTACTTGCTTGCCTGCTTGATAGGCACTATATAGCTTGTTCTTTTCAAACTTAACATCCTTCAGTCCCACCACTAGCTCATTTTTTAAAAGCTTTTTGAGGTTAGACATACCTACATACCCAAGACGCCTATGCCAAAGCCATCCAAGAGAAACTTTAGCCAATAGGCAAGTCGAGATACAAGAGGAGTTAGATTTGAAATCAACTAAATAAAGATTTTGAAATCTGAAACCTTTGAAAATAAGCTTTTCATTTTTATCAAACACTGTTACCCCATCAGATGAGAAGTTACAATGGAATCCAAGATCACACAATTGAGCAACAGACAGTAAGTTGAAATTCAAGGAATCAACAAGAAGAACATTGTCAATAGAGTGATCATTTGATATAGCAATCTTACCAAGACCTTTTACCTTTCTTTTGCTATTATCTCCAAAGGTGATCTTGTGACTTGGATCACTTTCTCCTTCAATTGAGGTGAACATTCTTGAAGTCCCAGTCATGTGTTGAGTGCATCCACTATCAATTACCCAATGCCGGCCTCCACTCTTGTAGTTCACCTGCAAGTTCATTTCTTGACTTTAGGTACCCAAATACTTTTGAGTCCTTTGATGTTAGTTACAGCAAGTTTAGGTCTAAATGGATTTAACAACATGGCCTTAGGTACCCTGTTAGTTTTAAGTTTTTTATCAAGATTTGAGAGACCTACATGTTTTACATTCATTTTGCCCCTAAAATCCTTAAACAGCATGTAATGGGCATCCACCATACAACCCCTTTTGGCATGAGAAACATTTGCAAGATAGCAATTTTTAGATTCATGATTTGATTTATGACAGTAATAGCATTGAGTGCTCTTCTTGACAAAAATCTGTTCGAACTTGTTTGATCCATTTTTCTTGGACAAACTGTTATGCTTATACTCTAAGCCCTTTTTGCCCAAGTTGGGTCTATGTTCAGCCAAAATTTTGTCAAGAGTAGCACTGCCTAGAAAGCATTTTTCTAGACCTTTATCAAATCTGGTTACCTTGGCTTTTAGTTCTTCATTTTCAGTTTTAAGCTCCTTAACACAGGAAGCATATTTGCAATTTTCATCACAAGCACTAGAAGAACTAGAGGTCATAATTTCAGTTCTAAGTAAGTCATATGAAATTGATGCATCACATAAAGAAACATGTTTAGACTTGTTGGTTAGCATTTCATTTTCAATTTCTAGCTCATAATATTTATTCTGCAAATCTTCATGATTCTTGACAGGCAAAGCATGACTTGTGACTAGATCATTATGAGTTTGTACAGACTTGTCATGTTCATGCATAAGCTTATCATACTTGTTTGTTAGCAACTTTTGGTCATTAAACAAGCCAGCAATAGTCTTCTTAAGAGCTCTTGTTGAATTTGTTTTATCATGCAAAGCATTATTTAGCTCTTCAATAATTTCTACCAGCTCATCATAAGTAGGAGAGTCACTGACCTTTTCCTCATCAGTTCTAGCCATTAGACATAGAGGAAATGATGGTGGTGGTGGAGTTGACTCATCCAAGGCAAGTCCAACTAGCCCTTTTGACCTTGAATCTTCATCTTCCGAGGATGATTCTTCACTGGGGCTTTCATCATCAGTAATCCATTCTCCAATGTGAGCTTCTCCTTTTCCTTTCTTTGAAAATTTCTTGGAGTAGCCCTTCTTGAAATACTTCTTCTTGGGCTTGTCATGAGTTTTCTGCTCATCCTCATCATCTTTGCCCTTGGACTTGCTCTTCTTCTTACTTTTGTTAGGGCACCGAGCTGCTATGTGGCCCTTTTCATTGTGTCGGTGTACTTTGCACCGGGGTACCCTCTCCGCCATAGAAGTAATAGGCCCAAGAAGCGGCCTGGCCCAGTTTGGCGCCCTGGCGGGCAGCCGGGTGATCATGCCCTGCCCGTCGGGCGAGGAGCCCGCGTGGCACCCTGGTGAGTGGGCGGGCGATCACGCCGCGACGTCGGGCGAGCGGCCGCGGGCGCCTGGCGAGTAGCCGGGCGACACGCCTGCCGGGCGAGGAGTTCGCGGGCCCCTTGGCGAGCAGCGGCGATCACGCCACTTTCGCGGGCGAAGCGGCTCAGGTGGTACCCTAGCGGCAACGGTGGCGATCACGCCTCGCCACGGGCGTCAGCTTATGAGGCGGCCTGACAAGTGGGCGGGCGTCTGGGCCCCCCTTGTTAGGCCACGAAGGCAACCAAAGAAATGAGAGGAAGGCTTCGCCTCGAAGTTTCCCTCCCCTGGCACCTTGTGTCAGGATCATTAATTGTGAAGGATTCTGCCATCGACACGACGACGGCTTGTCCCTCTCGCGCCTCTTACTAAACCCGTCGCAGGTGCGTCATATCCCGAGCAGACCGGGCGAAGCCATGCACCGACATTAAATGAGGTTTGAAGGACAAGGCCACTGAGGCGTATGTAATAAATGAGTCGTGAGTTGACGTGGAAGTTGAAATTATGGGTGTAGTTAATGTGTTGTAGATAAGTGTAGCGTCGCCTTCTCCCTTGTCTAGGCCAACCCGTCTATATAAGGGCGCCTAGGTGCATGGGACAGGGGGGATGGAGAAACGAAAGATCGAGAGATCGAGAAGTTGAAAGAGGAAGAGAGAACTCACCCAAGCAAAGAAACCGTTGTAATCCCCTTCACATTTCCTGAACAAAGAACTAGCAGGACGTAGGGCTATTACCCGAGCTGGGGGCCTAAACCTAGGTACATCACTGTGTCCATTAGTCTGTTGATTCCTGGGATCCATCATGGGGGGACATTAGGGTTTGCAGCCACGAAGATGCCCTCTACCGAACCATACCTTCCATCTAGGGAGAGGTCAACCCTGTTTGTTGACGGGGCCTTGTCAGGTGGAATACACCGACAGGGGCGCACCAGGTAGGGGGCTAGTGGTTGGCTCATCCAGCCATCTCTCCAGCGGACTCTGACCTTCCGTTCGCAAGGACTTTGCGTCCGGTGATGGCGAGTTCACCCTTGCAGCGACAAGAGGTGGCGAAAGCTAGCAGCGCCCAGAACACGTCCCGGCGTTCTCACCGGACGAGGGATCGCCTCACGCCGCCTCTGCAGAGGGCGCGGTGCCCCTGGCGGCGGCAAATGAACTTCCGGCCGGCGTCGGCCGCCATGGAGGCCGCCACTCGCCCAAAACTCGCATGCGGTCCGCTCTCCTCGGATCACCCTCCGTGGAACTTAGAGACACCTGCCACGCCGTGGCTGCGGGATATTACGGGCCTCATGGGTGCGGCCCAGCTCCGCGTAGGGATGCTCGACCGGTTTGGGACCGTCGGTACCCCTCAGCCAAGGGTGCATGTCGATCGCACCTAAGCTTCCAGCCGCCCAAGTGGGAAACGCTCTGGCCAGGAGGGCCAGAGTAAAGGAAAGGGTGTGCAAGAAGCAGGTCCCAGCTCCACGAGGAGCTGTGAGGATCTGAGGGCCCATCTGGAGCTCCGGCGTCGGTGGCGCGGCGGTGATTTGCGTGATCACCTGCAGCGTCGCCGCGCTCGCGACGGACGGATGACCCCTGAGGGTGAAAGTTCCTCCCGCAACTCTCACCTCCAGAGCGAGGAGGAGGTCCGTTCCTCCGACTCTTTGGGGAGTCGCGGTCTACCCTCCTCGGCATGGTTTCCTGGGCGGGCCGGGCGTGGCGACGGTAGGATTCCCCTATGGCGCCGGATGCCGTGCGTTTTCGACGGCCGCACAAGGCGTGGGTTCGAAAGGTTTCGCCCGGCCTCCATCAAGAAGTACGACGGCACCACCAACCCAGAGGAGTTCCTGCAGGTCTACACCACCGTGGTGCGTGCCGCTGGTGGGTCTGGAAAGGCCATGGCCAACTACTTCCCAACGGCCTTGACGAGGTCCGCCCGGTCCTGGCTGTTGAACCTCCCGCGAGGATCAGTGCACTCGTGGGAGGAGTTGTGCGGCCTCTTCGTCGCCCGGTACCAGCAAAGTCTCAGGCGGTACCATGCCACCCGGGTCTGCGAGAGAACACTGGCAGTTGGCGACCTAGTCTTGCGTAGAATCCAGACGCATGCTGGGCTCCACAAATTGTCTCCCCGGTTGGAGGGCCCCTTTAAGGTGGTCTCAGTACCTCGACCCGGGGTGGTCCAATTGGCCACTGAGGATGATCAAGAGCTGGCCAACTCCTTCAACGTGGAGTTGCTGTGAAAGTTTTACCCCTAAAAGTTGTAAGTCCCCAGTAGCTTGCTTTGATCGGTTGTGCGGGTGAGTTTTCCCCCCGCTGATCAACGGCTACTGGCGGTTAGCAAAGTTGTTTGCTTTAAGAGCTTTTGCTTTATCCCTCTTGCTTGTCCCCTGGTGGGAAAGCTTGTGCGGGAATGTCATGTGTTCTGACGATTTGGCTGCTCCTTGCTGATCTGCGGTAACACCCGGCATTCGCGTCAAGTCCGGACGGGCGACCAGGAGCGCGAGTGTGGCACGGTGACTCAAATGCGGCTCGTACACCTGGGTTGGCTCCGCGAAGCACCGCTGGCTATCTCTGCGAGCTCCATAAGCCCAATAACCCTCCTGGGAACCTGCTCCCATGCCACGCAGCGCCGCGGGCTGACCCCGCGTCACAGGAGCCTAAGTTCCAGAGAAAGGGACCATGACATACCCGCGCAGGAACTTGCGTCCTTCAATATATTTTCTAAATGCTTTATGTGATGCTTACTTGTGTTCCTAGTTGCCATGCTCAAATCGCAGATGTAGCGCCAGGGCACCTGTAGCTCAAGCATCCGAAGTAACCCCGTGGCAACAGGGTGAGCAGGCGGGCGATCACGCCCTGCCCACCGGGCGAGAGGCCCATGTGGCCCCTTGGCAAACGGGCAGGCAATCATGCCCTGCTCGCCTGGCGAGAAGCTCACGTGTGGGTCTGGTGGGCAGGTGGGCGACCACGCCCTGCCTGCTGGGCGAGCAGTTGGGCGATCACGCCTTGCTCGCCAAAGTGTTGGCCTCCATGACCAGTCCAGGGGCTGGTCACCCAATGGTCTATAATAAAGACAAGTTGCTTGCTTTCACAGTACCAACTTATTTTCTACATTTGCACCCCGTTGGGTTGAATTATGCGTGGCTGTCACTGGCTCTGGTAACCTGATGGCTCCTCGTTGATAAAAGGAAACGCCCAGCGTTTGTGTTGGAAGAACGGGTGACCGGGCACGGTGACTCAAACGCGGCTCATACACCCGGGTTGGCTCCGCGAAGCACCACTGGCT
This sequence comes from Guadua angustifolia, assembly GCA_036346375.1. Taxonomy (NCBI): domain Eukaryota; kingdom Viridiplantae; phylum Streptophyta; class Magnoliopsida; order Poales; family Poaceae; genus Guadua; species Guadua angustifolia. The sequence goes on along the minus strand of CM070511.1, from coordinate 23,995,290 downwards.
GTCTCCGTGAGCACCGCAAGCCCGATACCGCTCCTGAAAGCTCGCTTCCTTGTTGCTCAATGCTACTGTCAGGTTCCAAGAGGTCACGAGAATATAAGCTCCAAAAGGACAGGAGTAAGTGACACCCTTGCGCAAAAACTCAAGACTTTGCTTGTCTACATCCTGCATGTTCTGCATAATCCTTGTTCGCATTATTGCAATCACTCGAAGAAATGCCTAAGTATCGACCTAACCTGAGTGTCTAGGTTCGCATCATAACAAGGCTGGGGGCTGATCGCCCGAAGATCGAGTTGAGCAAGCACACCCAAATCGTGAACAGACGAACATGCCCAGGTGAAACCGAAAAATGCCAACTTCATTACAATTGTTAATATTGTTCTGGCATACAAAAAACAGGAACAAGACAAAATAAAGAAAGCAAAAGGAAGCGGCCCGGGCCATCAGTCGCCATTGACGACTTGGATGCCCCCATTGCCTTCCTCAGCCTCCGGCTCCACCGCCACCACGCCAAGGTCTGGGGCCTCCACCACCATCATGCAAACGACGCGCTCCACGGCCTCGTGCACGCGCGCCTCCGCCTGGGCCTTGTCTCCCTCAATGCCGTCCGCGACGGCCATTGGGTTGAAGGCGGCGTCGCGGCTGGCGTAGCACACCAACACGAAGGTCGCGGTGGCCCTGGCGACCTACAGCCCTTCCTGGACGGAGCAGGCGGCCATGGCGGCTAGAAGACCAGAGAGTGCATCAGCAACCCGAGTGATGTAGTGGGCGTACTGCATCGCTGTGGGCTCGAGCGGCTCGCGGAGGTCCACCCCCAGCGGCTCCAAGACTCTCGCCATGCGCCCGTAAGATGGCCGGAGCATAGTCGCGATGTAGTGCAGCGCCCGCTGCTGCTCATCCGCTGCCTCGGCTTCCTGCGCCCGGGTGAGTAAGGTCGCCTCGGTGGCCCTCTCTTGGACCAGCTGTGCCTCCTTCCTCTCCAGCTCCCCGTGCAGTGCTGCCACTTGTTGTGTCACATGGGCTTCGCGCTGGGTGGCTACCGTGAGGAGAGTGCTCGTGACTACGAGCACTTCGCCAAGCTCAGCGAGCAGCGCATGCAGGCCGGTAGCGCGGGCGGCGGGGACGATCGGGGCAAGAGAAGCAGAAGTGCCAGCGGCAGCGACATCCAGCCCAGCTGCTTCAGAGCCGCTAGGATGCCCTTAAGCAGAAGTCCCCGCTGCGTCTGTCGGCGCTACGGACGTCTGCGCGGCTGGGGTGTCTTGGCGAGCCGCCCTCGGGGCCAACTTGAAGCTGAAGGAAGTGACCGCCACTGCAAGCCCGCTCGAGCGGGCACCAGCAGCAGTTGGACCCGGCGCCGCTGGAGTTGGCGCCGCTGGAGTTGGCGCCGCAGGAATTGGAGTCAACGTCGGTGCAGCCGGCACCAGAGGAGGGGTTGCAGGTGTCGCCGCCCCAGAAGAAGTGTTGCCGCTTCAGGCGCGGCGACAACAGGAGTTTGATCCCCGGTGCAGGCCCTCTTGGGGTCCGCGCCCGGGGCATCCGGAGCAATCTCCAATTTGCTTGTGCTCTGGTCATCGGCCCGGGGCTGGTCCCTGATCACCAAGGGGCCACGGGCCGGCACCACGGCGGGACCGGTGGAGTCCATCGCCGGGAAGGATTGGACGATCCGAAGGCGCTCTGCAAACTCCAGATGACAGAGCGGTCGGGCCTCGGTCAGAAATTCCAGGCCACTTGGCAACGGTGGGATCAGCCCAGATAGCCATCTAGAGGGAGCGGGACCATCCAGGTTCCCCTCGCCTGACACCAAAAGAAGACAAGAGTATTAGCTGATGGTGACCGTGAAGAAGAATGTGCATTCAAAAGGAAAGCAACAGGACTTACTGCCCGGGTATGTGCGCGTCACGTCGTCGTCCCCTGTGTATCGCCATGTAGGGCGGGCACGACGACGCAGGGGGTTGATCCTCCGAGCCACTAAGTCTCGGACTACCATCGCCCCAATCAGACCGGCGCCCTGTAGCCGATTGATGCGGGCCGCCATCGCCTGGAGCTCCGCCGTCTCCTCAATCCAAGCGAAGCTCCAGCTCATGACTTCGCCGCAAGGCACCCCAAGAAGGTCGACCCCGCTATCGTCGCTGATGTAGAGCCAGTCGCTCTGCCAATTCTTCCAGTTGGAGCGTGGCTGGAAGGGAATGTAGCGGGGGGCCGACCCATCACGAAGGCGAAAGTGGCAGCTCCCTGTGACCCCACTGTCGGGAAAGACGCGACAAGTGAAGAAGTAGCGAAAGAGGGGAAGATTGGGCATTACCCCCACGAACATTTCGCAGAGGTAAGCGAAGATGGAGAGAAGGACGATGGAATTGGGGGAGAGATGAAGATGATGGATCTCGTAGAAGTGGAGGATGGTGAGAAAGAATTCAGAGAATGGCGGCACCAAGCCCACCATGGGCCCCTAGGCGAAGACGACGATCTCCCCTGGATCACAGCCTGGCGCGACGGTCCCCTGGCGGAGGTGCAAGGAGCCCTCGGGTGCCATCTTGGCAACAAGATCCACCCTGCTCTGGCCTATGGTGGAAGAGAGAAGAGGCTACGCCATCGAAGCGGAAGCGAAATTCTTCGAGCGAAGAAGGCGAAAAAGCAAATTGCAAAGAAGATCAGAAGGCGTGAACTGTTGAGTGGGGGTGTGCATATATATAGACCCCCCACGAAAACGGTTCACGAACAGGTAAAAGACGCGGCATTTCGGGTCCCAAGAAAAATCGGCGGAAGTGGGGAGGACCAAAGCGGTTGCGTGCGCAGAGGTGGTGGGCCCATCCAGGAACGCATTGGCATTAGATAAGGTCTGAAAAGCAACTAGCGCGCGTTCCAGGATGGCCCCGAGGGCTACTATTGGTGTACTTTGCACTGTGGTACCCTCTCCACTGTAGAAGTAATAGGCCCAAGAAGTGGCCTGCCCTAGTTTGGTGCCCTGGCGAGCAGCCGGGCGATCACGCCCTGCCCGCCGTGCAAGGAGCCCGCGTGGCCCCCTGGCGAGTAGGCATGCTCTCACGCCCTGCTCGCCGGGCGAGCAGCCCGTGTGGCGCCCTGGCGGGTAACCGAGCAATCACGCCCTACCCACTGGGCGAGGAGCCCGCGTGGCCCCCTGGCGAGCAAGCGGGCAATCACGCCTTGCTCGCCGGGCGAGCGGCCCGCGTGGCGCCCTGGCGGGCAACTGGGCGATCATGCCCTCCTCGCTGGGCATCGGCTTATGAGGCGGCCTGACAAGTGGGTGGGCGTCTGGGCCCCCCTTGTCAGGCCACGAAGGCAACCAAAGGAATGAGAGGAAGGCTTCACCTCGAAGTTTTCCTCCCCTGGCACCTTGTGTCAGGATCATTAATTGTGAAGGATTCTGCCATCGACACGACGACGGCTTGTCCCTCTGGCGCCTCTTACCAAACCCGTCACAGGAGCGTCATATCCCGGGCGAAGCCATGCACCGACATTAAATGAGGTTTGAAGGACAAGGCCACGGAGGCGTATGTAATAAATGAGTCGTGGGTCGACGTGGAAGTTGAAATGATGGGTGTAATTAATGTGTTGTAGATAAGTGTAGCATCGCCTTCTCCCTTGTCCGGGCCAACCCGTCTATATAAGGGCGCCTAGGTGCATGGGACGGGGAGGGGGATGGAGAAACGAAAGATCGAGAGATCGAGAGGTTGAAAGAAGAGAGAACTCACCCAAGCAAAGAAACCATTGTAATCCCCTTCACATTTCCTCAACAAAGAACTAGCAGGACGTAGGGCTATTACCCGAGCTGGGGGCCTGAACCTGGGTACATCGCCGTGTCCATTAGTCTGTTGATTCCCGGGATCCGTCATGGGGAGACATTAGGGTTTCCAGCCACGAAGACGCCCTCTACCGAACCATACCTTCCGTCTAGGGAGAGGTCAACCCTGTTTGTTGACGGGGTCTTGTCAGGTGGAATACGCCGACACATTGCATTCAAAACAGATAACATTAGCAAAAGGGTTTTTCTTTGAGTAGTAGGAATTTGACCTTCCTTTGTCTTTGAAATTAACCCTTCTCATGAGTTTGTTAGCTCTTCTCATAAGTAGAGCTAATTTCTTCACATCTTCATCCTCAGCATCACTTGACTCATCATCATCCTTGTCTGATGAGTCTTGTACAACTTCCTTCGCTTTGAGTGCAATGGATTTCTTCTTTGGAGCATCTTCTTCGGCTAATGTGAGCTCATGAGCAGATATTTTACCTAGTAGCTCGGTTGGAGTAAGCCTCTTGAGATCACTACTGTTGGACAGATATGTGATCAAACTGTGATATACTCGAGGAAGCACTCTAATCATCTTCCTGCATACCTCAACATCAGAGATTTTAGTTCCTAGGCCTTTTAGTTCATTGACAATAGGATTAAGCCTAGTAAACATGTCATTAGCATTTTCATGAGCAAGCATTTTAAATTGATCAAAGTTTTCCTGAACAACATAGTATTTTTCTTCTTTTACATCAGAAGTACCTTCATGAATTTCTTGCAATGTTGTCCATATGTCATAAGCAGAAGTAAGATTACTTACTCTATCAAAAACTTCTAAGCTAAAACAGCAAAATATGGCATTTCTAGCTTGGGCATCGTACTGCATATTTTGAATCTCACCAGGAGTGGGTTCACCATACACAGTTTGCCCTTCGGGCATAATACGAGGAGGCAAAGACTTTTCTGTAACCCTCCACACATCATACCCAACAGCTTCTAAATCACATCTCATTCTATTTTTCCAATAAGCATAATTAGTACCATCAAAAATAGGTACTCTACCAATACTAACAGTTGCAGATCCATTTCCCTCGGCCATTTACCAAAGCTAGTTAAGCTAATTATGGTAAACCCGCTCTGATACCACTTGAAGGAACGAGCTGGCCTAGAGGGGGGGTGAATAGACAACTTTTGCAAATTTTTACTTCTTAGTTACAATTTACTATTTTCTTTAAGTGAATAACTTAGTACAATATATAATGGAAATAAAATGCAAACAAAGATAACAGTGAAAGCAACAAAATGAAGTAAAGCACAAATGAGACAGAGATTTATCCCGTGGTTCAGAGCCTTTCTCCTACTCCACGTTGAAGCACTTCTTCCGAAGTATTGCTTTTCCAAAGCTAGTCGCAGTAGCTCTGGTGATCACTCAGGAAGCTATTTTACCACTCCAGTGAGGTGAGCTCCAAACCCTTCACAACTAAAGTGGCCTTCCACAATCTCCTTTGGATAGGTCGCACTTTTCACTTCCTCCAAGCTGTCTAGGATCACTAAGATCCAAGAGTAATAAACTTTGCACAAGTTCTATCTCTTCGCTCTCTTGCAAATCACACTACTAGACTCAAGCTTGGAGCTAGAACACTTAGGATTGTTGAGGATTTTTATTTTGAGAGTGAAGCACAGACTCCTTTTGAGAATGAGAGCACTTTTGAAAGCTAAAATGTTAAGGAGTTCATAAAGTTCTATGGTAGATGGCTCAGGAAATGCTTATATAGCTGTTTGCACCAGTTTTGGGAATTTCCAGAAGGATCGGCAGAAAAGCATGAGTTTGGATAAGGTACGAGAGAATCTGCGGGAAATTTGGATAAATGTATAAAATCCCACACGACGTGCAGATAATAACTGGAAAAACTAGAGACCAGGAAGGAAACTACGAAGCCGATTCGGACTACGTTATCGTGTTGGATCAGAGCTCGGATCGGCTAGGTGGGTATATAAGGCGCACCAAGGCTGTTTGAGAGGGACATCCACAATCAATCAACACATCTACCAGTTTTTACTTTCTGTAGTCTTTAGTCTTTTTAGCATTGTAATCTTTCCTCTGTAAGTCGACATCGATCAAATAAAGTTGCGCATCGCCGATTGTTTGATCGTCATTGGCTTTTTCAGGTTTGATTTGTTCTGTCTTGTTGCGCATCGCCTTTTCAGAATCAATCTACCTTTTACCCCCGGATTGGTCTTAATCGGCTAATCTAGTTACCCCTTTTACCCTTGGATTAGTTTTAATCGACTAGTCTAGTTATCCTTCTAATCGGCTTCCTGGCTAATTCCCGATTTTTAGCCGATTCATCTTGAGGATCGGCTTGATTGAATTTTACAACTATTCTCCTTATCGATTGCAGGGTCAAATCGATTGGCACGCTCGCGCACACTTGAACCCGGTGTTCGTTTGGTTTGTTGCGACCAGAAACCCTCTTCACGTTTTTGGCGTCAACACATTTTTGGCACGCCCGGTGGGACCAGATCGACAAGATGGCCGCAGGCAAATCCACCGCACCGGCCGATGTGAACCCAGATGCCATAATCGTCCCTACCTTGGACGATTTAACCCCAGAGCAGCGCAAGGAAATCGAGGATCAGAAAGCTGCCTTGGAGGAATTGATGTTGGGTTGTTATCAGAAAACCCGACGAGGAGTTACGCAGAAGACGGCGCTACCTACACTAAACTTCTTCGGCGACATTGGCACTACGTCAAATTCGGTAAGCCGATATGTTCCGGCTCAAGCCGAGTTATCTGCTATGATCGATCAATCTGTGCATCATGCTTTAATTAATCAGTCATCGGCTCTGGTTACAACCTTGAAGCCGATGATAGAAAATAGCGTAAAGACGATTGCACAAGAGTTAGCAACATCCGGAGGATTGATGGACCCATTGCAGCCACTCCCAACATACCCCGTATATTCTGTGGCCCCAAACACCAACACGGTCAAGCCGTCGGCACCTGTACCCTCATTAATGCCGACCCAGCCCACCGTGTTAACTCCAACCAATCTCGTTCAAACCGATGACTCACATTTATGCACACACCGACGCTACTAAAATAGAGCCATCTTTATCGTGGACTCCTCGTCCAATCGGCTTCTCACCATTGATTTAGATAGAAATTATAAACATCCTCAAGGGCCAACCCAGTTAGAAATCCGCCCGTATAAAGTAGTCACATACACAGAGCCGCTTATTCCATTGCCCGAGGTTACGCTACTCGAACCGATGGATATGAATCATGGCAACAAAGATCCATCGCCTAGAACAAGCCGACCAGTATGAAGTTTACACTCGGGGCGGGATACTACCCAAAATAATTGGCCAAACACTAGCATTCCATCTCGCCAACAACACCAATTGGGCCGATCGATTTCCATGGTCTTAAGAGATCGGTTTGGCTTCTGACCTAAAGGAAAACAATCGGCTATAGAAAGTCGTACCAGATCATATTGACCGCATCACCGTATCCCCATAACTTTAGGATTCCTGACTTCGCAAAATTCTCGGGGATGATTCGGTTACCACCTTGGAACATGTTGGGAGATTTATCGCTCAATGCGGTGAGGCAAATGAATCCGACGGATTAAAGATTAGGCTTTTTCCTTGTCTTTATCGAACTTTCACTTGGTTCACGAATCGCCTCCAAATTCGGTCCACTTTTGGAACGATTTAGAGAGCCGATTTCATGAATACTTTTTCGCTGGTAGTCTGGAATTGAGAATTTCAGATCTAAGTGCTGTCCGGCAGAAATTTGGCGAATCGGCTTCTGACTATATCCGAAGATTTAGAGAAGTACGAAATCGGTGTTTTAGCGTAGTATTGCCCGACAATCAGCTAGCCGATTTGGCATTCCAAGGGCTGATTGCCCCGCTCAAGGAAAAACTTGCCGGACAGGAATTCACTGATTTAAGTCATCTACTCCATCGCGTATCGGCACAAGAAAGCCGATATTTAAGTAAAGAGTTCAAAGATAAAATTAGATTAAATAGCAACGGAAAAGATAAGGCTAAGATAAACATGGTCGAGTATAGTTCTAGTGAGACTTCTGAAGACGAAGCAGACGTGAATATAGCCGAATGGATAAAGGGTTCTAAAAAGCCGCTTGTCTGTTCGTGGCTTAAGCCGACTAGAAGTAAGTCAGAGGTTAAATACGCTTTTGATGTATCCAAGTGTGACCGTATATTCGACATGCTACTGCAAGAGAAACTAATACGTCTACCTGAAGGGCATACTATACCGTCAGCCGATGAGATCAAGAAACGACGGTACTGTAAGTGGCATCATTCCTTTTCTCATAACACTAATGACTGCAATATTTTTCGACAGCACATACAGGCAGCTATCGAAGATGGTCGGCTTAAGTTCGCAGAGGAGCCAGCCATGGAAGTCGGTGTCAATCCCTTCCCAATTAACATGGTTTAGTGCTCTGGCAAGGGGAAACAAATTGTCGAGGAACGACCCGTAACTACACGACAAGTCGACATAGAATCTAGCTCAAGAGGAGAAACGCTAAAAATAACGATCGGCTCACTTCAAATTGAGGCCGATCAGGATGGGAAAAATTCAAGGACTGTGAAACCAAAAGGAGAATTGCAAGTCGGACGATGGTACAAAGCTGAAAGAACTCCGCCACGAAAACCAACATTCAAGCCTAAACCAACTTTTTCGCAGTTGCTCGAAAAGTATGAAAGAATGAGCCATCGGCAAGAGCAGCAGGCTCGCCGACCAAATGAGTCATATCGGCCAAACGATGTGTTTCGGCCAAACAATCTGTATCGGCTAGACGCTGCAGAGAGAGCTCACCAGAGATGTCCTTTTTGGCGATTCTGTTGGGAAAGGGGCATGGCCTTACCATCTTCAAGGACATGTCCCATGGAGCACTACCCGCAAGAAAATTGGCCCAAACAATCAGTGAAGGAACGTCTATTTAGGCCAACGATAAATCATACTGAGTCAGAGCATAGGAAGCCGGTAAAAGAGAGGCTAGGCATGCCAAACCAAGATGAGGAAAAAGAACCAACGGAGAACTTGGTTGGAAAAATCCGCAAGCCTGTGGGACCCAAGCCTAGGTGGTGTCCGACTGGGCTTAGCCGATCACAACGCAGATGGCTCCAGCGCCTAAGAACGCAGGAAATGAGAGAGGCCGATGAAGAAAAACAGAGGGATAAAACATTCAACGAATTGCGGCCGATAAAACTTGTCAAAAAGGAATGGAGGAGAAAAGAACAAACCGACAACGAAGTCGATTCTCGACGATTTGTTTGTCACCAATAGTCCGAAATGACACTCCTCCCATGGATATCAACATGGTGTTCATTCTGCGCCACCAATTCGAATCAAGACTGAATCGGCTAAAGATACGTTCGCTCAATTGTGCTCGGGCGCACAGAGGCAAGATTCAAAAACCACAAGATCCTCATCGCACTTAAAGCCGTTATATTTAAAAGGCTTTATTAACGGAAAGCCGATATCCGTGATGCTTGTAGATGGAGGCTCATCAAACTTAATGCCACTCTCCACTTGCAAAAAGTTGGGCAAAACCGACGAAGACTTGATCAAGACGAACATGGTGCTAAATGACTTCACCGGTGATCCCACTGAGGCAAAAGGGGTGATGGTTACAGAATTAACCGTCGGCAGCAAAACTTTGCCGACCGCATTCTTCGTAATTGAGGCAAAAGGAAATTACAGTGTGCTTCTCGGACGGGATTGGATACACGCGAACTGCTGTATACCCTCAACAATGCACCAATCGCTTGTCCAGTGGAACGGAGATGAAGTCGAAGTTGTCTCAGCCGACACATCGGCTCATATTGCCATGGCCAGCTCCGACGCAAATTGGCCGCACGAAGAAGCAGAATGCATATCAGGTAAGGCACTAGACGATTGTGATTTTATCAGCATTGGGAAGACAGGCTTTACGCCGATCAGTGTCAAGCCAGGCACCTTCGATCGGGCGACTGAGATCTTGAGAAGATGGGGTCAAAAATGATCCAACTACTACAAGACAGAGCAAGGAGCTATCGGCATGGGATAAACTCCTGCGAGGCTATTGAAGATTTCCAAAGCGAAAAATTGGGCCAAGGCTTTACTTCTGCCGATATGCTTGAAGAAGTCAATATAGGAGAAGGCGATAGAAAAAGGCCAACTTTTGTAAGTGCAAATTTAGATCTAGAATATAAAAATAAGTTGATCAAAATACTTAGAGAATACAGGGACTGTTTCGCCTGGGAGTATTACGAAATGCCTGGATTAAGCCGATAGTTGGTAGAACATCGGCTACCTATCAAGCCGGGGTATCGGCCATATAAGCAACCCCCTCGTCGTTGTAATCCGGAGATACACGATATAATAAAAGAAGAAATTGAAAGGTTGCTAGAGGCTAAATTCATAAGGCCTTGCCGATATGCCGAATGGGTATCAAACATTGTGCTTGTCATGAAGAAAAATGGTAAGTTGCGGGTATGCGTGGACTTCAGGGATTTGAATAAAGCTACACCAAAGGATGAATACCCGATGCCTATAGCCGACATGCTTATCGACGCTGCATCGGGTAACAAGATTATCAGTTTTCTTGACGGTAACGCTGGATATAACCAGATATTTATGGCAGAAGCCGATGTCCCCAAGACTGCCTTCAGATGCCCTGGCGCGTTAGGGTTATATGAATGGCCAGTAATGACATTCGGCTTAAAAAACGCAGGTGCTACCTATCAACGCGCCATGAATTTGATCTTTCACGATCTAATCGGCCACATCGTTGAAATTTACATCGATGACGTAGTGGTTAAATCTAGGGAAGATTGGCAGCATTTGGCCGATTTAGAAAAAGTATTTCAGAACACAAGAGCTCATGGGCTGAAAATGAATCCGTTAAAATGTGCGTTTGGTGTATCGGCCGGTCAATTTCTTGGTTTCATGGTACACCAAAGAGGAATTGAAGTTAGCCAGACAAGGGTCAAAGCTATAGTGAACACAAAACCACCGACATGCAAGAATGGACTACAAAAGTTGATCGGCAAAATCAACTACTTAAGACGATTTATTTCAAATCTGTCTGGTAAAATTCAGGCTTTCGCGCCACTGCTAAAGTTGAAGGATCATCAGGAGTTTGTGTGGGGAGCCGATCAGCAGAAGGCTTTTGATGATATAAAGCAATACTTAGCATCGCCACCAGTCTTGGCCGCACCCCAGAAAGGGGTTCCATTCAAGTTGTATGTATCGGCTGAAAACGAGACCATTGGAGCCGTATTGGCGCAAGAGATTGATGGTAAAGAGCGTGTAATATTTTACTTAAGCCGACGACTCTTGGACGCCGAAACCAGGTATCCTCCGGTAGAAAAATTATGTTTATCATTATATTTTGCTTGCACAAAATTGAGGCACTATGTATTAGCATCGACCTGCATAGTGGTATGTAGAACCGATGTCGTCAAATACATGCTGTCCGCTCCGATTTTAAGAGGACGACTTGGGAAGTGGGCCTACGCCCTGACCGAGTTCGATCTGCAGTATAAATCGGCTAAAGCCATTAAAGGCGAAGTGATAGCCGATTTCATAACAGGGCACGACACTATGGCAGGAATGGTCGATATAGCCCCATGACGACTATATTTTGATGGGTCAGTTTGCCAGGAAGGAAGTGGGATAGGCATTGTACTAACTTCGCCAAAAGGACACGACATAGAGTTTGCATATCGCACAAGCCGATGCTCTAATAACCAAATCAATAATGAAAATCGCTCAAAGGACTGCAGTTGGCGAATAGTATTGGGGTGAGTAGTATAGAAGCATATGGCGACTCATTACTAGTGGTACAACAAATTAAAAGGGAATTTAAATGCAATGATGAGGTGTTATCAAAATATCTGAGACATTGTCTTGAGATTATCAATGCTTTTACATCATTCCGTATCGGCTATGTGCCAAGAGAGATGAACAACAAAGCCAACGCCTTGGCTCAAGCAGCTTCAGGCTATAAGGAATACAGCCGATACGGAGCATTCGAATTAATCGACAAAACAATACTGTGTGTCGATAATGCCTACTGCACGTAAGGTTCGTCAAAAAGCACTAAAGTATGTTGTGCTAGAAGGAGAATTATACTATCGAACCTTAGAAGGACTGCTTCTGCGATGTTTAAGTGAGGAAGAGGCAAAAGTGGCTATGGGTGAGGTTCACGAAGGAATTTGCGGAGCACACCAATCGGCCCACAAAATGAAATGGATCCTTAGACGGACCGGGTATTTTTGGCCGACAATGCTGGAAGATTGTTTCAGGTATTATAAAGGATGCCAAACTTGCCAGAAATTTGGGAACGTGCAACTTGCACCTGCATCGGCTTTACACCCAATTGTTAAACCATGGCCGTTCAGAGGATGGGGGATAGACATAATCGGCCAAATATTTCCGGCTTCAAGCAAAGGCCATAAATTCATTCTTGCAGCGACAGATTATTTCTCAAAATGGGTAGAAGCCGTTCCACTTAAAAAGGTTACCAGCGTAGAAGCTATCGGCTTTGTCAATGAACATATTATTCATCGGTTTGGTATCCCACAGACAATTACAACCGATCAAGGAACTGTGTTTATGTCTAACGATTTTAAAAACTTCGCAGAAAGTCTAGGCATCAAATTACTCAATTCATCACCGTATTACGCTCAGGCTAACGGACAAGCCGAGTCATCCAACAAAACTTTGGTCAAGCTGATCAAAAGAAAAATTGACGAGAAGCCTCGAACTTGGCACTCCACATTATCGGAATCTCTATGGGCTTATCGGCTATCGTTTCACGGATCAACTAAATTATCACCGTATCAGTTAGTATATGGCCAAGAAGCCGTGTTGCCCGTAGAGGTAAATATTGAGTCGATGCGAGTGGCGAGACAGAATAATTTATCAGCCGATGAATACAAGGAATTGATGCTATACAACTTGGATGACTTGGCGGAGTTAAGGCTGATTACTTTGAATCGGCTTAAAAAGAATAAGGAAAAAGTTGCAAGGGCTTATAATAAGAAAGTTGTGCCAAAATCCTTCAGCGAGGCCGATTTAGTGTGGAAGACAATATTACCGGTCGGGTCTAAGGACAATCGATTCGGTAAATGGTCACCTACATGGGAAGGACCATATAAAGTAAACCAGCCTGTTGGCGGAAACGCGTATATACTCGAAACGCTCGAAGGGTTGGTGTTACCAAAGGCAATTAACGGAAAATATTTAAAGCACTACTACCCTAGCGTTTGGATTGGTGCGTAGTCGAAGTACAGTATAAAGAATTGGGAAACAGATCAGGTTAGAAACAGCTGATCGAATAAGTTAATCGGTTAAACAAATAGAAGACATGTTTAAAAAGTATCGCGAACAAAAGCGACATTGTTTTAAAACATTACAACACATCATGGTTCATGAGACCGCACAGGGAATCCTAGCACCTAAAGCCGATAATGCCGCAAATTACTTAGCCAATGTTTACGGACCCCATAAATTATGTCCTCATCGGCCTTAGCAATGCAGTGCAGGATGAGCTTGGCCGATGGTCCTTCACCTTCACTATGGCCAAGCCAATATCGGCTTCGATTTTTCAGTGAAGTCGATGTCACGATCACCGAGCAAGGTTGTCTGCGAGCTCTTCTTCCACCTTGGCTAATTCCTCTTTGAGTTGCTGCCTCTTCAACTCCAGTTGTTGCGTGGAAGATTTGGCAGCATTGAGGGTGGAAGAATCTTCGTCATACTTCTTCTTCTTGGCCTTTGCATCTGCCACCAACTCCTCTAGCCGGCGCTGATCGGCTGCTTGAGCTTCTCGTCGGGCTATTCTAGCCGTTGCAGCTTCGACTTCAGCTCTCCTTTCGTCTATGTGACAGACGTCCAGAATAGCCTTAAGAGCCTCAGGCGGGAGATCGGCTTCTACAACAGCCATTGCATCACGAATTGGCTGAGCATTGACCAAGATGTCTGCCTCCGGCTGAGAGATCGCAGTCAAAAGCCGATTCAGCTTCTCTTGCATATTGGGCCCCGATTGGACGACTGAAGCCGATGCCCTCTGAGACGCATCAATAATGTTGGGGATATCTGTCACGTAATCATCAGGAGCAATCGCTTCAGGGTCATCCAGCTCGTCCAAAGTAAAATCGAGCAGATCAGTCGGATCGGCTAGGTCCTCCGTCACAGGCTCAGGTGCAGGAGGAGCCGGTAGAGGTAGCGAGGCCATAGCAATCCGTGTTGGAGAAGACGGCATCAGAGGGCTAGCAACAGGCGCATCCTGAAGATCAGCCAGTACGCCAACTGCTTGAGCCGATGCTGTTGGTTGAACACAGACAGATGTATTTAGATTAAGTAACATCTTGGCATATGAGTATAGATACGGTGGAAGGAATTTACCTCTGGTTTACGTTTATGGGAACTCTCAGCGCTTTGCTCCTTGCGCTTTGACGACGGCCGAGCTTTAGTCGATTTAGGTTTTTCTACCAGATTGGGATAAAATGTTAAAAAGATATTGGCAATAAAAAGGGGATGTTATTGTCGACTGAAAATACTTACTTGTAGGGCGGCCTTTTTCAAGCTCCGACAATGATGGGCTCTGAACACCAAGGCTGCTGGAGGAATAACCGGTCAAACCCATCGTTTGATGGGGTCTTTTTCTTTTTGGCTCGCTGGCCGATGGGGCGGCAATAGTCTTGTTGCCAGCTGCGGCATCCTGAAAGAATGAAAATTAAGAAGATAAGAATGAAACCAGAAACTGGTAAAGTGGAGGATCTCAAGGAAGATAAGTCGATACCTCTACAGCTACCGATGAGTTAGTGTAACCCGATGAGCTGGAAGAATCCGAGCTCCCACTTGAATTGCTGCTGCTAGAAGGGACCACTGTCGGCTCATGATAATCCGGTAAAAATTTCTCAATAATAGCCGACGGCGTGCGGTCCAAATAGAGCGCTTCTGATATGGGTGCCCACCAAGTTGAGAAATGACTGGCCCGACGTGAGTTCAAGAAGAAATGTGGAAGGTTAAGAACTTGAAGCTCATCGGTCAATTCCGAGATGATCTCAGCTGCTACAGCGTTTGTCACTTTGGCTCGGGGCTCAAGGCGATCAAGAATCGGCAAAGAAGGTATCACCTGGCCAAAACCCACCGACGGGCGAATGTATGGGTGGTAGAATTCATACGACTACCGGAAGGTCCGATTATGGAATTCAAACCAACATGGAGGATACAAGGTGAAATAAAAATCCAATATAGGTCCAAAGTCGATGCTGGCATCAAAGAGCTATCAGCATCCAAATGAAGGAATGAGGGCCATGGAAAATCGGCTATGTTGCTGTAAGGGAAAAAGTCTTGCTGACCAAAGGTTGCGTGGTCTAGGTATAAAAAGAATGACAGATACTTCTTGAAATCGGCTGGAGTAATTCTGATGTCACCACTAGTGCACATCGCCAATCTTTCCCCGAATGATCGGCTAGCTCTATATTGGGGGGTGGTACCTTCCGGATTGTCTTCGCGGGGGAAGGCTGTATCCTCCAGATGCTCTGTGATCAGTGATCGGCCAAACATATTGTAGAGCCATAATTGAATAAACCACAGCGGGCCGCCTACATTGCCAATGACAAACTGGGCAAATCCAGAGAAAAGCCGACTTCTGATGATGTGCATCATTTGGTAGACGGCACCAAGAAGCATCTTCCCAAGCGCAAGCCAACGACCTTCCACCAGCTGCTCTGCCAAGAATTGGTACACTTGTGTTGGCCCCAAGGACGCGCCGCAGAAAACAAACCGGTCTAGCCATAAGTTCAAAAAGGCCACATGTTCTTCGTCCGATACTAGACCGTTCACCTTGTTATTATGCAAGATATACTTTGACCATCCTTCGCCTTTCGATCGGATTAACCTTAGAGTTGGTCTGCCACTGAAAGCCGATATCTGGTCGCCGTCCGGCCTAAGGCAGCATAGCTCGGCTACATCTAGGAGGGTTGGGCCAATAGGGCCGGTCCGGAATAGGAAAGCATTGAGGGTATCAGACCAGAAATAACAGGCCGTGGCCACCAAGGGCTCGTTGGCTTCTGGATTGGCTAGACTCAGAGGGAGGCATTCGGCTATGCCCATTCTTTCCCATTCTTCTCTTTTTTGAGCCGATACCCTAATGTACCATCTTCTCCACCCTTTTAGCGCTGTCGGCCAAGCCCTAAAACTTTTACCCCATTCTGTTATATTGTAACCTTGAGCCGATAAGGGAAGTCTAGGAATGTCTTCGTCAATTACGGTGTCAGCAGTTGAGTTTCCTATTGGCCCTAGATAATATTGGTCTTCACTATCAGGGATTGGGATCAGTACCTGAGAAGGGTCCATTCAGCCGACTGGGAGTTCGCTTGAAGTGGCGGAAGTGCACAGAAGACGAAAGCGGTTTATCAAAGGACGAAGTTTATTGAAAGCGTCTAAGAGCAGAGCGTGAAAATGACCGTGGGGTCCCGTATATATATAGCACGGTGAAAAGTAAAAATGGCGGAAGTGAATTGAGGCGACATCGTCATTAAACCGCACCGAGATTTTTACGGCACAATCAAAGCAAAGCGATTATTTATACAGCTTCCCTAACCGACGGCGAAAGAAGCCGATCAATGAAAAAGCGATACATATTTTTGAAAGATAACAAGTTATCTTCCAAAATGGGGGCATATGTTTGCACCAGCTTTGGGAATTTCGGAAGGATCGTGAAAAAGCATGAGTTTGGATAAGGTACGAGAGAATCAAGGAAATTTGGATAAATGTATAAAATCCCACACGACGTGCGATAATAATAACGGAAAAACTAGAGACCAGAAGGAAACTACGGTTTATTCGGACTACGTTATCGTGTTGGATCAGAACTCGGATCGGCTAGGTGGGTATATAAGGCGCACTAAGGCTGTTTGAGAGGGACATCCACAATCAATCAACACATCTACCAGTTTTTACTTTCTGTAGTCTTTAGTCTTTTTAGCATTGTAATCTTTCCTCTGTAAGTCGACATCGATCAAATAAAGTTGCGCATCACCGATTGTTTGATCGTCATTGGCTTTTTCAGGTTTGATTTGTTCTGTCTTGTTGCGCATCGCCTTTTTAGAATCAATCTACCTTTTACCCCCGGATTAGTCTTAATCGGCTAATCTAGTTACCCCTTTTACCCTTGGATTAGTTTTAATCGACTAGTCTAGTTATCCTTCTAATCGGCTTCCTGGCTGATTCCCGATTTTTAGCCGATTCATCTTGAGGATCGGCTTGATTGAATTTTACAACTATTCTCCTTATCGATTGCAGGGTCAAATCGATTGGCACGCTCGTGCACACTTAAACCCGGTGTTCGTCCGGTGTGTTGCGACCAGAAACCCTCTTCACGTTTTTGGCGTCAACAATAGCCATTTGAAATGAATATAGCCGTTACACCTACCATTGTAGCCATTGGATGTGTCAGAAGATCAAAAATATACATTTACAACGGACTAAACAACAGGACTTAGCGATACTAATCATGTGTATCACGGACCAATTTAAGACATTTACGACGGACCAAAAAATTTGGTCCGTCATACATGGGAGTTTTAGAGAGTTTGGTCCGAAAAAGGAATGAGTGAGTTACATGTATGCCGGACCAAATTATTTGGTCTGTCATACATGGGAATTTCTGAGATCAGTAGCTAAGGACCTTTTTGACATAAAATAAGTTTATCCAAGAGATTTGCTATAGCAACGGACTAAACTGTTAAACAAGAAGATTTGGTCCATCAATAAAGGAAAATCCTTCGAATAAGAATGTATATCTATCTATGGATTTAATAAATAAAACTTCAAGGTTTGGTCCGGCAGAAAGGCTTATAATATGAATGCGTGCCGGACTAAAAAGTTTGGTACGCCATAGATGGAAATCGGAGAAGTTTTTGGTCTGTCAAAGAAATATGACTTTATATGTATGCCGGACCAAAAACTTTGGTCCGTCATACATGGAAGATTGAGAAACTTTTGGTCTTGCAGAAAGAGCGTGAACTTATATATACCACGGACCAAAACATTTGGTCCGTCGTAGATAGAAAAACACTTGGTTGCAAGATTTCTTCAAGGAATTTTCATCACGGACTAAAGTATGTGAGAATAAGAAGTTTGGTATGATGTGAATAGATACCTTGATAGGAATTTTGACAAGGAAGATTTTCAATGTTGGACTAAAGGAGCTTTTGTCTAAAAAAGGATTTTGGCTATGTATGCAACAGACTTAAGAAATGGATAGCTGAATTTTAGTCCGTCGCATATTTAGACTTTAGAATGAAGGAGGATTTTGATTCAAAGAGCAATGACTAAGAGTTTATAACTCCAAGCAATCTAATTTTGTCTTTGCCTTATGATCCAATCTACCAACTTGTGCAAAGTCCCCCTTTATAGTACAGCTAAACTGAAAATAATCCTAGCTATTTGACTTGAATCAACTCCCAAGCCATAAACTAGTAACAGAACACCTTAATCTTGTTAGTCCAACTTGCTTCATCATTGATTTCAGCACATGCTCTTCAAAGCTTAAGCATTATTAACTTAGTCATCAACACCAAAACTATAATAAAACATGATAATGAAAATTGAGGGGGCCTAGATGCTATCAGGACACTATGTGTCGGCTGTGTGGATGCTACGCAGAAGCCATGTCTACCGGGTTGCTAAGCTGGTGAGCTGACGTGTTGCCAGTTTGGTGTTTTATCGGTTTGGCCATGTCAGCAAGGGTGCAACCGACATGTCGGTGGAACAACCCTGTGGACCAAATCTATGGTGCACAAGATTGGGTTCTGTGGATCTGGTCCACAGTAAGTAGGCCCACATGTCAGCCGCTATAAGATTTTCAGGATTTGTTTTAATTGTGAAATTCAAATGATGACATCAGCGTTGCATCATAAATCAAGTTTTCCAATAGAAAAATAATTCAAATATTATTGGTTTTCCAATTTTCTTATTTTTATGATATTTGAATCTTTCTAGAACACATTCTCCCCCATACAAGCTCTTTAAAACAAATTTTTGCTTTAAAATTTCAAAGCAGATAGTAGGGTGTAAATGTTTGACATTATTTGCATTATTTACCCACTTATGTGTTTGTTTTGTTATTTACATTTTCAAGTGTAATTGACTCAAGTCATAGTCGACCATCTCATGAAAAATTCTTACAAGAACGATCTTGATCATACATAATACATTCCAAGGTCATCCTAAGTAAAATGGGAAGGAATCTTGTGAATGTAAAGTGTTGAGATAAATTTGCTCACAAAAGTCAATTTTTTGTTTCATTTTAGTACTTCGATTCATGAGCATGTGAAGGACTCTAGAATGGATCAATCTAGCTTCACCCAAGTTGCTATAGGGACTCTAGTAGAAATTCAAGATTTCACAAAATATGGCATAAGCACCTAGTGAGAAAACATAGCAAGTAAAAGCTACAAGTTTCATCAAGTTTTCATTAAAACTCAATTTTTATTTATTTATTTACCAAGGTTAGCATGATGAAGCAAAATGAACTTGGACATATCTAAGCTAGCAATGATCTTTAGAAAAGTAGCAAGTTGCATAGCATGAAAGATAGCTCATTTGCATAATAGACAAAGTTCATTAAAATAGAAAATAAATTCTATATGCAATGCATGAAATGACTTCTCAAAACCCTTAACAAGTGAATCAATTTTAATTATAAATCTGGTTCAAGTTGAATTATTAGCATAATTAGGCTAAAAAATGTCCAAATGAACTCAACATGAAAATAAAAAATGCAAAATGAGGAAAAGAAGCCGAGAAACTACAAACTGGGTGGCTATAGAGCATATAAAAGATAGAAGAGAAACACTATAGCTCAGACTCGTTCTTATCTTCCCCATATGACTGACATAATAAAGCTGACTCTTGAACCCAAGCTAGGGAGTGCACACAGACCATGTCTACCTATGGAGCCCAATACTTGCTAGACCTACAAAACTATGAGGGAACTCAACCTAGAGAAAAAAGAGGACAACTAATTATGCATGATTGCAACCTATAGTATAAGATGAGAGGTCCATGCAAAGCATACCAAAAGTCTAAGTGAAGTGTACTTAGTAAGAATATGGCCAATATCACCCAGAAGATGCAAAAGAAAGGAAATACTGGAAGTAAACAAATAATACATAATATATAGAACCAGCTTCCCTTCAAGAGATGTTGTATGGGCACACAAATCCAACTCTCTCCTCAAGGCTACAAACCTAGAGCAATCCAACGGCTTTGATAAGGACATCACTCCTTTGGATACTCGCATACATCATGGTCCCATGACAAAAGCTCATGCACGTAAATTAAATCATGAGGTGAGCTTGTTTCTCTCTGTTCATAATAATGATATTGAAGATGGGATGCTACTAAATATTTATGATGTTTTACCACTTAGGAACATGGGAGAAGTGCCACTAGGACAATCGCGAGTACACAGTTTGTTGGCACAATTCAGATTGATGCCAAGTTGAACCGGCCACCTCTACTCCAAGTTGGCGCACTTTCTAAAGAGCGCCATCACCTCCACAAAACCACATCTCCAACTGGACTCCACCCTTTCCATGCCAAATCAAGTTGGACTCTAAGTTGTCCACAATTCAGGTTTTGTGTTCAGTTCAGAGTCAATAGATAGCACTGTATTAAAACAGGCATATCTCCCTCATACAGAGTCCAATTGAGGAGTTCTTATACTTGTACGAAAGATAACAACATGATCTTCCCAATGGATCTAGTCTTAACCCTAGATTCATTGTTGATCATCTAGAATCACCAAAACAATATGTCATATTGTTGTTTTGGGCTTTGTAAGCATGTGGGGGTCCAAACCAAATTGTGTCCACCCACTAGCCACCACCGCCACCTTCGACATTTGGGTTTTGCTTATATTACAACTAAACACTTTGTTAGTTTTTCGCTGTACATCAATTTGTGGAACCCCAAATCATGTGCTTAATATTATTTGCAATTTCAAATTGCATCTTCTACGTTCTTGTTTGTGTTCTCGATTCACATGCAGGGATAGACTTCTTGGCAAGGTCAGCCATGTTTGTGCATGGTTGATAACCAAAGGAGCTGTGATGTAGCGATTGCAGGGTTCGAATCCATTTTGATTAGAAGCAGGATCGTCAACATCAAGTTCTCCACCAATCGATTTAGTATTGCCTGTCGGAAGTTCGGGCCACCGTTCGCATCAGGCTTGGTAAAGATATCAATGATCTGGTGGTCACTCTCTATAAACTAAAGCACTGTATCACTCTTCTCCACACGGTCTCTAAGAAAGTGATATCTAATATCAATATGCTTAGTCCTGAAATGCTGCACTAGGTTCTTAGCAATACAAATAGCAGAAGTGTTGTCACAAAAAAGTGAACACTATTTATGTCTAACCCAAAGTCCCGCGAGGTCGATCTCATCCAAAACACTTGACTACTGCAACTAGCAACTACAACGTACTAGGCCTTAGCGGTAGACTGTGCAACTCCGGACTGCTCCTAGATGACCTAGAAATAAGAGATGTGCTAATAAATTGGCAAGTGCTAAAAGTACTCTTCCTATCTATCATATAACCAACAAAGTTTACATCTCAAAAGGCTCTAAGAGTAGATAAGAAGAGGAAGAGTACCAAATACTATAGTCAATGGTAGCTCAAAAGGTATCTGAAGATGCGCTTCACAACTTGATGGTGAGATGCGCGAGGAGAAGCCCGAAATTGAGCGTATAAACATACAGCAAAATGTATGTCTGACCTCGAAGCAATGAGGTATAAGAGGGAGCTAGTCATGCTCCTAAAGTCCATTTGATCAACTAGATCACCATCCTCATCAGGTACAAGGATAGCAGTGATGGCCATAGGAGTCATGACCTGCTTCTCATTAGACATGTCAAAGTGTCTCAAGAGGTTTCAGGTGTACTTTCTTTGATACAAGAAAGTGCCCTCCCGAGTCTACTTGATTTGGAAGCCGAGGAAGTAGCTCAACTCACCCATCATGCTTATCTTGAATTCTGTGCTTATCACATCTGAAAACTGAGACACAAGAGAGTGCGATGAGCCATCAAAGATGATATCGTCCACATAAATTTGGATGAGACGAAAATAAGAATCCTAGTGTCTGATGAATAGAGTCTTGTCTACTTTACCTATCTTAAAACCATGACTAAGAAGATAAGATTTAAGCCTCTCATACCAAGCTATAGGAGTCTGTATAAGTCCATACAAAGCTTTAGAAAGCTTGAAAACATGGTTTGAGTACTTGGAGTTTACAAATCCTGGAGGCTATCTAACATAAACCCCTTTCTCAATATACCCATTGAGGAATGCACTCTTGACATCCATCTGATAAAGCTTGAAACACTTGGATGCTAAAAATGCAAGCAGAATCCTAATAGATTTTAGTCTAGCTACAAGGCCAAAAGTCTCCTCAAAGTCAAGACCCTCAATTTGAGAAAAAACCTATGCAACTAGCCTAACCTTGTTCCTAATGACAACTCCATCCCCACTCTACTTGTTCTTAACACCCACTTGGTCCCAATAACATTATGACTAGATGGGGGCACGGCAAGCTATCAAACCTTGTTTCTTTCGAAATTCTCAAATTTCTCATGCATAGTTTTAATCCAAGACTTATCGGATAATGCATGAGAGACATCCTTCAGCTCAAAGGTGGCAACAAAGGCAGAGTAGGGGCAGAAAAGGGACAAGTCTAATTTTGAGCATGTGACTCGCTCAAACAGATCGCCAATGATTTGGCTAGGTAGATGATGCCTCTGAATATGGTGGGGAGGTCCAAAAGCAGAAGTGGCATCTACTTCATAAATAGAAGAGGCAGAATCAGAGCCACTTGCTGCAGGAGAGTCTGAAGATAAGTGCTAGTCTCTCTAAGGTGCAGAGATAGAAACAGGAGACACCTCAAGTGTAGATCACCGTTATGTGGACTCTAAAAAGGAAAATCAACTCTAGAAAAAATCAAAGGTTTGGTGGAATACTTGTCTATCACTATGGCTCTTGAGACTGGTCAAAATCTATAAAAAAGTAAAACTGGACTCTGATACTAATTAAAGGACCGAAGTGGCAATCAAAGGGGGTGAATGATCACAATTAAAATTTCCCCACTCAACGGATCCAATCAAAACCTCACTTGAAACACTCAAACACAAAGGAGAAAAACAGAGAAAATCTTGGTCTTGAACTTGCTCGTGGGGTTGTGATGATCAAGATGATCTTGGATATTCTCCTACTTGTCACAGCAAGCAAGAAAACAAGAAACAAAAATCTCGAGCACAATATACAAAGATTTCTCAAAGATTAAGCAAAGAGATTGAGTTTTTGCAAAAAAAATTGACTAGATAATGAGGATATGATCTGAAGAGGATTCATCCATCAATCATCCTTGATATAAAATCCACAAGCATTTAGAAGGAAGGAAGGCAAATTCAAATATGTAGAAAGTAAATTGCTAGAATTTAAAGTGCGAAATTTAAATACTAAATTCAAGACATAATATAAATACTGAAATTAAATTTAGAAAAATAAGAAAGTAAAATTTTATTTCTTAGGAGAAAGATTTACAAAGCCCCACAACAAGGTGGGCAAAACTCAAAGAAACACACAAAACCTTCAAGAGGGGAGAGCTACCCCTCCCCTCTAATTGTACTACTCTTGAGTCATCTTCCATTCCTAGATGAGTTCTACTGGCCCTTAAGTAACCTCATCAAGAGTTGAGATTGATTCATCCTTCACCCTTGGATGAGTTCTGCTTGGCCCTTAAAAAACCTCATCAAGGGTTGAGATTCACTCAAGCTAACTGACTGCTATTCTATCCTGAAAACCGTAATCCAATGGCTCTCCTTGATCCGAGCAACCCCAAGTTAGTATCTCAGCCGTTAACTTGTCTTCTAGGCTCGCAGCGACTCTGTCTCCAGTTGTCCTCCAACCATCCCTGACTGTCTGGACCTCCGACGCACCTCGCCAAGTCCCGGTCATCATCCGTCACACTAAGACCTAACACTGTTGTCCTGCAACTATTAAAAACAAGAAAACCTATTACATAGAAATATCCAAAATAATATACAATAATTATCCAATAGCTAAAAATAAATCAGATTTCTAACTCAAATACTCATCATCAACATGGATAAACCTATACATGGTCTTTCAACCTCATCACAGCCATACAACACATGCCTGTCAAAATATATCTGTATTTCTGGACAATTACTTGTCTGTCACTCAGACTAGATAACAAATAGAACATCAATACTAACATGCCAACATGCCAGCAACCAGCTGATGCACTAACACGATCACGATAATAGCAACGAAAACATCTATATTGTAGGTTAATGAGTTTCAGAATACAACACAGTAGAATTACTGGGGGAAGAGAAGGCGGCAAACATTTGAACCCAACAAAGATGCAAATGCTGGACTGGTACGTGCTGCACCATTGAGTACAAGCTACGCTAAACAGTCAAATAGCGAGGAACCTTTTTCAAGTGCACAGCGTCGAAAAAATTTCAGACTAGCCCAGTGCGACTTTTTCGTCCATGGCCTTCTTTGCGTTTCCTCTCCGCAAAAGTGCAGGGTCAGAACCTGTCGATGCTCTATCTCCCTAGCCACGATAACAGACAAGCAACACTGTTTGCATGTTTAGCCACTATTTGCCTACAGTAATGCAGACTGTGCTTTCCTGACCTTAAATCCATTCAGGCAAGGGTGCGTGTGCGCGTCTACCTGGAAAGACTACAGGTGTGTCTCCATTTCAGCCAGAGATGGTCCTTAAGGCATGCTTATATTCTCTATATTAAAGCCCCTGGGATTGCCGCACTCCCAGGGCATCGAGGTGTCATTTTGCGTTTTTTTGCGAATAAGTCCCTCCGCTTCTTCAAAATTGCAAATAGGTCCTTGCAAATTACGAACAGGTCCTTCGCGATTTTTTGTGAGGGGAAGATTTTCTTTTTTTTATCGCGTTTAGGTCCCTCGCGTGCTTTTTTTCAAAAAACCCCTCCCGTTATATTCGAATCGCGGGCAAGCCCTTTTCTAATTTTTCAGGATAGCGAACAGGTCCAAAAACGTAACAAACAGGTCCTTGCTATTTACGTCTGGGTCCTTTCTCCGTTTTTTTTGTAAGATAGACCCGATAAATCCCGAAATTCCGTCTAGGTCCCTGCACGCGGTTTATAGCTAAATTGGAAATCGCGTTTAGGTCCTTTCATCGATTTTTCCCCACGCGGTTTTTTAAAAAAAAGGAAAAAAATTCTTTTTTAGAAAACGCAGATTCGTCGAGTTCTTTTTTAGAAAACGCAGATTAAATCGAGGATTTATAAATTGAATTGAAATCGCGTTTTGCTTTTTTTTTCACAGCAGCAAGAATGCGTATGACTCAAATTTAGTTAACCATTATATGGCGCCGGAATTGCCGAGAGGAGCCGGTGTCCACGTGTCCCCCTACGCATTTTTGCAAAAAAACCCCTTGCATTTCTCTAAATTACGGATAGGTCCCTGTGAATTACGAATAGGTCCTTCGCGATTTTTTGTGAGGGGAAGATTTTTTAAAAAAGATCGCGTTTTGGTCCCTCATGCACTATTTTACGAAAAAATCTCCTGTTAAATTCAAATCACGAACAGGCCCTTTTCTAATTTTTCAGGATAGCGAACAGGTCCAAAAACGTAACAAACAGGCCCTTGCTCCTTACGTATAGGTCTTTTCTCCATTTTTTGCGGAAAAAATGTTTTCATCATCAGAAATATATGTGCAGCTCTGAGAAGGTTGTCATCACGTCTAGGTCCTTTCTCCATTTTTCCCGAAAAAAATGTTTTCGTCACCAGAAATATGTGTGCAACTCTAAAAAAGTTGTCATCACTAATAATTTTTCGCCCTTTTCCCTCTAGACTATTTTCCCACCTCAGTTTTTCACCTCAGTCTCCGATATTTCCCAAATAATTCGTCGAAAGAGATATTTCTGCAACTCTAACTCTCTATTTTTTCCCTCGTAACTCGGTTCCTACTATTTTCCGGAGTGAGAAATATGTTGAAAATCGCGTTTACGTCCTTTCGCCAATTTTTTCCCCACGCCCACACAGCACGGCGTGCAATAGCACGCTAACGGAAAAAACTCCCGTTAAATTCAAATCACGAACATGCCCTTTTCTAATTTTTCAAGATAGCGAACAAGTCAAAAAACGTAACAACCAGGTCTTCGCTCCTTACGTCTAGGTCATTTCTCCGTTTTTCACGGAAAAAATGTTTTCGTCATAAAAAATATGTGTGCAGCTCTAAGAAGATTGTCATCACGTCTAGGTCCTTTCTCCGTTTTTCTCGAAAAAAATGTTTTCGTCACCAGAAATATGTGTGCAACTCTAAAAAGGTTGTTATCACTAATAATTTTTCGCCCTTTTTCCTCTAGACTTTTTTCCCACCTCGGTTTTCCACATCGGTCTCCGATATTTCCTAAATAATTCGTCGAAAGAGATATTTCTACATCTCTAACTCTCTATTTTTTCCCTCGTAACTCAGTTTCTGCTGTTTTCTGGAGTGAGAAATATGTTGAAAATCGTGTTTACGTCCTTTCGTCGATTTTTTCCCACGCCCACACAACACGGCGTGCAATAGCACGCTACCCTGTCTAGTAATAATAACCCAAGCAAAAATACCAACAATAGCAGTTAGGCAAGAGCCAAGCAATCATATATAAGTGTTCGCACCAGAATTTAGCAAATATGTGGTCAAGTTGTTTGGCTAAAGATTAAAGGATATTTTAATTGATATCGGATATGGAAAAAGAGGTTTGAATTTAGATAATGACCTATAATTATCTAAAATAAGAAGAATTGTCCGAATTAAGGCCGATACGAATCATACTTTGCAGCATATTGAAAAAGGATATGATTGGCCGATAGCTATAAAAGACGGTTAAAGGCAAGCGAGAAGAACTACACAATCCAGTCAATCAACTCGTATTGTCGACTAGAAGTAGCCTCTGTAATTTAGACTTATTGTAATTAAATTTAATCAATAAAGTTGCGCATCGCGCAATTGTTGATCATCTTTGATTACACCAATAAAGTTTGATTTTCTCTGATCTTGTTGCACATCGCCTTTTTCAAAAAAGATCTACCTTTACTATCTAGTTAGCCTTAATCAGCTAATTAGACTTATCGTTACCCTTGATTTGATCGGTATTTAGCTAATTAGATCTAAGCCGATTATTCCGCTAGATCGGCTTTGAGTATATTTTATATTCATATTACTGATTGCAGGATCAATTCAGTTGGCATGTCTAGATCAGTTGAACCCAGCGTTCGTCTACTGTGTTGTGGCTGATAAACCCTACTTCAAATTTTTTGGCGCAAACAATAAGGCTGCATTGGAAATTATGGAATAATTCACGTAAGAGCCGGCTAGTGTTAGCTAGGAAAATATCAAAATTGATGTCCTATAAGTAGGGACGGAAATAAGGGGTGCCGGGTATATCTTCACCTAAAAATTGAAAAAGCTATAAGTTCACATCTTTAATAGGCTAAATTTTTTGATTGAATTGGTTTTTATTTTGATGGTTTGAGATTTTTAAGACCTTAGAACTCTTTGTATTGTATTTTTAATAATTTTAAATATATGTGTTGTATTTATGATGTTACGAAATCATTGTATAAGACTATAGAGTTGTATATATAAAATATGCACTCTATTGAAAATTTTTTAGTTCTGCCACTGCCTAGAAGCATTGAATATACATTAGAACCCTTGCAGCCTCTCTCACCCCGAACCCCACACAGGCACCGAAATTGATCAGGGGATCTCAAATGGCTTTCATTCATGAGGCAAAAGGAATAATTACAAGAATAATAAATTGATTTCATATAAAGTTACAAAAGAGTTAAAAAAACAAAGGGATTTCATTAACTCAAGGTTACACAATCACTGGCCACTTGAGAGAGCACATAAACTGGAATTGAGTCTGGCCAAAACATCATCGAAACCATTTCTTGGTATTGGTGTGCTATGGAAAGCTATGAAAAATGATATGGTTCATGAAAGTGAAAATGTGGTTGTCAAGTAGGTGCAGTGAAGCACTAGAGCTAGGTTTGTGGAAAGTCTTGCCTAGTCAGTTAAGAATTAGTGTATGTTTCACTGAATATAAAACCTTACCGTACTTCCATATGTCTGGTGTGAGACAGATCTAGCTATCCGTATTGAAGCATACCATAGACAGTTGTACCATTAGGTTGAAAGTGGGGCAAGTGTAAGGCTGCCACTCAATGTAAAAGGGGACTTCTGACTAGGGTGGTTTAGCCCTTTCAGTGATGGAATTTTAGCTGGCATGACTATATGGATGAAGCTTTATAGGGCTTTATTGTGATTTTCTTTGTCACACACCAAAGAAAGTGTGTAAGCAAAAGGAGACGATCATATCATGTAAGTAAAGTTGTACAACCTCTGCAGAGTGTAAAACTAATCGATTAGTCGTACTCGTGGTCATAGGCATGCCGAGTAAGCCTTTCACGAATTACACTTTGATTTTCCAAAAATAATTTCAAAAAAGTGGTTTATAAGTAGAGAGAATCCATATGGAGAAATTTGGGATGAAACTCTGGGATGGATTCCGTGTGAAAAATTTGATCTAAAACTAATTTTACTATATCAAGTTCCCATTTGAAATTACTTATTACATTGAAAATGTTGCTTTACCATAATATGCCTTCATCTGTTGTCCCGATATTAATATTGCATTTCATATGTGACTAGCGAGAACTTTATATGCTAACCATATATTATCTATTGTTTTTAGAGGAGAAACCCTTCTACACTAGTGATGATCCCAATGACTATACCGCTGCCCTAGTCGATTTCCTGTGGCAGATTTGCGGTGTCCTACTATTTTTTTTTTTTGCTTTCTTCTGCTATATTTTCGGTTGGCCTGTAAGCCATTAATATTGCAAAATTTTGATAATGAAATGAATAAAATTTTATATGATATGTTATGGTATCAACCATGTTTACTATATGTACTAATTTTTTCAAGACTAGTATAGTATTTACAGATAAGTTTAGGGATTTTTTCTTGGGGGTCTGACAGAGACCTCTACGCCAGCTCCCTGCTACACAACATCACCGCTAGCTGTCCACTTATTAGCAAATTTAATTCTACACGCGTACGGTCTAGAACACGACACATTTTATATAATTAAGAGATGCTAAAATTTATATTGAGATAATATCAAGAGATGTAAAAAAATCTAAAGAGTAGAGGTATCAACTTTTAGTAACTATTGATACTAGCTCAATATTAATTTTAATACATCCAAAGATGTTTTTTAGGAGGTATCAAAATTTATATTAAGATAGTACTAAGAGATATCAAAAGTTAATTAATAGCTTTACCTTTTAATTTTTTGTTACTTTTTCATACTATTTTAATGTATTTCGATAGCTTCCAAGGCTGGTAAAAAGTCTTAGAACATATATAACAAGACTTTTTACCGTCCTTAGAGCTAATACCTTAGCGTAAATTTTGGTACCTCGAGGATGGTAAAAAAGTCTTGTATGCCAGTACGTACGGGCAGCAAAGCCAGGTTAACCTCCACCATGCAACTGGGCGACCTCGAACCAGGGTTCCCATATATATATATATATATATACTGACTTTACGGTCTGAGTTTAATTCATTAGGCCTTACAGGACTCAAGCAAAAAAATATAACTACAACAGAATAAAAATACACTCTAGTGAAAACCTATCAACATATTACAGGCAATCGACAATAAAAAAAAAACCTACGGATCGACCTCCTCGTGATGTTGCAGGCTAATGAGTTTCAGAACATAATACAGTAGAATTACTGGGGATAAGAAGCGGCAAACATTTGAACCAAAAAAATATGCAAAGGCTAACTTGTATCACACATGGTACCAAATTATTACCAAGTATGCTGCAACACTGTGTACAGTTTATGGCGTTATGCTGAATAAATACTACCAGAGATTTTTTTTTTTTGACGTGCACAGCATCGCAGGGTTCAGGACTAAAGCGAGCAAGCGACGTTTTCACCCCTGTGGCCCTCTCTGCGGTTCCTCTCCGGAAGTGCAATAGACAGAACCTGTCATCTCCCTAGCGATGATGACAGACAAGCAATACTGTTTGTGTTTAGCCACTATTTGCTTACAGTAATGCTACTATCCATTCCTGTAATATACTGTGTGTGTCTGACCGGAAATCCTTTCAGGCTGGGTACATGTGCGTGGGTACGTGGAATGACTCTGCACGTGTAAGTCCAAACTCAAGGCATGCTTAACAACCCCTGCAAAACTACCAACAGTAATAGTTGAGATAGCTGCTAGAGCCAAGCAAACGTAAGTCTGTATCAGAAATTCTGTAAGAGCATAAGAGCCATATAGTGTCAAGTAGGCGAATGTCCACCAGAGATGATGTCCTGAAATCATTGAATGTAAAATACAACCCTAACAGCCTCCCACCCTCAACCCCCACAAGAACACAACATTGTTCTGCCAAATCTAAAATGGTTTCATGAGAAAAGGAAAAAGTATTGAAGTATAAGTGAATTGCCCACCTTTCCTTATCAGGTTAAACTTTTGGATGAACTGGCTGGTGCATGCAACTCAATATGGTATTAGAGCCAAGAGGTCTCGAGTTCAAGACCTGGTTGACGCAATTAAAAAATAATAATTGCAGTCCACTTCTATTCCATGTCCTAGGCTTGAGGGAGTCTGCACGTGAGGGGGAGTGTTGAAGTATAAGTGAATTGCCCACATTTCCTCATCAGCTTAATCTTTTGGGTGAGCTGGTTGGTGCATGCAACTCAATAATATGGTATCAGAGCCAAGAGGTCTCGAGTTCAAGACCCGGTTGGCGCAATTTAAAAAAATAATTACAGCTCACTTCTATTCCACGTCCTAGGCCTGAGGGAGCCTGCACGTGAAGGGGATTATTGAAGTATAAGTGAATTGCCCACCTTTCCTCATCAGTTTAAGCTTTTGGGTGAACTGGCCGGTGCATGCAACTCAATAAAAAGTAACAAAAATAATATACTTTATGTCATATAAAGTTACAAAAAAAAAGGATTGTACAAAATCATTGAGGTTTCAATATAATAAGATAAATGAAGATGACAACTCTACAGTTTTAATCAATGTACATAGGTGCTATTTAATATGTACCCCTTGATGAATAAATTGACTTGTGAGCTATAATGCTTGTGGAACATATAGTCTTCTATTGTACACGGCAATCTTGTTCTACATCACCCAGAAATCTAAGGCTACGAGAAATTCTCTGCAGGGGACAGATAGTGCAGAGTTAAAAACCCGATCTCCTAAGTACAAAGATAACTTTATCCTACAAGTTTACCTCTCGAGTATCACGGAGACGTAATAGATCTAACTTGTCTGATGGCCTCAAATTTATCAAGTTGACAAGCTGCGAAAAAAAAAAATGTCTAATGCAGCAACAGATATGACATCCTTGTAACCTAAGCAACCGCAGGAATGAGGCATACCCAAAAACTAAATTTTTCAGGATTCTGTGGTCCTGGCATGCTTTCAAGATCCAAATGTCTTGTTCGCCTCACTGTATTCAGTAAAACACGTTAAAGAAGAATGCTTTGGCCATCTGTTGAGCACTAAATAATAAAAATAGCGTCCCTGATCAGTCATTTAATCACGGACAGGTACTGGGAAAGGATGAGACTTTCAGACAATATTAGTGTGCAATTTGAGTCTTGTATTTATTTGTTATTCTACAATCAATATATAGAAGATGGAGATATATAGATCCGCCACAGCTTTTTGAAAGAAAAAGAGAACACCAGAAATATAGTGGAATCTACCTAAAAATTGTTTGCCAATAGGAAATGTTTAAGCAAATAGACCCCATAGATATTTGTATCCATACATTAGACCGCCACAGGTTCCAAATCCTGGCTCTGCCACCACATACTGGGACTTATGGTTTCTCTAGCATGCCTGAAATGTATCCTACCCAGTTCTCAAGTATTTCTTCTTCAATACACAGACTAATCACAATATTGAGCAGGATAATCATCTAAAATATTAAAAAATATGCATACCAGGCCTTATGGATTCTCTGGCACGCCTAATGTATGTCCTGGCCAGTTCTGAAGCTCCATTGGTCTGTTCAATTAGCTGCAAAGAATTAAATCAACACAATTGATAGAGACAGCATCACCATAACATTGTGATAGAAGATGATGTTATTTCTTTTCCATGTACTATGAAACTAGAATCACAAGCAAGGAGAGAACAAATAGACCATAAACAAGATATTAACTTTGTCAGTAATGGAAGAATAACCAACTGCCACAATTATGTACGAAAATAAGAATTTGGATGCCGACCATAGGCTGTCAGTAAAGTACACCAATTTTCACAGTAATTGTTATTTGCTGCAGTATTATGTAGCACAAAGAAAGAACTTGACCAAGAAGAGTTATGAGCAAGAGGACCGAAATCAACATCTTACAAAAATTTAGGGGCTAACAAGTTGCAATTTTGCCAATGCATATTAAGCGAACTACATTCGGTAGTATTAGCCAAAGTATATGACAGATGTGATAAGACAAACCCAGGCATGAAATGCTAAAGGTCCAAAGATTTCGACGACATTAAAGCATACCATTTTGAAGTTGTTAGATGGAAAAAAACAACAAATGAGTTTCCAGATTTTTTTTTAAAAAAAGGATGTATATAGATACAATCATACAACTGTTATTAAAACAAGAAAATAACTTCTATGGTGAAACATGTGAATTGTTCACTGTTTTAGCCCCCTATTTTTTTTACAGAACTAGCCCTCGTGATTTTTTTTTTGCAGAAATGCCCCCAGGCCCACGCATTCCGCGCATGGAGAGCACGGAAATCACTACAGTGTGACACATGGCCCATTCCGCGGCAATAGAGCGTGGGAATTGGAAGTATCATGGAATGGGGCACTAGAAATCGTCAGCACGGAATCCAGCGGCATGTAGTCCAGTTACCGTAGAATGGGGGCGGGGTAATTGGATTTCCGCAGAATGGGGGTGCGGTAATTGTTTTTCTGCGGAATAGGGGAGCAGCATTTCAGCATTTCCGCGCAATGGCAGCGTAGGAAATGGACCTCGTGTCACGTCGCGGTGGATCCAACATTGGCGTGGTGTGGGAATGGCATTTCCACACAGAGGCGGCGTAGAAATGAGTCAAACGCCACGCCCCCACAGTGGCCGTCAATCCCCACGCTCTGCTGTCGTGGAATGCGCCACATGTCGCACTGTAGTGATTTCCGCGCTCCTCGTATGAGGAATGAGCGAGCCATAGGGGCCATTTCTAAAAAAAAAATTCATGGGAGCTAGTTTCGTAAAAAAATTAGGAGGCTAGAACAGTGAACATTTCGAAACATGTACTCCTTTTGAGGTGAATTGTGGTATTGTTTACTGGTCAATTTTATGTAAGTTTTGCTTGCATAACAACATGCAATACTTACGTTGTTAATTTTTCTTCCTGACATTTTCATCATAGATTATGAATTTTACAATGTCTAAAAATGAGAACTTCTGGAAACGAAAGAACTAAAGCATGAAAAGATAACAAGCTTTTACATCTTTTTTCTCTTGTGATCCTTCTGGCAGTGGAATATCTTGAAACCAATCAATTTCAGCAACTCGATACCTGCAATAAGAAACAACAAAAGTAAGAAAATTTTTCAAAGGGTTGATCCAACATGTTTTTCCAGATAAATTCCCTATCAGATAAACTCTACTATAGATCATGAAGGGCTCACCCATCTTTGTCCCATGATCGCATGATATGAAACCGCCGTGAACCTTCCACCTACGACCAAAATTATTATTATTATCATTCCTCTTTTAATAGCTTCAAATTTTAAATTATTATTATAAGTCATTATGAAAAGGTGTCAAACACCCAAACCGATGGACATCACTCTCCTCTTTGCCAAAGCATTCACGCAATTCATGAAAACAACAGCGACCATAGAGAAGAAACTTTTAAATTTAGGTAGATGGGAGGATGAGACTAAAGTTCTCTTTATGCAGCCAAGCAAAAAAAAAAAAACTAAATATTTACTTTTTCCCTTCTTCACATGACGATTATTCTAAAATCTGAAGTAACAAAGTTAAAGCTCTGTTTGGAAAACATGCAGAAGTCAAAAATAATAAAAGTCCTTAGGATGCTGGGGTAACAGCCAATACAAGGGGATTAGAAATTTTTTTTTTCAAGCCTCTTGGTTATACTCAGGGTAGTTTAGGATCACGATAAATTTATTAGATAAATTTAATTTTAGTCTTGCCTGAACCAGCCGATTCCCTAAAAAATCAGCCGTGTAGAGTCGCCAGTTCCTAGAGTTATGCAACTTGTTACCAGGCAAATGTCCATACTCAACCTCAAAATGGAGTGGCAAAACATATGAACGATCTAGGTCTTACTAAAAGGAACATGGAAATGTTGAGTGGGTCGATCTTTGTAGTTGGTTCGATTTGGCCTCCCAAAAATATATATAAAAAATGCCTTTAAGCTTCCAACGATAATAACACAGTCACTTGCTGGTTTCCATTGTAATACCCTACCCTGTGACTTGGCTCCAAGGAATAAACAACTGGCGTAACTACACATAACTGACTGAGTGCATAAACTATGTCATCACGATATCACAACACTAGACATGCATCACAAAAGAGAAAAGGAAGGAAACATCTGAGCCTCTCCAATGATATGAAAGATGGAAAATCTGTTCATGCGCTCGCACTCATTTCTAGGCTCCAATAGACATGACATGGATTTTATATGGACTGGACCCTGCCTTGAGTGTAGGGCTTGATTTTAGATGAATTTAGGAATTTGAACAAACTCAATTAGAGTTTGTATGAAAGAGAACAAATTCTCGAAAGATTTATCTGACAAATAAATCCTAGAAATTGAGAGAGAAAACAGAATATTCCAAGAATATTCTTCTCTAAGAAACTAGCGAGAGGGCCAGGGTGAATTTCCGGTTTTATAATGAATTTCTAAAATTCCAGAAATTAAGCAGAAGCTGACATGTGGGTCTTTGTTCTATAGACCAAATCCACGGACACAGCACACAATCCATGGTAGACACAGCGTATGACTCTCTCTCTGACTCTCTGACAATTGGACTCACATGTCATAGGCACGGTTCATGGTGAACTAAGTCTATCTAGATTGGATGGTCCACATGTCATATGCATAGTTCGTGGTGAACTAAGCCTATTTAGATTGGATCTGGTTTTGGCTTACGTGGCTACTGACTCGGCATAGATGTGGCACTAGCGTGGCGCTGATGTGGCAGCCACATTAGCGACAGAACTCTAGGACCAAGGGTCACCGGTGGCGAGGAGCGGCGTGGCTCTGGCAACCTCCGGGTCATACCACCGGCATAAGCACAACAAAGCTCTCCTCGGCTCTAGGGCTCAAGCTTTGGGTATGGTTGGATGTGGAGAGGTGCGACAACGCTTTTATTCACGGACAAGGCGCATGGTTCGCAGAGTCCGGTGCAAAAACTGTGGCGATGTGGAGTCTTTGTCGTCTGCGAGTCAGAGACGATGATCAGTGCTGGCTAACATGTGGGTCTTACCGGTTAGTGACACACATGGCGTAGGGTAAGCAAGTTGTGCTACACGCAAAGGTAGGCTACGGACTGGGCTAAAGCTTGGGCCAGCTAGGCTAGGTTTTGGCCCAATTACATTTCCAGTATTTAAATTTAGTTTTCCTTTTTAGTAAATACAAAAATGCAAAAGAGCTCAAATAAATAGCAATTACACTCGAAAAATTCCCTGAAAAATTTGAAAAATACTTCCAAGCACAAAGAACACAAATAAAATAATGTTGACAACTATTCACTTGAGCATTGATCATATTAAATCTTTTTTTATTTATGAAAGTCCCATATTGACCTTTAATTACCAAATAAAATGGTGAAAAATTTTAGAGGGCTCAACTACTCAAAAAACATTTCAAAGAGGCAAAAATTGGGATGTTATAATAGGACAGGCCCAAGCATGTAGAGCAGCCCACTTACACTATCATTCTTGCTACGTGTAAAAGGATTAACCCAGAAGTGTTATGTTTGGATCCAACAAGCATTATATGCTATTACAACTCATTTTGGATAAGCAATGTGGAATTAATCCACCATCACTCCACATAGGCCACCACACTAACGTGCCAGGATATTACATTCACCTACCCAAAGGCTGATGCCCTCGGCAACACACCACATACACTCCAAATGCCCAGAACCACTCCCTTAGTACACATTTATGCGTCTAGTGTCGGTACTACATATGCCATGCCATGTATCCACTTCGGGCCTATAAGCAATATGCGCCATTAACCCGTGCCCTCGTCCCACACATGCTCGTGTAGTGAAAAATGATGCTCTGATACCATCTGTAACACCATGGCTGAAAATTTGCTCAAAGCCTAACCTACCATGAGACGAATTCACACAAGCATAGGACCCCATTTATAATTTTAACCTTGTTTTATGTAAAAGGGTTAACGGAGGTGCTACATTTGGACCCAATAGGCATTATATGGCTATATGCTATTACAACTCGCTTTAGATAATCAATGTGAGACTAATTCAACCACCACTCCACATAGGCCACCACACTAATAGGCTGGGTATTACAAGAACTTAGATCCTCTTGCTCTAATACCATGTTAAGTTCCATGCACCACCCAAGAGCTTAGGCTGTTAGGAAAAGGTGAGCAATATACTTATACATCAACAGGTATCAGCACTGCTAAAACACTACTTGACCTGCTGAAAATGTCATCCATGCCTTTGATCGAGGCTCTGATACAATGTTGGAGCTAAAAGTGGATACAAGATTCATACCAATTAATAGGAGGAAAAAGAAAATAAGTTTTTGTTGGCCCAAGCTTCCCCAGAGAACACTCGCTCATGGTATTTCTCTCAACAAACACACGGACTCGGGGGCAGATGAACACAAGAACAATACACACGATATTTAGCCACAGCTCACCACATACCACCACTTTACAAGCTGAATACAAGTGCCTTTTATAGGCTAACACACACACTTCTCGGCCACTAACGCACACACTACTCACACGTACGTACGCACACACTACCCAGAGACTCGGCTAACACCTGCATGTGTGCACGATGTGCGGCCAACCAGCCACTAAGCCTATAGCTCCACTAATCATCTAACTAATTGACCGATTCTCATGCCACATCCCTGCACCCTACCATGCGCACTGCAGCAAATTTCTTTGACCAAAACTTACTTGCGTGCATGACTAACTCCATCCAGTACGTACATGTACGTACTACTGACCCATGCACTAACACGTATACTCAATACATGCATGATCACATATACTAATGTCAAGATTATTCCAACAGTTTTTCAATTTTAAGGCACATTATTTTTAGAGAAAACTGCACTGCACCTCATGTAATTATCAGTTTTTTGCAATCTGTCACATTGTTTTGCAGCATTTACCCCATATACTTCCCATAATATGTATAACAAGTATGATTTGCTAAGATCTAGGAGCACGGTAGCGGATTTTAGTTCATGTAGTATCACAATTTTAAAAGTGGTAAATTGCCACCTTTTGAAGTATATGTGATTATGTACAGATAAAAAATATATCCAATTAAATGTAATCTTCTCCTGTCCACATCATGTTCACAAAGAAATTAGAGCAAAGCAAATGGATCATTATTCAAGTGTTGGACGGGCTGAGGGCTAAAAAACAGACAGCAATATGTCAGTTACTGCTGATAACCAATCATACAGCCAAGATAGTATACTGAATCCTTGTTGGTTCTGTCTGATTTAGTTAGAGTTATGGCCAGGTCTAACCAATTCTGGCTGGTTTTTACACAGTTAGGCAGCTTAATGACTTTCTAGTAAAAACCTAGAGAGGGGCTGGTCGTTCTAGGAAACAAGACAAGTTCAATTTTGTGAACGTTGGGCGTGCTAGTTATGAACTTATTACTCAAGATGCTAGAAAGGATAATGTTCGTTCATTTTCTTCAACAAATTGGAGAGTTTAATTATATCAATGAAAATTTTGTTGGATGACTTCACAAATTGGCAAACTACGACTTTGAAAATTTTGTTGGATGACTTTACAAATTGGCAAACTACGACTTCCCCCAGTGGTATGAAAACCAATAATCTGCCATGGGTCCAAGGTTCTAAGGCCTTCAACCATGACATTATCCATGAAAATTAAACACCTCAGTTAGTAGTATTGGGTCAAAGATCCATTAAGATATTAATACAAATGATTATATGTAATATACCTTTACAGCAAGCAAAAAATTCACCATGACTTCTGTCCTAGGAAAAACTCAAGGTTGTGTGGTAATATATAGCAAACGTGCGTGTACAAAGAGTCTAAAAGCCAACCTAGATCAAAAGGAATAAGCACAAAGTGATTAAAATCTTGCAAAAAGAATATTGATTTTACCTCTAGATAAAAACGTCCATCTGGAAGTGGCTCACACCTACAAAATTTATGATGAGAAATAAGATAGAAAGTATTACAAGAAAATTCAAAGATAAATAAGAAGCAATTAAACTTACTCTAGAATTTCCACCTCACAGCCACAGTCAGCTACAGTACCCATCTCTGGATCAATAGCAACCTGCAATATTCCATCAAAAAATTAATGATCGAATCCTTGAAAATAAATAGATGATTTGAGATTAATTACTAACCATTCCCATTCGATGATTCCCTTCCATTATCCTCCTTACCTGTTTCAAAATGGATAACAAAGCTTAAAAGATATTGCAGAAACACATCTTACCAATGTTTTGAAGAGATGGAATATAACCTACAATAAGTTGCATGTCTTTATTCCTCCAAAAAAAAACCATGCCTTTCCCAAGTTAATTACAGCTTAATGAAATGGATGGATAATAATACCAGTCAGGTGTGCAGATAAGAAATGATATGTTTTCTACCCAACTGGCTGCACAATGAGATTTCAAAAGGTGAAAGATACAAAGATCTTATCAGTTATCATGCTTTTTTTTCTTTGCACTACAACCAGGATTTAGGGAAAAGATCGGGTTCTAATTATTTAACCCTGGAACTTTGTGCACAAATCTTTCTCAGAAAATATGATGAACCTTGCTCAGTTATACCTGCAAGCTAGATATCAATATGCAAATATGTACTGGAGTTTTCTGGATAACATGAAAAGATGCATTGTTGTCAACAAATGCATCTGGTAGAAAACACAACTAAATTTTATAAAAGTTGTACCATCAATCTGTAGCGAGGTTCAAATATGTTCAGTGCCATCTTTTGGCAGGGAAGTACAACATCCATAACAAACAAAGGCATTAAATCAACGCCTGCATATGTCATACTCTCATGTTCTGACTTCCTCTCAGCATATTCTTCAGGGAAATTTTTCTGAATTATGTTGATCAACGTTACACTGAAGCATTTAACCATAACTGCCATCAGAGACATATGGATGCATGGAAGAAACGAATTTTTGGAGCAAATGAATCAATTTAACTTATAAGACAACTTAGGGTACCTTATAGGATAGGTTCTTGGACCAATAAATAGAACTGTCCGACACATGGGACACTTGTTGCCTATTGGAAATAGCACATAGTGTGAAGCTCAGAATTAAACAAAATCAGCAAATCAGGTATGTGCATATTTGCTAAGCTCACCATGATCCATTGACTGATGTAGACAAGAGCGACAAAACGAGTGCCCACATGGAGTGGTGACTGGTTCAAACAATAGCTTGAAACATAATGTGCAATCGAAATCATCAGTCCTATCTAACCTTGGCCGCCTTGCTCCAGCTGCAATATTTGTATTTCTATCCAGATCACGGAGACAGGTTTGCAGGATATGGCTGTACATGTAGCAAATGAATGTTACACAATGTGCCAGAGGATCATTATCTTTTTAATAAAAGATAGCAGGCGAGCTACTAATTTCATTTAATTCAAGAAGGGATCTATATGGAAGAAAAAAAGGAAAGGGATGTCAAAAAAAGCGATAAAGCAGAAAACAGGGGAGGGGGATGATCATTATCGACTTAACAGATGCATGCTAGGCTTGCTAGCAATGCAGTGAAATATGGATATCCTTATGCATCAACAACCATACCTGAGGGGATCAACTTGAAGACCAGCAAGAAGGGCTTCACGTGCCTCATGATATCTCTCCAGCTGCATATCACGGTGCTTTCAGATTAGATAAGCAAGTCTGAGAGGCAAAATATCTCCACTATAACACGTACACAACATGCAACACTGGTTAGCAATAGATGATAGTGCAAGAGGACCTGAGAAGCTACGAAATTTATGTAGATCTAATCTACGATCAGCTAATGGTTCTCATAATGGTGTTTTGTGCATAATCAAAGGATAAAGCAACATGACAATAAAAGTGCTTAATGCTGCGAAGGTACTAGAAATTACATATTTTTTATGAAACTAGAAATTACATACCAGAAAATTGAACCTAGTTAATAAAGTTTACCACAAAGCACTTAATGCAAGAAAAATAGAACATAATACCATGGTAAGTTGGTAATGTTATGAATAGCACTTGTATTCATCATGGGGCCAATGGGCCAATATATATATATGTGCACAAGGGCATACAAGGAAAGCCTATACAAGGCAACATCTATACAAGGTATTAGCAATCTCATATATTAGGAAACCAGGATATTGTCTAACACCCCCCCTCAAACTCATGGTGGATCTACAACACTGAGTTTGGAGAGATAAAAGTTATGATGAGCTCTAGTTTGTGTCTTCGTGAAGAAATCTGCCAACTGAAGCTCTGAAGGCACATACTGGAGAGCCACAACCTGATCCTGTACTTGTGACCGCATATAAGAAGCATCAACACCAATATGCTTTGTGAGCTCATGCTTCACTGGATCTCGAGCAATGCTAATAGCACCTGTACTGTCTGATAAAAGAGGAGTCGATGTAGAGACAGAAACATCAAAATCCTCAAGTAACCACCGTAACCAAGTAACCTCTGCCGTCAAAAGAGCCATAGCCCGCAACTCACCTCAAGACTTTCGAGAGAAATCGCATGCGCTTTTAGTCTTCCAAGCAATGAGAGAACCACTAAGAAAAACACAGTAAGCAGAAAGACACCGACGATCAGAGTGATCACTAGCCCATGTAGCATCAGAGTATGCCTGGAGCTGTAAAGGGCTGGAACGTGGAAAGAAAAGACGACGAGAAATAGTTCCACGAAGATATCGTAGAACACGAAGAAGATGACTATAGTGGAGCTGAGTGGGAGCAGAAACAAACTGACTCAGGATATGGACTGGATACGAAATGTCAGGACGAGTGACACCAAGGTAAACAAGACTCCCAACAAGATGGCGATAGCGAGTAGGATCCTCAAGAGGTTCACCATCAGTAGATCGAAGGTGAATATTGAGCTCCATAGGAGTCTCAGCAGTACGCTCATCAATGAGAGAAGCACGATCAAGAAGATCCTAGATATACTTCTCTTGGGAGAGAAAGAAGCCTTCAGAGGTAGAAGAAACCTCAATCCCAAGAAAGTATCGAAGAGGACCAAGATCAGACATGAGAAACTGCTCACTGAGACGAGCCTTTACAAAGGCAATATACTGAGAATCATCTCCAGTAATGATCATGTCATCAACATATAGAAGGAGAAGAGTTCTACCTCGAGAGGAAGTGTGAACAAAGAGCGCAAGATCATGAGCACTTGCAGAAAAACCAGCTGCAGTGATCACAGAAGAAAAACGCTCAAACCAAGCACGTGGGGCTTGCTTAAGTCCATAAAGAGAGCGACGAAGCCGACAAACCATGCCCTTAGGAACAGAATACCCCGGTGGTGGCCGCATATAGACCTCCTCATGCAGCTCACCATTAAGAAAGGCATTCTTGACATCAAGCTGAGAAATGGACCACTCACGGACAGAGGCCACAGCAAGAAGAGTACGAACAGTGGTCATGTGAGCCACGGGCGCAAAAGTCTCATCATAATCATGACCATACTCCTGCTGAAAACCACGCGCCACAAGACGAGCCTTGTAGCGCTCAAGAGAACCATCAGAGCGAGTTTTAATCTTGTAAACCCACTTGCATGTAATGGGACGGACACGTGGAGGAAGTGGAACAAGATCCCACGTGCCAGTGCGCTCAAGAGCAGCAAGCTCTTCCGCCATCGCATGCTGCCATTCTTGATGAATAACAGCATCACGATAAGAAGTCGGCTCGGCCAGAGCAGCACCAACAAAGCCAAGACGCTCAGGAGGCCGAATAGATTGTCGATCGCGAAGAGCGTAACGAGGAGGAGGCACTGAAGAAGATGACTCATCAGAAGAAGAGGATGGCACATCAGAAGAATCCTCAGCTCGAGGACGACGAGTGTAGTATAGAGGATAGGAAGGAACAATATCGGAAGAGACCTGTGGAGGAGAGGTTGGAGATGAAGGAACCGGCGATAAAGGAGACGCCGATTGTGAAAGAGGAAAAATGACAACTGGAGTATCAGGAAAAGTTAGGAAAGACAGTGGCTCAATAAGGGTTGTAGGAGAAGAAGAAGAAGAACGAGGGTAGAAGGGACGAGACTCATCAAAAGTGACATCCCGTGAGATCCGCATGCGGCGACCAACAGGATCCCAACAACGATATCCCTTATGCTCAAGATCAGATCCCAAAAGACACATTCAACAGATCGAAAGCAAATACTTTGTGCGTTCACGAGGTGCAAGCAGAACATAGCGCACACACCCAAAAAGACGAAGTCCAGAATAATCAGGAGGCATGCCACATAGACGCTCCACTGGAATCCCACCCTTTAGAGCAGAAGAAGGTTGAATATTGGTCAAGTAGGTGGCAGTGGAAACGGCCTCAGCCCAGAAGTGAGGCAAAACAGCAGAAGCAAGCATAAGAGCACGAGCTGTCTCAAGAAGATGACGATGCTTACGCTCAGCCACACCATTCTGAGCATGAGCACCAGGACAAGAAAACTGAGAAAGAGTGCCCTGTGTAGCAAGAAAACCTCTAAGAGCTCCTGACAGATACTCTCCTGCCGAGTCAGCACGAAGAACACGAATGGGAGAATCAAACTGAGTGCGAATCATAGTGGCAAAAGTCTTATAGATGGATAGAACCTCACTACGAGAGGACATAAAATATATCCAAGTGTGGCGAGAGAAATCATCTATAAAAAGAATATAATATTTATGACCCCCTTTGGAAACAAAAGGAGCTGGACCCCAAACATCAGAATGAACAAGATCAAAAGGACGTTGGGATATAGACTCACTAGAATGGTAGGGGAGTTGTAGCTGTTTGCCAAGCTTACAACCCATACAATGTAAAGAGACATCACCAGACACAGAGCCTAAAAGACCACGACGAACTAAAGAAGACAGACGCGAACCACAAAGATGACCCAAACGGTGATGCCACTGAGCAAAAGTCCCGGTAGAAGAAGCAACGGATGCTGAAGCAGTAGAAGAAACAGAAAGACTGGCAGAGGCAGCGGAAGGTAGATGAAGCCAGTCAAGCTCCCAAAGACGCTGAGAGTCATGGCGGCGAGGGCCAGTCCCAACTAGAGCCCCCGTGCGGCGATCCTGAACACAACAAGAGTCAGAATCAAGAATAACCCGACAACCATGATCAGTAAGCTGGCCAGCGGATATGAGCTGCATGGTCAGTTTGGGAACATAAGAAACAGCAGGAACATGAAAAGAGGACGACGAAAGAGTGCCTCATACCAATGTAAAGAGAAGTACCATCTGCGGTCTGCACAGTGGTAGGAGCAACTAGAGGACTAATGGAATGTAAACTCGTGGGATCAGATGTCATATGAAAAGAAGCTCCAGAGTCAAGAATCCATGGTGTGATACCTGATGAGATGGGTGGTCTCTCCTTTGAAGATCGAGTAGCGAACCAAATTAACTCGCTCGTGTAGAGGCAGCCATGCGACGCAGTAGCATAAGAATCTCCTGAGTGGAGTCAGAACCAACAG
Organism: Guadua angustifolia; assembly: GCA_036346375.1. Taxonomy (NCBI): domain Eukaryota; kingdom Viridiplantae; phylum Streptophyta; class Magnoliopsida; order Poales; family Poaceae; genus Guadua; species Guadua angustifolia. Next base: position 23,951,425 of record CM070511.1, on the reverse strand, counting down.
AAGTCTGCTGAGGAGGAGCTTGCTGAGGAGGTGTCCGCTGAGAGGAGACGCCAGAGCCTCCATTGCTTTTAGGAGGACGGTTACTTCGACGAGCAAGATCCTTCTTCTTCCGGTAGCAGAACTGCTCCACATGGCCATTTTTGTCGCAGTAGGTGCAGTGAAGACCTCCGCCCCCAGTAGCCGAAACTGGAGTAGGCGCCACTGACGGAGGAGTAGAGCGAGGCGCCGCCAAGACTGAGGGAGACACCAGTAAACCTGCACCACGAAGACGAGTTTCCTCGGTACGAATAGCAGCAAGGGCCTCCAATAGGGTCACACGAGGATGACGAGCAAGCAAGCGGGCACGACCGCTCAAATTCAGCCCAAGACGGTCGAAGTCGAGATGCGCGAAGCTCCAAATGAGAATGCTGACGTTGACAACACTGGCAAGTGCGGCAAACCTCCGGACCCAGTGAATCAAGCTGACGCTAGACTGAAGATAGCTGCGCATAGAACTCATCCACAGTAGAATCACCTTGCTGTAGCGACTGCTCTTGTCGCACAACAGCAAGGTAAAGAGAGTCACCAGTAGGCTCATAGTGATCGCGAAGATGCGCCCACATCAACTGTGCCGAAGACAAAGCAACAATATCACCAGTAAGATGCACCTCCATACTAGCAACCAGAATAGTAGAGGCACGAGCATCTTCATCAATCCATGTCTTGTAAGCAGTAAACTGAGTCTGAAAAGACTCCACAGCATCATCATAATCATCAGAGACCTTCTGGCGAGCAGCATCATCGGCTTCCTTGGGAATAACAGGCATGGCAGGAGGAGCAGGACGAGACGGACATGATAGCTCACCGGTAAGAAACTCCCACAGGCGCTGACCACGCATATGAAGACGCATATGAAGAACCCAGTCTCGATAATTGAGACCATCGAAGATAACCGGACAACGAGGAACAGAAACAGTCCCCAAAGAAAAACCAGTAGACGATGACATTTTTTTTTGAAACTCCAACCACCAAGATAAAATCGTTAATCGCGAACCGATCGATTGAACCGACGCCACTTTCGCCGGGCGACGATCAGAGGGCGACAAAGAATTTCCAGCGAAGCGGCGACTAGGAGAGCGACGGGCAAGCCGAGCGATCGAGGAAGCCCCTCCCCAGGCCACGTCGGGCGGAAGAAGACGGCCAGCCCGGGCTTCAACTGGGATGGAGCGGGTCTTCGCAACGTCACGAGCTCGGGCGACAGTCTCGGCATAAGGCGGCCAGCCCAGGCTTCAACCAGGATGGAGCGAGTCTTGGCGGCGTCACGAGCTCAGGCGACGAACTCGGCGGGTGCGGGCCAGCGGTCGGCGGGTGCGAGCCAGCGGAGATCGGGATGAAGGGGGGCCCCGTCGTGTGTCAACACAAAAGCCAAGGCGGTGGCCGAAGGTCGATGAGAGCCCAGGAGGTGCCGGCACCGGTGAAGACGGTCGGCCAGAGGAGATGAACTGACGGCCGTTGTTGAAGATGAAGCAACAACGCATAGATCGGACCTAGGCACTGGAGTTGGGAGGGCGCAAGTGCAACGCCGGTAATAAACCCTAACCCTAAAACCTATGGCTCTGATACCATGTTATGAATAGCACTTGTATTCATCATGGGGCCAATGGGCCAATATATATACATGTGCACAAGGGCATACAAGGAAAGCCTATACAAGGCAACATCTATACAAGGTATTAGCAATCTCGTATATTAGGAAACCAGGATATTGTCTAACAGGTAACAGAAAATATTTAAGAGACAAATGCACCAACTGTACATGTATTTTCTTTTTCTTTTTACAGATTACCACAAGTACTTTGAAAATTGGCAATTTGGCCCATGTACATCAAAATTTTAGATTTTGGGATCAGGTGGTAAATTTCAAGTCGTGTGAAACAAAATGTAAATAAAAGTGGTAAAACGTATCATTTTTAAAAATCATGTGGGAATTTGCAAAACTGCAAAAAAATACATGTATAACATTAGCACATGCAGTTTTCTCAATGCTTAAATAAGAGGAGACTCTGCAACACATTAGCCCGTTAGTGTGAAGGCTTATATTGCTCATGTGGAGTGGTGGTGGGATTAGTCTCATATTGCTTATATAAAGTAAGTTGTAGTAGTATATAATACCTACTGGATCCAAACGTAGAACCCCTGGGTTAATCTTTTTACACGAAATAAGGATGAAAATGTAAGTAAGGTGCTATGCATACGTGGGCCCACCACATGGTGGGCTAGGCTTTGAACGGATTTTACGCCAGGATGATACAGATGGCATTAGGGCATCAACCTTCATTACACGAGTGTGTGTGGGACAAGAGCGCAAACTATGCGCATGGCACATGTAGGCCTAGAGTGGACACACAACACAGCATATGTGATGGCACTAGACGCATGAACACGTACCAAGGAGTGGTTATTGGCATTTGTCATGTATACGGTGTTTTGCTGACAGCGTCAACCCATAAAGGAGGGTGAATATAATACCCTAGCTCGTTAGTGTGAAGGCTCATGCGGAGCAGTGGTGGGATTGATCCCACATTGCTTGTTTAAAATGAGTTGTAGCAGCATATAATGCCTGCTGATTCCAAATGTAGCACCTCTAAGTTAACCCTTTTACACGAAGTGAGGACGAGAATATAAATGGAGTGCTATGCGATGGGCCCACCCCCACAGTGGGTTGGCTTTTGAGTGGATTTTCGGACAGGGTTTTACAGACATCATGAGGCTAAACGACCAAAATGTTTAACAAAGTAAAGCACTTGCAAATTGCAATACTTAATCCTAGTAAGTACTCGGTAGAAATTTGCTGGTTAAATACTTAAACTGAATTCTTTTATCCAGGAATAAATGCTAAGCGCCTTGTCCTTAATAAAAAAAATTGAAGGCAAGATTTATCTAAATATAAAGTGCACAAGTCAACTTACAAGGCCTTACCAGAATAAGAGCATATGCCTTGAGAAGATATGGTCTAGGCGAATGACTGCAGATAGCAATTACCTTCTCCGCATCCTTCAGAGATAACTGTAATAAAAAATAGACTATAAAGAACATTTTACTAAAAAAATAAGAACTGAACTATTGTTTATTCACTTAAATTTCACATCAGGTGCTAAAATATTATTCACCTACTCATACCTCTGCATGTGTTGTAGGATCAAGGCCATTCAATGGCTGATACTCTGAGTCTACTGCTGATCTCTCCCTCAACATCTGACTTATCCTGCCTTAAAGGTAGCCAGAATACCACAATATGGGCATACATTCAGCTAACATATCCATATAGAACTGCAGAGAAAAAGTGTTAAAAAGGCATTTTAATTGGCTAACTGTGTTGTATATGAATGGCACCATTAAAGAGTTAAATGATGCAAAAACTTTGTCAAGGAACTCACATGCAGAAAGCAGAACTTCGATTGCTAAGGATAATGGCATCTCCTGATCTTAAGTTTTGAGCTTTGGAGTAAAAGGTAATTGCCTGAAAGAGAACCATATCAATTATCATAAACAGTTAGCACATCAGAATACAGAAATCAAGTTTGTAATGTTAAAGTAGACTTGTATAGGGTGTTATTTGCTATTTTACCTTCTACTGTACATGTATATTTTTGGCCCACTGGCCCATTCAATTTAGCTAGCTGCTATTCTATCATGGTATCAAAGCCAGGCTTTAGCCCTAGCTAGGGTTTTCTTAGCCCAGCACTGTAGCAGCCGTCGCCGCCGTCGCCGCACCTCCCTCCGGTGGCGCGCCCTCTTCTCTTCTCGCTCTCCCTATCCTCTACTTTTGCCAGCTTCCGCCCGCCGCCTTCGATCGAGCGAGCTTCTTCGTCCTCGCCTCAGCCGCCCTCGCCTGCGATGTCGCCGCCGTCGCTGCTGCTCCCGCGCGGCGACGCCTCCTCTCCAGGTGGCTGCCCGCCGCCTTCGCTCCTTCTCGCGTCCGTTCCAGTCGCCAGACGCAGCCTCCAGCTCGTCCTCTAGCGCCGCCTCCAGTGCCGACGTCCACCTCCAGCACCGGTGTCCGCCTTGCCATCTCCTCTCCAGGTTGCCTCCTCCGTCCGTTTTGGGCAGTGAAGAAGCAGGGCACGGGCAGAGCAGTGAAGAAGATGCTTCTTCAGTAGCGCACGGGCAGAGCAGTAAAAAAAAGCGTTGCTCAGCTCCATTCCAACGTCTAAGATGGCCATTGCATCTCGTTCCTCGGGACTGATGCCTCTCCCGCTCATCATATTTGATGGGACCAACTTCCGGGAGTGGTCCACAATGCTCCGGGTCTCACTTGACAGCCAGCGTCTTTGGGGTCACCTCACTGGAGCTCGTCCTCGCCCGCCAGTTCTGGTTCGTCCAGTTCAGCCTGTGGTCGGGCCAGATGGTGCTCCGGTTCCTGCAGATGTCCTCGCCGCATACGAGCTGGACACTAATCAGTACGTCACCGATCTGCAGACTCTCGAGGGCTGGCAGGTGGTTAAGGCTCGTGCTGTTGCTGTCATCTTAGGCAGCATGAAGGTTGAGCTTGACATGGATCTGGCCACTCTTTCTTCTTCTCAGCTGATGTGGGAGCATGCGCAAGCTCAGTTCGAGCCGAGCAGCGATGCTCTCTACACTTCTACACTGGAGTTGGCAAGCTCTCTTCGTCAGCAAGACTCTATCGTCGATGCCTTCTACCAGCGAATTACTGATGTGTGGCGTCAGCTTGACTCCTTGGAGCCTCCCTACAGTCCGACCTACGACTATTGTGCCCTTCATCGGGACCACAAGAGTGTTGTTCGCCTCTTTGAGTTCCTCCGTCGACTTTGACCGGAGTTTGAGCAGCTCCGTGCTCAGCTATTGGCCCGTTGGCCTCGACCGTCCTTGGTTGAGGCACTCACTTTGGTCCGTGCAGAGGAGACTCATCTTCGTGGCGTTCTCTCGTCCTCCTCGTCAGTCTTGATCACTTCCACACCTCCTCTTGTGACAGCTCCTGTGACTGCTCCTCTCCCAGCACCGGCAAGAGGCTCCATTGCTGTGGCGAGTATTGTTGGTGCAGTGGTTCACTGTAACTACTGCAAGAAGACAGGGCACACCATTGAGCAGTGCAGGAGGTGGCCCCAGTACCGCAAGGGTGGAGGTGGTGGAGCTGGAGGTAGTGGAGCTGGTGCCTCTCGTCCACCTGACGCCCTGCTGACAACCTTGCAAGATGTGACTCAGCGCCTTGAGCGCATGGAGCACCGCCTGGGGGCAACACCTTCTCCAGGACCATCAGTTGCTAGTCTTCCTTCAGGTATACAGTTACCCTGAATTCTTGACTCTAGGGTCACTTTTCATATGACATCTGATCCCACTCACCTTGGCCCACTGAGTTCTTCAGCTATCCCTATGTCTGTCAGAACGGCTAATGGCACTTCCCTCTTAGTTGCTGGTCGGGGCACTCTTCACACTTCTTGTTTTCATGTTCCTTCTGTTTCACATGTTCCTCACCTCGATTTACAGCTTATCTCTGCTAGCCAGCTTACTGACCTTGATTGTCGTATCATTCTTGAGGCTGACTCTTGTTCTATTCAGGATCGTCTCACCGGGACCCTAGTTGGTATTGGTCATCGGGTCTGTGACTCTCAGCGTCTTTGGGAGCTTGATTGGCTTCGCCTTCCCTCCGCTTCCGTCACATCCACCTCCAGCAGCCAGTCAACTGCCGTCTCTGATGTCACTGTCCTCGCCACCTTTTCTTTCGCCAGTTTTGCTCAGTGGCATCATCGTTTAGGTCACATGTGTGGGTCTCGTCTTTCTTTGTTAGTGAGTCGTGGTGTTCTTGGGAAGGTTCCTAGTGATACCTCCCTGTCCTGTATGGGCTGTAAGCTTGGGAAGTAGCTACAGCTACCCTATCCCACCAGTGACTTGGTGTCTCTTCAGCTGTTTGATTTGGTTCATTCTGATGTATAGGGCCCGGCTCCCTTCGTTTCGAAAGGGTGTCATCGTTACTATGTGATCTTTATTGATGATTTCTCTTGTTACACTTGGATCTATCTTCTAACCTCTAGGCATCAGGTGTTGTCTACCTACCAGGCCTTCGCTGCTATGGTCCGCACACAGTTTGACTCGTCTATTCGTGTCTTCTGTGCTGACTTTGCTTGGGAGTACCTATCCACCTCTCTTCGTCAGTATCTCCTTGAGCAGGGCACTCTTCCTTAGTACTCCTGTACTGGTGCTCACGCTCAGAATGGTGTCTTTGAGCGCAAGCATCGTCACCTTCTTGAGAATGGTGTCTCCTCTGTTCTGCCCTACTTCTAGGCTAAGGCTGTCTCTACTGTTGTCTACCTTGTGAACCTTTAGCCTTCTACTGCTCTTCAGGGTGCCACCCCTGTTGAGCGTCTCTTTGGTAGGACTCCTCAGTACAGTCACCTTCGTGCATTCGGGTGTGTTATCTTTATGCTTCTTCAGCCCTGTGAGCAGATGAAGCTAACTGCTCAGTCCCTTGAGTGCGTCTTTCTTGGCTACGATGCTGAGCGCAAGAGTTATATATTGCTGTTGGGACCTTGTGGCTCGCAGGATTCGGGTCTCCTGAGATGTCACCTTTGATGAGTCTTGATCCTTCTTCACTCATGATCCTTCCTCTAGCCCGCACTCTACCTCTGATTCGCTCTCCTTCCTCACTCTACCTGATGCTTCCTTCTGTCCACCACCACCCTCTCCTTCGTCCCTACCTTTACCTCCATCCTCGCCACCATCACCCTCACCTTCATTCCAGACCCTTCGTCCTCTGCTCTACCCTCTCCCTCGCCACTTCAGCAACCTTCCTTTGCCTTTATGCCTCCTCTTGTCCGTTTCCACTACACTCGTCGTCCACCTCCTCCCAGTTCCTCCTCCCTTCTAGGTCCAGCTCCTACTCCCACTTCAGAGTCTTCTCCCTCTTCAAAGTTCTCTTCCTCTGCTCCTTCTTCAGAGCGTACCTCTCCTACTCCCTCACCGCGGTACGCTCTGTGTGATCGGAGTACGATTTCTCGTCCCGTTCTCTACGCTTTTGTTGCTCCTGCTACCGTCTCCTCTGAGCTTACTTCCTATCGCGATGTTGTTACTCATCCTGAGTGGCAGTTCGCTATGGTTGAGGAGCTTGCTGCTCTAGAGCATACTGGCATTTGGGATCTTGCCCCTCTTCCTGCTTCTGTCACTCCTATCACGTGCTAGTGGGTCTAAAAGATCAGACTCACTCTAATGGCTCTATTGAGCGCTATAAGGCGCGTCTCGTTGCATATGGTTTTCAGCAGAAGTATGGGCGTGACTATGACGAGACCTTCGCTCCTGTTGCTCACAAGACCACTGTGCACACACTTGTGGCCGTTGCTTCTGTTCGCCAGTGGACCATCTCCCAGCTTGATGTGAAGAATGCTTTTCTTCACGGTGAGCTACGTGAGGAGGTCTACATGCACCCACCTCCTGGCTGTTCTGTGCCACATGGCCACGTGTGTTGCCTTCGTCATTCTCTCTATGGGCTCAAGCAAGCCCCTCGGGCGTGGTTTGAGCATTTCAGCTCTATTGTCACTACTACTGGTTTTGTTGCTAGTGAACACGACCCTGCTCTCTTCGTTCACACTTCTCCTCGTGGTCGTACTCTTCTTCTTCTCTATGTGGATCACAAGCTCATCACTGTTGATAATCCTCAGTACGTTGCCTTTGTCAAGGTGCGTCTCAGTGAGCAGTTTCAGATGCCTGATTTGAGTCCTCTTCGGTATTTTCTTGGGATTGAGATCACTTCCACGCCTAAGGGCTACTACCTCATGACAAGCAAAACAAGTAATGCAGAATGACAAAAATGAGTGCCAATGCTACCTATCTGAAGAACAGAAAAAATAGATACTCTCTATATAAAAGTTATAGGGAAATGTCTCAATAAAAAATACTGATATAGCCAAGAAGAAATTCAAGATCAGAAAATATTTCTGTTAACTCAATATGGTGATGAGATGCAGTTTGACTAGAGGTTTCTTTTGTTACTAATGTCCTATAGTAACTCAATATGTTGGGAACTTTATCTATCGAAACATATTCAATTAGGAAAGATCCAATAACTCTATGTTAAACAATTAAACAAACAGTTTTTTATGTACTACAGTTATTAGTGATACAATAAAAATAACAAGTCCAAACAAAAATGATTTAAAGTAGAAAATTCAAGAAATAAATTTTGAATCTGAAGGATCCATAAATTAAATCGCTTCCAAAAATTAAGTATGCAAACTACATTACTTAATAAATGTTACAACATAAACCCACAAAAGAGAACAAAAGGCTTAAATAAAATTATGGAATATCAAGTTCAAAGTTGGCTAAACATAAACCTAAATTAAATTAAGAAAAATCATAAAATAAATAAATCAATCAATTATATAACATAGAGAAAATCACAAAATACAAAATTTAGGAATGTTGAAATGAAGAACAAAAAAAATTCTCTCACTATAAAACAAAGTAAACTACTCTTCCCAAATGACCCTCTCCGGAAACAAAGTAAAAAATTCTCTCACTATAAAACAAAGTAAACTATCAAAGGAAAGATATTAGAGACCTACTAAACTAGGTCCGTCCCATTCCGGACAAGTGGTTGTACGAGAAACTCAGTTCAAAGGCTCGCAAGGTTAAGTCCTTAACTGTCCTAGGCAAGACATCCATTTTTCTTCTCGGCACACAGCTTTCACAATTTTTCATACATCCCGTTGCCACACAGGCCCACCCGGCACGAAGCCTTCTCGCCACTTGCCCCGGTCCAAATCGTTTCCCACCCCCGGTTTGCATTTATGCAACACATGCCAATTCCCACTTCATTGCACGAGTAGAACCACACAGGTCGCTACCCTCAAATCCATTTCATGACATCATCGCATAATTTCTAAATGCGTTCCATAATTGTTTAGTCAGTATTGATCTGCTATTTAAAAGACATTCAACGCATACAAGCAGGCTAAGCGACTAATCACGGTCTAACCTCCCGTGTTGGCATTAATATAGCAACCAACATAATTTAAACATTCTTGGTTGACAAGGTGTTCAGGGCATACAATGACATTAACAAGGTGGCATAATCAAAATGGTATTTTAGCTACCTTTCCCATAATAAGCAATATCATTTTTAATTAATATAGCATGCATAAATTGAATCGTAATATATTTTAAAATCTAGGGGCAATATGGTCAAAGCATGACCTGCCTTTGAAAAGCAGTTGGTTCTGGTCCTAGATCGCCGGCGGGTCTTCGAATTCCCTCTCGGCGACTTCCGGCAACTCGGAGTCTATTCGTAACAAACGTGCACACAATAAATATACTAAACAGATAGCAAGATCATCACCAAAAATAAAATAAAAATCACCATTAAATAGTTTACATTTTTACAAATTTTTGGGCACTAGAATCACCCAAATCCGAGTTAAAATGCAAAAGTTATAGCATTTACAAATTTTTTGAAATTCAATAAAGAAATAACCGAATTATCCTATTTATTTTTATACTGAAATTCCGGTTAATTCCCACTCGGCGACACGTGTCAGCACCAGAGTGAGCCACGTCACTCTAGGCCACTGACAAGTGGGCCCGGATGACGTCATGCTGACGTCAGCACAGCCGGGGTCATCACACTGACATGTGGGCCCCACCGGAACAGTGCTCGGTCCAACCGGAAGCTGACACGCGGCGCGATCTCGGCCCTCCATCAGGGTTCCAATGGCCATCTTCAACCGCGCCGGCCCGAGGCTACGTGGACGCACGCCTACCGTCGGATGAAGATCCTACGGCTGCTGCTTCCCGAGCGATACACTGCTACGAAGCCTTCGTGGCTTAATCTTGACCGCATATTCGAGATCTAACGGCCTTCATCAAACGCTGCAGCTGCGGCTACACGGGCGCACCAGCACGGTCGGATGTGGATCCAACGGTGCAGGGTACCCGAGCGATTCCCTATTCCCGCGCCTACGTGGCCATTCCAGGGCCGCACGATTACCAGCCAACGGTCGAGATCCACCGGTGCATCCGCAACTCAACTCTACGGGGAGAGACGTGGCTTTTCCTCGAGCGTCCGATGTGAATCCGATGGTTGAGGGTGCACGCGAGGCGACGAAGAAGAAACGGTGGCGTTGGTCGCCGGACTTGGGGAAGATGAAGTTGTTCGGAGCGATTCCGTGCTTCCGCGGTCGGAAGAAGTAACCCAGCGGATGCGCCTTGACTCAGTGAACTCGGGGCAAGTCTTGACGGTGACAGAGGGCGATGATTGATGGCGGAAAGCGTAGAAAACCGTGGCGAGGGAGTGTGGCTACTACGGCGAGCTCTAGCGCACGCTACGGAGGATGGCAGAGCACGAGGAAGTGGCAAAGCGAGCGAGTGGAGGCCGAGCACGGGTTCATTTCACCCGCCGGACACGCCAGAACGCACGCAAATCCTGACACAATCCTCGGTGGCCAACAGTAGCCGGCGGTGCGATAGTCGCGCCCTCCCGAGACTGTACGGTCGCGTCACACCGTCAGATCGCGATTCGACGGTGGCGATTGAAACCGATTCGGCGAACGCAGATATCGAGCGATCCGTCCGATCAAGATCCGACGGTCCAGATGGACGGCGCTAGGGTTTTTTAGTGCGGCATGTTGTTGGGCTCGGCGACACCGTAGTAGCTGCCGATTTTCCAGGTTTCGCAAATAAAAATAAATCTAGAAATTCAAAAGAATTATTTAAGGCACTAAAAATACCCGAAAAATTCTAGAAAAATTTCAGAAAATATTTCAGAGCATTTTGAGCCTAAATAAAATATTTTTATTTATTTTTGATAATTACATTTTCTGGTATTTAAATATTCAAGAAAGGATAGTCTAAAAATAATTTCAATTAAATCCAATAAATCCCAGAAAATTCAGATAAATTCAATTAAATGCAATTAAATTTTAGCTAATTCATAAAAATTCAAATAACTCCAAAAATTAAAATTTGGCCAAATTTCGGGACGTTACAAACCTACCCCCCTTAACAGAATCTCGACCCCGAGATTCGAAGTTTAACTAAAGAATAGGTTTGGAAACTCCTTTTTCAGATCTTCCTCTTGCTCCCATGTGGCCTCGCTTTCTGTGTGGTTGCTCCACTGGACTCTGCAAAAACGGGTTGTCTTGCTCCTGGTTTTCCGATCCATCAGATCCGAATTTTTATCTGCTGCTTTTGTAAGTCAAGTCTTCCTGTAGTTCAACTTCTTCCAGTGATGTTTGCTCCTCAGGCACTCGGAGACATTTCTTGAGTTGCGACACATGAAAGACATTGTGTACGCCTGCTAATGTATGTGGTAAATCTAGTTGATAGGCGACTTCGCCCTTGCGACTTATGATCTTAAACGGTCCCACATATCTTGGCGCAAGTTTGCCCTTTTTGTGAAACCTCTGGACTCCCTTAAGAGGCGTAACTCTGAGATACACATAATCTTCAGGTTCAAAGCTCAAATCCCTACGGCGATTGTCCGCGTAACTCTTCTGCCTTGACTGCGCGATTTTCAACCTTTCTCTGATCAGTGCTATTTGTTCTTCGGCTTCTTGTAGTATGTCTGGTCCGAAGACACGACGTTCACCAGTCTCATTCCAATTTAACAGCGTCCTACAGGGTCGACCATACAATGCTTCGAAAGGTGACATCTGGAGACTAGCCTGATAGCTGTTGTTGTAACTAAATTCAGCATATGGCAAACATTTATCCCAAGTTGATGTATATGCCAACGCACAGGCTCTTAACATATCTTCTAATATCTGGTTGACTCTTTCAGTCTGCCCATCCGTCTGCGGGTGATACTGATCAAGTTCAAGCGGTGCCCATTGTCAATGCGCTTTATCCCAAAACCTTGAGGTAAATTAGGTACCTCTGTCCGATACTATCTTCTTCGGCACTCCATGTAAGCAAACGATCCTTGCCATGTATAGCTCTGCCAACTTATCTCCTGAGTAGGTCGTCTTTACCGGTATGAAGTGCGCAACCTTTGTCAACCGATCCACGATGACCCATATGGAGTCATAACCTCCTTGCGTCCTTGGTAGTCCGGTAATGAAATCCATTCCGATTTCTTCCCATTTCCACTCTGGTATCTTTAGTAGTTGCAGCAGTCCTGCCGGTCTCTGATGCATAGCCTTGACTCGCTGGCATACATCACATAGTGCTACGTGCTCAGCTACCTCTCTTTTCATATTCGGCCACCAGAACCTCTCTTTCAAATCTTGATACATTTTTGCACTTCCTGGGTGTATCGAATACTTGGAGTCGTGAGCTTCCTCCAGTATTAACTGTTTTAACTCCTTTTTGTTAGGCACACAAATGCGCTCCTTCATCCATAACGTGCCTTGCTCATCCATCTTAAATTCCTTCGCTTGGCCTTCCTCCATTTTGGACTTGATCCTCTCGATCTTCTCATCATTCTTCTGACCTTCTCTAATCTGATCTTCCAAGATAGGCTTCACTTCTAAAGCGGCTACGAACCCTTCCGGAACAACTTCCAATTTCAATCTCTGAAGGTCCTTGCACAATTCTTCCTGGCGTTCTCCCATTATCATATTTAGGCTATGACTTTTCCGTCTTAGGGCATCAGCCACCACATTGGCTTTGCCGGGATGATAATGGATACCCATGTTGTAATCTTTGATCAGCTCCAACCATCTCCTTTGTCTCATGTTCAGGTCAGATTGGGTGAAAATGTATTTGAGGCTCTTATGGTCCGTATACACCTCACACCTGTTACCAATAAGATAGTGACGCCATATCTTTAAGGCATGCACTACGGCTGCTAGTTCTAGATCGTGCGTCGGGTAATTCCCTTCATGTGGCCTTAGTTGCCTTGACGCGTAAGCTACTACCTTCCCATTCTCGCATTAACACGCATCCTCGCCCTGGCGTGATGCATCGCAAAGAATATCAAAACTCGTGCACATCCGTTGAACTAACATTGGTGCCGATGTCGATCGCTTCTTCCGCTCTTGGAAACTCGTCACAATCAAGGCCCGCACAAATATCTTCTCTTCTTCAACAGCTATGTAATTGGCCGGCAATTGCGAAAATCCTTCTATAAATCGGCGGTAATAACCACCATCCCAAGGAAACTTCGAATCACAGAACCGCCTTTGGCGACTCCCAATGTAGCATCGCCTCAACTTTGCTTGGGTCCATCGCATCCCTCCGCGTCATTACATGCCCTAGAAATCTACCTTACTCTTCCGTAAGTCGCACTTCATCGAATTTTGCATAAAGTTGTTGCTCCCTTTAACTTTTTTCAAAGACTAATCTCAAATGTTGGGCGTGTTTTCATCCGCCCTGAGTAAACCGAATATCGCCTATGAACACGACCACAAATTTATCTAAATATTCCATGAATACTTTATTCATTAAGTTCATAAAGTAAGCTGGCGCGTTTGTCAATCCAAATGACATAACAGTGAACTCATAGTGTCCATATCTTGAAGAAAATGCAGTCTTGGGTATGTCCTCTGTCTTGATTTTCAATTGGTGGTATCCTGACCTAAGGTCGATCTTGGAGAATACTCCTGCTCCTCTTAATTGATCGAAAAGATCATCTATCCGGGGTAATGGGTATTTATTCTTTATTGTTACTTCGTTAAGCGCACGATAATCCACACACATCCGAAAACTCCCATCCTTTTTCTTAACGAATAGAACCGGCGCTCCCCATGGTAACGAGCTCGGCCTAATGAATCCTTTTTCCAATAACTCCTCAATCTGCTTTTTCATTTCTACCAACTCTTCGGTGGACATCCGGTATGGTCTCTTCGCTATTGGTGCTGTTCCAGGTACTAAGTCAATTACGAACTCTATGTCCCTGTCCGGTGGCATTCCTGGTAATTCCTCAGGAAAAACATCTGGGTATTCACTGACCACTGGTACATCTCTTATACTGACGATCTCCAAATTGTTTACTAACATCTGACCTTCTCGAACTGCTGTTGCTTGAAATTCCACCTTTATACCATCATGGCTCTCAATAGACACAACTCTTCGCCCGCAGTCTAATACAGCCTTATGCTTAGTCAACCAATCCATTCCCAGGATTACGTCCAGGGTTTGGGTATCTAATATAATAAGGTTCGCTAGGAACTCTACTCCTTTTATTAGTAGCTTAACTCCAGAACATCCGACCTTAGAGCGGAGTTCTGATCCAGGGGATTGAACTAGAAGTGTACTTTTAAGGTTAACAATATCCAGATCGTTTGTCACGGCAAAATCTCGAGAAACGAATGAATGTGAAGCTCCTGAATCAAATAATACTGTAGCTGGCACTGAGTTGACTAGGAACTTACCAAGTACGACGTCCGTAGCATTCTGGACTTCGTCTGCGGAGATATGGTTAATTCTGCCTCGCGTGAATGCTTGCGGTGTAGCTCCAGCTTGGGCAGGTCCTCGGCTTCCTCCTTGGACAAGAGTTTTAGCTGGTGTGTTCCCTAAGTTGAAGCGCACTGGGGTCACTCCTCCTTTCCTTGGGCACACATTAGCGAAATGCCCAGTCTCGTTGCAATTGTAGCAGCGTCTTCCTGGCATCTGCTGATTTCCTCCGCTCTGGTTGGCAATCCTGGCTGGGGTCTGAGGGGTTTGTCCAGCTGGTCTTGGCATTGGTGATGGTGTCCTGACATTGCTCCCTTGAGGGAATCGAGAGAATTGCTGAGGTATCATCCTTGGCTTCTGATGACCATGGCGTCCTCCTTGCTGGGCCATGCGGCATTTGCGATTATCGTCAAGCTCCTTGCGCTTATCTTCCAGTATGAGTGCCTTATTTACCAATTCTTGGAAATCAGGGAAAGTGTGGGTGATCAATCCCACCTGCAGACCGGTGTTAAGTCCCTTCATGAAGCGGGATTGTCTGGCCTTGTCGGTCGCTACATCTTCCGGGGCGTAGCGTGCTAGTTGAGTGAATTTATTCAGATAGTCGGCCACTGTCTGGCCTCCTTGCTTCAGTACTCGGAATTCCTCCTTTTTCAACTCCATGATACCCTCCGGCACATGGTATTGACGAAAATCTATGGTGAATTCTTCCCATGTAATTTCCTGTGGGTTCTCCTGCGACGCGCAGTAGTTTTCCCACCATTCAGCGGCGGTTCCTTCAAGCTGGTGAGAGGCATAAAGCACCCTCTCGTTACCTTCACACTGCGTTATATGCAATTTCCTTTCGATGGTTCTCAACTAGTCGTCTGCCTCTAGTGGACTGGCATTGCCTGAGAATGTCGGCGGACGCGTCCTCATAAATTCGGACAATCTTGAATAGGGACGTTGCCCATGGTTATTAGCTTGATTGTTGGCGACTGCCTGAGTGTTGATTTGTTGCACGGTTGCCATCATAGTCTGCATTAATTGAGTCTGTGCTGTGAGAAATGCTCCTAGATTCTGCATGTCGACTGGCGGTGCTGCCTGCGTGGTGGGTACTTGCCTCGATCGCCTCCTCGGGCGCGAACCACCGCCTCCCGCCTGTTATGCAGTGTTCACCATCTGCTGATTGCTTCGGTGGTTTAGAGATAAGGGGGAAAGAATAGGCAAGTATAAGAACTTATACGGGGGAAACAGGTGTAACTTAAAAACCCTTAAACATTCAAGCATAGATAATAATTAAGTATGGTTTCTTACATAGTCTAGTGACTATGCAACCATAACAACAGTCACAACATCACATCAATTAGTTCATTACAACACGCACATCTAATGTTCGAAATTAAAGACGCAACTCAACACAGGTGAGTCTCAACACAAAAGCTGATCTCTACAACTCTGAAAAAGCTCACTCCTCAAGCCAACCCCGGCTGCTCGATCGACACGACATCGGCGTGTGAGCCGCATCGGGCAACCGATCCCCATGCCCTCCCACTGTGCAAATGGGGCACCACCGGCCGCTAGTCCTCAGCGCGCGGCCTGCTCCTCCGGCCTCCTCTTCATCGCTGCCGAGCTCCATGATGGCGCCCGGCTCCCGTGGCCAGAGAGCCTCCTCCACTCGGCGATCCTCTCAACAGCGTGTTCTCGGTCTCTCGAAGGCAACCTCGGTCTCCTCCAGCGCGGTACACATCCCAAGCTCCGTGAGTCGTGGCGCCCATGACCTCCTCCTGTAGTGGCGAAGAGGCCTGTGCACGACGGCGCGCTGCCCTCCAACCCAAGCGTGCTCAAGAGGTCCTCCCGCTTGCGGTGTGCACAAGGAAAGCAAAGGTCCCACACCGTGGTCAGAGTCCTCGCTAACCCGGCCAGCGCCACCCGGCACACCTCAGATGCCCGCCAGAGCTGGCTCGCTTCACCGCCAAGTGAGCGGATGACTAGCACGCTGCGTGCTCCAGCTGCATAAAGTGAGGGTGGTCTCCCATCCGCGGTTGATCCTGCTGACTATCCAAGTGCGGGACCGATAGAGAGGACGGTCAAGCCTCCCAACACTGAGCATCCTCCAGAGCTCTCACAGTAGCCTCCGTGACGCCGCCAAAGAGTGAACCATCCGTGATCCGCCAAAGCAACGCGTCAAGACTAAATTTTAAAAGAACATAAAAGTAATTAGCAAAATACAGCATAGGTATGAAGCAAGGAAGAAAGGATGAGTCGAGATTTCATTGATTACTCTAGCCAAATTTTAGTCTTTAGAAATTAGCTTTTATCCTTTCTAAAACGGCCAGTCTAACTAGGGTTAAGTCCTACAGTCAGTATGGCTCTGATACCAACCATGTCGTGCCCCGAATTTACGGATTCGACACTCGTATTCGCACTAGTCCAGATCACGCTAGTGCACACAAGATAAACAAAGTTGAAGTACCACAATCATACACAATGAATTTAATAATAAAGTACTTCAAGCATAATATAATCGAGTTACATGACCTTATGGTCACCTTATAATAACTCACACGCAGGCGATAAATAACAACAAGATCAAGTTCATTTAGTGGAAGCAAAAGTAAGACGAGGAACCCTTCATAACCACAGTAACCGAAAAGGCTCAACCCTTAATCCTCCCGCCTTCGATGAACTCCTCCTCCCAAGCCGCACGACTTCTTCTTCCGAGGTATTGTCGATGCAAGGGTGAGTATACAGCATACTCAACAAGTCATGCACAATGCAGTCTTATTACTACATGCATGGCTTATGCCAAGGAAAGGCTTAATGGTTATTTTGCATAAAGCGTCACTTCTTTTGAACAGGTAATCCTATTAGATTAAAAAGCGGTAAAAACAATAATATTAATAGTTTATTTCTCAGTTCTTGTCCAAGAGTTTGGCACACAGCCCAAGATTGATTCATCAATTTTTGGCACACAGCCACCCATTCCACATTTTTATTTTTATGAAAATCTAACCCTTGACTGTAATCCCCGAGCAATGTCCAATACCGCGGACACGGCTATTCGAATAAATTTTTACACACACTCTGCAGAGGTTTGTACACTTTACCCACAGGATACAGTCGTTCACCACACAGGTGATTGATTGCAACAAAGCTTTTCGGAGACTAACACTTAGCCAGTGATCCTCTCTAGTATTGCCTTTCTAACACTTCCCTCACACAGAGCCAAAGTTTAGAACAGGCGAATACCGTTAGATGGGTACCAAGCAAAGATAGGTACGCCCCCATACGGTTACATTTTTGTGTAACTGCCGCCCGAGGTATCAAAGGAAAGATATTAGAGATCTACTAAACTAGGTCCGTCCCCATTCCTGACAAGTGGTTGTACGAGAAACTCAGCCAAAGGCTCGCAAGGTTAAGTCCTTAACTCATCCCCGAGCAAGACATCCATTTTTCTTCTCGCACACAGCCTTCACAATCTTTCATACATCCTGCTACACACAGCCCACCCGCAAGACGAAGCCTTCTCGCCACTTGCCCCGGTCCAAATCATTTCCCACCCCGGGTTTGCATTTATGCAACACATGCCAATTCCCACTTCATTGCACGAGTAGAACCACACAGGTCGCTACCCTCAAATCCATTTCATGACATCATCGCATTATTTCTAAATGCGTTCCATAATTGTTTAGTCAGTTGTTGACACAAAAAACGTGAAGTAGGGTTTTTGATTTGCAACACACCGGACGAACACCGGGTTCGAGAATTGCGGGCGTGCCAGCCGATTTGACCCTTGTAATCGGCAAGGTGGACGACAACAAGTGAACGCATGCAAGTCGATCAGATTAAAACCACCGCCAATCCATCGACGAAGATAGCCGATGGTGTAGTAGACGATCTATCAACTACGCAACTGGTCACGCAATTAATAGATCGGGATAAATAGACTATCGGCTTAACGAGACGTCAAGCCGATAGAAAGAGAGGTGGAACCTAACTCCTCCCTTGCTTTGCCCATCATGACCTAGGCGTTCCTCGCTCGGGTGACTCAAAGTTTGCGTGCGCTCTGCACACGACTTCGATCGTGGGGTACCAGAGGTACCCGGTCATTCTGACGCCTCTACGAGAAGCTGGGCCGCGTCCACGAGGTGGGCGATGTCCCGTAGCCATGGCGCGACCGGGGTGTCGTCCCCTAGCTCCACCGGTGGGTACTCTAGAAGGAGGCGAGCCTTATGCAGGTTCTGGGCCAGCGTGGTCTCCTCCATCGCTAACCGCCGTTGGACCGGCTGTGCTCCTGCCACGGTGGGGGTGCCACTGTCTTTTGCAGAAGGCGTCGGATGGTCCCCCGCCTGATAGGAGCGCGAAGCTTCCATCTTCGATGTCGGCACTTGATGATCTGCTGAAGAAAGCAAAGGGTGAAACAACTACTACCACCCCTACCTAGCACGCCCTGTCGGCGGGTTTATGCCAGACAGTATTGGTTCGAGTGTATAACTGAGTTTCGGTAGAGGGTGGTCTTCGCAGCTGTGTCACTCTTAACTCTCTCCTCATGATGAGCAGGACAGAAAACTCAAGAACACACAAGGATTTACCCAGGTTTGGGCCCCCAATGTGGGTAACAGCCCTACATCCTACTCAAGCTCGTGTTGCTCTAGTATTCCGCTTGTTCTTAGTTCGCCCGATCTTTCGATTGTTCGAGCTTTGGATCTCTTCTCTGTTGTGAACTAATCGACCTCCCTCCCTCCCTCCCTCACCCTATGCACACTAGCTCCCTTATATACTCCTGGGACTGGCTAGGGCAAGTGGAGGGAGTGGTTTTACATTAATTACATTGATTGTGTTGAATCCTATCGCTACTGTCCTTCTGAGCCTCTTTGTCTACGCCGTTGCTGGACACCACCTGTCTTCGGATTGCTCGAGGGGAGGGGTTCGGACGCTACGTGATGAACGCTTGGTACACGCGTCTCCCCGGCTTGCCTTGGGCGGTGCAGATGGACGGGAGTTGGTGGAGCTGGCTTAGTCGGAGGGACAGGTCATCACAGCGTCAAGGAGCCATGCCTATTTAATGGCTCCCAGGCGCATTGTAACGGCTCCATGCGCATTTAATGGCTCCCATACGTATTTAATGACTCTGATACATCGCGATCCTGGCGAAGGCTTCGGGTGGAAGCCTCCAAGCCCTGTCTGTGTGGATGACTGACAATGGGCCCGCTTGCTCGTCGGACGACCACGTGGCCTAGTCGCCCGACTGCTCTCCGAGCGGCCACGTGTCCTGGTCGTCGGGGATCATGCCCTGGTCGCCCGGGGTCGGGACCTGGTCACCCAACTTGTCGACGTACTTCACGCCAAGGTACCCTCTCCGCCACGGTCAGGAGGGGCCACGAGTGCCGAAGCGTGACAGCCTGGCGAGCAAGTGGGCGATCAGGCCCTAACGCTAGGCGACCACGCCATGTGGTAGCCTGACGGGCAGGCGGGCGATAAGGCCCCGACGCCGGGTGGCCGGGCTATGTGGTCGGCCGACGAAGTCAGAAGGTGCTCGGGTCCGCCACGGTCAGCGTGGAGGCGACATCGGCGAATGGGGAGCTTCGCCGAATCTTCTCCCCGACACACCATGTCGTAACCATTGAATGCGCGGGTCTACGACGACACGATAGCTTATCCTCTCGCTGCCCTCCACCTAACCCGTCCCCATACAAGTCGCCTCAGTGCATCGGCAGAGTTGGACGATGGTGCAAAGAATGAGACCAGAGGATGGGGCTACAACGACTGATGTAATAAATGAAGTGTAATCAGTGTGATGTCATCCTTCTCACTTGCCCGAGCCAGCCCGGCCTATATAAGGTGGGTTCGGTGCATGGGAGAGGGGCTCCCGGGTGAGGAAAAAAGGACTTGAATGAAAGAGCGAGAACGGGAAGAGCACTGAGAGAGCTCAAGAAGAACCCAGAGAGTAAAAAAGAGATAGAGTGTAGATTGTGCATTTGTAATCCACCCAAAACACATTAACAAGAGCAGAAGCAGGACGTAGGGCTATTACCCACATTGGGGGCCCAAACCTGGGTATATCGGTGTGTTCTTGAACCCTTATCTGCGTGGATCCCTCGGGAGAGCTCATTGGTGTCCTTCCGCAAAGATCCCCTCTATCGAACCCCGGACTCCATCTAGGGAGAAAAGTTGCCAGCGAAATACGCCGACAGCGGCGCGCCAGGTAGGGGGGTAGCGGTTGGCTCACTCTTTCGTCTCTCCAGCGGATCCTGGTCATCCATCTGGAAGGATCCCGCTTCTCGTGATGGCGGGTTCGCATTCTCAACGAGAAGAGCCGGCGGAGGCTAGCAGCGCCCGCAACGCGTCCTGGCTCTCCCGTCAGGTGAGGGACTGTCTCACGCCTTCCTTGGAGGGGGGTTGATGTGACTTTGGTCCCGATCTTTCGATGAGAGTGATAACTTCGATTTGGAGGAATTGACTTTGACGATCCGACTACAACGTACGACGACGATGCGCCTTAGCAATCGCTAAACCAACTCCAGAGGGTTATTGATCTTGCTGTTGGCACGATCAACCTGAACACGAGGTTCAATTCCTGCATGCAACCGAAGAACAAGCAAGAACAAAGGTAAAGGCAATCTGAAATTGCAAATAAAGATGAAGGATTGATAAGGTGGGGTTTTGAAACAAGGAGCTTCTTAGGCGGTTGTTGAGCACGTCTGGAAGACTCAAAATAGTAGCAATGGCTAAACTATCAAATAAACAAAACCCAAGTCCTAGATGAGGGTTTGGGTGGTTATTTATACTAGAGGAGCAGGAGGGGGTCGTCCATAGCATTGGAGTTTTAATACAACTCAAATCCAAAGCACCAAGTCTACTTGGACTAGAGTTTGACTCGGACCGGAAAAGCAACATGTGGTTTTTGGCAGTTTTCGGACACATCTGAAGGAGTTTTGAGGTGAGGCCAGATCCTTTGGAAAGTAGACTCCGAGATCTTTCAAACGTGTACTCATAGACCTCCAGAAGTCTCCGAAATCAAAAGTTATGGCCTTTTAAAGTCAGTGCTGTTGGGGAGGCCGAATTGGACTCGAACTCGGACTGAAAATGCAATATATGGTATTTGGTAGTTTCCAGACGCATCTGAAGGATTTTTGAGGTGAGACCAGATCCTTTGGAAACTAGACTCCGAGATCTTTCAAACGTGTACTCATGGGCCTCCAGAAACCTCCGGAATTGAAAGTTATGACATTTTGAAATCAGCGCTATTGGAGAGGCCGAACAGGACTCGAACTTGAGCTTCTCTTTCCAATCCGACTTGAACTTGATCTTTGGCCCAACTTTGATCCATGAGGGTCCTTCTCCATGGTTCCTAGGTACAATCAAATCACCACAAGTATTAAATAGCATCCCATTCATGTTATCACTAATGGGCAGGCTTAGGAACGCATTCACCTGATGATTAAACTGTCGTGCGCGAGCTCGAGTAACCGGTCCTTGTATAATAGCAGCTGGTTCAAAATGATGTGTAGATGTGGTTGTATCCATGGAAGTGATGTCCTCATCATCCTCCCCTTCTTGCATTTGAGTCGTCCTCGACTCATGCTCACCTTTTAGCGCATCTTCAGCACAAAACATTCTCATATAGGTCCTACATTTATGTAAATAAAATGGTAGCTCCGCCTCTTTACATTTTTTTAAGACATGAAAAACATTTAGAGGATTCACCTGATAATTATCCATATAGCTCAACACTTCTTTCCAGCATATTATGGCTTGATGAATGCTAGCACTCTTCGATACTTTCTCCCCTCTTTGAAGGAAAACCGTTCTCGGTTTTGGACAAGCTGGAAACGAAGCAACCAACAAAAAGAACAACGTGTACACGGCGTAGATGTATATATCCCATATTTCATTGTTCTTTTGGATTCGCGGTGAGTTATTTTCAAAACAACACATGAGGAAATCAGATTTAAGCAAAGCGCCTTTCCTCGCAATTACGCCAATGATTTGTGGTTATAAGTGAAGCATATAACATCAATATTAGCATGATTTAGTTTGCAACTTGATTTGCAAATATAAGTAAAGCACATATCTATTCCTGACCTTTGATAAAGAATACTCATGTTTTGTGAGTCAGATTCAATAACATGTTTTGTGGGCAAAACAACAAGTTCGGCATCAAGCATGGCTCATTCATGTTATCAAATTGTAAACAAGCAAAATCAAACCATTCCAATAATGGTGACACAATTTTAATTGGCTTCCACGCATCAACTATGACATGTTGATTTGTAATACAAGTTAATGTACTAAAATTCAACAATGTGCCGCAAGCTATGGGTATCACACATATCGTAAAAAATTTGATGGAGCCAAGAAGGAAACAAGTTGTTGCTTACAACTAAAATTGCCCAAAATAGCAAGCTTCAATTCAGCAAGTTTATCACAAGTTATGCATATTCTCAGAACAAGAAACTTGCCATCCATGCCATATTCACCAAATAAATTGAATTTAAAACAATAGGCAAGGGTGCTAGACAAAGACTTAAGAGATGAAATTTTGGAAATCTTGTCCATAGCACAAATCAAACTAATGTGCTCATTCAACATGATATAGCACAAAACAAAGGTAGGTGATATTCTAGCTATCACCTCCTTATGCGTAATCAGCACCACATGATCAAAATTATAAGCATGCAATTCGTCATATGGTTCTACAATTGTGGCACAAGGTGGTAGATCACAAGAATTATGTAGAGCAGGAATATACTCACAAATTTGATCCTTTTCTTGCTGTAAAATCAGATCTGTACCCTGGTCATTAACCTCGTCCTCCGAAGTAGGAACATCAAAACTTTCAATTAATAATGCTGGTATTTGTGCTTGTTGCTTCCCTTCTTCAGAAGTAACCTGAATAGCGCATGGAACAAAGCAGTAAATGTAACTAACCGAAATTGATTGGATTGTGTTAGTAGAATCATCCACACATGTGCTATCCTCTACTTCACTCGAATTTTCTTGTATTTCTTCCACATGCTCAAGTGTATGCTCTCATTCAGGTTTGGTGCAAGGCATGCAACAGAGTAGCTTTTAACTTTGTGGGAGCTTGAATTTTGGTTGATTGTCTTCTCAGATCTTTCTTTCAGCTTCTCGTGAAAGATTAAGTAAACATGACAAAGAATTGAATTCTTTACAAGATATCATGATCTGAATGTCAAAATCTAGTCCAAAATAAAAGTTATTCACGCGAGTCTTTTCGGTCTCTTCTAACCCGTAACGCAAAGATCTATGCTGAAATTCTTGGTAGTACTCATCCACCGCTTTTACTACCTTGTTTTAGATGTTGCAATTCATTTCAGAATTGACGAGAAACATATGAAGGGACAAAAGTAGCTCTCATAATTTTCTTCAATTTTTCCATGTGCTAGGAATGTCCCGATTTTTACTCATGTAATCATTCCACCAAAGAGCAAAGAAATTCAGAGAATCCATTTGTAACAACCCTAACCTTATCATGCTCGTGAATTTTATGTTTATCAAATGATTGTTCGACGCCTAATTCCTAAGTAAGATAACCTTCGGATCATATTTACCTTCAAAAGGAGGCATATTAAATTTAACTTTAGAGAACACGCCAAGACGATCACGCACTTCATGTCGCGTGGATCACGCTGCATACCTTGCCGACAAAGCGTAGTCGATTTATGGTCACGGTCGTGGTCTAAATTGATGGTGTTGTCATCCCCCAAATCAGTGGCGTAGTGATCGTAGTTCTCATCATCTTGTTCTTCCACCTCCGCTCCCGAAGCTAGGGCCGAAGTGTTGGCGATGTGTGTGAAGATGGCCACCCACAACATCACCACCACTTCCGAGCTATTCTCCCTAACGCACAAGTGTGTGCGGGCGGCGAAAGCTCGGAGAAAGGTGTCCGGTCTGGCTGGCAGTCATGGCAGAGATGGAGCCGGGACCTCGAAGGCCCTCGGCTCCACGAGCAGGAAGTAGAAACGCAGAATGGCTGAATTTGGGTAGGTCCTAACCGCAGAGCGTGAGCACAGGGACACCAAGTCGTGGTGGCGTGACCACCGTGACCGGTGAGACGATCGTCGTGGTCGGAGGGACGACCGCCATGAGGAGAAGGAGGGCAGGCCCTACTGCCCGATTCACAGATCCAACATGCACGACCTGGCCAGCTGCCAGGTTGTGAGCAGGATGGTGGAGCAGCGACTCAAGCAGCGTCATCCCTATGACGATGACCAGGATGAAGACCCCGCCCCGTTGGCTTTCCAGCGGGCGGAGCACACGGTGGCATATATACACGTTGGCTCGGCCACCTTTCCCTCCAACATGAAGTATAAGCGACTGATGAGGGAGGTTTGCGCCGCTGTGCCGAGCTCAGGGGCGGGTAGGTCGCTGAAGTGGTTAGACAATCCGATCACCTTCAGCCAGGCCTGGGTCGCCTTCCGATTGTGGTTTCGCCTACAATTCGGAACATGAAGCTTGAGTGAGTGCTAGTGGACGGAGGGAGCTCCGTCAACCTCTTGTCCTCCAAGGCGTTTTGGGCGCTCCAGATATCGCAGCTGGAGCTGCGTCCGGCCCTGCCTTTCTACGGGGTCACCCCGGGGGCTGGTTCAGTGCCCTTATGCTAGGTGCGCCTCCCCGTCACCTTCGGGGATGAGAGCAACTACCGTACGGAGGTGGTGGACTTTGAGGTCGCCGACTTCGAACCTCCGTACAACGCCTTGCTTGGCCAACCGGCGTTGGTCAAGTTCATGGCGGCAACCCACTATGCGTACATGATGGTGAATATACCAGGGCCTGGTGGCCCCATAGTCATCTAGGTGGACAGGCCGGAAGCCTTGCACTGCCATAAGCAGGCATTGGACTTGGCTGGTGCCACCTGTGCTAGGCAAGCCGATGCTGCCTACTCAGGAGCCCCTCTGGCGAAGACCCGTGCCTTGCCCGGTTCGTCCGGTGAGGTTAAGATGGTCTCCCTGAGTGAGGGCGAGCCCAAGAAGACTATCCAGGTGGGTGCCCACCTTGGCACCAAATAGAAAAGCGCGCTCGTCACCTTCCTCCGGTCTAACTCCGACGTGTTTGCCTAGCAACCGTCCGATATGACTAGGGTCCCTAGGGAGGTGATCGAGCACCGATTGGCAATGCTTCCAGGAGTGTGCCCGGTCCAACAAAAGGTCCGGTGATATGCACCAGAGCGACAAGATGCCATTCGGGAGGAGGTAGAGAAGCTACTGCGCACGAGCATCGTCAGGGAAATCTCTCACCTCGAGTGGCTTGTCAACATCATGCTCATCAAGAAGTCCAACGGGATGTGGTGGATGTGTGTCGACTTCACCGACCTCAACAAGGCCTCGCCCAAGGATCAGACTTTGTCGCTGCTGACCTCATCGCCGACTCTACGGTGGGGTGCAAGCCGTCTTGCATTTCTCGACGCAGACCGGATACCACCAGATTAGCATGGCGGCAGAGGATGAAGAAAAAACCACTTTTGTAACCCCGATGGGCATTTATTGTTATATCAGAATGGCATTTGGGTTAAAAAATGCTGGTTCTACTTATCATCGTGCTATGCATATTTTCTTCCGTCCGTAGATAGGACGGAACCTCGAAGTGTACATCGACGACCTGGTGGTGAAGATCAAGAAGGGCGAAGGACTGATCGAAGACCTGTAAGAAACCTTCGCCAACATCTAGAAGAATTGTCTAAAGCCCAACCCTGAGAAGTGTGTGTTCGGCGTGCCCCCCAGGAAATTGCTAGGGTTCCTTGTGTCCAGCCGAGGCATTGAGGCCAATCTTGACAAGATAGCAGCCATCGAGCACATGAAGCCACCGACTCGGATCAAGCAAGTGCAGTGTCTCGCTGGTCATCTGGCATCCCTCAGGCGATTTATCGCTCGCTTGGGAGAAAGGAGTCTACCCCTATTCAAACTGTTGAAGAAGACCAACCACTTCGAATGGACTTCGGAGGCCCAACAAGCATTTGAAGACTTGAAGAAGTACCTCTCCTCCCCACCAGTGCTGGTCGCCCCCAAGCTTAGCGAGCCGTTGCTCTTATACATCGCAACTACTCTTGCGGTGGTGAGCGCGGTACTGTTGGCGGAGAGGGAAGGCGTCCAGAAGCCGGTTTACTACGTCAACAAGGTGTTGCATAAGGCGGAGACCAGATACTCATAGGCACAGAAGATGTTGTACGCTGTCCTAGTGGCATCCTGAAAACTGCGGCACTACTTCCAGGAAAGGGAGATCACGGTGGTCACTGACTATCCCCTGCGAGAGATCCTCCACAATTGGGAAGCCGAGGGTTGCGTCGCCAATTGGTCGGTAGAGTTGGGGGAGTTCTGCCTCAAGTTCACCCCCCCGCACTGCCATCAAGAGTCAAAGACTGGTAGAGTTCATCGCCGAGTGGACTCCCGCCACTCCTGAAGCTGAAGAGATACCGGCGCCTTCTCCCTGGACTTTATTCTTCGACAGCTCCTTCAGGCTCGAGGGCGCGGAGGCTGGGGTCGTCTTGGTCTCCCCGAACGGCGACATCCTTCAGTACGTGGTCGTCTTGGACTTCAAGGCTACCAACAACACCATCGAGTATGAAGGCTTACTGACAGGGCTGCGCGCCGCCTCCGCGTTAGGCGTCTGGCGTCTCCAAGTCAAAGGCAACTCCCTACTGGTCATCAATCAGGCGCGAAAAGAATTTCAATGCTCTGACCTCACCATGGCAGCATACTTGGTAGAGGTCAGGAAGATGGAGCGTCGCTTCGAAGGACTGGGGTATATCCATATCCCTCGGTGTGACAACCATATGGCGGACGGGCTTTCGCAGCTCGCGTCGTCAAGAACCGCTATTCCGGTCGGGGTCTTTGAAGAAAGGCTTACGCAACCATCCATCGCTGCCCCCGTTCATGGTGGGGACGATGGTGCGGCTGTCTCAGCCTCCAACTCAGGTGGGGAAGGTGATGCGGCTATCCCAGCCTCCAGATCAGGGAGGGAAGACAGTGCGCTCGCCTCAGCCCCCAATTCTAGGAGGGAAGACGGTGGTGCCGCCGAGGTGGTACTAGGGGAAAAGCCTGGCCAAGAGGAGTACCCAGGCGATCACCACGTGATTGCTACACTTGGCCGGGAAGGTCAGTGGATGGATCCTATCCTAGCCTTCCTACAGGACCAAGTGATCCCCGACGATGATGCGTTAGTCGAGAAAATTGCACGTAAGGCCAAGTGCTATACTCTGGTAGGTGGGGACCTATATCGCTAGAGCAGAAACAGAATTCTTCTGAAGTGCATCACTTGGGAAGAGGGGAGCAACCTGCTCTCTGATATCCATGGAGGCGTATGCGGGAGCCATATGTCCAGTCGGACGCTGGTCAGAAAAGCATTCCGCCAAGGATGCTATTGGCCTACTGCCCTCCGGGATGCTTGCGAGCTGGTGAGGAGATGCGAGGCATGCCAGTTCTACACCAGGTAGATCCACCGACCAGCCCAAGCACTACAAACCATCCCGCTCTCTTGGTCGTTCGCGGTCTGGGGGCTAGACATCCTGGGCCTGTTCCCGCGGGCCACAGGGGGCTTCACCCATCTATTTGTCGCCATTGACAAGTTCACCAAATGGGTTGAAGCCGAGGCAGTGCGCGCCATCACAGCCTCCGCTGCCATCAAGTTCATGCGTGGGATCTTCACCCGCTTCGGAATCTCCAACCGCATCATCACCGACAACGGCACCCAGTTCAGTAGCGTGGCATTCCTGGAGTTCCGCGAAGAGATGGGTACCAAGGTGTGTTTCGCCTCGGTGGCCCACCCAAGGAGCAATGGCCAGGCGGAGCGTGCCAACGCGCTGGTATTGAGGGGCCTCAAGACTAGAGCAATTGACCGGCTCCTCAAGCGGGGACCACGGTGGATAGACAAACTTCCGGCGGTGTTGTGGTCGCTTCGAACCACACCCAGCCGGGCGACCGGAGAAACACCTTTCTTCCTGGTCTATGGGGCAGAAGCTGTCCTTCTGTCCGAGTTGTCCTTAGGTCCCCGTGCATTTCGGCATTTAGCGAGGAGGGCCAGGAAGACTAGCGCCGAGAAGAAATCAACCTTCTAGAGGAGGTGTGCGATCGGGCAGCTTTGTGTGCTGCTCGGTATCAGCAGAGCCTCAGGTGGTACCACGCCACCCGGGTCCATAAGAGAGCATTGGCAGTGGGGACCTCGTCCTACACAGAATTTAGACATAGGTCAGTCGCAACAAGCTGTCTTCCCTCTGGTAGGGCCCCTTCAAGGTGGTCTCGGTCTCTCGGCTCGGGGCGGTCCGGTTGGCTACTGAGGACGGCCAAGAGCTGGCGAACTCCCAAAACTTGGAAATGTTCAGAAATTCTACCCCTGAGAACTGTAAGTGCTCGGCGGTTTGCCCCAATCAGCTAGGGACTGGGCTCTCCCTCCATTAGCTGATCATTGACGGCCAGTAATAAGTTAAGTTGTTTGCCTTGTGGGCCCTCTGTTTTTGTTTCTTGTCTTTCCCACTTGAGCCCTGGTGGGTCATGTTTTACGTGGTTGTCATGGGTACCGGTAGCTCGGCGGCCCCTTGTCGATAAGCGGTAACACCCAACGCTTGCGTCGTGCAGGAACGGGCAACCAGGGGGTCGAGTTCAGCACGGTGTTCAACACGGCTAGTACACCTCGGGTTATCACCGCGAGCACCGCTGGCCCAAAACCACTCCTGGTGACCTGCTGCCTTGCCATGCAGCGCTATGGTTAGGTTTCGAGAGATCGCAAGGGTTTAAGTTCCGAAAGGCAATGGGATAGTGACAACCACACGTGCGGGGACTTATGCTCTTTTGGTCTATTCCCTGCGTGTCTTGCGTAACTTCTACTCGTGTTTGTAGCGGTTGCGTGCGAGTACAGGGAAAGTGTCGGAGCGTCGACCTAGTCTAAGCTTCCAGACCCGCATCATGGTGAGGTCAGGGGGCTGGTCGCCCGGTGGTTTGGTCGAGCAAACGTGGGCAAACATACGCAAACAGGCGTTCAGGTAAACGCAAAGGATGATAATTTCATTAAGTTTGCTAAAGAGTGTATGTACATGGCTATAGAAAAAAAGAAAGGAACAAAGAAAACAAGAAGGGCTGCCCGGGCCATCATTCATCGTCAGTGACTTGGATGTGCCCAGTGTCGTCCCCTGCCTCCTCCTCCACCATCGCAGCATCAAGGGCCGGGTCCTCCACATTCATCAGCCCAGCCACGTACTCCAAGGCTTCGTGCACGCGAGCTTGCGCCTGGGCCTCGTCGCCTTCGATTCCGGCCACGGTGGACATGGCGCCGGCGAGGCGCCGCGACCGCACCGCATGCCAACGACGCATTCATTGGTGGCGGCTGCGACCTCCCGCCCTTCTTGGGCAAGAGCAGAGGACATCGCCACGGCAAATGATGACCCCGTTCCAGTCGTGCTCGGAGGCACAATGGAACTAGAGGGGGCGGCCATCCGGTCATCGGTGCGGGGCCTCTTTGGGTGTGCACCCGAGGCGTCCGAGGAGGATGGACGCTTGCCCGAGCTCCGTCGTCCACAGGGGCGGGGTCCCTGATTGTTAGGGGGGCGCGGGGTGGCAACGTCGCAGGCCCGGTGGAGTCCATTGTCGAGAGTGATTTGATGATCTGGAGATGCTCCGCGAACTCCAGATCGCATAGTGGCCGGGCTTTGGCCGGGAAGTCCGAACCACTTGGCATTGGTGGGAGTAGCCCGCCAAGCCACTTGGCGATAGAAGGGGCGTCCAGATTCCCTGCGCCTGAAGAAAGAAAAGAAAAGGTTACCGATTGATGGCGACCACGAAAGATCAAAGGAAAAGGGGAACAGAAACTTACAGCCTGGGTGGGTGCGGGTCATGTCATCGTCACCCGTGTATTGCCACACCAGCCTAGCGCGCCGGTGCAGGGGGCTGATCCTTCGGGTTATGAAGTCCCGAACCATCAGTGCCTCGGTCAGCCCAGAGTCCCGCAGCCGGTTGATGCGGGCCACCATTGTCTAGAGCTCCGCTGTCTCCTCGACGGGCAAGCCCCAGTTCTCGTTGGCCTCCACCGGTGCGAAGGGCATCTCCAGGGCATCGAGGCCTCTGTCGTCGCCAGCGTACAGCCAGTCGCTACGCCACGCCTTCCAGTTGGTCTTCATCTGGAAGGGGATGTAGCAGGAGGCCGAACCATCACGGAGGTGAAAATGGCAGCTCCCCGCGAACCCAATGTCCGTGGAGCCGCGGAAAGCATAGAAGAAGTGGAAGAGAGGGAGATTGGGCATTACCCCCACGAACATCTTGCAGAGGTAAGCAAAGGTGGAGAGAATGAGAATGGAGTTGGGGGTGAGACGAAGATGGTGGATCTCATAGAAGTGAAGGACGGTAAGGAAGAACTTGAAGAAAGGCGGGACCAGGCCCGCCAGTAGTGCCCAAGAGAAGACAATAATCTCTTTGGCTTCGCACCACGGCGCGGAGGTTCCATGGCGTAAGTGAAGGGAACCCTCGGCGGCGGTCTGGGAGAGCCTCATTGCCCTCTCCTTGTCGACGGTTGAAGCAGGGAAAGGTTGCACCATTTGAACGAAGCAAGGTCTTGGGACAAGGAAGTTGAAGCGGCAAGGAAAGAAGATGGAGTCGAAAAGAGCGTGAACTGTCGGTCGTGGGCGCACTTATTAATAGGTCTCTTGCGCTGGCAGTTCGCGAAAAGGTGAAAGTGCGCAACGCTTCGGGTCCCGAGAGAAGGCGGCGGAAGCGGACAGGACTGGAGTGGTTGCATGTGCAGGAGTGGTGGACCCGTCTGGGAGCACGTCAGCACTAAAGAGGTCTGAAAGGGCTAGCGCACACTCCAGGATGGGCCCAGGGACTACTGTCGGTGTACTTCACGCCAGGGTACCCTCTCCGCTACTGATCGAGGGGGCACGAAAGCCCGAGCGTGATACCGGGCGAAAGGTGTGGGCGATCAGCTCGACGCCAGCGACCACGTCGCGTGGCAGCCTGGTGAGCAGGTGGGTGATCAGGCCTTGACGCCAGGCGACCACGTCGCGTGGCAGCTTGGCGAGCAGGTGGGTGATCAGGCCCCGACGCCGGGTGACCGGGCTACGTGGTCGGCCGACAGAGTCAGAGGTGCTCAGGGGTCCGCTGCCGGTCAAGCGTGGAGGCGTACATTGAAGGAATGGGGGAGCTTCGCCTCGAAGTCTTCTCCCCCGACACACCATGTCAGAACCATTGAATACGCGTGGCTCTGCTGACGGCACGATAGCTTATCCCTCTATCGTCCTGCACCTAACTCGTCCCATACAAGTCGCTTCCTGGGTGGACCGGGCGGAGTTGAGCGATGGTGCAAAGAATGAGGCCAGAGGATAGGGCTACAGTGACTGATGTAATAAATGAAGTGTAATCAGTGTGATGTCATCCTTCTCACATGCCCGAGCCAGCCCAACCTATATAAGGGGGGTTCGGTGCATGGGAGAGGGGCCCCCGGGAGAGGAAAAAAGAAGGATTTGAACGAAAGAGCGAGAACGGGGAGAGCACTGAGAGAGCTCAAGAAGAACCTAGAGAGTAAAAAAGAGATAGAGTGTAGATCATGCATTTGTAATCCACTCAAAACACATAACAAGAGCGTAAGCGGATCGAGGGTCATACTCCACGTTAGGGGCTTAACTCGGGTATATCGGCGTGTTCTTGAACCCTTGTCTGCGTGAATCCCTCGAGAGAGCTCATAGGTGTCCTTCCGCGAAGATCCCCTCTATCGAACCCCAGACTCCGTCTAGGGAGAATAGTTGCCAACGAAATACGCCAAGACGATTGCTTGTCGGGCGGCCACGCATCCTGGTCGCCCGCCAAGCCTCTCTTCAGCAGGTTGAGTCCTTTGTACAGGACCTTCTTCTTTCCATGACTTGCGCACGCGGTCCCACTTAACAGCGGTGGAGAGAGTACCCCGGTGTAAAATACACCGACAATAATGAATCATAATGGTCAAGCAAAAAAATAAAATAAAATTTTGCTACAAGATCAAACATCTATTTCTCTTGATTACAAAAGTCTCTATGGTTTCTCCTCTGACATGAATAAAACCAAATATATTTTGCATAGTATATAAGGCGTTCATAACATTAGAACATATTTAGAAATGACATTCTCAAATACGTTCCGGAAGATTTGAAAATAAATAGTTACATTACAACACGACATGGATATCATATTTACATAAGAACGTTAGTTAAAAAATAGAGTACTAACATGTCCAGCACCCAAATATCAGAGGGAACAACAAGACACTTAAAGGTATGTTTGACTTGACATCCAATGTGAAAGAAAAGAATACCACCCATTTCTTTTCCCCTAACTAAAGAAATAAAAGTAAACAAAAAGGGAAAAAAGGAAGCACCAAAAAAAGATTGCTCCTAGTGCACCTAAAAGGAATGCTCAAGCTAGGAAACAATAATAAGAAAGATATCACATCTAGTGGCGAATCTAGGATGAAAGTAGAGATGGGGCTTTCATATGAAGCTCTAACTCAATATAAGCATACTAATATTACATCTACCGATCTATTGCCAACCAAATTCCAAATTCATACATATTAAATCAAAGAGACAAAAATATCAATTAGTCAATAGAATATATAATATGGACTAGGCGTCCCGATCTTTCGATGAGAATAGGTAGCGTCGATTTGGTGGAGGACGAAGTTGGTGGCCCGACTACAACGAACCGACGTTGCGCCTTAGCGACCGGTACACCACCCTCCTGAAGGTTATTGATCTCATGAAGCGCCGACCAACCTGACCACGAAGGTCTTTGTTCCTCGCAAGCAATCGAAGAACCAGCAAGAACAAGAGATCACAAGCAACTCAATTGCGAATATGAATGTAGATTGATTCGGGATAAGAACAATGGGTTGGGGTTCCGATAATCAAGTAGACGGGTGGCCTAGTCGACGCCATGAAAGTACAAGCAGCGACAATTGGCTAACTGAATTAAACAAAACCCAAACCCTAATTATGGTGGCGGCTGGCTATTTATAGTCCAAGGGCATGCAGCACCAGGCCTTAACATGGGCCTAACTAATACAACTCGGATTAGAAGACCCGCAGCCCAAACTGACTCTGACAGGAAAAGTAGTCTCCATTGTTTTGCAGTTTCCTGCTGACTCGTAAGGAATTTGAAGGTGATTTTGGATCTGTTTGAAAGAGGACGAGCAGATCTTTCAATCCTGTACTCGTGGGCCTCCAGAAGTGCTCTGGATCAAAAATTATGAATGTTTGAAGTTGATGCTGTCTGCGAGTCCGAATCTGACTTGGAGTTCCTTCAAGCCTCTGACTTGGATTCGAGTCTCTTTGCGATTGGTGGCTCTTCTGCCTGGTTCCTAATAAGAATAACATGATCACAAGAATTAAATAGCATTCCATTCACTATGTCATTAGTAGGAACACTTAGGAACGACTTCACCTGATAATTTAATTTGCGTGCACGAGCTCGAGTGAGCGGTCCTTGTATAACAGTTCATTCAGGGAAGCGTGGTTGTATGGGTGGTTGTATCCGCTGTGGAGATGTCCTCATCATCCTCGCCCTCTTGAAATGGAGTCGTCCTCGACTCAAGCTCATCTTCGTCACCCATGTACGGCTTTAAATCAGCAACATTGAAAGAATTGCTTACACTATAGTCTGCAGGCAAATTAAGCTTGTATGCATTATCATTTATCTTAGCAATTACTTTAAAAGGACCATCAGCTCTAGGCATCAATTTAGACTTTCACAAATCAGGAAACCTATCCTTTCTCAAGTGCAACCAAACAAGATCTCCAGGTTCAAAAGTTAATTTCTTTCTACCCTGATTACCAGCAGCTCTATACTTAGCATTCATGCGCTCAATATTATCTTTAGTAGTCTCATGCAATTTCAGCACAAATTCAGCACGTTGAGCAGCATCTAAATTTACTCTTTCAGAACATGGTAAAGGTAAAATATCAATGGGTGCACGAGGATTGAAACCATATACCACATGGAAAGGAGTCATCTTGGTAGTAGAATGCAATGAGCGGTTGTACACAAACTCCACATGAGGTAGGCACTCTTCCCACATCTTCAAATTTTTCTTCAAAATGGCTCGCAACGTTGTAGACAACGTTCGGTTAACGACTTCAGTCTGGCCATCAGTTTGAGGATGACATGTAGTAGAAAACAAAAGCTTGGTGCCTAGTTTCTTCCAAAGCGTCTGCCAGAAATGACTTAAAATTTTTGCATCTCGGTCTGACACAATTGTGGAAGGCACTCCATGTAGGCGAACTATCTCCCTGAAAAATAAATCAGCAATGTTTGTAGCATCATCGCTCTTATGACAAGGTATAAAATGTGCCATCTTAGAAAACCTATCCACGACAAAAAATATGCTATCCCTCCCCCTCTTTGTCCTAGGCAGGCCTAAAACAAAGTCCATTGAAATATCCTCCCATAGAACACTAGGAACAGGAAGAGGCATATATAAACCATGTGGGTTCAGCCGTGACTTAGCTTTATTGCAAGTGGAACAGCGAGAGACATAGCGCTCCACATCGAGTCTCATCTTTGGCCAATAAAAATGGTTAGCCAACACATCCTCTGTTTTCTTTACACCAAAGTGACCCATCAGTCCGCCTCCATGCGCTTCAAGTAACAACAGATTTAACAGATCCACCGAATGCATAGCTTGTTAGAACGAAACACAAACCCATCATTAATAATGAACTTATTCCAAACTCTTCCTTCCTTACAATTTAGCAAAACATCTTGAAAATCAGCATTATGCGCATATTGCTCTTTAATTGTTTCCAAGCCAAAGATTTTAGAGTCTAGTTGTGAAAGCATGGTATATCGTCGAGATAAAGCATCAGCAATAACATTTTCCTTTCCCTTCTTGTGTTTGATAACATAAGGAAAATGATGGGGACGGTGTTGCCCGAACTTCCGTCAGGTGGAGGATAAGTCGATTAGGCGGCGCGAGACACACACGATCCGGCTTCTTGATCGCACGATCAAAACCCCGCAATCGCAGCACCACGCGTCCTTCGTTATCAACCGCGCGCTGCCCGTTGACCTCGCCACGAAGGCTAATCCTGCCAATGAATCGAGAACACAAGCAAGAACAAGAAAGATGCAACTGAATTTGCAATTGAGGATGAAGCTCACGAGTTGGGGTCTCACAAACCGATGAACGGCGACACTGTTCAAAGACAGAATTAATCTAAGCAAAACCCAAATCAAACCCTAGCGGCGGCTACTGGATATAAAGGCTAGGGGACGTCCTAGAAACCCTAGACGCGTCCGTGATGGACTCCAACACGATACATGGGCCAAGGGCCCAAATTGGTGACGCAGCACCCTGGGACAGATTCTGTCCGCCAACTTACAACGTAAATTCCCGTCGACTCCGAAGTCCAAATGACGTGAAACCGGTGCCATTGTAAAGATTATCTCCTTAGCTTTCGAGGCATATGTGGATCATCGCAATCGGAGCCCGTTTGTGGCCTGAGCGACAATTTTAGTGAATGCTGCTCCTGGTGGACGAGGTAGTCGATTCCGAGATGAATTGGACCTCCAACTTGACTTGGACTTGGACACTCTCCTTGCCTCCCTCCTGGTCCTTGCTGGTTTCCAAGGCCTTCATGGTCCTCTCCAAAGTTCCTAAGTACAAGATAATCAATAATATCATTAGGTAGCATACCATCCTCACAAGTATATGCACGGGCACTTAGGAATGAGCTCACCTGTTGATTCAATTGCCGTGCTCGTGCTCTTGTGATGGGTCCTTGCATCACAACTGGAGGAGTCTTGGGTGTATGTATAGGAGTGATGTCCTCATCAGAAAAGACTCAATGAATTCTACCCATGTTGCATGCCTTCGGTTCAATTTATTTTGGCTACGAATGTGCTTCAAGGATTCATGATCAGAATGTATAACAAATTCTTTGGGCCACAAATAATGTTGCCAAGTCTCTAAGGTTCGAACTAGTGCATACAATTCCTTATTATAAGTTGAATAGTTCAAACGAGGCCCAGATAATTTCTCACTGAAATAAGCAACTGGCTTACCTTCTTGGATCAGCACGCCGCCAATCCCGATACCACTAGCATCACACTCAAGTTCAAAAGTCTTACCAAAGTCTGGGAGTTGGAGCAGTGGTGCATGAGTCAGCTTCTCTTTCAACAAGTCAAAGGCATCTTCATGTGACTTGCCCCATTGGAAAGCCACGCCTTTCTTGCACAACTCATTCAGTGGTGCAGCAATTGTACTGAAGTCTTTCACAAAGCGACGATAGAATCCTGCAAGTCTGAGAAAACTCCGCACCTATGTGGCCGTTTTAGGAGTCGGCCAACTCTGAATTGCCTCAACCTTGGCTTGATCAACTTCAATTCCCTGTGGAGTAACAACATAGCCAAGAAAAGCAACTCGATCGGTGCAAAATGTGCACTTCTCAAGGTTACCAAATAAGCGTGCATCTCGTAAGGCATCAAAAATAGCACGCAAATGAGTAAGATGTTCCTCTAAAGATTTGCTATAGATCAAGATATCATCAAAGTATACCACCACAAATCTACCAATGAAAGCACGCAAAACTTCATTCATTAGTCTCATGAAAGTGCTAGGTGCGTTAGTCAATCCAAAAGGCATCACTAACCACTCATATAGACCGAACTTAGTTTTGAAAGCTGTTTTCCATTCATCTCCTAATTTCATGTGGATTTGGTGGTAACCACTACGCAAATCAACCTTAGAGAACACAGTAGAGCCACTTAATTCATCAAGCATATCGTCTAACCTAGGAATAGGATGACGATATCTAATTGTAATGTTATTGATTGCTCTACAATCCACACACATGCGCCATGATCCATCCTTCTTAGGAACTAAAGGAACTGGAACAGCACAAGGACTAAGAGATTCACGCACGTACCCTTTGTCAAGCAGTTCTTGCACTTAGCATTGTATCTCCTTAGTTTCTTCCGGATTAGTCCTATATGGCGCTCGATTGGGCAACGATGCTCCAGGAATGAGGTCGATCCGATGCTCAATCCCTCAAATTGGTGGCAAACCTGGTGGAACGTCCTTGGGAAAAACATCAGCATATTCCTGCAAATGGTCAGTCACAGCACGAGGCAAAACAGCAAGTATCTTCTCAAGTGAGAACAATGCATCCTTGCAAACTAAGGCATAGCAAACAGATTCATCAACAAGTAGTTCCTTCACATCAGATTTGGCAGTGAGAAAACATGCACCTTTCAACTCGATCTCGGTTTTGTTATCACAAGCGTAACTAGAAGTTTTCTTTTAGCATTTTCATCAATCTTTTGCTGACTAGCTCTAGCAATGTCCTCCTTAAGAATGGAATCAGGGGTCATAGGATGCAATACGATCTTCTTCCCTTATGCACAAAAGAATACTGGTTGGTTCTACCATCATGCACAGAACTTTTATCATATTGCCATGGTCTACCTAACAATATAGAACATGCTTGCATAGTACGACATCACATTCAGCAAAATCATGATAGGAACCAATAGCAAACTGTACTCTCACCAAGCGTGTAACCTTAACCTTACCAATGTTGTTGAACCATTGAACATAGTAGGGCTGGGGGTACGGTCTTGTCTCCAAAGAAAGCTTCTCCACCATGTCCAAGCTTGCAAGGTTGTTGCAACTTCCTCCGTCAATGATCACACGACATGATCGCTCCTCGACGACACACTTGGTTTGGAACAGGTTGTGCCGCTGATTTTGATCGGCCTTTTCAATCTGGACACTCAATGCACGCTGTACAATGAGGCTCTTATAATGGTCAGCATGGTCGGCTTCAATGTGATCTTCCTGGTCTTGAGCATCTCCGCTCCCTGCATTATCAGCTGCAAGCATAGCATATGCTTCTTCATCTAAATCACTAGCAGAAGAATACTCACCATTGTCTCGCACAATCAGCACACGCTTGCTTGGGCATTGGCTCCTCATGTGACCATAACCTTTGCATTGATGACATTGCACATCCCTCATCCTCCCAGTTGAAGCAAACGAAGCGGAGCTCTTAGCGGCCTCTGGTGCAGCAGTTTTTGTTACCTCCGAAACCTTGGAAGTCGGCGTGGAAGATGAAGGTCGATTCTTGTTGTTGTTGGAGGATGGTGCGAATGGTTGTCTTGTGGTTGTAGATGGAGCTCGTGTTGACCAAGTGTTAGCACGACTGCAGAAACATTAGTTCTCGTGCTAGACCATTTGTGTCGTCCTGCACTTCTCTTTCAAAGATGGCAAGCAAGATGAAACAAGCGGTGATCGAATTATATTCCTTGTAACTAAGAATGTCATAAATCTCACGGTTCAGCCCACCCATAAATCTAGCCATAGCACCTCCTCGCACTCCTCTATACCACAACAAGAACATGCCCATTTGTAATTCCGGATAGTATTCTTCTACACTCTTACTATCTTGCCTAAGCAACTGAAGCTTATTCAACAAATCACGCTGGTAATAAGAGGGAACAAATCTAGCTCGCATGATTCTTTTCAAATCAACCCAGTTTTGTGCGGCATCGATTCTTACGTGAAACTCACTCCACCAAATGTATAAAATCGGTGAACTCACTAATGGCAGCTCGAACTCTTTTGTTTTCGTGGATACTCATGACATGCAAACTTTTGTTCGACAGCTAATTCCCATGTGAGGTATGCATCAGGATCATATTTACCATCAAAAGGAGGCATGGTAAACTTAACCTTACCAAGTGAATCATCATAGTCACGTACCTCATGCCGGGGGCGCAAAGGACCCATACCATGCCGATTGCGGTGAAGTTGACGCCGTGCAGGGTCTTCCTCAAGCTCCGAGTCAGCAGCGTAGTCGTCGACGTTCTCATCCACCTCGCTGCCCAACACACCATTACCGCGTGCCACACGAGGTACTCGGCCCATGTTCTCAAGGCGCCGCAAGACCTCCGTCAAGTTGGTATTGATGGTGCCAACAGAAACCTCCAAATTTGTCAGCCTGGCGTTGGTGTCAATCTGAGCCTTCTCCACCTGTCCCAGCCGCTCATTTACCACCTGCACATTACCATTGAGGCCCTCTGCATGCAGCTTGACTTGGCGCTCGAAGTGTTGAATGATTCCCCGAGTGCGAGGGGAATGCTGTCCATCATTGCTCGCTGTTCCTGACATGGTTAGAAAACAAAAGAACAAACAATTGCAGGAAAGAGCACTGTCTCTCAACTCTCAACTTATATCACCAAGTTCTTACCAGTTCTTACCAAGCCTTAGCAGGAGGTGCCGGCGACCGCAAGTCAAAATCTCCTGGAGAGGTGGTGTACAGGTGCCAAACACAAGAGCCTGGTAGGTTGTAGTTTTTCTGTGGAGCTATAGGTGGCTGGCAATTGTAACAAAGGATAGCTCGTACCACAATAGTCACGACAAGTTGAATAAACGTTCCACGGTAGTATGGTGCTGGTCCTAGCCTCAAACCACACTAGAGACGCGAGCCTAATCACCAACGATGCCACAGAAACGCAATGAGAACGTCCTCAACACAAAGCAAGCAGCTAGGGCTCCACTTTCCTTCTTCTTCTTTTTGTGGGAGCCCTAAAACTGAATAACAGACTCACAAGGACTCCAACAACACTCACCACGCACACCCCTTTTTTTTACCAAGGGTATAAAGGTAATTAAAAGATACTCTCTCCCTCTCTCTAAACTTTGGTTTGCAATTGATCTAGTGCGACTTTTGAGAGTTGCACTTGCCTTTTCTTCTCTGATACGCAGTCGACGAACACTTGGTGACCAGCTCACGCAGTCGGCGAGCACTCGGGCGACCAGTGCACGCAATGGGCGAGCACTCGGGCGACCACGCCAAGCGATGGGCCAGCACTCGGCGACCAGGCCACGCAATGGGCGAGCATTCGGGCGATCACGCCAAGCGATGGGCGAGCACTCGGCGACCAGGCCACGCGATGGGCGAGCACTCGGCGACCACGCCAAGTGATGGGCGAGCACTCGGCGACCAGGCCACGCGATGGGCGAGCACTCGGGCGACCAGGCCACGCGATGGGCGAGCAGTCTTCTAAGGGTACTCTTCCTTTTTTTTGACTCTGATATCTACTAAGGACTCTGACTCAAAAATTACGAACGCAACTGTGATCAACACGTGACTCGAACTCGAAACTCTAAGGGCAGAAACTAAAGACCAGCAACCCAACTCGACGAAGCAACCGTGAATTCAACAAGCGGAGAACTACGCAGTAAAAGCAAGGCACAAAAAGTATTGGACAGAGGAACAAATCCTTTTTTTTGGTGGGGCAAATTTTCTGGACTCTAGGTAGAAAAACGCAAATTGATAGAAGATCTCACCGAGCAACCTTGAGCTCTGATACCACTTGATATGGACTAGGCATCCCGATCTTTCGATGAGAATAGGTAGCGTCGATTTGGTGGAGGACGAAGTTGGCGGCCCGACTACAACGAACCGACGTTGCGCCTTAGCGACCGGTACACCACCCTCCTGAAGGTTATTGATCTCGCGGAAGCGCGACCAACCTGACCACGAAGGTCTTTGTTCCTGCAAGCAATCGAAGAACCAGCAAGAACAAGAGATCACAAGCAACTCAATTGCGAATATGAATGTAGATTGATTCTGGGATAAGAACACTCGAAGTTGGGGTTCCGATAATCAAGTAGACGGGCGGCCTAGTCGGCACGCGCGAGTACAAGCAGCAGCAATTGGCTAACTGAATTAAACAAAACCCAAACCCTAATTATGGTGGCGGCTGGCTATTTATAGTCCAAGGGCATGCAGCACCAGGCCTTAATATGGGCCTAACTAATACAACTCGGATTAGAAGACCCGCAGCCCAAACTGACTCTGACAGGAAAAGTAGTCTCCATTGTTTTGTAGTTTCCTGCTGACTCGGAAGGAATTTGAAGGTGATTTTGGATCCGTTTGAAAGAGGACGAGAAGATCTTTCAATCCTGTACTCGTGGGCCTCCAGAAGTGCTCTGGATCAAAAGTTATGAACGTTTGAAGTTGATGCTGTCTGCGAGTCCGAATCTGACTTGGAGTTCCTTCAAGCCTCCGACTTGGATTCGAGTCTCTTTGCGTTTGGTGGCTCTTCTCCCTGGTTCCTAATAGGAATAACATGATCACAAGAATTAAATAGCATTCCATTCACTATGTCATTAGTAGGAACACTTAGGAACGACTTCACCTGATAATTTAATTTGCGTGCACGAGCTCGAGTGAGCGGTCCTTGTATAACAGGTTCATTCTGGGGAAGCGTGGTTGTATGGGTGGTTGTATCCGTTGTAGAGATGTCCTCATCAATATAGACTTGGGACAATAGAATACAAAAATCAGATATCAGTTATCACAACAAAAGTCATTCAGGTATGAGGCATTGCATTAGGAGTTGGGGCAATTTTTTTATACCGAGCTAAGCAATCAGTGGCACTAGCGAATTAGTCTAGCTTTGATGTCATCGTCCTAGCAATCAATATGAAGCTAAGAGGCTCCTCGTCCTCAGTCACTCCTCCTTGTCGATCACCTCAGTTCCTATCTGGGCTCTAGCAATGCGCATTCGGCCGCCGGCTGGACAGAGCAAGCCTCAGTTCCTCTCTAGAGCCCCTCTCTAGGCTCTAGAGATGCGTGTTCGGCTGTCGGTTAGACGACGCTCTGAGTGGCTGATTCCTCTCCCCTAATGATGTGCGTTCAGCCCAGCTCCCGACAATGCGTGTTCTGCCCGGCACTTCGGCTAGCGATGCGCATTTCGCTCTGTGCTCCTTTGGTGATGCGCATTTTGCCTCACGCTCTGAGTGGCTAATAAATCTTTTTGGTCTCTGCCGCCTATCGGCTACCTGCCTGCCCTAGCCCTGATGCATGCCTGGCGCCCTTGACTCTAGGTCTCTAGCGCCCGTCGATGTCGGCGTGCCGCGGTGAGTTCTCGCTAATCGGCCACCCACCGCGTGGTCACGCTCATCGGTGCGTATGCCGCCTGCAATCACTCGTGCATCGATCTGCCGCCTGCGAGATGACATCGACATTGTTCGTCTCTCGGACTCTTGGTGTTGTGCTATAGTAAAGGATGCCGAGTACTGTACCAGGTGAAAACCCACGAGAGTAAAGGAGCCTATGACTAATTTTGATGGCCCACTTGCCAGGCAGTATTGTTTTTTACTTTTCTTCTTACATCTTACTCCCAGTTACCAGTTCCTAAACCTGCCAATTTGCCACTATGGCGCCATGTCTCTGTTTTTTTCTGACGTTGGGGATATTGGGAGGAGGAGAGGTGAGGATGACCGGAGGTGGGGCTGACGCCCCAGCCAGCCCGTACGGTGGATTCGCCGCTGATCACATCTACCATCAGAATATAGGAGTGATGAGAAAAACAGGTTACTTATCAATTTCTGGGACAATAGTTTTATCAGCCTTCTCAACGATCACCTGAAATAAATTGATCAGAGAGCTTAATTAAGATATATGCATATGGAAGATTCGCAGACAGAAAGAAAGCTAGAGACCATTACAGGAATTCTATCAGGGTATTTCTCACGAATCCTAGCAGATTCAGCTTGCCTCCTTTCTATAAA
The DNA here is from genome assembly GCA_036346375.1 of Guadua angustifolia. Classification (NCBI taxonomy): domain Eukaryota; kingdom Viridiplantae; phylum Streptophyta; class Magnoliopsida; order Poales; family Poaceae; genus Guadua; species Guadua angustifolia. The sequence goes on along the minus strand of CM070511.1, from coordinate 23,908,570 downwards.
ATAATTCAAGATTCAAACACCATAAGATGAGAAGAATATATTAATAGCCAATGTGCATAAATACCCTAACATCTATCAAATGTCATCTATGACTTCAACACAAAGAACTCACAGTACTTGGATAAATCAAGACACAAACAGCTTATGGTTGACATGAGAAGAAATATTTTAAATATCCATAACTACCAGAGCACCATTCATTCACACTAAAATCAAAAGCGCTATAACATGAATAATGAATAATAATTCATGAAGCATACTTTCTAATTCCACGAGAATCTTATTGAAACTCTGATCAAATAAATCATATATTGTAGCACAAAATCATGCAAGAGACATGCACATGTGAAGTGAGATCTTTTTGTAGCAAGACACTTATGCTCTAATTACAAATAGACACCAACATGAGTTAAGCACAAGTATGACATACTAAAGATAACGTTACAATCCGGGAAATAGCCTATGTTCAAAACAAGAATACAGTTCATCAAACTAAAGTACGATAAACCGACTATCAAATAAAATCTACGAGACCATGAGTTTACTCTTTTCCCAACAAATCAACAAGAACACAATTCCTTTCCAAATTTGGAGAAGTTTTCTTGTGTAAAATTTATTACTATGTAATTACTTGCCCATGCAGTTACCTCCATCTAAAAACATCCTGCTACATTAGTTTTTAAGGAATTTTTTAATAATACATTTCCTAAAAGGAATTGCGACATTAATACGAGAAACAGAAAAATTGTAAAAATAATTCTCCATCGCCAAACGGTATGATGAAATAGGATTAGTTGCTAGTGGGCTAGACGAAGACCCTATTGTCGCTATACCGTATGGTGACAACTCCTTAATCCCACGGTTATCGTTGCACCTACAGAGCCGAGCCAGCAATGCGTGACACATGGCATTGATGTCATACCGTATGGCACAATTGCCACATCGTATGGCGACAATGCCATGTGTCACGTGCTGCTGCCTCGGCTTTGTAGGTGCAATGCTAACTGCAGGATTAAGGAGTTATCGCCATACGGTATGGTGACAATAGGGTCTTCATCCAGCTTGCTGGCAACTACTTCTATTTTGCCATACCATTTGGCGACGGGGTATTATTTTTGCAATTTTTCTATTTTGCGTATTAATGTCACAATTCCTTTTAAAAAATGTATTATTCAAAAAACTTCTAGTTTTTAAAGCAATACTCTACTGGAATTCCTTCATGCGGATAACTTCATGATTGTAACTTGCATGAGTCATGTACTATAGAAGAAGTTACTAACACTGAGTTTTCACATACTGTGATGTTCCTATCGTGGAAAACTAGATCTGTCTAAAGGCAGCTATCCAAAAAGGAGTTGAAAAACAAGGAATTGGTAGAACTTGATGCTGTGTTGGTCGAGTTGGGACATCTATGGAAATGATGACCCTTCAAGACAACCAGAAAGAACCAAACTAAACATGCTGGCATTTATGCACAGGCATGCGTAGCTTTTGCTAATGAATTGAATCATCTAGTCATAGACATCTGGACAAAGATGCAGCAATTTCCTGATTGGCAAATATCTGCACTAAGGTATGAATCTGTAACAATTGACCCTATACCTAACATTGAATCTGGAGTGGCTTAATAAGTTGTGCTACTAGCTGCCTATTTCGTAGGATGTGTGAATGGTCTAATCAGATAAAATGGTTTTATTTAATGTAAAAGTTTTTCAACACGTGTAAATTCCTAGGTAGATTGTAACTTTCAAATACTGAAATCAAGTGAGGATCTAGTTAAATTTTGGTCACGCAGACCCGAGGCGCCCATGAAAATGCTGGATATAGATTTATGTGTTGACTTAATATATCTTTTCCTTTATGACAAACTATTGCGCTTACACTACAGTTCAAACAGTATAAGCTCAAGATTTCAAAACAAAAGTTATTAGTAAAATATGGTAACTTTATGTACATTGATATGGAAGAATCACATTTTTTTCAATATTTGATGGAGCTAACGTATAGCGCTTTTGAAGTGTGATGTTGTTATTGGTTATGCTTTTTTATGGTCATTTCAGGAGTTTTTGCTACAAATGATAGAAAAGATTAGATTTTGACTCAATATAGAAAAGGTTAGATCTTGTAGTGCTGGTTATTGTATAGCACGTCGATTGAGTCACAATCCGACACAATGTATCTGCAAGAACCACAAAGATATCATTAGAACAGCAACTCTGAAACTAATTAGAACAAAAACTCTGAAACTAATTAGAACAAAAACTCTGAACTAACCAGAACAACAACTCTGAACATCATTGTGAACCCAACAATATAAGTTGATGTTCCCGATTATCCACCTAAAATGCCCAAGCTTTTAGGAAATGTGAATGCCTCATTCTAAAAAGGGAGTCAAGAACCCACCAGAGCTGAAAAAATGAAAACGACTCTGGGCTACACGGAGAGGGAGACGATGACTAAAGAAAACTACATGCACTGAAAAGACTGGCTTATATAGTGAGCGATCCTGGCAAGTTCAGTTGTAACAAACCCGAGAGATTGATGGGAGTGTTGTGGCCATGGTCGGTGGTGTTCAGTTATAACAAACCTAAGAGATTGACGGGTGTGTTGCGGCCACAGTCAGTGGTGTTCAGTTGTAACAAAACGAGAGATTGGCAGGAAGTGTTGCGGCCATGGTCAGTGGTGGGCACCTAGGCGGCTACGCCCGCCTCGCTGCTGCCTTCCTGTGCTACCCCCTTCAAAAGCCGCAGATACTGGAGACCCCTTCAGATGCCACATATACTTGAGATGGGTTGATTCATGGACCTGCTTGTAGTTGACCTCGATGGTATAGGAGAGCAGCATGGGGGTGATGTCGTTGGTGTCGTGGCGCGAGACAACGACGATGCCCATGTAGGGGAGCTCCTTGAACACCCGCACTACCTTGGGCAACCAAAATATCGCAAACGTCGCCAGGACCTCCAGCTACCTCACCGACGATGCCTCCCCCTCGGGCTTCGACTTCGGTGGTGACATCTACACATAGCGGTGGACGTTGTGGCACTCCGTCAGATGATGCCCATGCGGGGGAGCTCCTTGAACACCCGCACCACCTCGGGTAGCCTGAAGACACCGATGCTACTAGGACCTCCAGCTGCCTCGCCGACGACGCCTCCTCCTTGGGCTCCGGCTCCAACAGCGGCAACATTCGTGCCTGGCGGTGGAGGCTATGTTGCTTCATTGGCAGACACTCGACGTTCATGGGAGCTTCACGAGGGACACACTTGGATAGGCTAGATCTAATTGGCTGGTGAATTCCAGGTGGTTTCATTTGCGGTGTGGGAAATGCAAGGAGGAAGAGGAATTGCCCGCATGAGGAATGGATGCACGGCTCGGCGATGGAGGTTGGAGGAATGGGAACAGGCTCAACGATGGAGGCTAGAGGAAGGGAAGGAACGGATGCGTGAGCGGCTTGGTGAATGGATGCACGCACTGAGTAGACCCACATTCAGGGTTAAGGGTGAAAGGGTGGAGAATGGACAACTGCCACCAACTCCTAATTAGAAGTAGTAGAGATGCGTACAACTGTTTCAAAATAGTTTGGAATCTAGCTAATTTACCTACTTGAACTATACCCTACCTTGTCACTTGTATGCCATGATCAATTGTCACCCTAGGATGGTTCATTATTAATTGGTTAATAATAGCAATCAACATGGGTTGAGTAGATTGTGATTAGTTTGCTTAGCCATGCCACGTACAACACAAGTCTTTTGGAATATCAAAAGTGAATCTTGACTAATGGAATATGGAACATGTTTATAAAGGTGTGGAATATGGAACATGTTTATAAAGGTGTGTTGGATGCTGTCACACAATGATGTTGAGTTGTAGTAACGTATATCACAAAACGATGTTGACTTGTTGTCGACGATCGGGATCGCCAACCGCAAGAAATGAGATGGGGGTTAGTGTGATATGGGACCTGAGCTGTGCTTCGCTCGAACGGAGGAACGGAGTGGACGCGACGATGGTCGGAGCTAGACGACAACGAGCGTGAGACAGAGGTTTATACTGGTTCGAGCCCCTGTGAAGGTAATAGCTCTACTCCAGTCGCCTTGCGGCAGTATTCTTAACTGTTTCTGAGTACAGGGGTGTGTTACAGCTCAAGTTCGATGATGGCTATCTCTAAGCTCGAGCTATGGCGTGTTGTCCTCGTGTGTCTTGAGAGACTGCGTATCCTTGGTCTTATACCTCCTCTGCGCGCAACGGACGGGAGAGATTCCCAGAAAGTGGCCTTCATGCACGTTGAGGGCTAGCAGTAACTGCTCTGGACTTGATGCACACACCTGCTTCATCCCCACGACCCGCGTTTTGGCAACCGCTGGTCAAATGCACGATCCGAGATCCAAGGGTGGACCCCGGCTTCGAACGAGAGCCGATCCGAGCCCGAGGTCTAGCGCGCTCTAGGTTGAGCGTCTCGGCATACGCCCAGGTCGTGGTCGAGGCCTCCCGGGCTTAGGGGGTCCGTTGACCGTGCGCTGGCCGGTCAAGGGGCGCCCAGCCCTCGTCAGCTAGCCCCCGAGGCTTAAGGTCGTGGCAGGAACACGGTCCGACCTTGAGCCTCTGCAATCGGGTTTAATTTCCAGAACCTTTAAGCTCGAGGTCGAGGTCGGTCAGAAAACGTAACGCCAGGCTGTGATGAGACGACACCTGGCGCCTCTTGATCTCCGGAACCTGCATGCGGATGCAAACGCCAGGACACCGCTATGTCTCGAAACCGCAGCCGTGCCTTAATTGCACTGTCAAATCGTGGCCGGCGCGTCCTTCAAAGCGCCACGATCGGATTTGGCGGCAAGTCGGCCTATAAACTCAAAACCGCAGCGACTGTTGAGGAAACTTCCCGACCAGCGCCCCTCGTCCTCCAAGCCTCCGTGCCCAAGCAAAAAACCTCCTCCCCCACCTTCGACCGGAATCGCCGCGATCGCCATGGCCAAGTTAGGGAGGAGCACGTTGTCGCCTGCAAGAATGAAGGAACTCGAGACCCTAGGGCTACTTGATCCATTCACATGGCGGCTGCCGGGCAACGAGACCGAGCCACGCCCCAGGGATGACGAGATTGTTTGCACCGAGCACTACGTCCTCTTCGGCCTGCGGACCCCGAAGAGCGAGTTCCTCTCCGTGGTCCTCACCAGTTGCGAGATCGAGCTCATAAACCTGGTGCCAAACTCCATTCTTACTCTCGCCATCTTCTCCCACTTGTGCGAGGGGTTCCTAGGAATCCTTCCCAACCCCTCGCTCTTCTTTCGGTACTTCAGCCTCTTCCGCTCTGGGAAGGACCCCGTGGTCGGATGCCTCTATTTCCGACAGTGGACGGGGCTCAAGTGGTCCTTCCCCAGGATCCAATCTCGGGACTCCCTCGGGCCATGGTCCGAGCGGTGGTTCTACCTGAAGAAAGGGGAACTCGGCACGCTTTCATACGAGGGAAAGCCCATCGGCGGGAAGAAGGAGACCCTAGAGGTGGACGATCTCGAGGCCGATGAAGAGGCCATGGCCGCCATTCATCTCTGCACCGAGCGTAGTCTCACTGGGCAGCGCGATCGCTGTCGACTTCCTGCAGAATCGGGTGTCCCCCCTGCGGAGGCGGACGCACCCGTTCTACGAGATCCAAGGGCGCATCGACCCGACCCGCGAGGGTACGTCTGGTATGCCTCCCTGCCTCGTGGTCTTGCTCGAGCCTACCCCTCGATCTTCTCTGAGGGTCGTTCCCCTTTGCAGCGCCGAAGGAGTCTTGGGTTGCCGCCAGGATGAACGAGATGTTCGAGAAACTGGCGCACAACTACTCCATGGACGACTCGGTCTTTGAAGAACGTGTTCGCCGAAAGGCCGAGGTAAGCCATCCCACCAATGGCTCGACTGAGCGACCACAGGGCCCTCCTTGATCCTTTCATGTATGCGGGACCATCGAGTCAGACGACACTGACAAAGGATGCTCCGCGCCTGAGGGCAAGAGCAAAAAGGGAAGAAGAGGCCTTCCCCGGCCGAAGCGGACCGCCAGGAGGCGAAGAAACCTCATGCCGAGTGGGGTGACCGTGCCATGGTAAGGATCCCGCTGGTCGAGCCCCCGAGCCCGTGCTCGTGTGCCTTGATGGTTGATGAGTTTTCCTCCTTGCAGCAGCAGAGCGCAGCGGCCGCCGCTAGGTCCTCGAGCCCTCTCCCGGCCCCGGGGCCCCGAGCTCGGACCCCTGCCACGGCGGGCGATGCGGAGCTGGCTCGGACTTCGAGACCCCAGGTCGCGAGGACACGCAAGCGAAGTGCCCCGTTGGCTTCGGGGCAACAAGACCTTCGCCGACCCTCAGCGAGGCAGAGGCTGGAGACCCAGGTAAATCCCCGGCTTCTTGGACTGCACCGTCCCCTCCGCATCTTTCTGGCTTAGTGTATGTTTTTGATCGCAGACCTTGAGCACCCGAGCTCGAAACTTGCCCGTTTTGACGATAGCTGTTGTCCAGGGTGAGTCCGAGTCCGGGGAGGAGGAGAATGTCTTCGAGCTGGTCCCACGCCGAGCTTCGTGCCCGACGCGGACCCCTTCGGGCCGCCAAGCCCGCCATGTTGGCGAAGTTCTACCAAGGGTCGACGACACGACGAGGAGGAAAACCAGCCCGCGACCAGTGAGGATTACAAAGATCGGGCGAGGCGGAGCCGCCATGCGCACCGACCTCCCCGAGGTCGGCGGGCGAGCACCCAGTGCCACGGCCGCCACAATGAGTCGCCCAGAGCTCACCCGACCACGGCCGCATCGGGCATCCAAGTCGTGACGCCACCGGCCACCGGAGATGGCACTACTGCAGAGGCGTCGTAGACCTGCGAAGCCGCGGCCGCGTCGCGCACCGAGGTCGTGGCATCCCAGGCTGCGGAGATCGTCCACGCCGCGGGAGGCCTTGCCGTGGAGCCGATCATCGTTCCCTCGGAGCCGGAGGCGAGCGGAGCCCTGACCACGGAGGTAGGGGCCAGCGTTGTTGCCGCTCCCTCCCCTGCTGGCAAACTGAGCCCTCCGAAGGGGGCGACGGAATCCCAGGTCGCGCCCGGTGCGGAGCCTAAAGATCCTGGCCCCAGTGCGCCGATGGGGGCTGCAGTCGACCTCATCCCAGAAGTAGTGGGCGATGAGGAGGAGGAAATCCCCCGCGGCCGCATCAACGATCGCGAAGAATACACCCGCTCGGGCCTAGAGAATCGACTCCGCGGGGTAAGGGCCCCTCCGCGCACCCCGTAGCTTGTTAGCCTGAGTTCCTTGTTTCCTTTCTTAATTCGGGCCACCCTTTTTGTCGTGAAGGCGATCGACCATGTCTCCCTGGGGCTGCAAGGCCTTCAAGAGCATGCCGATGTGCTGAGGGGCGTTCTGAACGCGGTGGAGGCACGGGAGGCCGAGCGCTCGAGGCTCATCAGGACCATCGAGGTCGATCAGGCGGAGCTCGAGCAGAAAGCCGGGGAGCTTGTCGATCTTCGCCAAACGATGAGGGCACAGGAGGTAGCCCACGCGGCCGAGCTCGAGCAGACCAGGACCTCCCAGCGCGAGCAAGGCTTCAAGGCCGTGGAGTACGAGCGCACGCGATCGGCCAAGGCGCTCACGGCCGAGCGAGCCAAGGTCGAAGCGCTGGAGAAGGCTGCCGAGGAGCAAGCGTCCTCCCTGGCGAAGGTGTCCCCCGAGCTTGAGGCCAAGGTCCTGGAGCTCGAAGAGAGGCTTGGGCGTGCCAACGAGGCGGTCGAGGCTGAGCGGGCCAAGGTCGAAGCGTTGGAGAAGGCCGCCGCGGAGCAAGCACCCTCCACGGCAAAGGCGTCCCCCGAGCTGGAGGCCAAAATCCGCGAGCTTGAAGGGAAGCTCGAGCACGCCACCGAGGCACTTGAAGCCGAGCGGGCCAAGGTCGAGGTGCTGGAGAAGGCCACCGCGGACCGGACGTCTTCCTCGGCGAAGGCGCCCCACGAGCTCGAGGCCAAGATCCCGGAGCTCGAAGGGAGGCTTGAGCGCGCAAAAAGGGCGGCGACGAGCGCCATGGCCCAACTCCAAGATGAACGGCGCCGAGCTGCGGATGCCTCCACGGTAGCCCTCCAGAACCAGAGTGAGCTGTCGGCCTTGAGGGCCAAAGTTGCCGAGCTCGAGCAAGAGAAGCTTGCCCGTGAGATGGCCGACCTGTAAAAAATGTTAGAAAGCAAGGAATGCTCTAATAGAAACAGATCGTTTTTGGAAAACCTCGTTCCTGATCAAAATTCATAGTCGAGGATACTCGGAGTCCCTCCGGCTTCGCTCGTTTGCCACGCTCGCGCTCTTTTGGTCGTGCGCCGATAGGATAGCCTTATCCAGCCCCCGTTGGGCCCGAGGTTGAGCGACGCGTGCCTTGGGCACAAGACGTAGATACGGACGAGCGGCCACGACCTGCAGAGTGGAGGAAAGGTCCGCAAGGGGAGAGTGACAAAAAGCGAGCCCGTTAAGTAGATGGTCACACCCAGATTAACGCTCGAATTACCACCGCGACCATGCGCATTGCTCAACGGTCAAAGTGGCGAGGCTCTCGGCTCGGGCCCGGGCACAGGGGAGAGCTAGATTGCGAAGAGGTTCGGCTTACGTTTAGCTCGTCCACTGGGGGTGAACGTCAAACTCGCGACACTTAGACCAAGAGCAAATGCGCTGCGTACGAAGGTCGTGCCCGAAGGAGTCGCAGAAAAAGAATAGTAGCAACACAAGTAGACATAAAAGGCGAGAATGGAAGAACAGCTTTATTGAAATGTAAGGTATAGAGGTTACACATAAAACTTCCGAAGCTGATCTATGTTCCACGAGCTAGAGAGCTCTCTGCCATCGGGCATCGCTAGCCGGTAAGCCCCCGTGCGATCCGTTGAAACGACTCTATAGGGGCCCTCCCACCGTGGGGATAACTTGTTGGTGTTGGACGAGCCCTGAATCCGCCTCAAGGCTAGGTCCACAACAAGGAGCTTCCTAGGTCGTACCGACCGAGACGCATGTCTGCGAAGAGCTTGCGTAGTCGTTGATCGTGGCGATGCACGGCATCTTACTTCTTCTGCGAGGGTAAGGTCGAGAGACCGCTCGTGCTCGAAGTCGACTTGGTCGACCAAGCTGACCCTGGCAGAGCCCAACAAATTCCGGGAGGCGGGATGGCTTTGCACCAACATGAGCTGGAAGGGTGTGGACCATGTGGCTCGGCTTGTCGTGTTACGAATAGACCATAGGACTGTGGGAAGTTCGTCCACCCAGGTCTTGCCGTAGCGTTCGAGCTCATCTGCAACTCGTTTCTTGACGCCCTGGATGATTTGCCCGCATGCGCGTTCCGCCGCCGTTGCTTTGGGGTGAGCCAGCGGGCGAAGCATACTTTGATGCCGAGTTCCTCGCAAAACTCCTGGAACAACTCACTGGTAAACTGAGTACCGTTGTCAGTGATAATCTTGCATAGAACCCCGTACCTGGTGACCACGAACAAGCGGAAAAAACGAACGGCCGCCCGAGCAGTTATGGTCGAGACCGGTTCAGCTTCTATCCACTTGGTGAAGGTATCAACAGCGACGAACAGGAACTTCCTTCCTCCGGTCGCCTGAGGAAAAGGGCCGAGGATATCCAGCCCCCATGTCGAGAAGGGCCAAGCGAGCGGGATGGTCTGGAGCGCGTAGGCGGGCTGATGCGACTTCCGGGCATGGAATTGGCATGCTTGGCAGGTGCGGACGATATCACAAGCATCCTGAAGTGCTGTTGGCCAGTAATACCCCATGCGGAAGGCCTTGCCGACCATCGTTCTGTATGAAGAGTGCGCTCCACAGAGGCCTGAGTGAATGTCGTTCAATAGATACTTACCCTCCTCCGCAGAGATGCACCGCGTCAGGACGCCGGAAACATTCCGCCTGTAGAGCATGCCGTCCATGAGTGTGTACAAGCTCGCCCGTCGCCTGATCCTGCTCCTCTCGGCAGGGTCGGGTGGCAGGTCGCCCCTTGCAAGGAAATTGTGGATGGGCTCGGCCCAAGAGTGGATACCTTTGACCACAGCGAGCATGATGTGAGGAGCCGCCCAGACCGTCCTCGGGTTATTCGAATGCCCGGTCGCCCTCATCGGATTTGGAGGCTAGCAACGGATCACCGATGGTGCTCACAGTGCTAACACCCAAGCCCAATTAGGACAACAGCGATCCCATTCGAATAACTCGACAACAATCCCGGTATTCCCCCGGTATGCGACCCGAAGCTCGCCCAGGATTGCCCCGCATACCGGTTTCCATTGCCATATCAATTCGATTCGCATAAAGGGGCAACGAACCCAAAACTTTACTACCAGACACGCAACGCGGAAGCACCACAACGACAAAAAAAAACAAAGCACAAAGACAAACCAGGCAACCACGCGAGGCAAGAACTAACAACAGCAGACTAAGACTCACAAAAAGGACAAAACGCAAGATCTAGCCTAGACTCAGGAAATCTACAAAATTTCGGCATGACGCCCCTAGAAGTACGGACATCCACTCAGCAGGCATAAGAAACAAATATATCACAACTACAACCACAACATAAACAACGACATGGATAGCAATAACATCACAGACAGGAGTTAAGCATGGTGATACAACGAGGTTCAACAACGGAAGTAGACAAGTAATTAAACATAGCCATAACAAGTTTTAAAGTTAACTTTACAACAAAATAAATGAACAACCACCAATTTCAACCCAAAAGTCAGATATCTCCGGAAGTGTCCTGCCCTTGAACACTTCCGGGCGTTTACATCGTTGAGCTAGCTTTTACTCGGTGCCCCGCCCAACCACCGAGAAACAGTACGGACAGAACTCACACCCGCCGGGGTCCTCACCTGAAAACCACAAAGCAGAAGCATGAGTACAGAAGGTACTCGCAAGACTTACCCGTGGTCCATATATGACCGACTCGAAAGAATATGCATTTGGATGTAGCAAGGTATAAGCTTAAGGTAAAAGTGCGGAAAAGCTTACTTTGTTACATAATCATATTCAACTACACAAATTTCAAGTTTATAGCATTTATGGACAGCACCTATTGCTAGAGTGAAATCTGAAATTAAACATTAAAGAGAGCAAGTAATAGCATAACAAGTATCAACATCAAATATACCACCTAGTTTCAATTTAAGTTATTACTACGTTGAAGTGTCGGATGATACAAGCGTGCTCATATCCGAGAGCGCGGCAATTCGAATCGCTTATTCACCCTGCAGGGGATCATCAATCGCACGACATGTGCCACAAGGAACCTCATATCAACCCTCCTCCCATCCATATCTACTCGTTGAACCATCCTCATGCGGCCCGAGCACCTAGTAACCTCCCTCGAGCGGCTCAAGCCTCGCTTAGCCCTCGAGAGAGGCCTAGGCCTCGCCCTCAACCACGTCCAATCGCATGAGGGCATGACCCATCGAGTAGTATGCCATGAAAGGGTGGCTTACCGTACCATTATATCGGGCATGCGATCAACAAGGGTGCTCGATCAACATGGCAAACAACGGATCGGTCCTTAACCAATACAAAGAGACTACAACATTTGAGTCTCCACACCCAAATGATCCAACCCTCTCGCCCGGTCTCAAATTTACATTTCAGAACATAACCATATCCATTGCAACCCAATAATGTGAAGTAATAAATCTCAAATGATGGAGCCGTCCACCACTTGGCCCATACCCGACCTCTAAGCATACTAAGCGTGGACACAATATAATTACCCATATACTGGCTCCAAGGGAGGTGTTCGACAATTATCAATGAGTATATGTGCAGCAATTAGGATCTAGCCCTATCCCACATTTCAATTCCTAATGCAAGACGTAATCATCCAATAAGCAGTTTATTCGCAAAAATACAATTATATATAAGGTTGAAAAATGCTTAGGTGCTTGCCATGAGCTTCTGCCGGGTTCTCAACAAAGGACGGCTCTCCGGTAACCCCCTCGGTCACCGCCGCGTTACCCTCCGCGTGCTCGGCCTCTACACGATCACAATGCATATGAAATGAGATGCATGCAATGCATATGAAATGAAAATACTAATTGCATTCCCCATGATAGCTCCCAAGAGTGCAAACATTCAGAAAAAAGGAATTTAAAGCCCCCAACCCAACCCTGAACTTCAGCCCCAAAGCCTGAATTTTCAGCAAAACAGGTTTCAGGACAGCATTGATACAAATGGCCATAACTTTTTGATCACTTAATCAAATTGAACAAACTCAGATCCTAGACGACCACAAGATGTAAACCTACCACTTAGCTTTGGCCAATCACCCAGATTCTGCCCATAGAATTCCCAGTTCGGCCAGGAACAGAGAACAGTTTCAGTGTTCAGAAGTTTCAGAGTTTCAGAACAGCATGCACAAATTTCATCATATAAATTGCTATACTTAACGGAATTGAGTAAAGGATGATATTTTTACAATCTACACGAAATTTCCTACAACTCTACAGGCAAAATTAAACTCTAATTCGGCCTCTAACTAATTTTAATTCGCAGCTCAAGTTTCTACCCGAAATCTTCAGCATTTCCAGAGCAGCACACACCAAAATCACCATAACTTTCAGCTGGATTAGCGAAATCGAGTGATTCCAGTTGGAAATGAAAGATAATTCCATTACCCACAACTTTCTCTACAGTCAACATAGCAGGAAATACTCGTAACTTGCTCGAATCAGTCAAGAACAGGAGCTACGAAATCTGCTCGAAAATCTGAATCTTTCCCCAAACCCTAGAATGGTTGTTCCCCACCCAAAATCCCAAATCTCTACTCACCATAGCCCCCAAATCCACCATGGCTACCCCCAAAACCAGAAATAACCAATCAAACCCTAGGGGAGAGGTCTCACCTTAAGATCTCACATGGGGATCAAGAGAGGAGAGGAGGAGGGCTGCTGCTGCTTGTGGGGGAGAGGGAGGCGCCCAGGGAGAGAGCTGGAGGGAGGTGCTGGCCTGGGGAGTAGCAGGGGAGGCGTGGCCAGCTTGGGGAGGTGCTGGAATGGGGGAGGCGCTTGGGGACGAAAAATGAGAAGGAGAGGGCTGCTTGGGGGAGAAAAAGGAAATGCTGATTTTGGTTTTGCTTGGGGGAGGAGAGATGTGCTGATTTAGTTTTGTTTGTTGCCCCCCATTTCTTTTGTGTTTTGCTTTGCTCAATTAACCCCACTAGTAACCAAATGGCTAAGTCCCAGAATTTCAGCACTTGGATTCAATTTTGATGCTAAGATTTAAATTAGCACTTGATGTTGGATTGGGCTCAAAACTCTACCTTTGCATAGAGAAAAGTTTCTAGTTTTCATTTTACTAACATGCACACTCTGGATCATTATAGATCTCAAGTTGCAAGGTTCCAAACTTTGATGATAATCATATTTGTACACTGAAATTTCTAGCTCTTAAATTGTGCTAAGTTTGGAAATTTTTCTAAGTGGCAGTTTAGGATATTCACTGAAGTCGAAAGTTGATCTCAATGCGGCCAAAACTTGGTTGGCGCTAACGTTAGCCGCATGATCCGATTCCGAATTTGGGGTCGTGACACATGACCTCTTGATCGGAGATCGATGGGGCCGCCAGCGTCTCCAGGATGACGTCGGGGGGGATATCATCGTTGGAGGAGCCGAGCTTGGACAGGAAGTCCGCACTGGAGTTGTCCCGCCTGGGGATGTGCTTGAGCTCCAAGTTCTGGAACCACTTCTCCATCTTGCGCACCTTGTCAGGTATACCTTCAAGTCGTCGAAGGACCGCTGCGCCTCTGGAGTCCACTCGAAGCCCCCGTGCTTGCGCAGAGTGTGGAAGAATGGAAGCCCACGCTCGTCGAGCCTCGCTATGAATCTGCTGAGGGCGGCCGTGCGGCCGGTGAGGCTCTGCACCTGCTTGATCGAGGTCGGGGGCGCCATCTTCTCGATCGCCTCGATCTTCTCCGGGTTCGGGCCGACCCCCGAGCCCCCGATCATGTAGCCGAGCACCTTCCCCGATGCCACGCCGAACACGCCCTTCTCGGGATTGAGCTCGATCTTGTGCCTGTTCAGGTTGGCGAAGGTTTCCTCAAGGTCGCAAACGTGGTCGCCCTCGGAGGGGCTCTTGACGATGATGTTGTCCACGTAGACCTCAAGGTTTCGCCTGATTTGAGGTTCGAATGTCTTGGTCATCAGACGCTGAAACGTGGCCCCCGCATTGCGCAGACCAAACGACATGGTCGTATAGCAATAGGTGCCGAACGGCGTGATGAAGGATGTCTTGCTCTCGTCGTCGACCGCCAGCTTGATCTGGTGGTATCCCGAGTAAGCATCCAAGAAGCTCAGCATCTTGGCATTTACGGTGGAGTTGACGATTTGGTCGATGCGCGGAAGCGGGAAGTTGTCCTTTGGGCAAGCCGAGTTCAACCCCGTATGGTCGACGCACATTCTCCACTTTCCTCCTTTCTTCTACACGATGACCGGGTTGGCCAGCCACTCGGAGTAGTCAATCTCACGGATGAAACCGGTCTTCAAGAGCTTGTCAAGATTCTCCTTGATGACTGCGACCTTCTCCAGGGAGAAGTGACGCAGCTTCTGGCGCACAGGTCGAGAGCCAGATCTCACCTGCAACTTGTGCTCGATCACCTCGCTCGGAACGCCGGGCATGTCCGCGGGCTCCCAAGAGAATATACCCTTCTTGGCACGAAGGAAAGTGACGAGCTCGAGTTCCTATTTGGAACTCAGCTCGGCCGAGACGTGGATGCACTTGGTCGGGTCGCCCTCCTCGAGCGGCACGGCCTTCGTCGCCCCACTGGGCTGGATCGCCGCCTTCTAGCTGGCATTCTTCGCCGTCGCCTCCGGACCGCACTGGGGCAGTACGCCTGCAAGAGCCAAGGCCTTGGTCTCACATCCATGTGCCGCTTCAGACGCCTCGCCGCGGTGATGATGCTGCTGGGGCGAGCGACTTCATCTGGCGATAGCCATAATGGTTGGCCGCCATAAACTCGACCAAGGCAGGCCGCCCGAGGATGGCGTTGTACGGAAGGTCTCCCTCGACCACCTCGAAGGTGACCATTTCGGTCGGAAGTTGTCCGAAGTTCTTGAAGGTAACGGCAAGACCACCGCCCTAGGGGGCGGTCGAGCTCCAGTGCGATCCCAAGAAGGGTATGGCGATGTTCTTGACCTTCGACCGGGAATCGCATCCGGTCAAGCGCTCTGCTGCGAAGAAATTAAGAGAGCTGTCGCCGTCGACCATGACGCGCCCGACCGCGGTATTGCTGATGGTCGGGGTCACGACCAAGGCGGTCTTCAGGTCTCGGGCCATACCTTGGAGAGCGTCTTCTAGAGAGAAGGTGATGGTGGCCCCAGCCCACTTGCAGGGCTGCTCGATGGGCTTCCCAGCGGCGACCTGGTAGATGGCTCGTGCGGCGGCCTTGACCTCGCGCCTGGACTGGTAAGCTGACGAGCCGCCGAAGATGACGTCGATCCGGCGCTCGCCCTGTTGGAATTCCAGATCGAGGTCGTCGTGCTCCATGCCGGCGTTCACCCTGTCTGGTTGGTCATCGTCCTTCGGGAGCACGGGCATCTCATCTCGCCCGTCATAGAAGGCCTCCAGCTTGCTCTGCCAAGCCCTGCAGGCCCGCAGGTCATGGCCGGCCGCCCTATGAAACAGGCAGAACTTTGCTTCGTCATATCCGGCGCCCTCGGCCCCGGCTTAAGCATCGGCCCACCGGCCCGGTCGTCGGCCCTCTGCTGGGCCGGTTACGTTCTGGCGAGGTCGAGGCCGACCTTGGCGAGGTATGGA
This sequence comes from Guadua angustifolia, assembly GCA_036346375.1. Classification (NCBI taxonomy): domain Eukaryota; kingdom Viridiplantae; phylum Streptophyta; class Magnoliopsida; order Poales; family Poaceae; genus Guadua; species Guadua angustifolia. The sequence goes on along the minus strand of CM070511.1, from coordinate 23,892,805 downwards.
TCCCTCCCGAGCTTGACCTCGGACCTCAAGGACTTCGCGCTGGCCATCTGCCAAAACGATCACTCGCGGCAGACCTCCACCACCCCTGCGATCGCGCTTCCGCTTCTTGGGGGCGGCACCGTGGTCGGCGCCCTTGGAGTTGGACGGGCCGGCCTCTGTGGGACCTAGACCAAGCTTACCTTGATCGTGTCGTGTTTCAGTGAATGCGTCATCGCATCCGCTGTCTGCTCCGCCATACGGAACAGCTTGTTGACGCTGAGGCGTGAGGTGATCTCCAGGTCTTCGGTGAGGCACCGATCGCGGACTCCGAACTTGAAGGCTTTGATGACGGCCTCGTCAGAGATGCTCGGGATCAGGTTCCTCGTGCGGATGAATCGCCGCACAAAGTCGCGGAGCGGCTTCGCCCTGCCCCGATGACGCGGTCCGTGTCTTTCTCCCTCCGCCAGTAACAACTCTGGAAGTTGGGCGGGGCGCTCGATTTGGCGCCACGACTGAAGAACCGAGCTTTTGGTTAAAGAGCCAGGTTCGCGCGGCACCGTCCAGGACGGTCGGGAGGTAATTGGCCATGACAAGCTCGTCGCCCCCGGCCGCCAGGATTGCGGTCGAGTAGATAGACAGGAACTCATCGGGGTTCTTGGTCCCGTCAAAACGCTCGATCAGCGCGGGCTTGAACCGAGCCGGCCACCGCACGTGGCGCAGGCCGTCGGAATACGCCACGCAGCCATAGGCCGGGACAGGTGCGCGCCGGGTGTGGTCGTCGCCGGCAAGGTCCCCGCTGCTGCCGGATTCGGAGTCGAGGCTGCCTCGGCGGCCCGACCTTCGGTGGGAACGACCACGATGCGGTAGCGCGGAGTCACCCAGTGGTAACGCAGCGGTCTGGACCCTCTGGCGCTGGGCGATGCGTCGGGAGAGGCCCGCAGACTGCTTCCGGTCGACTCGTAGTCTGTCGCGGCTTGGTTGAACTGACCCTACTTGGTGCGGTGCCGCAAAAGACAATGGCGCGCTGCGTCAAAGCCTCGCCCCGAGCCCGCTGGCTTGGAGAGGGCGCCTCTGCTGAGGCGTCCGACGGTAAGTCTTGTGACGGCAATGACGAGTTGTCATCACTTTTTTGGGAGCGGGTCCCCGAGTGCTGACTTCGGTGCTGCGGAGGTATGGCCTCGGTCGTAGCCCGATCGAGCTCTTCGGCTAGGGCTCGGCCAAAGAGCTCCGACCTCGCCCTATCGGGATCAGCCATGACCAAGGCGATAGCGCGGAGGCGCTCCCCTGAGAAAGGGAGCCTGGGCGGCCCAGAAGATGCACCGGCCTTCTCCTGGTCCTCCCGCCGGAGGGCGGTTATGGCTTGGTTGATGGCGACATGCACCATCCAGCGAGCGTCTTCAGGGGTCTGTAGATCACGGTCATCCGCGTCTCCCTCCGGGCCATGATCGTCCGCCATCAAAACGTGCTGCTCGGGTGGCGGTGGCGAAGGCGAAAACAGGGACGCGGAGTAGGAGTCCTCGCCCGAATCCACGCTCGAGGAAAGTCCGCCGACGAAGTGCGCCATGCTCCTGGGATCTTGATGTCGTTCCTGCGAATGAGCGAAGCAATCGGGCCCCACGGTGGGCGCCAGCTGTCGACGATCGGGATCGCCAACCGCAAGAAATGAGATGGGGGTCAGTGTGATATGGGACCCGAGCTGTGCTTCGCTCGAACGGAGGAACGGAGTGGACGCGACGATGGTCGAGCGACGACAACGAAGCGTGAGATGAGGTTTATCTTGGTTCGAGCCCTGTGAAGGTAATAGCTCTACTCGATCGCCTTGCGGCGAGATTCTTAATCGCTTTACGATGCAGGTGTGTTACAGCTCAGGTTCAACGATGGCTATCTCTAAGCTCGAGCTATGGCGTGTTGTCCTCGTGTGTCTTGAGAGACTGTGCATCCTTGGTCTTATACCTCCTCTGCGCGCAACGGACGGGAGAGATTCCCGGGAAGTGGCCTTCATGCACGTTGAGGGCTGGCAGTAACTGCTCCGGACTTGATGCACGCACCTGCTTCATCCCCACGACCCGCGTTTTGGCAACCGCCGGTCAAATGCACGTTCCGAGATCCAAGGGTGGACCCCGGCTTCGAACGAGAGCCGATCCGAGCCCGAGGTCGTGCGGGGCCGTGCTCGGGTCCAGCGCGCTCTAGGTCGAGCGTCTCGGCATACGCCCAGGTCGTGGTCGAGGCCTCCCGGGCTTGGGGGATCCGTTGACCGTGAGCTGGCCGGTCAAGGGGCGCCCAGCCCTCATCACTTGTAGATGGCACGTGGTGCATGGTAATCAACTGGGGTGGTAAATAATTTAGATTGGGGCAAATGGCAAGGGACAGTGTGCCAAGGTGGGCCAAGAATGGCAAAGGGTTTATGGAAATCATGCCCCGATCACTTAAGGACTTAATCTTGTGAGCCTTTGACCTGAGTCAATCATGCAACCACATTTCTGGTATGGGACAGAGCTAACTAAATAGGATTACTGTTATCTTAACATCTGATTCCACTAGTGGATAATCACACAGAAGCATATATACATGGAAGTGTGGTTATAGAGGAGGATGTGGTGTACTATGGTCACACATGAATCTAACGGTTTGTCAATCCTATCCTTCACCTTCAATGAGGGAGGGGTAGTGTATGGCTTTCTGGGAGGGTCAATGTTGGGATAAAGGTTTTTTGAAAGATTTTATCATGATCTCTCTACGGCATATCAAAGGAAGTGTGATAATAATCTTGCACAAAAAATGATCATATCGTGTGGATAAAGTACATAACCTCTATAGAGTGTAAAAATCTATTCGGATAGCCTTACTCGCGGTACTGAGCAATACTTGAGGATTACAGTCAAGGGTTAGATTTTATAAAATGAAAACTTGGGATGGATAACAAATTACCAATGGATGGTTTGAAACTTGACTTAGGTTTGGATATCTTTGTTTACTTGAGAAATGATGAATCTATTCATTATTTGTTATTTGTTTTACTGTCTTTACAATTTACTTATTGTATTTATTCATAAATACTGCTTTACTATAAAATAGCCATGTTAGCCATTCCTTTAGAATAAGCCTTGTATATAGCTATATTAGAATTACATTCTGTGAATAATTTGTTGAATGTTTTAAGTACTCACCCTTACCAACAACATCACCAGTTGAGAAGCCCATATCAGCTTAGAGGAGTACCATGAAGAGATGATGTTTAGGGTGCGAGTCTTGTTAATTATCTGTGGTACACTAAGGGGTTTATCTACATATTCATTTCACTGTAGTTTAATTTGTTATTCAGCCTTGCGAGGCATAGTCATGTAAGTTGCCCATATGGCCATTCAAAAAGTGTTATTTAATATATAAAAATTTTTATTATATTTTCACTGTGTATGATTGTGATATTCATCTATGTTGAGCTTGTGTGCACTAGCATGATCCCTAGACTAGTGCAGTATACACATGGGGTCCGGATTTGCATATTCGGTTCCCGACACAAATGAAACAAAATTTCAGTATGACCTTTGCTACATTTTAGATAATCTGAAATTGTAAAGTAGGCATTTAAGGTTTAGTAATAATATGTGAACAAATAACCTTTATTTCAATACCATTCACATATCAATCCAATAAGTACAAAAAATAGGCATTCAAATGTCAACACCATTCACATTTAGATACCTTTCATTTGAAGTGTAAAGTAGGAATATTTTCATCGTCCTTCCCACACAAATACCATGTTGGATCTGCATGGATGCTATGTTAGTATAATATCAAATTGCAATGCAATGAAAAACATGCAAATGAAATATTACCTTCGAAGCTACGGGTAATATTGTTGTGTATACACTTGGTTGGCCATGTTGTATTCCTTGGTGGACGTCAAGGCCAATCCTTGTGTAGCTAGCAACTCCACCTTGTAATCGTACCAGCTTTGCACCATCTATGTACTTGTCGTTTGCCATTATTGATACAATATGGCATAAAACTCAGGGTTGTATCACTTGTTGACCCATTGGGTGAGAGGTTGTGTATGAGCATCAGGGATGGTGTAGTCATAGCTGCCATTTCATCACAAACATAGTACACATCTAGTTAGCATTTCATCACCAACATAGTATACATTGAAAATGGTACTACAATTTGCACAAACATGCATCAACAACACACATGAATAAATCAACAACAACAACAACTACCGAGCGGTTTGCATTAAAAATCGAATGAAAATTGAAGTAAACCAATCAAAAATCTACCTAAAATCGTGATTTTTATCACTGTTGTTTGATTTTAGCTAGCTCCTTGAGAAACCACACAAGCCGAATGGTTTTCACGCAAAGCCGAGCAAAAAGCCACTACTCTGTTGGTGGTTTAATGACGCTTGGCAGCTGGATTAGGGTGGCATTGGTACGGTCGGCTTGTGTGAGGAATGGGGAAAGCGCAGTTGCAATTACTACGTTGTTGGAGTCTACTACCCTGGTCAGCATGTGAAGGAAATTATGAAACCCAGGGTGGCCGGGATGGGTTGGTGTGGGCTGGTCGGCCCGCAGCCATTTTAGCCTATGGGCTGAAAGCCCATAGGCCACATTTTCATTTTTTTGTTTTTTTCCATTTTCAACATTTGAAATGGCTCAAAAAATCTCCATAATTCATTTTTAAAAAATTCACACAAGAGGTCACAATAAAATTAATACTAATTTTAGGAATGTTTTGGATAAAATTTTCCAAATTTTTTGAAATTTTTAAATTTGAATTTGAACTCAAATGGTTTACCGAACGGTTTTACTTCCTAAGCCAGACCGGTATGCTCGAATGCCACATTAAACGAGCGGTTTACCGTGGTTTTACAAACCCTGGCCATAAACCTTAGTGACATGACACTGTACCAAAGCCGTACTTAGGGCCTAGTGCTAAATGTAGAATTAGACCGTATACCTAAGAAGAAACATTTTATCTATTAAATATTATGAGCTCATGGCATATCTTTTAGAGTTGCTAAGAAAAAAGAGAAATATGCTAAAAATTCTCACAAAAAACGAAGCATCTACCCCTTAATCTAATGAACCCTCAATTGAACTATAGTAACCATTAGATATTATTATTTAAAGAAAAATATTTATCTAGCGGACTTAAGTTATAACATATTATATTAAAAAAAAGAGTAGATGCTAAGCACAATACAAAATAACAAAAATTAGGAATAAAAAATAAAAATAAATTAGCTATTTAATTTTCATACTAACTCCAAATTAAAAAACCTACATAGCTAACATTTAGAATAAAAATAAAATAAAAATTATAGTTCGATTTGTATATGAATTTTAATCTAAAATTAATGTTTGAAATGAAATAAAATAATAATAAAATTAATGGCTTAGATTAGAAGAAAGATTCCATAACAAGTATAATAAAAAAAATTAGAATAAAAATAAAATAAAATCAACCATTTAACTTTCATATGAACTCCAAATTAAAATCTGTATATAGCTGAAATTCTAAGTAAAAATTAGATAAAAATTCATAGTTGGATTTGTGTACGAATTCTAACCTAAAACTGATATGCAAAATTAAATAAAAACATATAATATAAAAAAATATCACAAATGGAGTTTTGCAATGATATATTTTCAAAAAGCAAAATCACATATGTATTGCCAAATCATTTAAACATGTTTTAATGATGATGGACATGCAAGTGTGTACCTTGCTAGTTACGAAAAAAATTCATTGAACATTACAACTGTAATACAATTTCTCTGAGAATTAATTTTGCTAAAAAACAAGCCTTGAAATGAAATTGTCAATTAGATCTTGATATGCAATCTTCTCCAAAACATCATTTTCAGGTACTGTCATAGCTAGGTTTGGGCAAATAAACCGGAAACCGAAAACCGAAACTGTTAAAACCGAAACCAAAGCCGAAAAACCGAAACCGAATTATTCGGTTATTGATTCGGTTAGCTGTATGGAATAACCGAACTTTTTTCGGTTAATTCAGTTTTAACCCTCGGTTAACCGAACTAACCGGACTACCGTGACATGGGCCGAATCCTTGTTCGATGCGCGACCGAAGTGGACAGATAGCGAAGCAAGTTAGCGACTCGAGCCCTCAGTCCCTCATATTATTTGATTGTAATATGTTCATTATGTTGTAGTGTTGTGATATGTTGGCTTCTTAGAAAACAGCACGCATGTTGGATTTGGATCTTTGTTCATTCAATTATACATTCTACTGTTTATTCTGTGCGCTAGCCAAGTTTGGTTAATTCGGTTAAAATCGAAACCGAAACCGAACTATCGGTTAACCGAAGTGTCGGTTACCGAAATTTTCAAACATAATTCGGTTTTAGTTTTAGAATAACCGAATTTTCAAATAAACCAAAAACCGAAACTGAATTTTTCGGTTAAACCGAACACCCAGGCCTAGTCATAGCCAATACACGAAGTCTTTCATGTGTCATCGTGGAGCGCAAGTCAAACTTCAACAACTTCAGTTTAGAATAGCTTCTCTATGCAGATGCAATAGTTACAAGAATAGTCAACAAAATTCTATATGCAATAATTGCATTAGGGAAATAATCTAGTCATTTCAAAAAACTTCAAATATCAACTGGGCCAATATGTTCCTTTTGAATGAAATATTGGAGTAATTTTAACTCCATGTACAATTCATTACCGTCCATGTTTGAGTGCAGGCTCAAGACGATTGCAAGAAGACTTCAAGCTCTTATCATCCAATAAGTGCAATATATGGACTACTTTAGTGACCAGGTATGTAACACCAGGGCCAAATCGATGCACAAAGATTAGCAGAACAAAACAAGAGCACAAGGGAGAGAAGAAAAGTCAAGTGCTTGAGCTCACAAATAAACACAGAATAAATAGGCGAGAGTGTAGTGGATTCATTCATTATCACCAATATGATTATTTTGATGGGACCTTTTGGAGTGGTGCATGAAGACCGTCGAACCCATGTGTAGGCTGTTAATGTTCGCGGATCAAGACAAGTTACTAACGACCAATGGTGTCATGCTACAGTACACACTTGTGAAAACCAAATACATGCAGCTCAGGCAAGAGTGTGGTGACCAGTATATGCCATTCCTTAAAGTCTTGGGGAAGAGAATGGTGCCAACATAAAGGATGCCACCTTCATTCAAGCATATTTAGAAAATAATTTTTTTTGCACAACCTTGTTATGTTCGTTTGTGTTGTACTAACTCTATAATATGTTATGCTTGCAACCTCTGTACTGGACCCACGATCTCACTATAAGTACAACATATGCAACACTCAGTTGTTCATAGGGCACTTCTCCACTGCCCTGGCATTTTAGCTGACGAGGATGGCAATACAGTGCAACAACCCTTAAGGGAAGCTGACGTCTACCATCTTAGGAGGGGACGGTTCACCACCCAGCTTGTGGAGAGCACCACCGCCGATCCCCACATGTCGACTGCTATGTTACTAATTTCACATAATATTTGTTATGTTCAATGTGGGTGGAGCACTAGTACTTTAATGTTGTTGTCTGCACTGACTGATGTACTTTTTTTGGTGTTGTCTACAGCATAATGGTGGATGGCGTTCGGGAATGAGATGCCGACGTTGTAGAAGTACGCCATGAGGTTGGTATCATAGTGTGCATCGTCAAGCAGTTGCAAGCGAAATTGGAGTATATTTGCCTTAGTGCATACACAACTAAGAAATAGATTAAGTTATGCAAAGCTTCAGCAGCTCATGTACGGCTAAGGGACTATAAACCCACCCACCAGGTGTAGGACGTCAACCCATTTGATCACCTCATGAAGGATGAAATGCATTTGGGTCGAGACCCAATTGTAGATTGGTTTGATTCGTCCATGTCTAAGGGGGAACCTCTACTCAACGAGGACATTGGGTACGACTCGCCCCCCCGGTGATATTTCTAGTTGATAGAATTCCAGCGCAAGAGCTCAACAAGGCCACAGGTAACGTGAAATTATGTTTTGTTCTACTTGGTTATTATGTATGTGCTGCATCTCACAATGGTGTTAATATTATTTCGAACTAGCCACAGGTGGGAAGTGCATCCTAGATTAGATCGATTTCTTGATCGGCAACACCCACAAAGGGAAGAGGAAGCATGTCACCGACGACGAGGAGGAGGACAGGCTGGCAGGTGCTTCAAGTGGGTTGGCAAATTTGTCGGCTAGCCCATGTGACAATGGAAAAGGAAAGGCTCTAAGCGATGACAAGCCGGATGTGGGCAACGGCGACGAAATAGAGACCCTTGGAAAGGTGCAGTACCAGGAGTCCCCTAAAGTAGCTCAACGACATATTTGGGAGATGACGATAACCACTACTTCCTCCGACCCTATAAACAGCCACAGATAGTGGGAGGATCGCATCGTGGGGAGTGCCTCGAAGAAGGGCTCACAAAGGCAGATCCATAGTACGGGGAAGGGCATGATGAGTAGTGCGGGTGGGTGGCAGGCAGAATAGCCCCAGGATGACATGGGCTCATAGTCTAGCAGCCAGTCTTCGAGCCATTGGGGCTTCTCTAGTGAGCAACCTCGGTACCCTGTGTTAGGGTACGGCTCGATGCCCTACGGAGGGGATCGGTGTGGGTATAGTCACTATCAGAGTCATGACAAATTGAGCATATCATCATTCTTCTACTACACTGATCTGTACATACACCATATGCTTGTCAGGTACTTGCACTAGTTGGAGAATCATTCAGCTTGGATGGCTCATTACAAACACTGGAAGTTGTCGGGACCCGAATATGCAAATCTAGACCCTCTGTGTATACCGCACTAGTCCAAGATCACGCTAGTACACACAGGCTCAACATCTATGAATATCATAATCATACACAACGGAAATAAGATAAAAGATATTATATATTAAATATTACTAGTTGCATGACCTTATGGTCAACTTACGTGACTTTGCCTCATAAGGCTGAACAACAAATTAAATTGCAGCAAATGAAGACATTGATAAACCCCTCAGTATACCACAGGCAACTGACAAGGCTCGCACCCTAAACATTCGTCTCTTCAAGGTGCTTCTTCTTTAGCACGGACATAGACTTCTCAACTGGTGATGTTATTGTAGGGAAGGGTGAGTACATAAAGCACTCAACAAGTTGTGCACAGAATGCAATTCTAACATATCTATTTGCAAGGTTTATTCCAAAGAAATGGCTTTCATGGTTGTTTTGCAATAAAGCAGCATTTATGCACAAGTACAATAAATAGATTGAAAAGACAGTAAAACAAATAACAATATAGATAGATTCAATGTTTCTCAAGTAAACCTAGTTTCCAGTCCTAAGTTAAGATTCAACCTTCCATGGCAACCCGCCATCCACCCCAAGTTTTATTTTGCAAAAGTCTAACCCTTGACTGTAATTCCCGAGCTATGCTCAATACCGTGAGCACGGCTATTCGAATAGATTGTTCACTCTGCAGAGGTTATGCACTTTACCCACATGATACAATGATACACCACACAGGTGAGTGATCATAACAATGCCTTTACAATACGCTGCCTTAACTCAGCACTACCGCTGAGGTTTCAACACTAGTGGGACTGGTTACCACATCTAGGGCCCCCCTCTTGCGCCATGTGAGCCACCCCGCACGAGGACTGGTTATCTCTACCCGGGTCTCACACCACCACGATAGTATTAAAGCTAAGATATTGCAAATTAGTCAGCTAGGCTGCCCCATAATAGGCATGTGGTTGCATGATTGACTCTGGTCAAAGGCTCGTAAGGTTAAGTCCTTAGAGTGATCAAAGCAAGACTTGCACATACCCCTTGCCCATTGGACCCACCTAGGCACACTTGCCCTTGCCACTTGCTCCGATCTAAATCATAACCACCCCAGTTGATTACCAAGCACCACGTGCCATCAACAATTTAATATCGTTGCGTGACATCCATTGCCACAACAACTCAATCTCATCGTGTGACCACACATGACACACAAATTCACATCATTGTTCCATAATCCATTAGTCAAGATTAATAATCGGTGATTTATGAACATGTGATGATGTGGCATGGCTAAGCAATCTAATCCATTCTAACCATCCCATATTGGTTTTATTATTAACCAACTATAGTAAACCAATCTAAGGTGACAAGTGGGTCATGGCATATAATCGACAAGGTAGGGTGTAATTCAAAGGGTATGATATCTAAATCCCAATTTAGATTGAAATCATTTATACACATGAAATAATATGCAATAAGGTAAAACAAAATAGCAATTTTTGCAAACATGGGTTCAACATGATCAAAGCACAACTTTGATTGGTTAAGCTCCTGATCCTGTTCTGGAAATTGATCTTGAAGTGTCAAATCCTCCTCCGAAGTGTCACACACTTCAACATCTACGCAAATCGAAAAGGAAAAGCAAATAAACACCCAAAATAGAGAGTAATTAAACTCCAAAAATCAAATAAAAGCCACCACTAGATAGATCTCAATTTTATAAATTTTTAAATATTTGAATCACCTCAATCGGAGTTCGTATGAGGGAGAACGAGCTCTCGGAAGATTCAAATTCCCAAAAATCAGAAAATTGGAAAAACAATTAATATCCGAATCATTTTTATAAACGAAAACCAATTTATTGCATCATCGAGGCGTCATGCTGACGTCAACCCTGGCTCAGACCAGTGCGATACCGACACGTGTCGTAGCCCGTAGACCCGGTCCACGGAACCTTCTCTGGTCCACCATGAACTCGGTCTACGGCGCTTCGGCACCCGCACCCGACACGTGGCTGATCCTGATTGGCTGACGCTGCGGTGCGATCTGGACCGACTCTCTCGATCCAACGATCATGGATTGATCTTCCACGCGGCGCAATCCAGAGCTTCTAACTTTGATCGAACGATGGCTGCTTACCCGAGCGTTTCACTGTGCAATCAGCGATGTGGCTTGATCTAAGGCATCCACGGACGATCCGACGGCTGACAATGCTCGATCTCAACGATGGCAGTGCGGTGATGTGAAGTCGCTGGACTTGAAGACGAAAACCACGATGTGGTGCAACGGCGATGCTTCGGGGACAAGAGATAGCGGCACGGACACGTCTCAACGCGGTGATCTCCAATCTGGAACTCCCTCGGCGATCCTCAGCTTGACGGAGGTGCTGCGGCACAAAAACTAACGGCGGCGCATGACTTGACAATGGCGAGCTACCATGAGCGCTACGAGACTCTACAGGTGGCGGCGCTTGGGCAGAAAGATGCGGCGGCTCACGGTCATCCTCGGAACGCCCGCCCCCCTATTTATAGCCCCAGCGAACGCGCAAAATCTGAAACCCTAACGGCCCACAGCGGCGGCAATGTCTCGAACTCGGACTCCGACGACGTCTCGGAGATGAGCTTCTCTCCCCCGTTTGATCAATCTTTGACGGTCAAGATCCACTGTGACTTGGCATAATCCAACCCGAACGCGAATCCAATGGCTGAGATTTGAAGATGCCCTTTACTGCCATGATCCATCCTGGCCATCGAAACTTGATCCAATGGTCAATATATTTAGGGTTTCAAGGCGCTGCACCAACTCGGGTCCACACAATGGCAATCCAACAGCTATGATTCCTTGACTACGCGGCCTGATGAAGTTTGCCCGATCACAATCCAACGGTTGGCGGCAACTTTCTAGAAGTAGGCCGAATGGGCTAAAAGGCTGGGCCCCACAAGTAGGCTTCGATGCGCATAGTGCTAGGCTCGGCCCAGTACCGTTCAAACTAATTCCGGGTTTTTCTTTTTAAATTAAATACTGAAAATAGTTTTGATTTATTTGAGCAACTAAAAACACCAGGAAAAATCCAAGAAAAATTTCAAAAATGCTTTGAGACATTCTGGACTCAAATAAAATATTTTTGGCAAAAATTTATTTTAAATTTATCTACATATAATTAGTTTTTGGCAAAAAGGTTAATATACTTATTTGAAAATAATTCAAATAAACTCCAGAAAATTCCAAAATCACTCAAATGGCAATAAACACTATTAACTAAATCAAAAAGACCAAAATTTGGGATGTTAAAGAAGTTCGCCTAGCTGTCGCGGGACATGAATTAAGAGGAGTACAAGCAAGCGCATGAGAGGAAGCATGGCGAGATCATTGTTGATGATGTGGTGGTGGAGGTTGCACCATACATGTACTACTACTTGTAGGTATGTCAAGGCATAGTTGTCCACAAGATCCTTTTAATCATATAGCACATCTTCTTGTAATACATATTCATACTTCTTTAATTATGTCTCTTGCAGGTGCTTCGGGCCGACCAGTTGTGCCATCATCTATGTTTCGACTGTTATTTCTCTCGTTTATTATGTTTGAAACAATTGTGATAGATAAAATACGTTGGATGGAATGCACAACGTGATTTTCAAAGATGTATGTAACGAGATTTAAAAGGTGTTTATGAATTATGAATTATCATGCAATGGGATGAACGCAATGGCATGATGTTGGCGAATGTGAATGTCATCTATGTCTATTTTATTTATTGTTTATCATTTGTGATCACAGTATATATTGATTTTTGCCAAATTTAACTGTTAGAATCCGAAAATTAGTCAAAATGCTACCAAATTTTCTAAATTTAGAGTCTTTTATGTTCACATACTTAGTATTCTGCATTCAAACAGATAGAAAATGTAGATAAATGCTTGGATGATTTTTTTCATATTTTTTCCAATCTTTTCTAGTATCGGTATTCTGGCTGTATCTACAACTCATATCTATTTCATTCAACGCATTTTGAAATTTGAATTGAGTTGAGGGAAAAGAGAAGGAAAAGAGCACTTTCAAAGTACTTTAATAAACAAATCTCAATATACATTGAACCATATGTAGATATAGGTTATATTCACAATGATATGTGTATTTCTCCTTTTTGTTATATCTACCCTAAACAAAATGGCCAGTTAACCAGCAGCTATCTTCTGATTTGTGGTGCTAAGATCGCGGGCCCCACTGGCGGTGTCCCTCCGTACCAACGACAACGAGGCAACGACACCACGCGGCGCGCTTCCCTTGCCCTCGTGGTGACCGCGGAGCATCGTCCGGGTCTCCGGGATGTCTGGCTCCAGGGGTGGAACCGTGGCTGCGCTCCTGCAGTGACAAGTGTCCACTTTTGAACCAAAATCCTGCACTCTGCATCGAGTTGAGCCAAACAAGTCGTTTGCTCTTTTTATCCAGCCGAACGCCAACTGTGGCATTTGCCTGTGCTCAAAATTCATCACGGATTGAAAGAACATATAAGCATCCAATCAACCACTCCATCGAGGTTTCTACTTTCTACTACCAACTCCCAAGTGAAAAATCCTATGTGATCATCAAGAAGGGTGTCGTCCAGGAAAGAAGAAAGCGCTCAGGCGAAATACATGGTTACCAAGGACAGGACTACAGCCAACGTCCATTCACATGAAGGAGCGATACTCCATGGCCCACCTATTGGGATCTAAGTATGTAAATTCGAAACTTCTGTATATATCGTATTAGTTCAGGATTATACTAGTGCGTACAAGGTTAACATAGATAAATATCACAATCGTATACAGCGAAAATATAATAAAAGACTTCATATATTAAATATTAACCTGTTGACTGAACTTATGATCGACCTTACGTGAATATGCCTTGCAAAGCTAAACTGTGAATAATAAATTAAATTGCAACGGAATGTAAACGTAGATAAACTTTTTAGTATACCACAAATAACTGATAAGGTTCGTACCCTAAACATTTGTCTCTTCTGAGTACTCTTTCAAAGTTGGTGTAGACTTCTCATTAATCGGTGATTTTGTTGTTAGCAAGGGTGAGAACATAAAACACTCAACAAGTTATCAACAGAATGCAGTTCTAACATAACTATATGCAAGATTTATTCCAATGGAATGGCTAATATGGTTGTTTTGCAGAAAAGCATCATTTATAAATGAATACTATAAGTAGATTGAAATGACAGTAAAACAAATAACAATAAATAATAATTTTTAAGTATTTCTCAAATAAATATATCTCATTGCCCTAAATCATATTTCAAAATTTCCATAGCATCAAGCTTTCTTTCCATGTTTTTATTTTATAAAATATATCTATTGACTGTAATTCCCGAGCATTACTCAATACAGCGAGCACGACTATCCAAATAGGTTTTACACTCTGCAGAGGTTATACACTTTACCCACACGACATGATTGTTTCTTTGTACAACATTATTAGCACACTTCCTTTGGTGTGCCACAGATATATCATGACAAAGCTTTTATAAAGCTTTTCCTTAACCCAGTACTTCTCGCTAAAGTTTCAATACTAAAGGATTATAATCATCACAGTAGGACCCCCTCTTGCACCATGTGAGTTGAACCGTATAACCTGGGATTCACACCATCACTAGTAGTGCCAAAACTAAGACATTGCAAATGAATTAGTTAGATCCGTCCCATTCCAGATATGTGATTGCATGTTTGATTTAGGTCAAATACTTATAAGGTTAAGTCCTTAAGTTGATTGAGACAAGACTTTCACAATCCCTCTGTCATTCTGGCCCACCTTAGCATACTACCTCTTACCACTTATCCCAATCTAAATTATTTATCACCCTAGTTGATTATCATATACTACGTGCCATCATCAAGTCAACATCGTTGTGTGACAACCCTGTTACTACAACTCAATATTTTTGTGTGACAACACCTGACACACCAATTCCACAAACATGTTTTATATTCCATAAATCAAAATTGATTTTGATATTTCCAAAGACATGAGTTATACGTGGTATGGCTAAACATACTAAGCACGGTTTAACCAACCCATGTTGGCATATAATAGCAACTAATTATAATGATCCATTTTAGGGTGACAAATAATCATAGCATACAAATGACAAGGTAGGGTATAATCTGAGTGGGTTGAATAACTAGATTCCAAACTAATTTCAAAACAATTGTACACAAGAAATGGCATGCAATAATTTAAATCAATATAGCAATTTTGTAAAGCTGGATTCAACACGATTAAAGTACAACTTGCCTTGGAAAAACTCTTGTTCCTGCTCTGGGCCTTGCTCTTGGTTCAACGATTCTTCCTCGAATGCTCTGAACACTTCAACATCTACACGTATTGAGAAAAAACACCAAATAAAATACTAAAATAGAGAGCAAACAAACTCTAAAAATCAAATAAAATTCACTATTAAATAGATCTCAATTTTATAAATTTTGAAAAATTTGAATTGCCTCAATCAAAGCCTGTTGGAGGAAAAATGGGCTCTTGAAAGATTTGAAAAATAAGATAAATTAGAAAATATTAAACACTTAATTTTCCAAATTAAAGCTATATTGAAAAATCCCTTTTATGATGTCATCATGACGTCAGCACCGATATAGATCAATCAGAAATTGACACGTGGCCAGTGCCTGGACTCAGTCTGCAAACCTTGCTGGCCCACCTTCGACTCGGCGCACTATTCCATGAACCGACACCGACATCATGCAGCGATGTCACGTTGACACCAGCGAACACCCACGGCACAATGCGGTGGCGGCACGTAGCAGAACAGGATGGTGACACACGGCGTGCATCCAATGACCCCAGACAGATTCAATGGCTATGACGGAAACACATGACAAACAGTGGCGACGTCTACGTGGTGCAAATCCTATGGTCCGCATCAGATCCGATGGTTGAGACACAGTGAAAGGACAGCGGATGTCGCCTAGAGGGGGGGTGAATAGGTGAATAATAAATTTAAAATTAAATCACAGCGGAATAAAACAATCTCGAGAAGGTCAACCCGGACTATCCGACCTTTGATCCGGATACTCCGGTATTTCCGGACTATCCGGGGTAAGTGGTGCGGATACTTCGGTAAATCCGGACTATCCGGGGTGATTGTGCGGATACTCCGGGTTGGGCACCTTGAGATGAAATTTGTAATCTCTTCAACTTTTAATCAAACTACTTGAACACAAAAATTCTAAACACTACCAGCAACCTAGAACAAGTATATATCTAGAGCCAAACACAGTAGAAAAGTAGATCGGGCAATTTCAAGATTCAAAATCAAATGCTCTAGTAAGAATAAAAGTAAGCAAGTAGAGAATGATTTTTCACCCGAAGTTCGGATCCTTGAGGGGATCCTATGTCTCCGTTGAGGCGGCTCGGTCTCACTTAAACCGGGGTCTTTTTCAACCCTCTTCCTCCCGGTGTTGCACAAATGCACTCGCCGGTTGAGGCTTGGTCACACTTGAGCCGGGGTCTCTTTCAACCCTCTTCCTCCCGGTGTTGCACAAATGCACTCGCCGGTCTTCACTTTTTTGATTCCTTCCCTTGCGGAGGCGGAATCGGCCTTCACAAACTTCCCACGGCCAACCACACAAAGCTCCGGTGGCTCGTAGGCGACCTCCTAGCCGTCTAGGAGTCCTCAACCTCCAAGAGTAACAAATGCTCATGAATAACAAGCTTGGAGATGAAATCAAGTGCTCAACAACTCAAATCACACTCAATCTAACACCTCACTCCTCAAACTCTCCCCTACCCTTCTCACAAAGGGGATCACTTAGATCTAAGGGTAAAGAGGTGTTTTGGGGGCTCAAGAACAAAAGGATAATTAACCCCTCAAAGCTGCAGGATAACGGCCACTTTGAAGATGGGAAGGAGGGGCTTTAAATAGAGGTCCCCAAAAACTAGCCGTTTGAACTGCGCAAAATCCGGATACTCCGGACTTAACCCCGGATACTCTGGACAACCCGGATACTCCGGATTGACCTAACCGAGAGGACAAACCCGGATACTCCGGACTTAACCCCGGATACTCCGGATTGGACTGAGCAGCCCGACGAAAACAAGCATAACTTTTGACTCCGGACTTCGATTTCAGTGATTTTGGACTCTACGGAAAGCTAAGAACGAGGGATACACAACTAACAAGGTCTCACTATCCAAATCTCAAAGGATAAATCCAGATTTCACAAAGAATCCAAGAGAGACCTACAATTCTCACTGTCCGGCACCACCAACACCACTCTCTCTTTAAGTTTCACAAGGATGGATCACTTGAGCACTTGACACATCTAAAAGTCATTCGACGTCACATCCCTCTTAATAGTACGGCAATCCTTAGACTGAAATTAAATCAAAGATAATACAAGTCTAGAAATAATCAGTTGACGTCTTCTTTCTTAATGCCGGTGCATGAAGACCTTCACCATATAGTTGATGACATCTTCGCCTTGTCCAACTTGACTCGATTCACCTCATGAGACTCTCATCTTATCAACCTTGACTTTATCATCCTCTCCGATGATGTCCACACCAAGTCGATCTTGACCTAGTCCTCAACTCTTGGTGACACCGCCGTCTTGTTGACCTCGGCTTAACGGTCATCCTCCAAGATATCTTGGTCATCATACACACACGGGACCTAATTCTTTCCAAAGCACTCATGAAAAGCATTAGTCCCAAAAGCTCAATAGATATGAAGAAATTGATATTTGTGAGCAATTGATTACCACAAGTGTTTCATATAAAGAAGCACAACATAAATGAAAACACTTGACATAAGAAATGTTCTCTACTAAGTGCATCATGATGAATATGTAATTGATCTATATACACTAGAGAGATAATTGCCGATATGATGAATCAATTAAATCATGGCAAGGATCACAATCTTTACTTAAATGAAGCACATGATAGAATATTTGAAATAAGAGTAAATATGTGATCCAACTCTAGATTAAACTTCACTAAGAGAAGTGCTTGAGATACACAACTAAGACATGCATGCACCAAGTCAATCTATAGCAATGTGAAGTTTAACTCTAGTTAATACATGCATACTAAAAACAAAGCACATAATGAACTCAAATGAATATATATCCACAAATAAATATGACATGAACCAATGTGCATATATATATAATCAACATGCTACTTGGAGTTCACTATGCATTTGCACAAAAGGAATGCAATAACAAATATAGAAGGGATACCGAGATTGCATACCTTATCTTTGCTTAACCATTCCACTTGATTTTCCTCAAAATAGATGAGACTAATACTCAACTTGGCAATAAACATGTTAGCCTTATAGCAATATAATCATATTAGAGGTTTGTCATTTGTTAAGCATTAAGTTAAGCATTTACACAATTGTATAGATTGTCATTATATGCGTTTTTCATTAATCTCCAAAATAACATAAGTGCCTAGATGCACTTTCACACAGTGAAGAACAACGGTGATGGTGCGGTGGTGCAATTCACTATACACAAAGATGACGACGTGGTCAACGTTAACACCCGGATCTGGAGTGGTCTGATGCAAGGAACTAGGATCTGGGCTTGGCTTCGGCTGCGACTGCTTGACGGTGACGAAAACTTGTGAAAACCACGATGGAGGCTTTGATAAACCCTGGCAAGCTCTAACTCCTCAGCGAAAGTGTCCCGATGGCAAGTACTTAGGTCAAAATCTGTAGCATGAAGTGGTGATCCTAGGATAGGGGTCCAAGTGGCTTTTAAAGCCCTCGGTGTCCATGCAAACCTTGGAGACCTGAACTGATGCGACGATAGAGTCCGAGCTCATGACGGTGGTGGTCACACAGAGACAAAGGCGCCCGAGCCATACACACGTTGAACATCCATTGGCTCTCGTCGCAAGCAACACGATAAAATCACTAGCGCACATGCGTCACAATCCGACATCTCATACTTGCTAGGGTTTCAAGAGCACCCACAATCGTTCAATCATGCAAGGTTCTAAAAACCATTGAGATTTCTGAAATCATGGTTGAGATCTCAGATTTTGGCTGGGGATAAGATTCAAAATCTCGGTCGGATAAAAAATTTGAAAAAAAATTCAAAATGCTACAGTATCTCAGAAAATTTGGTGAAAATTTGCTAAATCTCATCAAAATCTTGGGTAATTTAATCATATTTTGACTGGATTTGGTTCAATAACCCTTAAGAAAGTTATCTTCTATGAAAATTTGTTGAAAAACCAAAATTTTGGGGAATTTTGGTAGAAATACTGTTAGATTTTTACAAAATTGTACAAGCTTGATCGTACTCTAAAACATTTGTGGTACTATATTTAGAAGTGTAGGATCATATATAAAAAATTTCAAAATAATTGAACTTCATTTGTTATCTTTAAAAAATCAAAATCCGAATTAACATAAATGAGATAGTAACCTTGTCATAAATTTATAAATTTTCTCAAGTGTGATGATGACCCAAAATTGTTGGAAGAGCTTAATAATTGCCTCAAAAAGCTTCTCTAAAATTTTCAATAATTTTAAACTTTTTTGTTTGCTCGATCAAATCCATGGATGCATTGAACTTCATTTGTTATTTTTCAAAAATAAAAAACACAAGGAACACAAATGGTATAGTATCATTTTAAGAATTTTATAAATTCACTGCTGTATGATCATGATCTGAAATTTTTATGATATCTTAAGCATTACATCAGAAACCTTCTCTAAAATTTCAAAAATTTTAACCATTTTTGGGTTGCTCAAGCATATTTATGTATTGATCATTAGACTTTTATCAAGACGTATCATTGTCAGAATTTTTGAACATTCTTGAAGCTTGATAATTATATAAAAATTTTATGGGAATATTTATGATATATAAATTCCATCCACAAAAATTCTCAAAATTGTATAATATGGTTTGTACTATTTTTCATTTGGTTGAAATTTGCTCGTAAGGCTTTTATTAAGATAGTAGCACTTTCAGTGTTTTTTAAAATTCTTGAAGCTTGGTTATCATCTAAAAATTTTATGAAAACATTACTAATGCATTAATACTATTAAAAAAATTCAAAATTTTATAACATGATTTTTTTATTTTTTATTCGGTTCAAATTTGCTAGTAAACCATTTATAAGGACAACACCAATTTCAGAATTTTTAAAAATTCCAAAGACTTGGTCATCATCTAAAATTTTTATGGAAACATTAGTGATGTGTTAGGAAAATGCAAAAAAATTCATAATTTTTTACACGTTTGAACCATTTTTTGTTCGGTTGAAATTTGAAAAAATTTGATAAAATCTCAAAAAATTTGGTTTAAAAAATATGAATATGAATTTATTTTTTTGGGTTTTATCTGAAATAATGAGATTTCACTGAAATTTCAAATTTCAGATGGTAACGAGATGTGAACCAAAAATGGAATTTCAAAACTTGCGATCAAGAACGAACGGCAGCAGATCTAGGGTTTGTGAAAATGAGACAAGTGGCTGGCGCAGGCCGGTGGCGTGAGACTAGGCTAGGCCTGCATGGGTTCAGCCCAATTCTGTAGATGAGGATTTTAAAAACTTTCCCTTTTAAATAATTCCAATAATTAAACTAATTCATTTAAAATAGTAAAAATTTGAAAAAAATTCCAAAAAATATTTGGAGACATTTAGAACTCAAATAAAATATTTTAATTTTTTTAAAGTTTTCCATTATTTAAATAATGTCCATATTGAACATATTTCAAAAATAATAAATAAATCCAACTAAATTCCAAAAATTTAGAAAATTCATAAAAAACCATATTAAATCCAGATGAGATAAAAATTGGGATGCTACGTCACCCATCGCTGCGACGTCTCCTCATTGACCTCACTGGGCAAGAGGACAGTCGGAGTGGGCCCAAGACATAGGAGAAAGCCGAGATACAATACGATCGGGCCTCCCTATTAAAAAGATGAGCATCCATTTAGACCCCGTTTAGAGCATAGGAATTTCATATGAACCTCATATGTCCCACATTTCAAACAAGACCTTACTTTAGGTCGTAACATTTACCACATCCTCTTAATCTTCTCAGTCCATCTCTAATCTAATAATAAATCCCTTATTCCCGGAAGATTTCGGCCTCGACCATCTTTGCCCACGTGTCGTGGCGATTTTATGAAAAAGGCCCTCCGTTTCTTGAAATTACGGATAGGTCCTGTCGCGATTTCCTAAGAGACAAAGATATTTTTTAAACCGGCGTTTGGATCCTGGACCGGTATTTTTACGGAAAAGCCTCCCGTTAGTTTCAAATCGCGAACAAGCCCTTTTCTAATTTTTCGGGATAGCGAACAGGTCCAAAAAATAACATCCGGTCCACGCTTACGTTCAGTCCTTTCTCCGTTTTTCGAAAAAATGTTTTCGCCACGAAAAAACCGGAAAAAATTTTTCGCCACCCAAAAACCGGAAAAATGTTTTCGCCACAAAAAACGTAGATTCATCGAGTTTTATAGCAACTTATGTATTTGCCAGCGGATCGTAATCATGGGTTTTTAAAAAATGTAGATTCGTCATGATTTATAGCGTCCGTGGATTGACGGTGGGTCCTAACGACCCATTTTTTTAGCAAATAACAAAAAACCGGAAAAAATATTTTCGACACCCAAAAAAATGGAAACAATGTTTTCGTCCCGCGGATTCGCCGGTGGGTCCTAACGACCTATTTTTTTTAACAAACGCAACAAAAAAAAACCAAAAAAATGTCTGATAATTTTTCCCCCTTTTTCCCCTGGACTATTTTTAACCGGTTGGTGGTTTTGCGAAAATAAAAGAAGTTTATTTTTCCGAGCGCATGCTATCGAAATTCAACCGGCGCAGCGTAGCGCGCTTTTCTACCTAGTAAATATAAACTGGAAGGTAAAGCATGCCACCTCACAGCATAAGGTCCTGTTTGGGGAGGCCTTTAAGCTAGCTTCAACTTTTAAAAAGCCAGCAAGCTTCTTCAAACAGCTCAACTTTTAAGTTCCTTTTGGCATAAACTAGAATCTATATATAACTAGTAAAATCTAAAAACTAAAAGTTAAATTAGGCCTGTTTTTACAACTTATTGCTAAGTAAAATTAGCTATTTATCAAATGGTTTCTTATAAAAGCTATAACAGTTTTTACCTATAAAGCCAAAAATAGTTTTTCAAAAAACTATAGCTCCCAAACAGACCATAAGACTTGCTGACAGGGGTAATGACCTAACGATAGTGAGAATAGTGCAAAAGATTACTATATATGAATAACTAGTTAAACAAGAGCCGATTAGTTTTAGTCTTTCAGAGCATCAAAACAGAGCCACCATTCTGCACCAATTAAGGTCTTGTTTGGCAGAGCTCTAGATCTTATCTCTACCTCAGATCTGGAGCTTGTAGGCTAAAATAAAGTGACTTAAGTTTATATTTTTAGTCTAAAATGTAATCAAGATGTCCCACCTAAATACTCTTACGGTGTTTGGCAAGCTCGGCTCCACCAAAATCTATGGACTTGGTGGAGTAGGATATTCTAGTTCTAGAAATTTATGGAGTTAGAGTTGTGGATACATTAAGTGTTTAAATGGGTCATCTTGTTTACATTGTAGACTAAAAATATAAACTTAATTCACTTTATTTTAGCCTACAAGCTTTAGATCAGAGGTGGGGCTAGAATCTAGAGCTCTGCTAAATAGAGTCTAATGTATCCACACCTCTAACTCTATAAATTTTTGAAGTTAGGAATACCCTATTCTACCAACTCCATAAATTTTGGTAGAGCTGAAGCTATACCAAACAGCCCCTAAGCTGTAAAAGACTGCGTAACAATGGATTTCTTGATCTCTTTCTACATACTGGTTTAGGTAGACCGGTCATCTTGGCAGCTCTTAATCTCTGCCACATACCACTAATACTTTGCGGATGTACTCAATTTTCTTCGCTGTGCATCCACTCTGTCTTCAAAAAGACCGTGTGGTATTGGTGACTGTTAGGTTTAGGGATCAATCAAACATACACATATATCAAAGTAGACACATATTTTTACATAGAAACTTTTACGGGAAAAAATCACGGGAGTCACAATGCACTATTTGGTTCAAACTTTACATCTTCATAGGGGTTAGCTTATATAGCCACAATAGAATCTGTGAGGATCTGATCTATTTGGTAAGTTAGGATTTGAGATTTCGGCCTCAGCCATGCTGCCCACGTGTCAGCCGGCGATTTTGCGAAAAGGCCCCTCCGTTTCTTCGAAATTACGGATAGGTCCCTGTGCGATTTCCTAAGAGACAAAGATATTTTTTAAACCGCGTTTGGATCCTGGACCGTATTTTTACGGAAAAGCCTCCGTTAGTTTCAAATCGCGAACAAACCCTTTTCTAATTTTTCGGGATAGCGAACGGGTCCAAAAAATAACATCCGGTCCTCGCTTACGTTCGAGGTCCTTTCTCCGTTTTTCGAAAAAATGTTTTCGCCACCGGAAAAACCGGAAAAAATTTTTCGCCACCCAAAAACCGGAAAAATGTTTTCGCCAAAAAAAGCGTAGATTCATCGAGTTTTATAGCAACTTATGTATTTGCCAGCGGATCGTAATCGGGTTTTTAAAAAATGTAGATTCGTCATGATTTATAGCGTCCGTGGATTGACGGTGGGTCCTAACGACCCATTTTTTTAGCAAAGCGCAACAAAAAACCGGAAAAAATATTTTCGACACCCAAAAAATGGAAACAATGTTTTCGTCCATGGATTCGCGGTGGGTCCTAACGACCTATTTTTTTAACAAACGCAACAAAAAAACCAAAAAATGTCGATAATTTTTCCCCTTTTTCCCTGGACTATTTTTAACCGGTTGGTGGTTTTGCGAAAATAAAAAAGTTTATTTTTCCGCGCATGCTATCGAAATTCAACCGTACAGTCGTGGCGCTTTTCTACCTAGTAAATATAAAGCTGGAAGGTAAAGCATGCCACCTCACAGCATAAGGTCCTGTTTGGGGAGGCCTTTAAGCTAGCTTCAACTTTTAAAAAGCCAGCAAGCTTCTTCAAACAGCTCAACTTTTAAGTTCCTTTTGGCATAAACTAGAATCTATATATAACTAGCAAAATCTAAAAACTAAAAGTTAAATTAGGCCTGTTTTTACAACTTATTGCTAAGTAAAATTAGCTATTTATCAAATGGTTTCTTATAAAAAGCTATAACAGTTTTTCAGCCTATAAAGCCAAAAAATAGTTTTTCAAAAAAAACTATAGCTCCCAAACAGACCATAAGACTTGCTGACAGGGGTAATGACCTAACGATAGTGAGAATAGTGCAAAAGATTACTATATATGAATAACTAGTTAAACAAGAGCCGATTAGTTTTAGTCTTTCAGAGCATCAAAACAGAGCCACCATTGCTGCACCAATTAAGGTCTTGTTTGGCAGAGCTCTAGATCTTATCTCTACCTCAGATCTGGAGCTTGTAGGCTAAAATAAAGTGACTTAAGTTTATATTTTTAGTCTAAAATGTAATCAAGATGTCCCACCTAAATACTCTTACGGGTGTTTGGCAAAGCTCCAGCTCCACCAAAATCTATGGACTTGGTGGAGTAGGATATTCCTAGTTCTAGAAATTTATGGAGTTAGAGTTGTGGATACATTAAGTGTTTAAATGGGTCATCTTGTTTACATTGTAGACTAAAAATATAAACTTAATTCACTTTATTTTAGCCTACAAGCTTTAGATCAGAGGTGGGGCTAGAATCTAGAGCTCTGCTAAATAGAGTCTAATGTATCCACACCTCTAACTCTATAAATTTTTGAAGTTAGGAATACCCTATTCTACCAACTCCATAAATTTTGGTAGAGCTGAAGCTATACCAAACAGCCCCTAAGCTGTAAAAGACTGCGTAACAATGGATTTCTTGATCTCTTTCTACATACTGGTTTAGGTAGACCGGTCATCTTGGCAGCTCTTAATCTCTGCCACATACCACTAATACTTTGCGGATGTACTCAATTTTCTTCGCTGTGCATCCACTCTGTCTTCAAAAAGACCGTGTGGTATTGGTGACTGTTAGGTTTAGGGATCAATCAAACATACACATATATCAAAGTAGACACATATTTTTACATAGAAACTTTTACGGGAAAAAATCACGGGAGTCACAATGCACTATTTGGTTCAAACTTTACATCTTCATAGGGGTTAGCTTATATAGCCACAATAGAATCTGTGAGGATCTGATCTATTTGGTAAGTTAGGATTTGAGGTACCATGATCATCTCTAACAAACCTCCCCTTGACTCAAAATCCATAATGAATTGTCTCCATAAAACCCCAAAGGGCAATTAAGCACCATGAATACCAACCAAGTCAAGACAATACTTGAACTTGGTATTTGAAAGTGTCTTGGTCAGCATGTTTGCAGGATTTTCATTAGTATGTATCTTTCCCACAACGATTTGTTCTTTAGCGACAATATCAGGAATAAAGTGATACTTGATATCAATGTGCTTGGTCTTGGTATGATACATATCATTCGTGGTCAAACAAATAGCACTCTGGCTATCACAATAAACAGTAAGAGTATCCTATTTAATGCCAAGTTCAGAAACCAGATTTCGCAACCAAATAGCTTCCTTAACGCCTTTAGTAGCTAAAACATATTCCGCTTCAATAGTAGAAAGAGCAGCATAATAAGCTGTAAGGATACTTTCCAACTGACTACAGAACTAAGAGAAGATATATCCAGAAATTGACCTTCTTTTATCAAGATCACTAGTATAATCAGAATCAACAAACCCAAGAACATCATTTGTCTTCCCTTTATTCTTATCAAACATGAAGTCAAAATTAGAAGTGCCTTTCAAATAACAAAGAATCCATTTAACTGCATTCCAATGCTCTTTGCTAGGATTATGCATAAATCTACTAACAACACTAACAGAATAAGCTAAATCTGGTCTGGTGCAAATCATAGCATACATGAGATTATCAATTGCACTAGAGTAAGGAACACGAGATATATAGTCTTTGTCTTCTTCATTAATAGGACACTGACTTGAAGATAACTTAAAGTGTGAGGTAAAAGGTGTAGAAACAGGTTTGCAATTATTGAGATTAAATTTATCGAGTACCTTCTCAATGTAATTTTTCTGAGATAGAAATAATGTACCAGCTTGTAATGACCCACATTTTTGCATAAAATACGAAAATAGAAATCTAATATGCATACCGTACTAGTCTCATGATCAGTGGCTAGTACACACATTTACAACAATAAGAATCATGACCATATATCATATGATTAAAGCGGAACCTATTTATATAATATATTTTACAACTTAGAGTATATATATAGCACAGAAGAAGCAAGGTTTTGTAGTGTGCCCATCCATCTCGCAGGCAACTGACAAGGCATAAATCCCTAGAAAGATCTTGTCATTTGAAATTCCCACAACCTGCGACGAAAAGTGTTCTTCGGAGCTTCGTTGTCTTATCCACCTAAAATATTAGATTATGCAAGGTTGAGTACTTTCATACTCTGCAAGACTTAAGGTGATATTTGCAAATGCATAAATGCAGACAATATCAAAGGAAACTTCTAAGGTTAATTTGCCTAAAGCAACATTTAATTTGTAAGACAAGTTGTAATTTAGAAATGAAATTTGTAAAAGCAAGTTTGACTGATAAAAAATAAGTAAAGTATAAATAATACTCACAGCTCTTCGCGAGTAACGAATCATCCAATTTCTGCCAACCTGTGGCATAACCACAAACTTTGCTAGACAAGGCACAATAGGTGAAAATCATCCCATTAAAAACAATAAAACAACTAGCTATGTGATGACGTTACCAATTGCCTTTGACCGTAGGCATGGCTAATCGATTAGATTTACACTCTGCAGAGGTGTACAACTTTACCCACAAGGAATGATCAACTCTTAGTGCAACCTATTAACACACTTCCTTTGTTGTGCCACAGAGCAATCATACATAACCGTTACATTACCTAGACATGACTTTGCACCAGCCCAATGACGTTAACCTTTACTTTGGAGAAGAAACAAGAATGGCAGTAATTCCCTGTCATTTTGAAATGGTAACATGAGCAGTATATCCCTACAACATGAGTAGTAAATCTCTGCTATTATGATTTCTTCCCATAACAAGGCGTACGTACACCATTGTACCGATATGCATTTACCCACACCGAGGTGTGGAAGCTCCTCACATGCAAACCTAACCAGAATGCTCCTACTAATTCCCACCTACCAATGTGCAAAGCCAGATCTATGGAACTTAATAGGTTAAGGCTGTCCTATACTAGCACTCATGGTTGTAAGGATTTCTTGGCTTGAAAACAACCCATAGCTCGGTCCTTAATCTGACATGGGTAATAATCTCCCCCTGCACTACGTAAAAGTCCACCCCTTGCACAACCGGCTATTGCCAATAGTTGCCCGCATCTAAACCATAGTTTTATTTTGGGTTTTTAGTCAAAATACCCACAACCAACATTATGTCTGTCGACGATCGAGATCGTCAACCGCAAGAAAAGAGGTAGAGGTCAGAGAGTTTATGGGACCCGAGCTGCGTTTTGCTCGAACGAAGGAAGAAAATCGATCGCGGTGATGGTCGGAGCAAGGCGACAACGAGCACGAGACAAGAGTTTATCTTGGTTCGAGCCTGTGAAGGTAATAGCTCTACTCGATCGCCTTGCGGCGGTGATTCTTGTTATCTGGCGTCTGAGCGGTGTTTACAACTCAAAACGATAATGGAGGTTCCTAGCTCGAGCTGCCGTGTGTCTTTGTGTTGTCTTCGCCGTCCACAGGAGCTCATCGTCCTTGGTCTTTATACTTCCTTTGCACGCAACGGCCGGGCGCAATCCTCGGAAAGGGCCTTCACGCCCCTTGAGGGTGGCAACAATCGCCCCGAACTTGCGCGCTCTCTGAGTCATCCCCACGACCCGCTCTCCGAAGCCGTCGATCAAATGCGATCCGAAATCCTAGGGCGGACCGGGGCTTGAGCGAGACCTGCTTTCGAGCAAGAGGTCGAGAGGTGCGAGCTCGAACGCCACGCCGCTTCGAGTCGGCGTCGATCGTGCCAGTCGCGGTCGGGGCCTTCCGAGCATGGGGATCCGTTGACCGCCTCCGGCGATCAAAAGTACCCACCCTCGTCGGCTAGCCCCGAGGCTTTAGGTCGGAGGAACCCTCGGGGCGACCTCGAGCCTTATTCTTGAGGCGAAAAAACCTTCATAGGTCTTGACTCCTTGAGTCGAGGTCGGGCGGAGACCACAAGGCAAGTCTCTTGGCCTCGACACCTGGCGACCTTCGGACTTCTCGATGTTGGTACGGATGTGAACGGTTGGTGGGCACCTGGCGGCGTCTCGACTCCGAGCCTTAATTGCGCCCGTCACATCACGGTTGTACGTCTTTTAAGGCACATGGTGGGCTTTGGAGCGTTACGGTTCTTAAGACCAGCGTCGCACCCCAAGTCAAAAAAGCTTCCGCCCTTGCGCCCTTTGTCTTCTAGCCTCCTCTCCCGAGCAAGGCCCCTTCCGTTCGCTCCCTCGACCAAGCGCTCTCTGGCGCCATGACCAACTTGGAAGGAGCACCTGTCTTCCGCGAGGATGAAGGAGCTCGAGGCCACAGGGATAGTGGACCCGGTGACATGGCGGTTCTTGGGGCGGCGAGACCGAACCTCGCCCGGGGATGATGAGATCGTGCACGAGCATTACGCTCTCCTTAGCTGCGGGCGCCGGAGAGCGAATTTGTGGCGGGCGTCCTTTCTAGGCTGCGAAATAGAGCTCATCAATCGGCACGAATTCCGTCCTTCGCTCGCCATCTTTTCCCATTTGTGCGATGGATTCACAGGAATCCTTCCCACCCTCATTGTTCTTCGCTACTACTCCCTCTTCCGCTCGGGAAGGACCACGTGGTCGGATATCTGTACTTCGACTTGGACCGGCTAAAATGGCTCTTCAGTCGCCGCCGGACTCACTTGGCCCCCGCGGCGGTGGTTTTATCTGAAGAAAGGGGCTCGGAGCTCTGACGTCTGAGGGACCCGTCACCGAGAAGAAGGAGACCCCGAGCCGAAGATCTGGAGGTTGACGAGGAGGCCATTGCTGCCATACATATCTCGCCACGCGCGGGCCTCACCGGCGAGCAATCGCCGTCGACTTCTTCTTGAGCCGGGTGTCCCCTCTGCGGAGGAGGAGCACCGTTCTTCGAGATGCGGGGTAGCGGCGACCCCACTCGTGAAGGTTCGACGAGCAAGGCCTCCGCCCTTGGAACTTCGCTCGAAATCCATCTTCCGGCCTTTCTTGGCAGCCCATGCTCTTGCGGCACGAAGGAATCTGGGTCTCCGCGGGATGTTGAAATGTTGGGAAGGTGGCGCATGGATACACCCTCGGCGATCCGGTCGAAGAACGTGCCGCCGGAAGGCGAGGCAAGCCGTCCGACCTTGCCCTTGATCTTGTTTTTAGCGAAGGTCCCTCGACCCACGCAAGTTCTCGGGACCATCGGGGCTGACCGTCTGACCAGAGGATGCTCCGGCGCGGCGGGGCAAACTCAGAAGGGAGGAAGAGGCCCCCTCGGCCATGACAAGCCGTCGAGGAGGTGAAGAGCCGCATGTCGAGTGGGGAACAGCGCCACGGTAAGGACCCTACGGTCGAGCCCCGAGCTGAGTTCATGTGCCTTGTAGTTTGACGAGACCTTCCTAGTTGCGGCGGCCGAGCGCGCGGCCGCCGCCAGTCTTGGTACCCGGCCTGGGGCTTGAGCCGGGCCCTTGCCGCGGATGGGCGATCTGGGCCGGCTCGGGCCTCGAGATCCCAGTCGCGAGGGCAGCATAAGCGGCGCCCGCATCATCGGGGCAACAAGACCTTCGGCGACCCTCGGCGAGGCGGAGGCCAGTGACCCGGTAAATTCTTTGCATCGAGTGCGCCGCCCTTTCGCATCTTTTGGCTTAGTGTATGCTTTTGATCGCGGACCGTGAGCACCGAGCTCGAAATTTGCCCGTTTGGCGATGGCTATTGTCTAGGGCGGTCCGAATCGAGGAGGAGGATCGTTTGAGTTGGTCCGTCGCCTTCGCGCCGCGGACTCCGTCGAGGGTCGTCGAGCACTGGTTCGATCGGTGAGTTCAACCAGCCCTTGATGACTTCGGACGATGGAAGCTCGGCCCGCAACCAGTCGCGGATTTTGACCGGCGAGGCTCATGATCGGCGCCGTTGTCGACTCTCGGCTCCACCGCGAGAGGTGCCCGAGCTTTGTGGCGCGCGGCGACACCGAGCTCCCCGACCACGGCCGCTCCGGCGCCGAGGCGCGATTCCTCCGACCACCGAAGGTGACCAGCCGCGAGGGCTCCGCGGACCTGCCGAAGTGGTCTGCGGCTGACCGCAAGGCCCTGTTACCCCGGCCGTGGAGGTCGAGAATCTGTGGCGGATCGACGCCGTCCCCTTAAGCCGGAGGCGGGTGGGGCCCGATCGTGAAAGTGGGACTAATCTTGCCGTCGCGCCTTCCACAGTTGTTGTGGGCGAACCCCGGAGGTGACGACGACCGAGCCGCCCCTAGAGCGGTAACTTTCGAGATCCGGCCGAAGCGCCGGTGGTGGTCGAGGTCGACCTTGACACCAGTGAGCCGGTCGACGAGGAGGAAAGATCCCCGCGACCGTGTCGGCGACCGCGAGGAGTTTACCATATCGCTGGAAGGCCATCTCCATGAGTAAGGGTCTTCTGCGCATTTAAATGGTGGTAGTCTGTGTTCCTTATTCCCTCATTTTGGGCCTCCCTACTCGTCGTGAAGGTGATCGACCATGCCACCCAAGGGCTACAAGGCCTTGAGGAGCATGCCGTCGTCTTTGAAGACCTTACGGGCGCAATAAGCGGCGGGGAGGTTAGAGCGACAAGCTTATCCGGACCATTGAGGTCGAGCAAGAGAGCTCGGCGAAAGCCCAGAGATTGACGATTTGCGCCCGACGATGAGGGCACAAAAGTAGCCCATCTTGGCGGAGCTCGGCGAGCCAGGGGCCTCGAGCGACCATGGTTATCTGGTTGTCGAGCAAGAAGCGCGCCGCACGGCCAAAGCGCTCAAGGTCGGCGGGCCAAAGTTGAAGCCACAGGAGAAGGCTGCTGCGAGGCGCCTCTCCGGCCGGCAGCATCCCGACCTCAAGGCTAAGATCACGGAACTCGAAGAGAAGCTCGGCGCGCCAACAAAGGCGGTCGAGGGCAAGCGAGCCAAGGTCGAGGCCTTGGAGAAGGCCGCCGGACCGGTCTTCCTCGGCGAGCGTCCCAGAGCTCGAGGCCAAGGTCTCGGAGCTTGAAGGAGGCAAGCGTGCCAAAAGGCGGCGGCGAGCGATGACCCAGCTCAAGGCGAGCGGCGCCGAGCCGGATGCCTCCACGGTGGCCCTCGAGAACGAGTGAGCTACTCGGCCGAGGACCAAAGTCGCCGAGCTCGAGCAAGAGCTTCGCCGCGAGATGTCCGACCAGTAAAAAAAACTTTAAAAAGCAAGGGATGTACTAACGATGAGTGGTTAGTTTTGGTGTACAAAGAAACCTCGTCCTGTTGTGGACCCGTGGTTTGGGGATACTTTGAAGTCTTTCTTGCTTTGCTTGTTAGCCATTCCGTGCTTTCTAGGTCGTGCGCCGATAGGGTAGCCTTACCCGGCCCGTTGGGTCGAGGTCGGCGGCGTGCCTCGGGCACAAGACTTAAATATGGGCGAAGGCCACGACACGCAAAGTGGAGGAACAATTCGCAAAGGTAGAAGGGCACGGCGGACATCGTTAGTGCTCGAGCGGTCCTTGCGACCATGCATATCGTCTGACGGCTAAGCGGCGAGGTTCTCGATTCGAGCCGAGCATAGGGAAGAGCTAGATTGCGAAGAGGTTAAACTACGTTTAGCTCGTTATTTGGCGGTGAATGTCAAACTGCGTCGCTTAGACCGAGGCGAATGTGTTTGCGCCTGAAGGTCGTGTTGAAAAAAATAAGCGAGGAACCGTCGAAAAAGAAATAGCGATAACATCGGTGGAGGCAGACATAAAAAGTGAAAGACTAGCTTTATTGAAATTTGAGGCATAGGGTTTACACATAAAACTTCCGAAGCTGATCTATATTCCACGAGCTAGAGAGCTCTCTGCCGTCGGGCATCGCTAGCCGTAAGCCCCCCGTGCGATCTGTTGAAACAACTCTATAGGGGCCCTCCCACATGGGGATAACTTGTTGGTCTTTGGGCGAGCTCTGAATCCGCCTCGGGGCTAGGTCCCCAACAAGGAGCTTCCTAGGTCGTGCCGACCGAGGCGCATGTCTGCGAAGAGCTTGCGGTAGTAGTCGTTGATCGTGGCGATGCTGCAGACATCTTACTTCTTCTGCGAGGGTGAGGTCGAGGCCGTTCGTGCTCGAAGTTGACTTGGTCGACCAAGTGACCCTAGCGAGCCAGCGTGACCTCGGGAGGCGGGGCGGCCGGTGCGAACACGAGCTGGAAGGGTGTGGACCACAATGGCTCGGCTTGTTGTGTCTGAATAGACCATAGGGCGGTGGGAAGTTCGTCCACCGGCCTTGCCATATCGGTCGAGCTCATCTGCGACTCGTTTCTTGACGCCCTAGACGATTTGCGCGTTGGCGCGTTCCGCTGCTCCGTTGCTCTGGGGGTGAGCCACCGGCGGCGATTTTAATGCGAGTTCCTCGCCAAAACTCTGGTACAACTTCATTTGATGGCGAGTACCGTTGTCGGTGATAATCTTGCATGGAACCCGTGCACGGTGACCACGAACAAGCGGAAGAAATGAACTGCCGCCGCGGCGATTATGGTCGAGACCGGTTCAGCCTCTATCCACTTGGTGAAGGTGTCGGCGACGAACGAAACTTCTTCTCCCCGTTGCTTGAGGAAAAGGACCGAGGATGTCCAGCCCAGTCGAGAAGAGCCCGCCTTGGCGGGATGGTGCGAAGCGTGGCGGGTTGATCGACTTCGGGCGTGGAATTGGCGAGCTCGGCGGTCGCGGGCGATATCACGAGCATCTGGCGCCGAGGCCAATAGTACCCCATGCGAAGGCCTTCCCGACCATTGTCTGTCTGAAGAGTCGCCCCACAGAGGCTGAGTGAATGTCATGCAATGAGTACTTACCCTCCTCGTGGAGATGCACCGCGTCGGGATGCGAAACATTGCGTCTGTAAAGCTCTCCCTCGACAAGCGTGTCTGAACTTCCCGGCAACAATCCGGCTCCTCTCGGCGGTCGGGTGGTAGGTCACCGGGCAAGAAATTGTGGATGGCCTCGGCCGGAGAGGTACCGCCGACCATGGCGGCGACTTCTTGGTCGGAGATTGTCGGGGACGTCGGCGTCTCGAGGATGGCGTCGGGTGGGATTTCATCGTCGGAGGAGCCGAGCTTGGAGAGGTAGTCCGCTGGGAGTTGTCCTTCTGAGGATGTGCTTGAGCTCGAGTTGGAACCACTTCTTCATCTTGCGTGCCTCGGCGAGTACTTTGCCATCGAGTCTCTGAGAGCACGGTAGTCCTTGTTGAGCGGTTGGCGACAGTGGGAGTCGCCCTTCACGACCCGAAGCGGCGCGCCCGAGCCTTGCAAGCTCGTAAGCGGCCAAGAGGGCCGTACTCCGCCACATTGTTGGTGTTGAAAGCCAAAGCAATTCGTACCTCAATTTGTCGCCGTGTGGGGTGAGATAAGGATCGGCCCGGCGCTTGAAGGACCTCGGCCGTCGAAGAACATGACCGGGGCTTTTCCTCTTGACTGAAGCTCGGGAGGCGGGCTCGCGGCGTCTGCTCGACCACGAAGTCAGCGAGCACTTGCGACTTCTGGTCGTCGCGTGCCGCGACACGGGCGTCGAACGCCGCTAGCTCCATGGCCCACTTGGCGGTCGCCGCCGCCCTCCGGGTTCCTCGGGATGTCTCCGAGTGGGAAGTTGCTCGGGGCGATCACGGAATCGCTGGAAATAGTGCGGAGCTTCTTGCGAAGCCATGAGGAAAGCATATAACGGCTTCAGTACTGCGGGTAGCGCTCGCCGGGCGTGCAAGACCTCGTGACATAATAAATGGGGTCTTTGTTGAGACCCGTTCGCCACCAGGGCGGCACTAACGGCATAGGGGTGGCGCGAGATATAGCGATAACTTCTCACGGGTTGTGGCGTTGTAAGGAGGGTGGGGGCGGCGGGTATGCCTTGGTCGTCGAAGGATCGTTGGGCCTCTGGAGTCCACTCGAAGCCCGTGCTTGCGCAAGGTTTGGAAGAATGGGAGTCCGCGCTCTCCGAGCCTCGAGATGAACACCTTAGGGAGGCCATGCGGCGATGAGGCTTGCACCTTGATCGAGGTCGGGGTGCCATCTTCTCGTCGCCTTGATCTTTTCGGGTTTGGACCAACCCGAGCCCCGATCATATAGCCGAGCACCTTCTGGGCCTTGCGCGAACACGCACTTCTCGGGGTTGAGCTTGATCTTGTGCTTGTTCAGGTTGGCGAAGGTCTCCTCGAGATCCCGAACGTGGTCGTCCTCGGCGGGGCTTTTGACGATGATGTCATCCACGTAGACCTCAAGGTTCCGCCCGATCTGGGGCTCGAAAGTCTTGGTCATCAGCCGTTGGAAGGTGGCCCCTGCATTGCGCAGACCAAATGACATGGTCGTATAGCAATAAGTGCGAGCAGGCGTGATGAAGAAGTCTTGCTCTCGTCGTCGACCGCCCGGCTTGATCTGGTGGTATCGAGTAAGCATCCAAGAAGCTAAGCATCTTGGCATTAGCGGTGGAGTCCACGATCCGTCGATGTCTTGAGCGGGAAGTTGTCCCGGGCAAGCGAGTTCAACCCGTATGGTCGGCGCACATTCTCCACTTTCCTCCCTTCTTACGCACGATGGCCGGGTTGGCGAGCCACTCGGAGTAGTTAATCTCACGAATGAAACCGGCCTTCAAGAGCTTGTCAAGGTTCTCCTTGATGACTGCGACCTTCTCCGCGGAGAAGCGCCGCTCTCGCGTCTGGTCGAGTGGATCCCACACAATTTGTGCTCTATCACCTCCTCGGGACGCAAGGCATGTCCGCGGGCTCCCAAGCAAATATGCCTTTGTTGGCGCGAAGGAAAGTGACGAGCCCGAGTTCCTATTTGGAACTCAGCTCGGCCGAGACGCGGACGCACCTGGTCGGCTCACTCTCATCGGCGGCCGGCCTTCATTTCCCCACTAAATTGGATTGCCGCCTCGTGGCGCTCTTCGTCGTCGCCTCCGGACGCCTTTGGGGCGGCATGCGGCGAGAGCCAAGGCCTTGGTCTCGCATGACCATCTTGCCCGCTTATGGTCGCCTCGCCTGATGATGACACCATTGGGACGAGCGACTTCATGCACCGATGGCCATAATGGTTGGCCGCCATGAACTTGACCAAGGCTGGCCGTCCAGGATGGCGTTATGCGGGAGGTCACCCTCGACCACCTCGAAGGTGATCACTTCGGTCGCGAAAGTTATCGAGCCACCGAAGGTGACGGGCAAGACAACTTTGCCCCAAGGGGTGGTCGAGCTCTGAGGACTATCCCAAGAATGGTATGGTGATGCTCTTGACCTTCGGCCAGGAATCGCATCCGATCGGCGCTCTACTGCGACAAGTTAAGAAAGCTGCCGCCATCGACCATGGCGCGACCGACCGCGGTATTGCCGATGGTCGGGTCACGACCAAAGCGGTCTTTAGGTCTCGAGCCATACAGGAGAGCATCCTCTGGAGAAGGCGATGGTGGCCCGACCCACTTGCGGGGTTGTTCGGCGGGCTTCGGCGGCGACACAGTAGATGGTCCGTCTGGCGGCCTTGACCTCGCGCTGGGTGATGGGCGACGAGCCACGAAGATGACATCAATCGGCGCTTCGCCTTCTTGGAACTCAAGTCGAGGTCGTCGTGCTCCGTGCGGTATTAACTTCGGTCGGTGGTCGTCATCGCCGGGAACCGGCATCTCTCCGCCCATCATAAGCGTCCGGCTTATTCTCGCTGAAGCCTGCGGTCCGCGGTCGTGGCCGCCCGCCCTGTGGAATAGGCAGAACTTTGATTCGTCATATCCCGCGTGTCCCTCGGCTCCCTGCATCCGAGCATCGGCCCGTCGGGGGCCGGCACGTTGGCCCTCCTGCTGAGGCTGGTTCTTCGCCTGGTGTGGTCGGGGTCGACCTTGGCGAGGCTTTGAGTCTTCGAGCTTGGCCTCGGACCTCGAGACCTCGCGGCGGCCATCCGCCGAGGCGATCACTCGCGGTAGCCCTCCGCCACCTCTGCGATCGCGCTTTCGCTTCTTGGTGGTGGTGCCTTGGTCGGCGCCCCTGGAGTTGGACGGGCCGGCCTCTGTTTGGTTCAGACCAAGCTTACCTTGGTCGTAGTCGCGTTTCGAGCGGATGGCATCGTCGCGTCGCGTACCGCTCCGCCATGCGGAAAAAGCTTGTTGGCCGAGCCTCGAGGTGATCTCGGGTCTTGGTGAGGCGTCGATCCACGGACCCGAATTTGAAGGCCTTGATGGCGGCCTCGTCGAAATGCTCGGGATCGGGTTCCTTGTGCGGATGAATCGCCGCCGAAGTCGTGATGGTTCGTTCTTCCTGGATGACCGATCGGTCCTTCTCCTGCCCGACGCTCGTAGCAACTCTGGAACTTGGGTGTAGGCGCTCTGGATCTGGCGCCCGACGACTGAAGGAGCAGGCCGATTAAAAAGCTAGGTCCTAGCGGCCCGTCCGGGGCGGTCGAGAGGTAGTTCGCCATCACGAGCTCGTCCTCCGGCCCGGGATAGCGGTCGAATAGATGGGCGAGAACTTCGTCGATTCTTGGTCCCGTCGAAGCGCTCGATCGTAGCGAGCTTGAACCGAGCCGCCGCCGCGACGCGACGAAGACCGTCGAATCGCCATCTGCCGTGGCGGGACAGTGCGCGCGGTCATGGTCATCGCCGCGAGATCCCTGCTGCCGGCTCGGTCGAGGCTCCCGGCGGCCCGACCTCCAGCGAAACGACCATGGTGCGAAACACGGAATCACCGGTTGGTAACACAGGCGGTCTGGACCTGCGGCGCTGGGCGGAATGTCGGAGAGGTCCTGAACTGCTGCGGTCGACTTCGGGCGGCTTAGCTCGAACTGGTCTGGTTGGCGCGATGCCGTGGGGCGTCGGCGGCGTCTGCGTCAAGGCCTCGTCCCGAACCCGCTGTTGAGGCTAACCTAACGCGAGGAGGTGTCACAGCCGCGTCGGCGGCGCGACGTGTTGTCATTACTTCTCACGGGAGGCGGGTCCCCGAGTCGCTGACTTCGATCTTGCGGGCCTTGACCTCGGTCGCGGCCGGTCGAGTTCTTCGGCGAGGGCTCGGCCAAAAAGCTCGACCTCGCCCTATCGGGGTTAGCCATGACCCGGCGATAAGCGGGGCGCTCCCGTAGGAGGGAGCTGGCGGCTCGAAGACGTCTTGGCTTTCTCTGGGCCTCCATTGGAAGGCTATTATGGCAGTTGATGGCAACTTTGCACCATCTGGCGGCGTCTTCGAGTCTGCGGATCACGGTCATCCGCATCTCCTCGGCGTCTTGACCGTCGCCACGAGCGTCTTTGCTCGGCGGCGGCGAGGGTGTGAACGAGGACCGGAATCGGTCCGTGCCCAGGAAAATCCGTCGATGAAGGCGCCATGCTCACAGGTCTTGGTATCGTTCTGCGAAGAAACAAAACAATCGGGCCCCACGGTGGGCGTAATAGCTGTCGATGATCGGGATCGTCAACCGCAAGAAAAGAGGTAGAGGTCGAGAGTTTATGGGACCCAGCTGCGTTTTGCTCGAGCGAAGGAAGAAAATCGATCGCGGTGATGGTGAACAAAGCGACAACGAGCACGAGACAAGAGTTTATCTTGGTTCGAGCCTGTGAAGGTAATAGCTCTACTCCGATCGCCTTGCGGCGGTGATTCTTGTTATCTGGCGTCTGAGCGGTGTTTACAACTCAAGACGGTAATGGAGGTTCCTAGCTCGAGTGCCGTGTGTCTTTGTGTTGTCTTCGCCGTCCACAGAGCTCATCGTCCTTGGTCTTTATACTTCCTTTGCGCATAGCGGTAGGCGCAATCCTTGGAAAGGGGCCTTGGCGCGTTGAGGGTGAGCAAGAATCGCCCCGAACTTACGCGCACTCTGAGTCATCCCCGACCCGCTCTCCGGCAACCATCAGTCAA
The DNA here is from genome assembly GCA_036346375.1 of Guadua angustifolia. Lineage (NCBI taxonomy): Eukaryota > Viridiplantae > Streptophyta > Magnoliopsida > Poales > Poaceae > Guadua > Guadua angustifolia. Next base: position 23,854,914 of record CM070511.1, on the reverse strand, counting down.
ATGCCTGATCCGAAATCCTAGGGCGGACCGGGGCTTGCGAGACCCCGCCGAGCTCGAGGTTGAGAGGTCTTGAGCTCGGCGCCAGGCCGAGGTTCGAAGTCGGCGTCGATCGTGTACCAGTCATGATCGAGGCCTTCGAGCATGGGGATCCGTTGACCGCACTCCGGCCGGTCAAGGAGTACCCAGCCCTCATCAATGTCATAACCAACATTTTCAATTTCCCAAGAAATAATTTTGATCTGATCATATACAACGCTGGTTCTAAAGCATGGCTAAGCATGGATAATCTATAATCGTATATACCCATGATGACATTAAATAATGTCTATCCTTAATCTATGTTTATCTATGTTCAAGTGTCCATATTTATTAAGGAAGTTTCATGAGACAACAGGTATATCTACCAGTACCACAAAATAGCGAATTTACAGAAAACAAACGTATACATAAAACAATTTGATAAACAAAAGGGAAAGTAAATACTGTGATCAATATGATCAAAGGGGTGCTTGCCTTGCTTATTTGTCGTTTATGATGATGTCATAGTTGCAGCTGGCATTGTCAATGACGGAGTTATAAGTAACGTTTAGTTCTACATGTCGTTTAGCGGAAATATAGCAAATAACAATTTTTAATAAGGGCAAAAAGGAGACAGACAGTAAATCAAATAAAGACTTATTACAGAAATAGGCGTGATTTAGGGTTTGGGTTAAAGGACTTCACATTCTTACATTTCAGTTGATTATATATATTTATATACGTTCATATCGTTATTAGCTTTCTAGTCGAGCGATACATGATTTCTTTTATGAATTATCTATTCGTGTCTTATGAATTCAAGAGGCTAAAATTATGTCTTCTTTTATTTATAATTTCAAATTCAAGATGCAAAAATTATCTAAATTAATATGATTAAAGCATTAGTTACTTTGTTGTATGTTTTGTATGAATAGTACTTAGTCCTTACTTGACTTCGCACAAGAATTAGTTTTAGATATGTTAGATCTATTAGGTTAGATTATTGGTTATATATTTGTGGTATTTAAGGAGGTTCTGGTGGAACAAATATCTTAGTTACTAATTTCTCAATTATTATTATTAAGTTCATTACTCGTATTACAGATTTCAGAAATCATACTACTTAGGGTTGTTTGGCTAACAGAATTTATATGCAGAGAATGAGATAATAGGGTAGTCTATACTTTGAAGAGTGTTTCTAAACTAATTTTATAAATTTTAGAATTTGGATGAGATATTATATTCATCGCTGAAATAGCCTATATGGTTTACGTTGTATGGAATCGGCTAGTAAGGTGAAGCGAATAATTAACACTTCAGGGTTTTGAATTAGTTGGATTTAGTTGAAAAGCAAGTTGTGAATAAGATATTTTGCTAGAATACGATAGTTCATATACCAAATAAGGTTTCTATGCTGATCTTTCCAAAATTTACATTTAGACGAGAAGCTCTATGAGTTGCTCAAAAGGCTTAAGTAGTTTAGTTTTCTGCGTGACTAATTCACGAAGGGTGTTGGCATAAGAGGGATTTATATACAGAGCAAGTTCTAAATAGAATATTTTTCTAAATTATGGTAGTACATATTATGAAGAATATTTCTGGGCTATTCCTTCAAATTTTTTGCATTTAGCCAAGACATTTTACGGGCCGCCAAAAATGCTTAATTGTTTCTAAAATCTATGCGATAAAGGTTTAGTTTCCAATTTAAGTTTGCGACTACACCTTATAGGATAATTTATGCATTATTCAAGCATACGTAGGGGACCTCTCTAAGACTGTTTTAAAGTTGGTTCCGTGATATTTTGCTTTTATCCGATATGTTTTTCATATAAGTGATCACTAAGGCCTAATGTGGACTTAGTTCAAATTTGCACAACATAATATATTTTTACACAAACAGAAAGGGTATTATTTTTCAAGGTCCTAGGATTTGGTTTCATCAAATTTGAAGTTAATTTGTGAAGTTACGACTATTCAGACTTTTCAAGTATTAAAATTTTGACTATTAAACATATGATGCAACCTTTGTTAACTTTTAAATATTTTTATATATTTGGAATTCTTGGGACCTCAGGAGCATAAAAAAACTATTTTTACTAAAATTCAAGTTCTTTGATCTATATTTTAACTATTTGAATTTCTATGCAAGGGAGGCTCTCTGTGCGGGGATTACATTTTTTTCAGAATTTTTCATGACTTTTATTAGTTGATGTGCACGGTATGTACACGGGAAGCCCTGTGTGCACATGATATGTTGCCTTCAAATATATAGTATATAAAGCGTCGTTAAATCATAATTCAAATATATTAAAGCATCACAATATTTAGTTTTTACAATAGTCTGTTTACAAATATAGTGTGAGTACATCTCATTCACTTTGGTTTTTCAACGACTCCAGTAGAATTAAAGTTGCTCGTGGAACTTGCTGTTTGGATTGATGATCTCATCGTGAACGAATCCAACGATCTGCTCTTGAATTGCTAAAATTTCTATTAGTAGTAACTTATTGGTTCTCATCTTGGAGCACTATTATTGAAGAAAAGAGAAATTTAATTAATGATGATATATGTTAAATGAAAGAAAAGTAGGCATCAATGTGTAATTATATACCATGGCTTTTTTATAGCCGACACTCTCCGTGACAATTGAATGTATATTTGTACATACGTAGTATGCACATAAATGATTTCTCGGGTCCTGTCTCATGCATGGACAGTCAGTTATTATTTGAAAATCTTTCTTGTAGGGATGATGCCGAACACTTTTCTTGCAATATTGTGCGAATGTCGTGTGAATGATTTTAAATAGTAATTAAGCTTAAATGCAATAAAATGGAATATTACTAAAGCAATAACACAACGATCGAGTTTACCTGTTCAGCATGTCCCAAAAATCTTGATACAGATTAAGTGGTTTTCTCCTCGAGTCCCAGACAAAAATCCTGATAGCATCTAACTCGATGACGAGGAGGACCTAGTGAAACCTGCACATATATGTTAACATAGCCCATTAGTCCCACATCGTGTTACGCAAAAATAGTAAAATGATATTAGAAGTAGGGTAATACATACTTAAAGTTATAGGGTAAAAGTATGGAGGTTTTGTATTGCAGCTTCAAGAAAGTATTAAATAAATAGTCTTTAACAAACTGTGGATTCTGCAGGATAATTTTCTCGTTGGCAAGCCCCGGATCGAGAAATCCTAACTTGTCATTGCCATTTCTCCTACATGTCTGTATCTCCATTCTACATATATAAGAAAGAAGTTAGACATGCAATTAAACGGTACAAGAATGTACAATAATATACATAAAGACTTACAAAGTCCACAGTCTAAGAATATTCACGTCCAGGGCATCTTGCTGGTACAACATATACAATTTGATGAATAACACCCAGAAGATGTTATCCCCATTGTGAAAATCCGATTCTTTGTATTTGACTAGGAACGCCTCCATACCATTATTGCACTGCTGCATGTACCACTGATGGATGCGCCGCAGTTGTGTTGTTAGGTGGTCTAAATGATCTGGTTCAACTAGCGGTTTCCCTAGAAAGAACTTTCACCTTAGACCTTGCTCGTGAGCACAATCTTGTTCAGCAGCATCTCCTTGAGCTTCTGATCTCAACGTATCGGCACTAGTCGCCTTCAAGTATTGCTTTCTAGAGATGTGCTCGTAGTCTGACATTTTAGAAGGTTCAGAAGCCTGCCCCGTCTCTTCAACTTTTCCCATACTCAAGAAAAACTTCTGTGCATTAGCATCAACTTTAGTCTTCTCAGGTGATGGCACCTTTTTGAAGTGAGATATTACGCAGGCGCTTATTTCCTTTTTCCGTTCTTCTTCAATCATCTCGGTTGGTAATTTCTTTTGAGGTTGTGCTGGCTTTACAGATGACCGAGATTTGCTATACGACGGTGTGGACTTTCGAGATGGTGCTGATGTTCGATTCTTTCTAGATGCCGGCGAAGGAGTTGAACTTTTCTTGGGGGTGCCGATGGAGAAGTTGGACTTTTCCTAGGCGGTACCGACGGAGGAGTTGAACTTTTCCTGTGTGGTGGCGACAAGGGCGACAGGTCTCTATGTGGAGAGTGCGGCTGATCGTCATCATCATCGTCTTTGTCATCCTTATTGTCCGAGTCAAACTTAATCAAGCTTTTGCGCCACGTGAGGAAGCCATCCACGTTTTCTCCAAGTTTGTTTATTCCATCCTCGCTAGGGATCTCTACCTACATTTTGCGGTATTGGCGGACTACACTGTCAACTTCGACCCTGGCGAATCCTAGAGGTATCGGGCGGCAGTGCAGAACCTGCGAGGAGGCGCATGGCCGAGCCCTGTCAACAGCCACCTTGATGGTAATGCCATGTGCGGACAAATGCAGCTTGCACGGTGTCGGTTCTTTGATGTCATCCATTGGAAAACGGAGTCCATGCTCTTCGGGGATCCCTATGGATGCGCAGCTGCTCTTACGAGCACCGTGACTGAAGATCCGAGGGCTGTCATCGGTTGGCGGTCTTGAGCTAAGAGCTTTCTATACTACTTGCTCCACAACCTTATCCAGCTCCGCTCTCTGTTCTGCTAACGCTCTCACCACAACATCTTGTATTTGACGATCCAGTTGATCTTCTCTTATTCTCTTTGGACGCTTATACAACGATGCGTCAGCTGGGAAACCTTCTTTCCACGGCATCAAACCAACTCCTCGGGTGCGACTAGGGTGCTCCTTGTTACCCAGGGCAACGGTTAGCTCGTCATTCTCCCTTTGTGGCCTAAAAAAGCCTTGGGAACACTGCACGTGAGCATTTGCTATTTTCCATTACACTTCCTGGGCTCTATCGCTTCTAAAGCTTAAGCTGCTATCTTCCGAGACAGAAGCCCCCCTCCCATGCAACCAGTGCTTCGATCATTCGCTCAACTAAGCCGTCACAGGAATGACACCCCTGCGGGTTAGCTCTTCTTCACACCTATCCCATGTAGGTATTTTCTTCACGTAGCCACCAGTGCCTAGTGTGTGAGGGTACATATTCTTATCCGCGTTAGCCTTGTTCTTCTGACTCAATATCTGGGCTTCTTCAGAATTCTTGTATGCCACAAAGTCCTCCCAAAACTCCCTTATCTTTGGGTACATATCAAAATTTGGCGTTTCATTCTTTTTCACATAGTTCTTATTCAGTATCGTCTTTCAATTCTTCCACGCTGTGCACATGATGCATAGTGCACGTTTCTTTGCAACCAACTCGGACCCTTAGGGGAGCTAGAATACTTCTTTTAGCTTGTCCCACAGCAAGTCCTTCAGGTCATCGGGAACCACCCACTGGTCACCTCGGCAGCCGGTCCATGATCTATAGCTAATGGGCACATAATCCCTAGCAAGTACTCCACATGTTGTCCTGTATGGCCCCAATGATGATGCGGGTATAGCAGGTTCTCCGACTGCCGAGCGCTCTACTATATTGTAAACACCCTTAGGCATCTTGTTCGGACCATGGCGTGCGTGCTGCCTTTGTTCATCAGACGTATGAGCCTACAATTTGAACTTCTTATTACTCATCTGACCCTACAATATTTTGGGAATCACAATGTACTAATACTTTACCTCGCCTATGTTAGTGGCTTCAGCTTGGTCCATGGCAGTGGCGTTAGGTTGGTCCATGGTAGTGGTGCTAGGTTGCTCCATATCAATATCCTATAAGTTCAGGTAGTATGTTGGGCTACCCGTTCCTACTTCGTCTATATTTGAAGGCCCAACTCCCTCTGGCACTTGTCCCTAATTAGAGGCCATTCCTAGCAAGTTTATCAGAAATTTCAAATTAACACACATACACATACAATGGTATCGAAGAAAGACGTAACGAGGAAAATAAGATAGATGTAACGAGTGAACATAGACGTAAAAGCATATTTTTGGTCTTCATGTTTCACAAACAATACGTAGGACGCTTAGATTTAGACTCAAACTCTAGATGGATACTTAAGTTATGGTCACACTCGTAGCATTCCAATACTTAAAAATCAATGAGTATGCGCAATATAAAAACCTACCTAAGATCTTAAACTACCAACAATCTACTATCAATAAATCATTAGGACAACTAATAAGTCATCTTACTTCCCCTAATACACTAAGCCATATTAACTTATCTTGAATCCTTACCACATTTAGATTGCATGAGAATTAAAAAAGACCATATATGTGTCGCTCTCTTTTGCTTCTGCACTAGTCCGTTGTTTTCGACCCGATTGCCTTTCCACGCGAAAGAGCTACACGTTGCACTCCAATGTGATCCATGATTACAAATCCACTAAACTATTGTATATTTGGCCTGATCAATTTACATGGTACAGTGAAAGGTTTTATAACAGCTCAATGATAATCATTCTAGGTACTTTCACCATAACCATTACTCTCTAAAAGCTTGATGTATATGGAAAACTGCTAATTAGACTATATAATTTGGATTAAGCCATTTTATAGTATAGATTAGTTTATATATTTTTAGAGCGTAATATACATCTCTTAGTAGCAAACTCACGTAAGCTCAAAAAAGTACTTTTATATACAAATGTGTGTGTGTTAAATTATCCATGCACAGAGTTTATAATTGGCTAACCATCTTTCATATAAATAAAAAAACACCTAGACATTACTACTAAGAAACAATATCAAAATCCACATGACCACAACTATAAAGTAACTACGAAGGACTACTTGACAAAGAAAGGATTGAGAATGTCAATCTTCATTGATCAATTCTTCACTAGTTGATGGCTTAACACGGATGCCCGCCAGCTTAGCCTCACATCCACATATTAGAAAAAGCACAATTCCATGGAGCATCAGGCTTTATACACACACATAAATTACTGAATGTGCTATCCATTGGTTTTAGCATTTGCGCCCATCTATATAAATAAAAATAGCGAATGACATTCAAGATATCTCCTTCATTTTAAGAGCAAGACAATCTTGTAGATTCTAGAGCCCAGGAATAAAACTCAGAACTTCTCTCGGGTGTTCTCTGTAGCTTTTCCAGCAATTGGAAGCTAACACTACAAGTTCAGAGCTCTCTCTCTCTCTCTCTCAGTGAATGCACTTGTTTTGGGCGATTAATTCAGAATTCCATTCAACTCAACTAAAATGACAACAGAACACATAAGAAACTAACAACCCTTAACAGATTTGGCGTGACTTCTGGCAGAAACTATCGGCATATTTCGCCAGCAGAATTTCTCCCAAGACGGAGAATAAGGTTCGGTAGAGGGCATCTTCGCGGCTGGACACCCTAATGGCTCCCCCTCGAGGGATCCGTGGGTCAACAGATCAAAGAACACACCAATGTACCCAGGTTCGGGCCCCTACCGTGGGTAACAGCCCTACGTCCTGCTAGATCTTTGTTGATGTATATTGAGCCAGTCACAATGCTTTTCCCTCAGGTTTTTTATTCGTTTTTTGCTCTCTCTTTTTCCCTTTCTTTCTCTCTCAGTTTGTTCCGCCCCCCCTCTTCCATGCACTAGAGCCCCCTTATATAGACAAGGCTGGCTCGGGCATGTGAGAAGGTGACATCATATTGATCTACGATTCATTTATTGCACCCATCACTGTAGTCCTGTCCCCTAAGCCTCATTCTCCGTGTCGCTGTATGGCTTCGCCCGGTCCGCTCGGGATGTGACTTTCCTGCGACGGGTTAGGTGCGAGGCGTCAGAGGGATGGGCCGTCATTGTGTCGACAGCAGAACTCTTCACAATCAATGGCTCTAGCACAGCGTGTCAGGGGAAGGAGACTTCGAAGCGAAGCCTCCTTCTCATCCTTTTGGTCGCCCGCGTGGCCCTGTGAGTGGGGCCTGATCGCCCGCCTGCTCGCTAGGCCACCAGGTGGGCCGGTCGGCTAGTGAGTGGAGCTCGATCGCCCTTTGCTTTCGCCGAGCCGCCATATGGGCGATCGCTGGCGAGAACTGACGCCCTTTACCGCCGAGCCGCCAGTGGGCGATCGCCCAGCGAGTGGGGCTGATCGCCCACTTTGCTCGCTAGGTCGCCACGTGGGCGGTTGCGGCGAGTGGGGCTGATTGCCGCCGCTCGCTAGGCCGCCCGTGGGCGGTCGCCCGCGAGTGGGGCTGACGCCCATGAGTGGGGCTGTCGCGCCTCTGCTCGCCAGGCCGCCACGTGGGCTGGTTGCCTGGCGAGTGGGGCCTGATCGCTCGCCTGCACGCCAAGCCGCCACGTGGTCTTACTTGTCTACGGCGGAGAGGGTACCCTGGCATAAAGTACGGTGACAGTAGCCCCCGAGTCCGTCCTGGAACTCGCGCCAGTTTCTTTTAGGCCTCATTTAATGTCAGTGCGTTCCTGGATGGACCCACCGCTTCTAAGTACACAACCGTCTCGGTCTTCCCCGCTTCCGTTGATTTTTCTCGGGACCCGAAACATCTTGTACTTTTGCCCTTTTCATGAACCGTCTGTGTGAGGGGCCTATATATACGCACCTCCATGACCAGCGGTTCACACTCTTTCTGATTCCTGTGCACTTTGCTCTTTGCCCTTTCAACTCCCCTGTCTAGAGACCTTGCTCTTGCTCCAATGGCGCAATCCTTTCCATCTTCTTCTGTCGACAGGGAGAGGGCGGCGACGCTCTCCAAAATCATGGCTGAGGGTTCCCTCCACCTTCGCCATGGAATCCTCGCACCACGGTGTGAACCCGGGGAGATCGTCATCATTGCTTGAGGATTACTGGCGGGCCTGGTGCCGCCCTTCTCCGAATTCCTCTTCACCGTCCTCCATTTCTACGAAATCCACCATCTTCATTTCACTCCCAATTCTGTTCTCACCCTCTCCACCTTCGCATACCTCTACAAGATGTTCGTAGGGGTATTGCCCAATCTTCCTCTCTTCCGCTTCTTCTACATCTTTCGCAGCTCCACCAACGGCGGGATCGCGGGGAGCTGCCATTTTTGTCTCCGCGACGGGTTGGCCCCTACATTCCTTCGGTGAAGTCCAGCTGAAGGCGTGGCGAGCGATCGGCTCTCAGCCCGGCAACAGCATAGTGGGGTCAACGCTCTCGGGATGCCTTGCGCGCTGCCGAAAGCCCACGAGAATTAGAGCTCGCCCGTCGAGGAGACGGCAGAACTCCTGGCGATGGCGGCCCGCATCAACCGGCTGCGAGACGCCGGCTGACGAAGTCTTGGTAGTCCGACGCCGTGAGCTTGAGGATCGATCCCTTTGTCGGCGTGCCCACCTGCATGGCGATACACGGTGGCGGCGACATGACTGCACTTGCCGGGCCGTAAGTTCTTATTCTTCTTATGAATACATATTTTCTTTTGTGGTCACCATCAACCAACAATCTTGTCTTCCTTTTTCTGCCAGGCACAGGGAACTTGGTCGGCCCCACCATCTCCAAATAGCTGGCTGGATTGCTCCCGCCAATGCCGAGCGGCCTGGATTTCCCCGCCGGGGCCCGGCCACTCTGCGATTTGGAGTCCACGGAGCACCTCTGAATCGTCAAGCTGTTTCCAGCAATGGATTCCACCGGACCTTCGGTGCTGCCGGCCCACGGTCCCTTGGTGATCAGGGACCCGGTCCCAGCTGACGATCGAAATGCAGGCAAGCGCCCGTGCCCTCCGGATGCCACGGGTGCACACCCCAAGAGGCCTCGCACCAAGGACCAGACTCCCACCACCACCGACTCCGCCGCTCCTCCAAGTGCGCCCAAAGTGGCGGGATCTTCATCCGGGGTGACGACGTCCACTACCCCTACTCCGGCACCGGCTCCACCGATGCCAACTCCTTTGGCACCGACTCCATCAGCACCGACCTCATCGGCGCCAAATCTGTCGGCACCGACTCCATCGGCACCAAGGGTTCCTGCCACCACCCACCAGGGCGGGCTCGCACTTCCAACGGCTTCATTCAGTTTCCGGTCACCTCTAAGGGCGGCCCCCCAAGGTGCTCGGCTAGCGAGCGCCCGCGGCGCCAAGCCCAGCGCAATGGGGACTTACGCCAGGCCACCGGCGTCTCGAAGGGCCCAAGTGGACGTCGTCGGCGCCAGCACTCCCGCCAACCCCGCTTCGGTCGTCCTCACCGCTTCAACCTCCCGCTTGGCTGCACTGCTCGCCAAACTTGGCGAGGTGCACGCATCCTCGGGCGCCCTCCTCACGGTAGCCACCCAGCGCGAAGCGCAAATGTCACAGCAGATTGTGGCGTTGTGCAAGGAGCTGATGCAAGAGAGGGAGAAGAGGGAGGCGCTGCTGGCGCAGGAGAGGGCGACTGGGGTGGCCCTGCTCGCCCGGGTGCAGGAGGCCGAGGCAGCGCAGAAGCAGGCGGTAGAGGAGCTGCGTCGCACGCTGCACAACCTTGCCGTCATGCTCTAGCTAGCTTATCGGCGCATGGTGAGGTGCCTAGAGCCGCTGGGGGTGGACCTTCATGAGCCGCTCGAGTCTTCGACCTCGCAGTATGCCCATGGCATCACTCGGGTCGCCGAGGCCCTCAGCGGCTTGCCTGCCGCCTTGGTCGCTCGCTCCGCCCGAGAAGGGCGGGAAGTCGCAGTTGCCACTGCGACGTTTGTGCTAGCCTGCTACACCAGCCGCGACGCCTCCTTCGATCTGATGGTCGTCATGGTCGGTATTGAGGGAGACGAGGCCCAGGCGCAGGCGCGAGGCAGCGGAGCACGTGGCCAGGCTGATGCACACGATAGACTCGGACACCAATGTCGCACTGCCGGAGGATGAAGCCGAGGATACCGTTGGGCATATCCAAGTCGTTAATGACGAGTAGCTGCCCAGGCCACCACCTTTGTTTCCTTCATTTCTTCTTTTTCTTGTTTTGCCTTTCTGTATGCAAAAACTATCTTTGTAATCACAATGAAATTAGCACCTTTTGACTTTACCTGCTTGTTTGTTTGATTGTATTCACTCATGTTTGCTTGATCCAACCGTCGGGCGACTAGCCCCCAGGCTTGCCGCAATGCAATCTTGAACATTTAAATTAGGCCAGTGCTTTGGCACTTCATCTGTGATTGCACGTAGCCACTGCAAACACAAGTATACATTACGCGGGGCATGCGGAAAATAGACTAAAAGAACATAAGTCTACACGAGGGGTTGTCATGGTCCCTTTCTTTTTGGAACTTAAGCCCTTGTAATTTTTCTCGAAACCAGACCGCGGCGCTGCATGTCAAGGTAGCGGGTTCCCATGAGTGGTTTTGGGCTTGCGGTGTTCGCGGTGACAACCCGAGGTGTGCTAGCCGCATTGAACCACCATGCCGCCCTCGGTACCAATGACACCCACGCCAAATGCTACCCACCGAGGCACAAGTAGGAAAGACAAAAAAGATAAAGGAAAAGCCTTTAAGGCAAATAACTTCACTGACCGTCAGCAGTCACTGATCAGCTAGGGGAGAGCCCACCCTTTTAGCTGATCGGAGCGAACTACCAAGTACTTACAGTTCTTAGGGATAAAATTTTCGCAACATTTCCAGGTTCTAGGAGTTTGCCAATTCTTGACTATCCTCAGTGACGAACCGAACCGCCCTGGGTTGAGAGACTGAGATCACCTTAAAGGGGCCCTCCCACAGGGGAGACAGTTTGTTGCGATCGGCATGCGCCTGAATTCTACACAAGACCATGTTTCCCATTGCCAGTGTTCTCTCCTAGACTCGGGTGGCGTGGTATCGTCTGAGACTCTGTTGGTACCGAGTAGCACGCAAGGCCACCCGGTCGCGCGCCTCCTCCAGAAGGTTGACTTCTTCTCTGCGGTGGTCTTCCTGGCCCCCCTCACTGAACGTCGAAATGCGTGGGGAGCCAAGCGACAGCTCAGACGGAAGGATAGCTTCCGCCCCATAGACTAGGAAGAAGGGTGTTTCTCCAGTCGCCCGATTGGGTGTGGTTCGAAGCGACCACAACACAGTTGGGAGTTCTTCCGTCCACCGCGCCCCCCGCTTATGGAGCCGATCAAATGCTCTGGTCTTAAGGCCCCTCAACACCAGCGCGTTGGTGTGCTCCACTTGGCCATTACTCCTCGGATGGGCTACCAAAGCAAAGCATACCTTGGTGCCCATCTCATCACAAAACTCCAGGAATGCCGCGCTGGTGAATTGAGTGCCGTTGTCCGTGATGCTGTGATTGGCGACTCCAAAGCGGGTAAAGATTCCGTGCATGAACTTGATAGCAACAGAAGCCGTGATGGCGCGCACTGCATCGGCTTCAACCCGCTTGGTAAACTTGTCGATGGCGACGAACAGATGGGTGAAGCCCCGTATGGCCCGTGGGAACGGGCTCAGGATATCCAGCCCTCAGATCATGAACGGCCAAGAGAGCGGGATGGTTTGCAGTGCTTGGGCTGGTCGGTGGGTCTGCTTGGCATGAAACTGGCACGCCTTGCATCTCCTCACCAGCTCGCAGGCATCCTAGAGGGCAGTAGGCCAATAAAATCCTTGGCGGAATGCTTTGCCGACCAGCGTCTGACTGGACATATGGCTCTCGCACATGCCCCATGGATATGAAAGAGCAAATTGCTCCCCTCTTCCCAAGTGATGCAGTTCAGAAGAATTTCGTTTCTACTCCGGCGATATAGGTCCCCACCTACCAGAGTATAGCACTTGGCCTTGCATGCAATTTTCTCGGCTGACGCATCACCGTCGGGGATCACTTGGTCCAGCAGGAAGGCTAGGATTGGATCCATCCACTGCCCTTCCCGGCCAAGTGCAGCGATCACGGGGTGATCGCCCGGGTACTCTGCTTGGCCAAGTGTTTCCCACGGCACCGCTCGGTGCCAGCCAATCCTCCCCCGGAAGTGAAATTTGGCCTTTTGTCCTCCCCTCCAGAATTGGGGGCTGAGATAGCCACGCGGCCCTCCCCTCCTGAATCGGAGGCCGAGACAGCCACACCGTCATCCCATTCATGTACGGGGGCTGCGACGGATGGTCGCGTAAGCCTTTCTTCAAAGACCCCAACTGGAACAGCAGATCTTGATGATGCGAGCTACGAAAGCTTGTCAGCTATATGGTTGTCGCGTCGAGGGATATGGATATATCCTAGTCCTTCAAAGTGGCATTCCATCTTTCTAACCTCCGCTAAGTACGAGGCCATGGTGGGGTCAGAACATTGAAATTCCTTTCACGCCTGATTGATGACCAGCAGGGAGTTGCCTCTGACTTGGAGGCGCCGGATGCCTAACGCTGAGGCGGCGTGCAGCCCTGCTAGCAGGCCCTCATATTCGGCGATGTTTTTGGTGGCCTTGAAGTCCAGGGCGACCACATACTAGAGGATGTCGCAGGTCAGGGAGACTAGGACAACTCTAGCCCCTACGCCTTCGAGCCTGAAGGAGCCGTCGAAGAACAAAGTCCAGGGAGAAGGCGCGAGTATCTCTTCGGCATCAGGAGAGGTAGGAGTCCATTCGGCAACAAACTCCACCAGCTTCTGGCTTTTGATGGCGGTGCGAGGTACAAACTTGAGGCAGAATTCCCCTAGCTCCACCGACCACTTGGCGACACGGCCTTTAGCTTCCCGGTTGTGGAGAATCTCTCGTAGAGGGTAGGCAGTGACCACCGTGATCTCTCACCCTTGGAAGTAGTGCTGCAGCTTCCTGGACGCCATCAGGACAGCGTACAGCATCTTCTGTGCTTACGGGTACCTGGTCTCCACCTCGTGTAGCACCTTACTGACATAGTAGACCGGCTTCTGGATGCCCTCCCTCTCCGCCACCAGTACCGCGCTCACCACCGCAGGGGTAGCGGCGATGTACAGGAGCAATGGTTCGCTAGGCCTGAGGGCGACCAGCATTGGCGGGGAGGAGAGGTACTACTTCAAGTCTTCAAACGCTTGTTGGGCTTCTTCAGTCCACTCGAAGTGGTTGGTCTTTTTCAGCAGCTTGAATAGGGGCAGGCTTCTTTCTCCCAACCAGGCGATAAATTGCCCGAGGGAAGCCAGGCGACTAGCAAGACACTGCACCTGCTTGAGCTGAACCGGTGGCTTCATGTGCTCAATGGCCGCTATCTTGTCAGGATTGGCTTCAATGCCCCGACTAGACACGAGGAATCCTAACAGCTTCCCAGAGGGCACGCCGAACACACATTTTTCGGGGTTGAGTTTTAAGAAATTCTTCCAGAGGTTAGCGAAGGTTTCTTCCAAGTTTTCGATCAGTTCTTCGCTCTTCTTAACTTTTACAACCAAGCCATCGATGTACACCTCAAGATTTTGCCCTATCTATGAACGGAAAGAAATATGCATGGCGCGTTGATAAGTAGAACCAGCATTTTTTAACCCAAAAGTTATTTTGATATAGCAATAAACACCCATTGGGGTTACAAAAGCAGTTTTTTCTTCATCTTCCGCCGCCATGCTAATCTGGTGGTACCCAGAGTACGTGTTCAAAAAGAATAACAGCTCGCACCCTATCATCGAGTCGACAATGAGATCGACGCGCAGCAGGGGGTAAGGATCCTTCAAGGAGGCCTTGTTGAGGTCGGTGAAGTCGACGCACATCCGCCACTTCCTGTTGGATTTCTTAACAAGCACAGGGTTGGCAAGCCACTCAAGGTGAGAGACTTTCCTGACAATCCCTGCGCGCAGCAGCTTCTCTACCTCCTCTCGAATGGCATCTTGCCACTCTAGTGCCTACCTCCGGACCTTTTACCAGACCGGGCGCACTCTTGGGAGCTTTGCCAATCGGTGCTCGATCACCTTCCTGGGAACCGCAGTCATATCGGACGGTTGCCAGGCAAACACGTTGGAGTTAGATCGAAGGAAGGTGATGAGCGCGTCTTCCTATTTGGCGCTGAGGTTGGCGCCAATGTTGACAGTCTTCCCGGGCTCGCCCTCGCTCAGGGAGACCACCTTAACCTCGTCGGCCGAGCCGAGCGAGGCACGGGTCTTCGCCAGAGGGGCTCCCGAATAGGCGGCATCAGCCTGCCTTACACAGGTGGCGCCGGCCAGGTCCAATGCGTGCTTGTGGCAGCGCAAGGCTTCCGGCCTATCCCCCTGGATGACTATGGGGCCACTAGGCCCTAGTATCTTCATCACCATGTATGCATAGTGGGTCGCCGCCATGAACTTGGCCAACGTCGGTCGACCAAGCATGGCATTGTACGCGAGGTCGAAATCGACGACTTCGAAATCCACCATCTCCATACGGTAGTTGCTTTCCTCCCCGAAGGTGACGGGGAGGCGCACCTAGCCCAGGGGCACTGAGCCAGCCCCCCGGGCGATTCCATAGAAGGGCAAGACCGGGCGCAACTCCTGTCGCGATATCTGGAGTGCCCGAAATGCTTTGGAGGATAGAAGGTTGATGGAGCTCCCTCCGTCCACTAGCACTCACCCAAGCTTCACATTCTGGATCATGGGCGAAACCATGATCGGAAGGTGACCAAGGCCGGCGGTTCTCTCAAGGTGGTCGGCCCGACTGAAAGTGATCAGCTCCTCTGACCACTTCAGCATCTGACCCACCCCTGAGCTCGGCACCGTGGTACAGACCTCCCTCCTCAGCCGTTTGTACGTCATGTTGGAGGGGTAGGTGGCCGAGCCACCATGAATGTACGCCACGGTTTGATCTACCTGCTAGAAGGCCAGTGGGGCAGGGTCTTCATCCTGGTCATCATCGCAAGGGCGGCGCTCCTTAAACCGCTGCTTCACCATCTTACTCACAACCTGGCAACTAGCCATGTCATGGGTGTTGGACCTGTGGATCTGGCAGTAGGGCCTGCCCTCCTTCTCCTCGCGACGGTCATTTCTCCGACCACGGTGATCATCTCGCCGGTCACGGCGGTCACGCCCTCTCGGCTTGGTATCCCTACGCTCGCGCTCAGCGGTCAAGACCCGCCTAGTCTCAACCGCCTCACGCCTCTTCGCCTTCTTGCTCGCAAGGCTGGGACCCCTCGAAGTCCCGGCTTCATCTCCACTGCGACCGCCGGCGGGACCGGACACCGGTCCCCGAGCTTCCGCCGCCCGCGCGCACTTGTGCGCCAGAGAGAAAAGCTTGAAGGTAGTGGTGATGTTGCGGGTGGCCATCTTCTCCCGCATCTTGTGGTCCCGAACGCCTCTCCGAAAGGCGATGACGACCAACTACTCGGAAATCCGGGGGATCGTATTGCGACAATGACTGAATCGTCGGATGAAGTCACGCAACGATTCCCCTTTCTTCTTCTCGAGGGCATGGAGATCATCCTCCATGCCCGGTTGTGTGTACGAGCCTTGAAAATTGGTGACGAAGAGGCCACACAACTCCTCCCACAAGTGTACCGATCCTCGCGGGAGGTTCTTCAGCTAGGAATGGGTGGACCCCATCAAGGCCATTGGGAAATAATTGGCCATGGCCTTTTCGTGCCCGCTAGTGGCCCACACCACCGTAGTGTAGATCTGCAAGAATTCTTTCGGGTTGGTGGTGCCGTCGTACTTTTCGATGGATGCCGGGCGAAACCTTTTAGGCCACGCCACACGGTGTAGCCGTTGGGAAAACGCCTGGCACCCAACACTGTAGGGGGAGTCATGCCGTCCACCTAAACCTCAGCCCAGAGACCATGCCGGGGAGTGCGGATCTCGACTCCCCAAAGAATCGGCGGAGTGGACCTCCTCCTTGCTCCGAAGGTGAGAGTCATGGGAGGAGATTTCATCCCCAGGAGCCATCTGCTTGTCGCGGCCTTTCCCCTGAGCGCGACGGCGCTGCAGGTGATTACGCAAATCTTCACCGTGCCATCGACGATGCTTCTCCAGATGAACTCTCAGGTCCTAGCGGCTCCCCGCAGAATCAGGACCCGTATCTTGTATGCCCTTTCCTTTGCTCTAGCCCTCCAAGCCAGAGCGCTTCCCACTCGAGTGGCTGGAAGCTTGGGTGCTGTCAGCACGCACCCTTGATTGAGGAGTACCGACGGTACTTGACCGGTCGGACATCCCCACATGGAGCTGGGCGCATTCTGAGGCCAGCAATGTCTGGCTACCGCAGGCGTGGCGAGGTGTCTCTGCGAGTTCCACCGGGGTGGTTTAGGAGAGCGGACTACATCTTGAGTTACGGGCCGGGTGGCGCCTCCATGGTCAACCGTTGCCGAACTGGATGTTCCGCCACTGCTAGGGGGGCACCACTGCCTCCCTGCAGGGGCGGCGTGAGACGATCCCTTGTCCGGCGGGAGTATCGGGACGTGTCCTAGGCGTTGCTAGCCTTTACAGCCTCTAGACAGAAGATCGGGATCTGTCGGAGAGATGGCTGGGTGAGCCAACCGCTAGCCCCCTACCTAGCGCGCCCCTGTCGGCGTATTTCGCCAGTAGGATTTCTCCCAGGAGAGAGAATAAGGTTCAGTAGAGGGCGTCTTCGCAGTCGGACACCCTAATGGCTCCCCCTCGAGGGATCCGGGGGTCAACAGATCAAAGAACACACTAATGTACCCAGGTTTGGTCTCCCAGCATAGGTAATAGCCCTACGTCCTGCTAGATCTTTGTTGATGTATATTGAGAAGGTCACAATGCTTTTCCCTCAGGTTTTCTATTCGTTTTTTGCTCTCTTTTTCCCTTTCTTTCTCTCTGAGTTTGTTCCGCCACCCCCTTCTTCCATGCACCAGAGCTCCCTTATATAGATAGGGCTGGCTTGGGCAGGTGAGAAGGTGACATCATACTGATCTACGATTCATTTATTACACCCATCACTGTAATCCTGTCCCCCAAGCCTCATTCTTCGTGTCGCTGTATGGTTTCGCCCGATCTGCCCGGGATGTGACTTTCCTGCGACAGGTTAGGTGCGAGGAGTCAGAGGGATGGGCCGTCGTCATGTCGACAGTAGAACTCTTCACAATCAATGTCTCTGGCACAGCGTGTCAGGGGAAGGAGACTTCGAGGCGAAGCCTCCTTCTCATCCTTTTGGTTGCCCGCGTGGCCCGGTGAGTGTGGCCTGATCGCCGCTTTGCTTTCGCCCGAGCCGCCACGTGGGCGGTCGCTGGCAAGAGGGCTGATCGCCGCTTTGCGCTAGGCGCCAGGTGGGCGATGCGCCCGACGAGTGGGGCTGATTGCCCGCTTGCTTGCGAGCCACCACGTGTCGATGCGCCCGGCGAGTGGGGCTGATCGATCGCTGCTTTCGCCCGGTACGCTAGGTGGGCGATCGCTCGATGAGTGGGTCGATCTCCGCCGCTCGCCCGAGCCGCCACGTCAGGCTGGTTGCTGTTGAGTGGGGCGATCGCCACCTTTCGCCGGAGCCTCGAGATGGGCGATCGCCCGACGAGTGGGGCTGATCGCCATTGCTTTCGCCAGAGCCGCCACGTGGGCGATGCGCTGGCGAGTGGGGCCTGATCGCCCACCTGCATGCCAGGCTGCCACATGGTCTTACTTGTCTGCAACGGAGAGGGTACCCTGGCGTAAAGTACACTGATAGAAACTAACCCACAATCTAATTACTCCAGAATCATTGCACAAACTAACCAACACTGCTACTTTTACGCCATTCTTCAGACAACACAAAACGCACTCCCTACAAACTTGACTTCAAGCAACAATTTTAACACCATGAAGCATCAAACACACTCCCTACAACTAACAGCATTAGCTAAAATTATCTATGATGCTAATACCATGAAGCACATAAGAAACACTGTAGACTATACATACACGCATGAATACAAAGCACAAAGATGAATTTCTAAATCATACAAAGTTAATCACAAAGAGCTCAACACTGAATTATGTACACTTGGATTTTTCTACATCCCACAAACATCAAGCATCAATGGACTACATCCACATCAAACATCACTTGGGATTACATTCCACAAGTTTTCTGTCATAAACCAAGTTAGCAAGAGCTGTACCACAGCGGGGAGGTCGACGCGATGGCGGGGAGATGAGGAGGAGGTGAATGTGATGACGGGGAGGTCGACGCGATAGCGGGGAGATGGTGGGGAGGTGAAGCCGATGGTGGCGATTTTCGAGGCGAGGCGATAGCGGCAGTTCGAGGTGGAGGCGACGGCATCCCGGGCGGTGGCGGTGCGAGGGGCGGCAATGCCCAAAGCGGCGGTGGTGGGGATGGCGAGGCGGCGGCACATGGCGAGAGGGCTCGGGCTAGGTTAGGGTAACAGAGTGGAGGGCGCGCCATTTGAATTTATAGGGGTAGACTATCACTACCGGTTCGCCACAACAATCGGCAGTGATAGTCTATCACTAACAGGCCATAAATATAACCGGTAGTGATAATTTTTTTCACTACGGGCCCACTCCCAAACTGGCAGTAATAGTAGAATATCATTGCTGGTTGGAGATCCACCCGGCAATGATAGTGCTTATCACTGCCAGTTGACACTAGCAACCGGCAGTAATCACTAAAAAAGGACACCCCTTTTTGCAACGCATATATGCGTTGCTAAAACTCTATATATGCGTTGCTAGGGTCTATACCAACGCATTATTATGTGTTGCCTATGCTGCCGTTGCTAGGGTCTATTGCAACACTTACATATGTGTTGGTAAGGCCTAGAATTAACCGTTGCTAAGCAGCAACGGATATTGAGTGGTTACGGCAACGCTTACATATGTTGGTACTACCCATGGACGAATGACTTCTGTAGCCCGTTGCAACATATAGATTTGAATTGTGGCAACGCTTATATGCATTGCAAGGAATAAACCAAGCGATGAAAAATATTATTAAATAATATAATTTGGCGCCAATTATAGTTAAAACGCATATGCAATGGAATTGGAAATTTGAAGACCATTATGGTCCCACACATGGCAAATAAGCAAACATTGTTGTGTATTATAAATATATTGTTGCATTACAGTGAGTAATATCCTCATAAGTGCAGTCATAATTTTGTTCAGAACAAAGATTGTAATGAAAAAATATATATAAACACCGGAGCCATCTTGGAATGCCACCAGGTCGTCATTCTCCATCTCGGTCCAATGTGTGGCAGGCCTCCATTCTCCATCTTAGTCCAACATGTCACTGTTTTTTTTAACTATTTATCTTCTCAATCTACAAATGAAATTGAATACTTTAATACTTTAAAATGAATTAATAGATATGACATCTCATATGCTCTACACGTACCATCAATATCACCATCATCTAGCTCTACATAAGTGCTACTAGTGGGTTAAAAAAACGTGGCTGGATTAACATCAGCATCATAGCCTAGTAGACAAATGTTACGTTTGGAGGGGTGACACCCATCATCTCGTAATACGCCTTCTCAGTCTCTGCCATTCTTATCTGAAAAATACCCCATTTTTTTCGGCAACGCTCTCTTACCTGAAGAAGCGACAATAAAGTTCAGTAACAAAAGTGTAGCTTGATACACACCTATATGAGAGAAGGAGTTGACATTAAGTGCAAACCCATTTCTTGGAGCCGAGCTAGTTGTGTTGCATAGAGTTCTTACGGTGGCACTTTAAATTTGGACATTGCTTATCTTGAGCAAGGTTCATAGGA
Organism: Guadua angustifolia; assembly: GCA_036346375.1. Lineage (NCBI taxonomy): Eukaryota > Viridiplantae > Streptophyta > Magnoliopsida > Poales > Poaceae > Guadua > Guadua angustifolia. The sequence continues at coordinate 23,834,505 of CM070511.1, read as the reverse complement.
AACACACTTGGTGGCCTTTGGAACATCATTTCTTCTAATATCATGAAATGCATACAAACCATTGGGTGTATTTGAGACACCTAGGACACCACCAGCGCCAAGCCCACTGAACATACTCATCAAGGTGTTGAGATCAACATTGTCTAGCATACAAGTATTTTCATGAGTCGTTAAATAAGTAATAACATATATGTTTACTTGATAAGGTGATTAAAGGTCTCAGCATGTTGAATTTAAGGTCTCAGCACGTTGAATTTGACTTATCATGAAGCAACTTCGAATCCCATTAGAGTTGGATCAGGCACCCCAATATATCAGTTAACAAAATAAACAAGGGCATATATGGTCAAAAAAATCAGGAAAGTAACAAACAATTCAGTTTATATGACCAAGTTACATATCTCAAAAGAACAAAACTTTTAGTGCTCTAATGTACACATGGTACGAGTAGCTAAGCATTTATCTATTACTATTCTCATCTTACAATGTTCTATTTTTTATGTAAAAATAAACCTTATGGGAAGCAATGCTCAAAAGTGATATTGCGACTCACCACCAGCATGTAAAGACATAATCGTCAATAAAACCTAATATAAATGACTTGCCAGAAGCTTCTCATATGAATTCATATGGCAATACCAGGAAAAATCATTCAGATAGTGAATTGGATGACGAAATTACTGCACCGATGTAAAGCAGGTTCGGTCCCTGAATAAAACAACAAAATGGTTCAACAAATAGTGCATTGAGCAATACTTAACATAATTACCAGCAAGAATGACAAGCACCTACTCTCTTAATTTTAGGCTTAACAAGCAAATTTCTATCGATTTGGTATTCAACAACATCATGAGCTAAGGAGGTTAAGTTGAATTGGAGATACTCACTGGCCAGCTTGTTGTTGACCAAGTTGAGACATCAGAGCATGCTGAAACGAAATTAAATGCTGCATAAAAAAAGAAACAATTGTTCTTTTATATAATCACATGTCTGCATGTAACTACAACAGTTTAATGGATATTCACAAGTCCTACACATACTAGTGATGCCAACATAGCAATATCATGCATTATCAATTTATATAGCAACTAGCATGGCAAACAATCAACACTGCAAGAATTCAACAATCGATGCACTTGCCTTATTCTTCGGAGATGGAAGGGCTAACCGCGTCCGGAAACAACACCACCTGTACAATGGTATCCACATTATAACATGACAGTACCATTGCGAACATAACCCTAGGGCTCAATTCCTAGGTCCCGAATACCTGCCCAAATGACGAACTCACAATTTATCAGGGGCACGCTGCAGAGCGCCTAATTCATAATTTCATATCTATTTTTATACTGCACCTAAAAATCTGAAAATTTTACAGAAGCTATATCTTAACCTTAGCTACAACTTTCATGAAGACAATAAATTTAAATTCCACTGTTATCTATGCCTAATCAGCAGTCCAATTCAGATCATGTCATTCTGTTTCCAATTTCTGACAGCAGGATTGTAACAGCGATTACTCACAGACCGTCGCTCCAAACATTCTGAAAAAATTACAAAAAATATTTCTCGACGTTATCTACAACTTTCTAGTTATACGTTTTTTCAGGAAAAATTGTTTCGGCCACGAAACTGCGACTGCAACCCGACTGCTCCAATTGAACTAACCCGGTGCACTCTTATCAGAAAATTAATTCTTCTCCCGGCGACTCCCCTCAACGAATCGGCCATGGACAAGGGCTCAAAAGCCCTCCTAATACCACCCTAGAACATAATCTAAAACCCCCAAATCAAAACTCACCTAAAGGGAATGAAATCTCACCGTTCTTCGCTGATTTGCGCCGTTCTTCGCGGCAGATTCGATCCTGGGCAGTAGAGAAACACTTTGGGTGGATGGATCTGCATTTCTACTGGCTGGAAATGGCATGGAAGAGGGGAGGAAGTGGCTGCAAAATGCAGCCACAAGGGGGAAGGGAGAGGGGCGGCTAGGGGGAGGAGGAAGGGGGGATTAGGGTTAAGAGGGTGGTAGTGGGCCGGTTGGGCTCAAAGGGGGAGGGGCTGCAGGATTTTTTTACTCTTTTTCCCATTTATTTCAATGGAATTCCACCTCCACGTGGCTACTCTCCTCCAACTAATAGCCCACAACACTTCGCGGGTCTCGCAACTGCCCGCATGAACCCAAAAAATTTAATTTAGGGTATTACAAGATTTGGTTGTGCGGATGAGGTAGATGGGATATGATCATCTAGTTTAGATGGGATGGAGTCATTCAGATAGCTGTTTAGTTGGGTGAATAGGGATGAGTTAATTTTTTGTTTAGTTGGGTGGATGGATGAGCTAGTTGTAATCAAGGTTTTGAATTTTGGTTTGAAATTTGTGGACAAAATTTAATCAAAATTTGAATTTTTGGGCAAATTTGAACTTTTTGAAATGTTCGGATAAAATTTGACCATAATTTAAATTTTTGGACAAATTTTGAATTTCGAACAAAATATCCTTAAAAATTGAATTTTCGAACAGAATTTGTTTTTGTGACAAATTTTGATCAAAATTTGAATTTTTGAATAAAATGTAACCACATTTTGACCAAAAATTGAATTTGACTCGAGACACTTTGTGAAATTTGAATTTAAGCGAGTTCACCTCTTAATACAGCAACCAAATAAAAGGATGACTTCAAAACAAAGGGATCTACGGATGATTCTTGCAACAGTTGACAAATGTTGCCACTAGTTGCTTAACCCCACGGATGATGCTTGCAACGCTTTGCAAGCATTGCCACCCTGTTGCTTGCAATGCATAACATCATGTGTTGCTATGTATCCGTTGTTAAAGGGGTGTTCCTGTTGTAGTGAATAATCATATCACTGCCGATTGATACTATAAACTGGCAGTAATAAGCGTATCACTGTCGGTTTTATGAGCAACCGTCAGAGATAAGCTAAGTGAAACTTTCAATTTATTTCATTTCAAAGGCTGGGTGCTTTACTTTTTATTGTTTATACTTCATCCAATAGTTATTGTAAATTATCACTCTACAAAACATGTTTTACATTTCATTGCTTAAACTTCATCCAAAAGAAACATACTACAAACACTATTAACACAATATTATAAACTAATTTATCATACTTAGTAAATAAAATAAGCTATTTTCATGATTAAATAGAAAAGGCTGATTAATCGGATTATGCGGTCAACTAATCGCTTGAACATCCCTAATTGCAATTGGAAGCATCTGTGTCATCATCACATGGCAATCGTGAGACTTCGTACCAATTAATTTTAAGTCTTTCATTGAGACTAGTCTCTTTATGTTAGCAGAGTAACCAGACGGAACTTTGACTCTGTGCAAGCATTCGCACACGCTAATTTTTTCTTTCTTGCTCGGAGTGTAGCAGGCTGTGCGGGAAGGTACTTTTTGCCTATATCCATTTCTTTGTGATGCAGCTCCTTCCTAAGTTTCATATCTTCAAGGTCCATCCGTGCTTGGAGTGTATCTTTTGTTTTGCCAGGTATGTCTAGTAAGATTCCAAGCAAGCTATCACACACGTTCTTTTCTATGTACATGACGTCGATTGCGTGTCGAACTTCCAAGTGTTGCCAATAAGGTAGGACCCAAAATACTGATCTCTTTTTCCATAAAGGAGCCCTATCTCGGGAACTCAGGATAGATGTACTGCCGGCTCTATTTTTGGAATAATTGTAAGATCTTTTACGTCTGCAAATATCTGTTTCCCAGTGTGACTCTTCGGAGCTAAGGCAGTCTCCTTTATCTCGTCAAAAGCTCTCTTATTATTGCAGTATAGGTGATCCTTGCGGAGGAACCTACGATGCCGCATGTAAGCTATTTTTCGGCAGTTCTTCAGCCACTGGCTAGCTGTATCATCCGAGCACTGGACACATCTATTGAGGCCTTTTGTCGTCGGGCCCGACAGGTTACCAAGAGCATGGTAATCATTGATTGTTACGAACAACAATGCCCGTAGGATAAAGTTCTCCCTTTTATACTCATCCCATACCCGTACACTATCGTTCCACAATATTAGAAGATTTTCAACCAATAGTTTGAGGTACACATCGATATCATTGCCAGGTTGCCTGGGCCCTTGGATCAGTAGTGGCATCATAATGTACTTTCACTTCATACAAAGCCAAGGAGGAAGGTTGTAGATGCATAAAGTCACTGGCCAAGTGCTATGACGATTGCTCATGTTGTCAAAAGGATTCATCACATCCATACTCAACCCGAACCTTATATTCCTCATATCATATGCAAAGTGCTTCTTATATTTTCTATCGATGTTCCTCCATTGCACAGAATTAGCAAGGTGTCTGAGCATTCCATCCTTCTTACGCTCTTCAGTGTGCCATCGTAGCAATTAGGCATGCCTTTGTTCGCAAACAATCACTTCAGACGGGGGATTATAGGGAAATACCACACTACCTTACGGGGACACCTTGTAAGGACCCGAATTCACCAATTCGAATCCACTGTATTTTACTGCACTAGTCCCAGGATCAACGCTAGTGCACACAACTTAACATCAGTAAGCATCACATCATACACAACGATAAGAATAGTAATACTTCATTTATTAGTATAACTAGTGTATGATCTTATGAACACTTACATTATTCAGCCACGCAGGGCTAGACTAAGAATAAACTAAGACAAATACAGTGAAAATAGCAAAAGACGTAGATGACTCATCAGTACACCATAGGCGACTAACAAGGCTTGGCCTAGTGACTCGTATCCACCTGGAAGTCCTCCTCCAACAAGGGCGATCATTCCTCCACTGTTGATTTGTTGTTGATGGCAAGGGTGAGTACAAAAGTACTCAACAAGTTGTGCACAGAATGCATTTCTACCATAGCTATATGCAAGGCTTATTCCAAGGGAAAGGCTATGTGGTTTATTTACAGTAAAGCAGCATTTATGAACACATATATTGTATAGATTGAAAAGACAGCAAAACAAATAATAACAATAAATAGATTCAATGATTCTAAAGTAAACCAAGTTTCCATTCTAAGTCAAGTTTCATCATCCACATGACAACCTACAATCCCATTCAGTTGTCCAATTGATTAACTAACCCTTGACTGTAATTCCCGAGCTATGCTCAGTACCGTGAGCACGGCTATCCGAATAGATTTACACTCTGCAGAGGTTATGCACTTTACCCACATGATACAACCTTGCACCACACAGGCGAATGATTATAACAAAACCTTTACAATGCCCCGCCTTAACCCAGTACTACCCGTTGAGGTTTCAACACTGATGGGCTAAACCACCACAACAGGGCCCCCCTCTTGCGCCATGTGAGTTCATCCGTACACCGGACTCACACCACCAAAGTAGTACCAAAGCTAAGATGTTGCAAATTAGTTAGCTAAGCTACTCCATAACAGACATGTGATTGAATGATTGACTCAAGTTAAAGGCTCGCAAGGTTAAGTCCTTAGGGTGATCAAAGCAAGACTTGCACATACCCTTTGCCCATTGGACCCACCCTGGCACACTTGCCCTTGCCACTTGCTCCAATCTAAGTAATTACCAACCCGGTTGATTACCAAGCACCACGTGCTATCCACAAATCAACATCGTTGCGTGACCTCCCCGCCACCACAACTCAATCTCTTTGTGTGACCACACAAGACACACAAGTTCATATCCTTGTTCCATATTCCATTAATCAAGATTAATAATCAGTGATTCAAGTACATGTGATGATATGGCATGGCTAAGCAATCTAATCCGATCTAACCATCCCATGTTGATTTTATTATTAACCAACTATAGTAGCCAATCTAGGGTGGCAAATAGATCATGGTGTACAATTGACAAGGTAGGGTGTAGATCAACAGATATATTAGCTAACTCCCAATATAGATCGAAAACATCTGTACGCATGAAATATTATGCAATATCGTAAAACAAAATAGCAACTTTATAAACATGGGTTCAACATGATTAAAGCACAACTTACCTTGGTTAAGCTCCTGGTCCTGTTCTGGAAATTGATCTTGTGTTGCTAATTCCTCCTTCGAAGCGACACACAATTCAACATTTATGCGAATCGAGAAACAAATGCAAATAAATATCCAAAACAGAGAGCAAATGAACTCCAAAAATAAAAAAACTACCATTAGATAGATCTCAATTTTATAAATTTTTAGAAATTTGAATCACCTCAATCGGAGTTCGTACGAGGGAGAACGAGCTCTCGGAAGATTCAAAATCCTAAAAATCAGAAAATTGGAAAATCAATTAATACCCGAATTATTTTTATAAAAAAATTCCCTTTATTGCGTCTGCGCCAGACAAGACCCCATCAACGAACAGGGTTGACTACTCCTAGGATGGAAGGGATAGTTCAGTAGAGGGCGTCTTCGTGGCCAGAAACCCTAATGACTCTCACGGAAGGGATCCCGGGGATCAACAGATCAATGAATGCGGTGATGTCCCCAGGTTTAGGCCCCCAGCACGGGTAATAGCCCTATGTCCTGCTAGATCTTTGTTGAGGAAATATGAAGGTGATTACAATAGTTTTTCTGGTCTCGAGCTTGGATGAGTCTTGGATCAATCCTCCGATCCCCCCTCCCCATGCACCCAAGCTCCCTTATATAGACGGGGTTGGACTGGGCAGGTGAGAAGGTGATGCTATACTGATCTACAACTCATTAATTACACCTATCTTTCCAGCCTTACACCGACCCATGACTCATTTATTGAACCCGTCGTTGTAGCCTTGTCCTTCATACTCCATTTAATGCCGCTGTGTGGCTTCGCTCGGTCCGCCCGGGATATGATGCTCCTGCGACGGGTTTGGTGAGATGTGTCAAAGGGATAGGCCGTCATCGTGTCGATAGCAGAACTCCTCACAATCAATGGCCCTGACACAGGGTGTCAGGGGAAGGAGGCTTCGAGGCGAAGCCTTCTCCTTATTCCTTTGGTTGCCTTCGTGGCCTGACGAGGGGGGCCCGAACGCCTGCCCACTTGCCAGGCTGCCACGGAGGCCGACGCCCGGCGGGCAGGGCATAACCGCCCACCTGCTAGGCTGGCCGTCGCGTGGACTTCTCGCTCGGCGGGTAGGGCCTGATCACCCACCTGCTCAACAAGGGACCATGCGGGCCGCTCGCCTGGCGAGCAGGGCATGATCGCCCGCCTGCTCGCCAGGGGGCCGTACGGGACCACGCGGGCCGCTCACCCAGCGAGCAGGTTGTGATCGCCCACCTGCTCGCTAGGGGGGCATGCGGGGCCACGCAGACCGCTCGCCTGGTGAGCAGGGCATGATCGCCCGCCTGCTCGCCAGGGGACCACGTGGGCTGCTCACCCGGCGAGCAGGGCCTGATCGCCCACCTACTCGCCAAGCCGCCACGTGGGCTTACCGCCCGGCGGGCAGGGCTTGATTGCCCACCTGCTCGCCAGGTCGCCATATGGGCTAGGCCGTTTTTTGGGCCCACTGATATGCGACGGAGAGGGTACCCTGGTGCAAAGTACACCGACAAAGCTCCAAACGACGACGAAACTATGGTGCAAAGCTTACAGACTCTGGTGAGGTTCCGTGTGAACTCCAAGGCTTCTTAGACGTCGGCGCTTCGAGGAAAAGTTTGAGTAGGGGCTGATGAACCTCGGGAGGGGCCAGGGTCCTTAAATAGGCCTCGAATGACGCGTATGGACTCGGGAATTCTAACTGACACGGCGGTGGTGTCCATATCCGATATGGCGGTGGCATCCGAGTTCTTCTCAGAGATGTAACACATCCACTGCACGATTCCAATCGAACGGCCACGTGAAACTCCAACCCTTATACGATCTCATCCGCACACCTCATCCAATGGCCACGAGTGATTAGGGTTTCAATATGATCCGACAAATCGTGTTCGTCCACTGCTGATCCGATGGCACGATGGTGTTAGGGTTTCCGATGCGACGTGGCTTCTTTACGATTGTTCGATTGCGATCTAACGGTTGGCAGCGGGTTGTCTAGAAGTTGGGCGAGCAGGCGCTTCTGAAACAGGTTGGGGCGCTGCGCGAGCTTTGGGCGCCTGATTACTAGGCTCGACCCGATCGCTTTCACGAGCTAATTTCACGCTTTTTCTTTTAAAGTAAATACTGAAAATACTTTTATTTATTTGGGCAACCAAAAACACCAGAAAAATACTAGGAAAATTCTCAAAAATACTTTGAGACATCCTGGACCCAAATAAAATATTTTTGGTAAAACTTTATTTTAAATTTATCTACATATAATTAGTTTTTGGCAAAAGGTTAATATACTTATTTGAAAATAATTCAAATAAATCTAAAAAAAATCCAATAAATCCAGGAAATTCACAAGAAGCACAAATTGCAATAAAACATTATTAACTAATTTAAAAAGGCCAAAATTTGGGATGTAACACCTCTTCTTCTTACGCTTCACCTCGACATCATCGTTCTCGATGTCATCATCGTTGCCCTTATACCGCTTTGCTTTGCAAACAACATAGGCATCCAAGTCTACGAACTCATTGCGATACAATATGCAATCGTTTGGACATGCGTGTATTCTTTGTACTTCCAGTCCCAAGGGGCAGACAACCTGCTTGGCCTGGTACGTAGTTGCAGGCAACATATTACCCTTTGGACGCAAGTCCCCCAGAGACATAACAACTTAGTAAATCTCTTATAGGACCAACCATTGCTTGCCTTCAACTGCAGTAGTGAAAGTACAGTATGCAGCTTTTTGTACTCCTCCTTACAGCCCGGTACAATGGCGTTGTAGAGTCCTCTTCCATACACTGGAACTTTTGAAACTCCCTTTCACTCGTGAAGTTCCCCTCCCCATCATGCTACATTTGATCTAGATCATCTTCGTGGCTATCAACGAACGTATCTTCCACCGCCGTCATATCGTTGTCTCTGTCATCTTTATCAATGTGTTGCCCTTTATGTACAATCTCATCTTCACCGTGCTCGGTCTAACAGGTATAGCCAGCCTTGAAACCCCTTCGAAGCAAGTGTGCACGTATCAACTCTATGTTAGAAAATAGCTTCTCATTTTTGCAATCAACGCATGGACAATACATATAGTCCGCTAGATTCTTCGACTTGTGTGCCGCAGCCGCATTTAGAAAACAAGTCACACCATTAAAGAACTCTGGACCCCGACGATCTGTGTCATACATCCACCTTCGGTCCTTCTACAGTTAATTATATCAAACTACATTTCAATATCAATAAACGATACCAAAATAATTTATTCTTTACATTAGTCTTGCAGTGCTAATTAATTAAAACAATAAACACGTTATAAGCTTATAACTACAAATAACAATATAATTGTAAATGATTAGATTTAAAATACATCTAGCAATTTTGCCTATATCAAAATACATCAAACTTTTTCACTATTTAAATATCCATCTAGTATTTCTTAATTATTTAGAAGATTTATTCATTTCATTTTGTTATGTAGTGCTATTAAATTAAATTAATATACATCAAATAAGCATGTAATTGAATATAAGGATATATTTCTAAATAATTATGTATCTTGCAACTTTCATTATTGGAAAATCCATCTACCATTTTTCATTATTTAAATATTCATCTAGCAATTCTCACGATTTATAATTCATCTAGCAATTTTTACTATTTAAAATTTCATATAATATTTTTTATTATTTAAAATAATTACAATTATGCATAATTGTCCATCTAGCAATTTTCATTACTTAAAAATCCACTACATCACTAAAATGGATAAGAATTATAATTTATTCAATAATTTAGCTAGATCATAATTTGAGCACTACCGATCTAAAATGTTTACACCATACAATTAGCAATTATCAACATCTAAAACAATCTATAAAGTAAAATTTAACTACAAATATAACATAGATCAAGTCAGTAACCTCGAAGAGAAATACGAGACAAATTTTAATACAATTTTTCAATAGAAACTCACCAAGATAATAACTACCGAGCAAAATAGAGCTCCTCCTTATTCTGCTCGGTCAAGGAAGATGTCGCCTTGAAGAGAAATACGAGAAAAATATTAATACAATTTTTCAGTAGTAACTTGCCAAGATAATAACAACTGAGCAAAATAGAGCTCCTCTTTGTTCTACTCGGTTGGGGAAGGCGTCAGTCGGGGCCAGCTATATAAAGTCCTTATCACTGTTGGCTCTACGCAAAACTAGCAGTGATAAGGTCTGATTACGCGAGAAAATTTGATTGCACGGGAAAATACTTATCACTACCGGTTCAAGAGTAAAATCAGCAGTAAAAGTTCCGATATCACTGCCGGTTACAAATGGAACTGGCAGTGATACTTCACTACCGGTTTTGGGTATAAACCAGTAGTGTTATTGTGTTATCACTACCGGTTGTTTTCTCGAACCGGCAGTGATACGTTTCCCGCACGGTCGAGCTTTCGAACCGGCAGTGATATGTTATCACTGACGGCTTTAGCCCAACTGGCAGTGATATGCCGGTAAGGATTGCCTGTTGTGTAGTAGTGCACATATCCTCAAATGGGATTAGGACCTAACCTAATTAGAGATTAGGAGACATTGTTGGTATGTAATTAGTTGGTCAATGGATTGACATTTCTTCAAGATCATTTAATTGTTAATGCTTCCACCTTTAATTTCTTTTATTAAAGTCAAAAGAATTGCAAGCTTACCACATTAGGTATTTTGATATCATTGTTGATGTTTTGAATGTATGTCTCCTGAGTAGGGAACTAAAAGCTTTTAAGTAGGGAAGAAGGTATCATGTGCAAAATTATACATATCTTGGAACCCATCCTCTTTTTTGCAAAGGTAATTAAATAATGTCTCAATATTTGAAATAGCAAGCTAGCTTCCACTCTAGTTTGTTCTTCATTTATTATGAGTAGTTTAATTGAAGATAGACTGTGAAGAATGGATGTATAAAAAAGCCATGTGAGCGCTGAATTTCAAAGGGGTGTTAAAGAATTCAAAAAAAATGTAGAAGAAAACAAGGTGAAGAGTGGTGTAAACTTCATATATTGTCTTTGTTTTGATTGCACCAATATTAGGAGACTGAACAACCTAGCTCAAATTGAAGAGCACTTGATTCAACGTGGCTTCATAAGGAATTACACATGTTGTATCCATCATAGAGGTTATTGAGTTCTATGTGGACTATCTAGATAAAAGACAAGCAATTGGTGTTCCTATATCTCATCGTGTGGGCAAACTTGCTGGCAAAGAAACCATTGGGCCCAAACTAACAAGTCCATGGTTTGATATGTATTATAAAGCACATTTGATAGTCTTGCAGCATAACACAGAAGTTCATCAGTACATTGAGCAGATGTCGTGCCCCGAATTTGCAAATCCAGACACTCTGTGTATTCTGCACTAGTCTAGGATCGCGTTAGTGCACACAGGCTTAACAGGGTTAAAGTACCACAATCATACACAGTGGAATAACAAATAAGTACTTAATGAGTTGTTTGACCATATGGTCACCTTACATCAGTTTGCCACGCAGGGCTTACATTATTCAGAGTAAAAGATAAACAACAGCGGAAAGTAAACGTTATGGTGATCCATCTTCACCACAGGCGCCTTGACAGAGGCTTGCCCCCTAGTTCTCTGGCCCTCCAATATACTCTTTTTCCCACGCTGGTGTAGACTCCTCCTCTGGTAAAATTTTTCCCGCAAGGGTGAGTACACACCGTACTCAACAAGTCATGCACAGAATGCAGATCTATTACTACATGCATGGCTTGTTACAAAGGAATGGCTCAGTTGGCTATTTTGCATTTGCATCAACATTTTTGAATTATTATTTATCTAGATAGAAAGCATCAAAACCATATAATTATAACAAGTTTCTCAAATAGTTTTCCACAAAATTTTGGACCTTACAGGTCCTTAATCAAATTCACCATTAACAACGGCACACGGCCTTCCACCCCATTTTATTTTCAAAACTCTACCCCTTGGCTGTAATCCCCGAGCAATGTTCAATACCGTGAACACGGCTATTCGAATAGTTTGTACACTCTGCAGAGGTTATACACTTTACCCACAAGATACAGTCAAACACCACAAAGGCGAGCGACTGTAACAAAGCCTTTCCAAAGGTCCGTCTAAACCCAGTACTGCCCGCTAAGGTTTCAACACTAGAGGGACTGGTTACCACACCCAGGGCCCCCCTCTTGCGCCTGTGAGTTTTACCACCCAAACACTTGGGCCTCACTCCACCATGACAGTACCGAGGTATAGATTTCACAATTTACTCAGCTAGGTCCGTCCCATACTGGAACTTGTGGTTGTATGAATGACTCAGGTCAAAGGCTCGCAAGGTTAAGTCCTTAAAGTTGATCAGAGCAAGACTTGCACAAACCCCTCCGCCCATCGGGCCCACCCGTCACACTTGCTCCAACCACTTGCTCCGGTCTAAATTATTTTCCATCCCAAGTTGATTATTGTGCAACACATGCCAACAACAACTCAACATCCATATGGAACCACACAGGCCTCCATATATCAACAGCATCGTGTGGCAACACATCACACCATTTCAAAATACATTGCATATTCCATTAATCAATATTGATCTTTGTATTTTAAAAGATTATTCACGATATATGCAAAGCAAAGCAACTATTCAGGGTCTAGCCTCCCGTGTTGGCACAATATTATCAACCAACTAATATTACCAAACTTAGGTTATCAAAGGAATCATGGCATACAAATATTAACAAGAAGGCGGCAATAACAAATAGGTTGATTAGCAAATTCACCCAAATTATTTTAAATCCATTTTTAGTTGAATTAGCATGCATAGTTTGAATCAAAATACATTTTCAAAACATAGGAGCAACATGGTCAAAGCATAACTTGCCTTCATAAAGCAGCAAGTCTTGATCTGGAGCTTGATCCTCACAATCCGCGTCCTCACACAGCTCGATGTCTATGCGTAACAGATAAAGAACCAAATAAACACGCAAAACAACATACAAACACACATTTGGAAAAATACGACAAATCAAACTAATTTGTAACTTCATGAAAACTTCTAGAGAATTAGTTTAGCATTTTCTAAGATTTATAAAATTTATTTCGATATTTTTGAACGTATAGTTTAAGAGCTACAAAATTCATAAATTTGGACATTCCGTGAATATTTTAACAGTATAAATTTATCTATAAAATTTCATAAAAATTACTGTGGGAAGGTATTAATTTTTACTAATTTAAAAAATTTGTTGCATGCGATTTGGACTTATAACGAATTTGTAGCGAAAAAGATAAAATCTGCAATTTGGTTACAAATTCACGTACAAAATTTAACTAGCTATACACATGCATGGTACTATTCATTCGTCACTTGCATGTTCTTCGGCTGAGCTTTGCTACCTGAAAATGAGAGAGAGAAGTGAAGGCGCACGGCCAACCGACGCGTAAAATCGGCCAGGCGAAGGACAAGAAGTCGCTATTAGCCAATGATCGACGAGCTTAGTCGGCAATGGCGGCGTTCAACATACCAATTCCATACAGAGATTCATCGGCGATGCACCACACGCATACGCAGACAGAGAGGGGAAATCGGCCTGGTGAGCGCTGTCGACCGGAGACAGCGTCGGCGGCCAAGACGTGAGCATAGTCAGGAGAACCGAATCCGAGCATTGTGACCGAAATGTCTATGTACTTGCTACGACTAATATAGATTCATGCATGCGCACATCTTAATTTATATACATATACGCGTACAGCCTAATATATAAACATATACAAGCCTTCGTCGTACTAAGGTATATACTTATCGCGTTCAATATATATATCCGTGCTAACATATATACGCTAACATGTCTATACATGCGTAAATACATACGGCGAGATCATCCGATCAGTAAAGATAGAAAGCGCGAGAGGGGAAAGAGGAAAATAAAATACCGTCCGTATGTATGGTGCGATCCGTCGGCGCAGGAGAAGGCGTGGTGGAAGGTCTTGCGGCGTTATGGAGGTAGCACGCATCCGATCAAAGAAAGACATCAAGCGGCGATCGACCAAACCGATCGTTTAGAAATGAAGTCGGCGAGAAGGTATGAAGGAGAGAATGAAATGGAAGAATAAAGTATCCGCCAAAATGAGGAGAAGCGGTGTATTAGATCGGGACATACAAATCGAAATGGCTGGTTCTCAAGATAAACAAGATGATGCTCATCCTTCCCTTAATGACGCGACGCAATAACAAGCACCTTTACATACTAATTCATGCATGGAAAATGGGAAGGCTTGAGTGGCGCATGGAGTGGACACCTGCTAGCTAGCAATTGCATTGCGTGAGAAATGGAAACGGCTTTATGCGCATAAAGAGAGGAAGCGGTGAAAGGAGGAAGGCGCACCTTCATTCATCGCACTGAGGAGAGGAAAGAAAATGCCATTAATTCCTAACATTACTCATGCATCAGGAAATGAAATAAACGGCTGTGTTGATGAGTTGTCGTTACTACATGAAAGAGTCAATCAATTTCCTTATGCCTTCATGCACACAAACTTGGAAACGACCCAACCAGGAATTTCCTTTCGTCCAAAACGTTCCGCCTGATCAAATTCCGTATTTTGAATTGTGTTGGAACAATACGCGGTTAGGATAAAATAGCAAAAGGCTCTAAAAATCTTGGAAGAATCCCCTAAAATACTAGGGAATATTTGGAACTTAACGAAGTTGGTTTCGTGATTTTTCGATATATAGCTTTTCTGTAAGAATTCTTTTAGCTAATCAGACACTTGTGCGATTATTTATAAAATCGACAAACTAAATCTATAAACAAGTTTTTGAGGGTATTTGAAAGAAACATCCTTATTTTTCAAATGTTATTATTTTAAACTAAATTTGGAATTTATGCGCACGCGAAATGCATGATCTTTATTTTATATGATTAATTCGATAAAGCTTAAATTCTTATTAATTCCAAAAAAAAATCCAAATAAATTCTAGACATTCCCAAATAATTCAAAAATGACGTAAATACTGTTAAGGCAAATTTTGGGATGTTACAAACCTGCCTCCTTAACAGAATCTCGTCCCTGAGATTCAGGGCTGGCTAGAGAAGCGGTTGGGAAACTCTTTCTTTAGATCTTCCTCACGCTCCCATGTTGCTTCGCTTTCTGTGTGGTTGCTCCATTGAACTCTGCAAAAACGAATGGATTTGTTTCTTGTTTCCCGTTCAGCTGTGTCTAAGATCTTAATGGGATATTCCTTGTAGGTTAGATCTTCTTGTAGCTCGATCTCTTCCAAAGGTGTCTGCCTTGTTGGTATTCGAATTACACTACAAGAAACAGGGAAAAATTCGTGGGTTTTTTTAAATTCGTGGGCCAAAAAAAAAACCCACGAATTTATATATTTAAATTCGTCGGTTTATAAAAAACCCACGTATTTAATTAAATTCGTGGGCCAAAAAAACCCCCACGAATTTATATTTTAAATTCGTCGGTTTTTAAATTTGCTTGAATTTAATTAAATCGTCATTGCTTGGCCCACAATTTAACACAATGTTTTAACTAGGGCGCGCCTCTCCTTCTCTCTCCGCTCGCTCACCCACCCGCGCGTCTCCCTCCCTCTCTTCGCTTGCCTCTCGGGCTCTCACCCACCAGCGTTCCCACCGCCGCCGCCGCCCGACGCTTGCCTTGCGCGCCTGCGTCCCGCCAAGACGCGCGCGCCCCTTACGCTGCCGCCGCCCCCGCCTGCTTCCCGTCGCTCCCTCCCGCCTCGTCGCCGGCTATGACCTCCGTTTCCCAAGCATAAACCCCACCCGTCCCCATGACTCCATAAACACCACCGAACGCCTCGGCGCGGAATGGTTCCGCCCCCTCCGCTTGACCAGCTGATTCCTCTACCTCCGGTGGCAGCGTCATGTGCGAGACCCGGCGTCGGCGTCAAGGCCAAGGAGGATCTTGAGGAGAAGAAGTGGGGAAGGAGGAGGTGGTGCGAGGAGAGCGACTGTCGACTAGGTACAGCCACTCCGATCCTTGGATTCGGGACACCGAGCCGATGTTGTGGGAGGAGATCGACCGCCGCCTCAGCGGCGTGGAGATCGAGGTGGGTGCGATTCTTGATGGAAGCGTTAGTTTTCGATGAGTTAGGGCTAGATTTGGTGAAAAATTTGGGTGTGTTTGCGTGGCTTTGGATTGAAGGATTGCAAAACTATTTCGTGCAGTGGGCGGGCAAGTGCGGAGCTGCTAGGGGCAGGTAATGTGAGCTATTTCAGGGAAGAAGGGAGGAGACCATCTGCAAATGTGTGCTTTATACCGGCATTGGTGAGATTTTCTCTTTCTTTCCTTACCTCGTATTGTTCTTATTGTTAGGAGATAACACTAGGACAGGGAAGTAGAGGTACTAAGCGTATCCATATATTCTTGCCGAAAAACGCTATTGCGATCGTGGGAAGGATGGAGCTTGAATTAAGGCTTGCACTTTGAGACTAGGTGTGAATTTGTGATGTAGTTGTCAACTTGAATTCTTAGTTTAGAAAGATAATTTTTTGTAGGGCGTTTTTTATTCTTGCTAAGAAACTTTGTTTTGGGACTTGATGGTATAGTACGCTAATCTACATCTCTTAGCACTGTAGGGCTTACATCTTTCTTGTGAATTTTCAATGAGATATTGTTTTATGGCATCTCATAAAAAGGATGAATATATCTTGTGTCTTTTGGTGCATCTGGGTAGTTTGTTTTATTACATGTTACGAGTGTTATGCTATGATTGTATACTTGTATCTGTTTGTTATGGATCTCAACTAGTTGCGGTGATTAAGCTTGTAGTTGTAGCTGTCCTTAATCAATTAGTGCCATAACATTTTTGCCACAAATGTTGCAACACGTCTTGGTGAAAAGGAGAGATTTGCTTCTTTTAAGTAGTGTTCGGGTGATATTATAAATTAAACACATGTTGATTTGAGAGGAACAGAAGAAAGAGAATTATCATTTTCTTTGTCACTACGCTTGGTGATTAACAAGCGGCTTGTGAAGCAAAAATTAAATGAATGTGCCACTTATTGTGTTATCTTTGTGCGATCTGTGTAATTTTAGTCAATTATTATTGTGCCACTATTCTCGCTTCCTCCATTCGATGCTTGCGTAACCTTGATTTGGATCCAAGTACAACGAAAATATACCATTGTAATGTTGAGATAAGAGGGATTCCGTAGTCAAAGTTTTCAAGGTATTATGTGTCTTTGTTTTCAGTTTGACCAACCCAATCTTTGGTGTGTATTATGTGTCTTTGTTCTTCATCCGGCTTCACCTTTGATGGTGTAACCTTAGGTATGCTTGAAATTTGTAATTTAAGCGGGGATTATTTATGATTCAGTCATAAAGCAAGATCGAGAAAAATGTTAATATTTGTAATCGTTCGGCTCTTTGTGATTTTTCATCTCTTCCAATATTCTAATCCATATTGTTGTAATTTCAGAGCAAAGGTGTTCATTTTTTTGTTGCAAAGTATGGGTATTGCTTACGAGCTTTGAAAAGAGCCTCTTGTGACTTTGGTGACCTACCCTCCAAAGACATTCCAGCGATCTTATCTGAGTCTTGTTTGTGATTCTAGGACTGTTCTAAAATAAGGCCGACTTTGCACTCCAACTAATAAAATGGAGAGGTAAATGAACTCTTCCTCCCTTTTATGAGATGATCATAAGTGAGAACTCGTATGTCGGCTAACTATGTTCTTGTATTGTTATCTAGGTATAAGATTATTAAGGAAGTTGGCGACGGTACATTTGGGAGTGTTTGGCGTGCAGTCAATAAAGAAAGTGGTGAAGTGGTGAAATGTGTAGTTATTGCAATATTTCCATCATATAGCCTCCTTTAATGCTGAAAAAGTGGATGATTAGTTGTAGTGTGCCATTTAATAAGGGCATGCAGGTCCAATAACATTAACTTTTTCTTAGATTTAGTGTTTCTTTGATCTATGTGTATGGTGGGCTATGGAGGAGTACAATGTTTCCCTATCTAAATTAATGCTGATCTACTTCCTTTTCAATGCTGAGTGATATTTATGCTATACTTATTAACGTGTCTTTATTCTTTGCCTTTGGTGCATGCATTTGAACAGTTATCTCATATGGTTTTTTGTCTTCTCTCTTGCATCGCGTAGGTCCTAATAAAGATGAACAGCCTGACAGCATTGTAGATTTGTTTCTGGTAGATTTGTTTGATCTTCTTTGAGGCTGAACCGATGGTTACAAAGCGTCTTGGCGCCACTACGAAGAAAACAATTTGGGAAGGTGAGAACCGTCATATGCCAATCCTTAAGATGGACAACCTATTATTCCTTACTCTTTCTTGATAAAATAATCGAGCTTTTTAAGGCGAATTCGTAGGGAGTGATGTTGAAGATAATGGAGCTGCAATTGCGAAACCAAAGACACAAAAGAAGAAACCACTAAGAAGGATCAGTAAATATGACTTAATCACTTAAGCACTTTTGCTATGTTATATTCTGAGTGGAATCATTGCGTAGTTTACAAATTGCCGTTGGATGTGTGATTGATTATCTAAGGATCTGCTAGAATGTCTCCTTCTGGTTTGAGAGATTGATATATATATATATTATAACTGCAAATGTTTTTTTGTCTGCTGAGTGGATGTCCTATTTACAAGAGAGGTCATGCCGAAATTTTGTACATTTTGGTGACTTAGTTTTAAGCCGGTTTTAAAGAGTTAAAAGGTTGGTTTCAGTCTTTTAGTACATGTAATAGGTTTGGTGTCTCGTTTGTACATTGTGGTCAAATTGAGTTGACAATCCGCTGAGATGACGCAAGTGTGGAATTTGTGGTCAAATTGAGTGAGGAAAATATGAACATAGCTAAGGAAGAAGGCAACCAATACCAGGAATGAACATAGCTAAAAAAAGGACATCTCTACGATGGGTGGTTGATAACCTTGTGAGTAATATAGTGTTTTAACAATATAGCGACTTCCCTACATTTATCCTTTCCTGAGATTTCAAGCGAATGATAGGTAAAGCTAACAAGTGATCGAGGGTGGTCAATTTGAAATTTGTGGCTTCTTTCACTGATGTATTCGCTAAGTATTGTTTGTGTTGTTTAAACATAAGTGCCTTTTCTTGTTAGTAGAGGCCTTTTGAGCACCTCGAGAGTCTATTGTTGCATGAATACTTATACATGTATCGATTTCTATTTCAGATTCAGATTGGAGGGATCAACTGCGTCATGTCTTTTTGGGGACAATTTTCATTTGTTCATGAATCTCAACTTGCTCTTTTCTTGTCATCATCATGTCGGGCTTCTTTGAATGTATAGGCTTATCCTTGCAACTGGACTATCATGCTTTTAGTATATATTCCTATTCTATTTATTTATTACATTTTTGTGTGGACAATGGGTGGGTATTTCAATTTTGGATACTTGATAAATGTGATGTAGTCGACATCTCAAGTCCGGTTGTGATAAATTTTAATTTATATACTCTAATTGATTGCCTTAAGACTACACTACAGTCCTCTTTCTTTACGTTACCACCCTTACATTGGTTATATGAGTAATGAGTGGATGTGCTTGATATGGAATTTAAAGCTTGACACTCACCTAAGAACTATGGTAGTTGGCCATATCACCGGTATATTTCGGTGACTTAGCTTTCTTCTTTGCATAGATGGAACTAGTGTAAACATTTTTCGGTTTCATGTTGAGAAGAATGCAAAATGTTAGCCCAACAATAAATTATTATCAATGTAGTCTATAAGCATTTGCGTAAATCATTTTGGGGATTAGTTGCTTGGGCTTGTCAAGTAGCGGTGGAGATATTTTTAAATTTCATTTGAAGAATCATATACAAATGTTAAGGAAAGTATCTAGTGCAAAACCATCTCTGGGTGCTAAATGTTATCTCATAACGTGTCATGGGATGATATTGGGATGGATCGATTTAGAGCATCATATGCATCAGGATGATTTTTGTTGCTACTCCATTAACATAATTTTATTCTTCCTTGTACTAACTTCTTTGTCTTTATGCCTTATTTTTGCACATCTTCCTTTTTGTTTTTGCCAAACATGGAAGTGGTGGCCCTATTTAAATGCTCTATATTAGGGAATAATATTGATATGTCTTGTTGTTCTGTAGGTAGTTTACAATGCAAATAAACTTGCTGATCTTGTTGAAAAGAAGAAATTGCAGAATTGGCTTGATTATTACCAACTCAAGCATGAGCGAAATCAATCAAAAAAGCCCACCAAGGTTAAGCTGCAAGAATGATTAGCCTTCCATTTCTCCTCCATATGGATCTTGATTTTGTTTATCTTCATTTAAATTGGAATCTTGAATTAGGATCTGCTTACTTTAATTCCTTCCCTTTTACGGACCTATGTTCTGGTGGCTTTCTTGGATGTTTTGGTTCTGAGGTGGATATATATATTATAACTGCAAATGTTTTTTTGTCTGCTGAGTGGATGTCCTATGTACTAGAGAGATTATGCCGAAATTTTGTATATTTCGGCGACTTACTTTTTGTTGAATTATGGGATATACCAACTTAAGCATTGAAACATTAATTTCTATGACTCGCTGAAGCTGAAGTATTTGTGCTATTCACTTCAAGGCCATCATGCATGTTGTGGATTTATTCTACTTACATTTAGTGTTGGGATTTAGGAGATTTAGGAGCATTACATAAAGTCGTGTTGGTTACTGCTTTGTAATTATGTCGATAGTTTTTTGGGACATTTGAGCATATCAAAAGGAGGATTTATCTAATGTTTGTTTGGTTTAATGTTCCTATGGAAGATTATGGAGGATTTATCTAATTACTGCAATATGATTCTATTATTAATAAGATAATCTTTCTATTGTTTAACATTGTCATGTTTTTGTGGTTCGGTGGTCGCCATGGAACAAGGAAAAATTACAAAACTCTTTCCCAATTACTTGCTATATGAATTTCCCAGCTTATCCGGTGGAAGATTATGGAAAGGGGAACATGATCTCATTATCTTGAAAGCATTAATAAAGTATGCATTTATTTGATACGTTCAGGTTTGCTACAATAAGCATTGTTAAATTATCCATTTATTTCTGTAATAGCCGAGTGACCGAACAAGTTTTGCATCTGTATTAATTCTATAACAATATGGTTATCCTTTTGTAATATAGTGTAACTCTCAAACTTAAAACTTCATATGACCATTGGATGTGTGATTGATTATCTAAGGATTTGCTAGAATGTCTTCTTTTGGTTTGAGAGATTGGCCTTTGAAGGGCGCAGTAAGCCCCCTCCGTAATCTGAATCGTTGTTATTCTTGACCTAGGTCATTGCCTTATATATGTTCATCTTGTAAGCCGTCGTGAGTTTCTTGACCTAGGTCATTGCCTTATATATGTTCATCTTGTAAGCCGTCGCGAATTGATCTCTCCGTCGATTTGTTAACACTCCTGAAAATAGTGAAGTTTGCGGTAGGTGCCGTGATATATATATCGTGATTGATATGGTTATATGTATTGAGTGTGATATCGATATGGACTAGTAATGCTTCTTTGCTATAATTTGGGTATCAAATTACCAAAATAATGATCGGTGACATCAATGAAATACAAAATTTGGATGGGTGGTCATCACCGGGATATATATATTTTTTGTATAATGGTGATAAATTAGTGGGCCATATAAAACCCACGAATTTAACAGATTAAATTAAATGGGTTTTATTCATTGCAATTTAAGTGTTAAATTAAATGGGTTTTTCACCACAATTTAATGATTAAATAAATGGTGAATAAAACCCACGAATTTAACACTTAAATTCGTGGGTTTTTTCAGCCCACGAATTTAATTAAATTCATGGGTTTTTACCAGCCCACGAATTTAATTAAATTCGTGGGTTTTTACCAGCCCACGAAATTAACTGTTAAATTCGTGGGTATTTTCTGCCCACGAATTTAACTGTTAAATTCGTGGGTTTTTTCAGTAACCCACAAATTTAATTTAAATTCGTGGGTACCCACGAATTTAATTGATTAAATTCGTCGAGTTAAATTCGTGAACTAAATTCGACGGTTTGCCCACGAATTTAGCTTAAATTCGTGGGTTTTGGCCTAAATTCGTGGGTTTTTGGCCCATGAATTTTCCCTGTTTCTTGTAGGCACTTCTTCAACTGAGATACATGGAAGACGTCATGCACTCCTGTCAAAGACTGCGGCAATTCTAATTTATATGCGACTTCACCTCTGCGGCTCAAGATTTTGAATGGACCCACGTATCTTGGGGCAAGTTTTCCTTTAGCGTGGAACCTCTTAACTCCTTTAAGCGGCGTGACTTTGAGATGGACATAATCTTCAGGCTCAAAGCTCAACTTGCGGTGTCGGTTGTCAGCGTAACTCTTTTGCCTTGATTGTGCAGTCTTCAGTCTTTCTCTAACCAGAGCAATCTTCTCCTCTGCATCTATGAGTATGTCTGGTCCAAAGACTTGACGTTCTCCTGTCTCATTCCAATTTAATGGTGTTCGACATGAACGACCATATAAAGCTTCAAATGGAGACATCTTCAAACTAGCTTGATAACTATTGTTGTAGCTAAATTCTGCATATGACAAGCATTTGTCCCATGAGGTTGCATATGACAAAGCACAAGCTCTTAACATATCCTCAAGTATCGATTTACTCTTTCGATCGACCATCATCTGGCGATGATATGCCGTCTTTGAAATTCAGACGGTGCCCATTCTCAGTATGCGACTTATCCCAAAATCTTGAGGTAAATTGAGTTCCTCGATCCGATACTATCTTCTTTGGTACACCATGCAAGCACACAATTCTGGCCATATATAGCTCAGCTAGGCGATCTCCGAAGTAAGTGGTTTTCACCAGTATAAAGTGGGCTACTTTGGTTAGGCGATCAACTATAACCCATATCGAATCAAAACCTTGCTGAGTTCTGGGTAAACCGGTAATGAAATCCATACCGATTTCCTCCCACTTCCACTCAGGTACTTTCAGAGGTTGCAACAGTCCCGCTAGCCTCTGATGCATTGCCTTTACTCTTTGACATATATCACACAATGCGACGTGTTCGGCAACTTCTCGTTTCATGTTTGGCCACCAGAATCTTTCCTTGAGGTCTTGGTACATTTTTGCACTACCGGGGTGAATTGAATACTTGGAATCATGTGGTTCCTTCAGTATCAACTGCTTCAATTCGGGTTTATGAGGTACGCAGATTCTGTTTTTCATCCACAAGGTACCCTGCTCATCTACTCGGAAATCTTTGGCTAAATCTTCGTCCATCTTGAATTTGATTCTATTAATCTTGTCATCACTTTTCTGAGCTTCTCTAATTTGTTCTTCTAGTGTCGGCTTCACCTCGACAGTAGACAGAAAACCTTTTGGTACAATTTCTAACTTTAGCTTCTGAAATTCTTTACACAGGTCAGGTTGATTCTCTGCAACTATTATGTTCAGGCTGTGACTTTTCCGACTCAAAGCATCAGCCACCACATTTTCCTTTCCTGGATGGTAGTGAATTCCAAGGTTGTAATCCTTGATTAACTCCAACCATCTCCTTTGTCTCATATTCATATCTGATTGAGTAAATATATACTTTAGACTTTTGGGGTCAGTATATATTTCACATCGGTTTCTGATGAGATAGTGACACCATATTTTAAGGGCGTGCACTACAGCAGCTAATTCCAGATCATGAGTTGGGTAATTCTGCTCATGTGGTCTTAACTGCCTTGACGCATAAGCCACTACTTTTCCATTTTGCATCAGAACACACCCAAGTCCTTGACGCGAAGCATCACAGTATATATCAAAGTTATCCTTAGCATTCGGCAACACCAAGACAGCTGCCGAAGTTAGACACTTCTTTAATTCCTGAAAACTCTTTTCACACTCATGCGTCCACATAAACTTTTTCTCCTTTTTCAATAATTGTGTAAGAGGTCTCGCAATTGATGAAAAACCTTCAATGAACCGGCGGTAATATCCCGCCATACCAAGGAAACTTCTAATCTGAGTAACCGACTTTGGTTGCTCCCAATGTAACATTGCCTCCACTTTCTTTGGGTCGACAGCTACTCCTTCGGCAGTCATTACATGTCCCAGGAACTCTACCTTCTTTTTCCAGAAGTCACATTTGCTAAATTTTGCATATAGTTGGTTTTCTCTTAACTTTTCCAACACCATCCTTAGATGTTCAGCATGCTCTTCTTCTGTCTTGGAGTAAACAAGAATGTCATCAATAAAGACAACGACAAACTTGTCCAAATATTCCATGAATACTTTGTTCATCATATTCATGAAATAGACTGGGGCATTAGTCAATCCAAAAGACATGACCGTGAATTCGTAATGCCCATACCTTGACGAGAAAGCATTCTTTGGTATGTCCTCGGTCTGAATTTTTAGCTGATGATATCCGGATCGAAGGTCTATCTTAGAGAAGACTCCTGCTCCTCTCAACTGATCAAAAAGATCATCTATCCTGGGCAAAGGATATTTATTCTTCATCGTCACTTCATTTAGTGCACGATAATCTATACACAGTCGGAAACTCCCATCCTTTTTCTTTACAAACAGTACTGGTGCTCCCCATGGCGATGAGCTAGGTCTTATGAAACCTTTTTCCAAAAGCTCTTCGATCTGCTTTTTCATCTCCACTAGTTCTTCGGTGGACATCCTATAAGGTCTCTTTGCAATAGGAGCGGTTCCAGACACCAGCTCGATGACGAATTCAATATCCCTATCAGGCGGCATACCAGGCAAGTCTTCGGGAAACACATCCGGAAACTCTTTTACTACCGGTACATCTTCTAGACTGACAGTCTCCAGATTGTTGACCATCAATTTTCCATCTCGGACTGTGGTTGCTTGAAATTCCACTTTTTCTCCATCTTGGTTCTCTACAGACACTACTCTGCGGCCACAATCAATACAGCCTTTGTGCTTGGTCAGCCAATCCATCCCAAGGATCACGTCCAGGGTTTGAGTATCTAGCACTATCAGGTTTGCTAGGAATACTACATCATTAATGACTAGCTTAACTCCCAAGCATCCTTGATTCGATTGAAGTTCAGACCCAGGTGATTGTACTAATAATATACACTTTAGTTTTACCATTTTCATCCCTTTCCCCAAAGCAAACTTTCGAGAAATAAATGAATGGGAAGCTCCTGAGTCAAATAAAACAATTGCACGTACCGAGTTAACCAAAAACTTACCTAGTACGACGTCCGCTGCATCTTGAGCTTCAGCGGTCGTGATGTAGTTCACTCGACCTCTAATAACTGTTGAAGGCGTAGCTCCGATTTGGCCTCCTCCTCGATTTGTAGTTGGTGTTGGTGTCTTTGTCAGCGTTGGCCCCAAATTAAAGCGAACTGGGGTCACATTTCCTCTCTTTGGGCACTGTTTGGCGAAATGCCCTGGTTCATTACAACTGAAGCAACGCCTCACTGGACTCTGCGGATTATTCTCCGGGGTAGGCGTTCTGAATCCCTGACTTGAGGATCCCGGTGCAGATATTGTCCTCTGGCTGGTCATTTGTGGTTTGAATCTAGCAAATTGTTGGGGATTGACTCTCAGTCTTAACTGATTTAGACGTCCTCCTTGATTGGTCATGCGGTGCTTGCGGTCCTCTCCAATTTCTTTACGCTTGTCCTGTAAGATCAGCGCCTTATTTACCAACTCTTGAAAGTCTGGAAAATTGTGGGTGATCAATCCCACCTAAAGTCCGGAGTTAAGTCCCTTCATGAACCGGGATTGTCTTGCTTTGTCCGTTGCCACATCCTCTGGCGCATAACGAGCCAACTGAGTGAATTTGTTCAAATAACCGGCCACTGATTGGCCTCCTTGTTTCAGAGATCGGAACTCTTCCTTTTTAAGTTCCATCATTCCTTCCGGTACATGGTCTTGGCGAAAGCTCTGATAAACTCCTCTCAGGTGATCTCTTGGGGATTCTCATGGGATGCACAATAGTTTTCCCACCATTCCGCTGCAGTCCCTTCAAGTTGATGGGAGGCGTACAGCACCTTCTCATTGGGTGCACACTGGGATATGTGCAACTTCCTTTCTATGGTCCGTAGCCAGTCATCGGCCTCTATTGGGTTAACATTTCCTGAGAATGTTGGTGGCCTAGTCCTCATGAAGTCCGAGAGTCTAGACTGGAACTGGTTTCCATGATGTGCATTCGGGTTGTTATTGACATTAGCGGCTACAGCATGATTTTGCATCTGCTGCATCTGCTGCATCATCGTCTGCATCAATTGGGTCTGGGCAGCAAGAAATGCCCCCAAATTTTGCATATCGACTGGTGGTGGTCCTTGTGGTGGAACATTCTCCTCCTGGTCTCTGTTTCTACGAGCTCCGCTCCCACTGGCTCCATTGTTGCTTCGGGTGTTCACCATCTGAAGAACAAAAGGATTTAGGGAAAAGAAAGAACAGAGGAGACAAGTACATAAGAAAACTAGTGCGGTATAAAGGTTTAACCCAAAAACTTAAGCAAACAATTACTAACTTGGTATGGTTGTTTATCCAAGCCTAAAAGCTCTGCAACGCATACTGCACACTCAGCAAATAGGAAAAACCAAATTAACCTAAACACACAATAACCTACCATCTATGAGGGTAACACTTCTATCTTAGACAGACGTGACTTTCACACATGAGTCTCAACTGGCTACGAAAGCATTGGTTCTTCTAGCTTCTGGAACACTCCATCGATCCACTTTTCTTGAGTTCGACGATTCCTGTCTTCACGATCTTCAGGATTGGCAGCGACACCCAGTGCTTTCTCCTTAAGTGTGAAGCAACGATAACTATTTGGAACAACTCAGATAAGATCTTTATTTAAAACAACGGGGAAAGATAGAAATTTTCAGCAAGGAGAAAAGAATAGAAGAATGAGACAAGTCAAGAACTTATCATTTTTTTCATGTTAAAATTTTCTTTTAGAAAATAATTTTGAAGTTCCTAAAGAACGGCCAATCTATCTAGGGTCAAGTCCTACAGTCAGTATGCTCTGATACCACCTCTGTCGTGCCCCGAATTTGCAAATCCGGACACTCTGTGTATTCTGCACTAGTCTAGGATCGCGCTAGTGCACACAGGCTTAACAGGGTTAAAGTACCACAATCATACACAACGGAATAACAAATAAGTACTTCAAACATGTATATAAACGAGTTGTTTGACCATATGGTCACCTTACATCAGTTTGCCACGCAGGGCTTACATTATTCAGAGTAAAAGATAAACAACAGCGGAAAGTAAACGTTATGGTGATCCATCTTCGCCACAGGCGCCTTAACAGAGGCTTGCTCCCTAGTTCTTTGGCCCTCCAATATACTCTTTTTCCCACGCTGGTGTAGACTCCTCCTCTGGTAAAATTTTGCCCGCAAGGGTGAGTACACACCGTACTCAACAAGTCATGCACAGAATGCAGATCTATTACTACATGCATGGCTTGTTACAAAGGAATGGCTCAGTTGGCTATTTTGCATTTGCATCAACATTTTTGAATTATTATTTATCTAGATAGAAAGCGTCAAAACCATATAATTATAATAAGTTTCTCAAACTGTTTTCCACAAAATTTTGGACGCACAGTCCTTAATCAAATTTCACCATTAACACTGGCACACGGCCTTCCACCCCATTTTATTTTCAAAACTCTACCCCTTGGCTGTAATCCCCGAGCAATGTTCAATACCGTGAACACGGCTATTCGAATAGTTTGTACACTCTGCAGAGGTTATACACTTTACCCACAAGATACAGTCAAACACCACAAAGGCGAGCGACTGTAACAAAACCTTTCCAAAGGTCCGTCTAAACCCAGTATTGGCCGCTAAGGTTTCAACACTAGAGGGATTGGTTACCACACCCAGGGCCCCCCTCTTGCGCCTGTGAGTTTTACCACCCAAACACTTGGGCCTCACTCCACCACGATAGTACCGAGGAATAGATTTCACAATTTACTCAGCCAGGTCCGTCCCATACAGGAACTTGTGGTTGTATGAATGACTCAGGTCAAAGGCTCGCAAGGTTAAGCCCTTAGGGTTGATCAGAGCAAGACTTGCACAAACCCCTCCGCCCATCGGGCCCACCAGTCACACTTGCTCCAACCACTTGCTCCGATCTAAATTATTTTCCATCCCAAGTTGATTATTGTGCAACACATGCCAACAACAACTCAACATCCATATGGAACCACACAGGCCTCCATATATCAACATCATCGTGTGGCAACACATCACACCATTTCAAAATACATTGCATATTCCATTAATCAATATTGATCTTTGGATTTTAAAAGATTATTCACGATATATGCAAAGCAAAGCAACTATTCACGGTCTAGCCTCCCTTGTTGGCACAATATTATCAACCAACTAATATTACCAAACTTAGGTTATCAAAGGAATCATGGCATACAAATATTAACAAGAAGGTGGCAATAACAAATAGGTTGATTAGCTAATTCACTCAAATTATTTTAAATCCATTTTTAGTTGAATTAGCATGCATAGTTTGAATCAAGATACATTTTCAAAACTTAAGAGCAACATGGTCAAAGCATAACTTGCCTTCATAAAGCAGCGAGTCTTGATCTGGAGCTTGATCCTCAAAATCCGCATCCTCACAAAGCTCGATGTCTATGCGTAACAGATAAAGAACCAAATAAACACGCAAAACAACATACAAACACACATTCGGAAAAATACGACAAATCAAACTAATTTGTAACTTCATGAAAACTTCCAGATAATTAGTTTATCATTTTCTAAGATTTATAAAATTTATTTTGACATTTTTGAACGTATAGTTTAAGTGCTACAAAATTCATAAATTTGGACATTCCGTGAATATTTTAATAGTATAAATTTATTTATAAAATTTCATAAAAATTACTGTGGGAAGGAATTAATTTTTACTAATTTAAAAATTTTGTTGCATGCGATTTAGACTTATAACCTATTTGTAGCGAAAAAGACAAAATCCTCAATTTGGTTACAAATTCACGTACAAAATTTAACTAGGTATGCACTTGCATGGTACTATTCATTCGTCACTTGCATGTTCTTCGGCTGAGCTTTGCTACGTGAAACTGAGAGAGAGAAGTGAAGGCGCACGGCCAAGCGGCGCATAAAATCGCCAGCGAAGCGACGCAGTGTGGCGAGCGCAATCGACCGAGCTTAGTCGGCAATGGCGGCATGCTTCGACATACCAATTCCATACAGAGATTCATCGGCGATGCACCACATGCATACGCAGACAGAGAGGGGAAATCGGCCTGGTGAGTGCAGTCGACCGGAGACAGCGTCGGCGGCCAAGACGTGAGCATAGTCAGGAGAACCGAATCCGACCATTGTGACCGAAATGTATATGTACATGCTACGACTAATATAGATTCATGCATGCACACATCTTAATTTATATACGTATACGCGTACAGCCTAATATATAAACATATACAAGCCTTCGTCGTACTAAGGTATATACTAATAGCGTTCAATATATATTTCCGTGCTAACATATATACGCTAACATGTCTATACATGCGTAAATACATACGGCGAGATCATCCGATCAGTAAAGATAGAAAGCGCGAGAGGGGAAAGAGGAAAATAAAATACCGTCCGGCGCAGGCAGTGGTGCAGTCCATCGGCGCAGGAGAAGGCGTGGCCGAAAGGTGCGCCGGTGTTGGCGGGAGGTACCACGCAGTCCAGTCGACGGCAGCAACGTCCAAGCGGCAGTCGGCCGAACCGGTCGTTTAGAAATGAAGTCAGCAGAAGGTATGAAGGAGAGAATGAAATGGAAGAATAGAAGGATCCGGCCAAAATGAGGAGAAGCAGGTGTATTAGATCAGGGCATACAAATCAAAATGGCTGGTTCTGTGCATAAACAGTGACGCTCATCCTTCCCTTAATGATGCGACGCAATAACAAGCACTGCCGTTACTAATTCATGCATGGAAAATGGGAAGGCTTCAGGCTGGCGCATGGAGTGGACACCCTGCTAGCTAGCAATTGCATTGCGTGAGAAATGGAAACCGCTTTATGCGCATAAAGAGAGGAAACGACTGAAAGGAGGGAAGGCGCAGCCTTCATTCATGCGCACAGGGAGAGGAAAGAAAATGCCATTAATTCCTAACATTACTCATGCATCAGGAAATGAAATAAACGGCTGTGTTGATGAGTTGTCGTTACTACATGAAAGAGTCAATCAATTTCCTTATGCCTTCATGCACAAAAACTTGGAAACGACACAACCAGGAATTTCCTTTCGTTCAAAACGTTCCGCCTGATCAAATTCCGTATTTTAAATAGTGTTGGAACAATACGCGGTTAGGATAAAATAGCAAAAGGCTCTAAAAATCTTGGAAGAATCCCCTAAAATACTAGGGAATATTTGGAACTTAACGAAGTTGGTTTCGTGATTTTTCGATATATAGCTTTTCTGTAAGAATTCTTTTAGCTAATCAGACACTTGTGCGATTATTTATAAAATCGACAAACTAAATCTATAAACAAGTTTTTGAGGGTATTTGAAAGAAACATCCTTATTTTTCAAATGTTATTATTTTAAACTAAATTTGGAATTTATGCGCACGCGAAATGCATGATCTTTATTTTATATGATTAATTCGATAAAGCTTAAATTCTTATTAATTCCAAAAAAAATCCAAATAAATTCTAGACATTTCCAAATAATTCAAAAATGACGTAAATAATGTTAAAGCAAATTTTGGGATATTACAGCAGAACAAGTTGATATTACAGAAAGAGAATCCACATATAGATGAGCTTTCCATCATGTGAGAATACAAAGATCGATTTGTCACATGGTTCAAATAAAAGGCGAAGGTCTCCCTGAGTGAGCATGTCAAATGGTTGGCTGACGGACTAAGATTTAATGTACAAACTAACAGGGGTATGATATTAATGGCTACACCTTTTACACTGAAGGTCAAGATGCAAAGAGTACTATTCAAAATAGTGATGTGAGCATGGATGCTTTGTCCGATGATCACTCAAAAAGAGGATCCTCAATTATAATGAACTCCTACTATGGAATGATTGAAGAAATTAAGGAGCTTGATTATAGAATATATCAAGGTCCATTGTTCCGATGTAAGTAGGTGAAACTTCCACATAGAGTGAAGATCGATAAGAAAGATTTTACTCTTGTGGATCTCAATAGACTCGCCTACAAAGATAAACCGTTTGTCCATGCTAAGCAAGCAACTCAAGTCTTCTACGTGTGTGATCCAGCCAATCCGAGATTGCACATCATTTTTCATGCCAAGCGGCAGATCGTTGGTGTTGAAAATATCGTAGAAGAAGAAGAGTACAACCAATTCGATGAAATACATCCATTTGCAGGTGGAGCATGTCTTAGCTGTGATGACGACACATATGGAACAAATTACATGTGTATAGATCATTAAGAAGGGTTGTATTGTAAATAAAGATACTACCATGATGTAAATAATGCAAAGTTATTTTGCTCCTGTTTGTGTTTATCCCAAGTTTTTTTTCCCTTCATTAACTATTTTGTTGGAGTTGAAATTGTCATAGATTAAAGATACTAGCTTTGTAACCTATAGACTCATGTTGAAACTCCTGATGAAATAACTGAGTCATGCACATTCAAATGGATTGCTAGGATCAGAAAGGAGGAAATAAGACGTCTATGCTTTTTATATTTGGAAGAATAAGAAATAGAGATACGAAAGGGCAATTTAGCTGTTGGTAGGTATTTTAGTTGTGTATTGAATAACATAAAGATTTAAATCTCAGTAATTATTTATGTATACTATATCTTATGAGATGTCACATGAAAATAGCAAATGTGTTTTCAAAATTTCTAGCCCATGCAAATCTTTGAAATTAAGCACCTACAAACTAGTATCTCTATCAGTTCTTTGTCAGAACAAACAGAGATGAGATAAGTATTTCTATCGGTTCAAATAAAAAACTGATAGAGATACTAGTTTTTAGTATTGCAATTGGTTTGTAAACAGAACCGATAGAAATAGTATTGCAATTAGTTTGTAAATAGAACTGATAGAGATAGTATTGCAATCAGTTTCTAAAGAAAATCAATACAAATATATATCTATCAGTGTCAGTTCTTTTGAGATAGTATAGCAGTTTTGGCCTTTTAATTATATCCTGACGCACCTAAACCCCCGACATTGATCTTCTCCTCATTCATTTCTATCCCGACACCAGTCCCTGCTGCCAACTCCCTACCTCCCATGCCCCTACCCCAACCCCTGCCCCCGAGCGTCCTTGCCCCTACCCCCTGGCCACAACCCTACCCCTCAGACCCTAACCTGGCCAGCCCCTGCCCCCCTAGCCACTCCTGCCACTAAGGTCTTCCGTGCCACTCGGGTCACACATGCTACTCAGGTAACTAGGGTTTTGATGTTTAATGTAAATAGCTTTATGTTGAATGTGCATCTCTATGTACCAAAATTATAGCTAAGAACCCTAACTATGGTGGCCAAAATGTTATCTAATTTGCTTTCAGAGCTCTTTGGATGATTTGCTATGAGTTTTTTGTAATGATCTATCTAAATTGGGATGTATGGTTGTACTGATACATTGGCTAATTGGCCACCATAGACAGTTGTTTCTGTTACCTGTTTGGGTTCAGCAACAGACCTTTTTGTTATCCTCTTAGGATGAAGGATCGTAGAGAGTTATGTAAATTAGTTCTTAGGTTTGATATTTTGTAATGAAGAGCTCCCTGGTTAGGAGCTTATGTGGAGATTCATGACTTACCAAAAATTCTGTTGGTCTATTTCCAAAAGGATCCCCCACTTTGAAACAATTGTACATTGTTAAACATTTTTGTGAAGAGTTTAAAATAGCCGTCGTGGCAATTTCATTCATGTTCAAGACTATTTGTCCCAACTTTGTTGTATTGCTTAACTGTTTTGCATGATTTGTGAGCAGATATCGAACTATGGTGCTTGCCATGTTGAGTGTTTTTGTGGGTTAGCTGAAATTCATGGTTTTAGTTGGGACTTTGGGATGAATGTTGTTACCAGGATAACATTTTCTTTTTCATGGCACTGGAATTGTGATTCCTTGAATTAGTTAGCAATTGGATGGGAATGGTAGATATGTGAAATTGATATCATTTCATCATTCCTGGTATAAGGATGATAATTCACCCTGGTTTCTATTCCAGCCATAATGTCTTGTACTCTTGTCTTACAACATGAACAAATAATTTATCCAATGCACAATGAGAGAGAATCAATAATTTTTGTAAACTATCTACCCATTACTCGAATGGCTAATTTTTTAACACTGGAATATATATGCTTTTTTAAATCTTGTTTGAGAAGTAAACATATGAATTGCTTGCTAGTAGGCTTTGTTTTGTTACTTATGAAGTTATAAGCCTTTTTCATTGCTTGCTACGAAGTCCTTACAATGGTTTTTTACTTTACATGTTTTATTGTTGCTGTAATATGATGAAGGTTAAAAGTTTAGGTTGCATAACTTACATCTCGCATTCGAGGTTGCTTGTTTATAAATATTCTAAAATGGCACATTTATAAACAAGCAGACTCGAATTGTCCATATTTTTTTGGACAATTTGAGGATATGTAGCTCGGGAAAATTCTTGAGTTGTTGTATAACTCCAGAGAAAGTTTTGGCAGCATCTCTCTGGTGTTCTCCAAATAAACACCCCTCTTAACTTATTGTCGAGATGTGTATTAGGAGAATAGCGGGGAGGTGTTGCAACACGTTACATAGGCATGTGCTTTATAGATTCCTATCGTACTTATGCCTACTCCTGCTCTTGCTCCCCCAACCATGACAAGTCCTATGCAGAGTGCAAAACAGGTGCTTAAAAGGACTAACACGATAGCCAAAAAACCACAGAAGACCTCAGAGACTCCTTATGTCAAGAAGGCAAGGTTGATAGAGGCCACAACGCCCCCTGAAATACATGGAAAGCCCCTTATCTCGACCTTGGAGAATCCTTCTATCCAAAAAAGAAAGTTGACATAGGCCACAAAGCCCTCTCAAGATTTTAAAGGGTACACACATGAAAAGCCCCTTTTACCTGGCAACAAATTGAATTCTCTAGGTCTGTGCACCCGCTTGCTCCATGAATGGTACATTGACAAGGCGAATGAGGGTGAGCAACATGTCAATTTCAATGTGAGTTATCAAGAGGGGTATTTCCACCACGAGGAGCATGAGACATTCCCAGTCAGTTTTGATGATCTCTTCCATTTGTGCCGCTTGATAGCCATCGATATTTCTACTGTATGATCCTGTGGATGCTATGAGTATCGCACCATACAGCATGAGCCTATGACTTTTATAGGATTTTATATTATGTTTTTTAAAATTCAACACGAGTTGCAGGATAATGAGGTAGCGAGCCGTGGCAGGTCAACACCTAGTTGGATTTGTCAATCCCGAGCTTGTGTTTGTGACCATGACTAGGCTTCAATCGAATTCTTTGCCAGCTACATAAAGCTGGTATTTTAGTCTAAGTTGAAAAATGACTTCATTGTATTTACATACCACGAGGAGTAAGTAGTACTTTACCCTTCAATTACTTGTATGTACTTAAATCATATATAAACTTATTTTTTGCACTGCATACCATTAAATAAGCAACCATTGGGTTCTAATTGTGATTGCTCCAAGTGAAAACAAAGTATACACTTTTAACTCGCTTGAGAAGAGGCCGGTGGCCTATGCAATTGAGCCTATTTTACAGAATTAAGTACATTCGTCTAACCTAACACTTTTTGTACTTAACTATGTTCATTTTTTACCTCAATACCATCTCTCTAATGTATGTACGGGTTTCTTATCTTACATTACTTAAAGAGGGCGACACGATGACAAACGAGGAGACCAGCAGAAGTGGAAGTGCTTGAAGGTACAAATGTTAGCATAGGATTAATTTTTTTGACATTTATTCTTTATCTCTTAATTTTATTTTCTTTGTTCATAATGTCATCAACAGGGCAACAACGGCATTTGTGACTTCTATATCATGCATCACATGTTGGTCATGGTCAGTTGTGTACACCTTTTCCCTAAGGTATTTGTACATGCATAGTAATACACTTAGCCTTTTACATAGAAATTTTAAAACTTAAGTTAGTACACTCATTTCTTTTTGTAGTAGATCAATAACCCCCTCGATAAATTATGAAATCACTTATGCTAGTGGTACTGGATAGAAATTATATCGGAGGACGGTAGGTTTAGAGATCCGACAGGCTCCTACTAGTCCATATGTAAACAATATTATATTATGTTTGTGTTCTATATTGTAAACGAATGTGATATGTATATTGTAAAGTGTTTGTATTCTATATATATTGTGAATATGATATGCATAGTACTATGTGTAATTGTGCAGTTTTTGGTGTGTATTGTGTGTAATTTGCTATTTTCGGTGCACATCACAATCGGTTGTAACAACTAATTGTGATGTTATGCACATCACAATAGGTTCTAATCTAGAATAGATTGTGAAGAGGGGCACAACATCACAATTGGTTCTCATCAAGAATCGATTGTGATGAAAATTTATCACAATCATGCGAAAACCGACTATGATAGCATATCCTCATCACTGTCTAATGACTTTGTATCGCTACCAAAACTGACTGTGATGACGAAAATGAACCGATTATGATGTACATTCTTGTAGTAGTGAGTGATGGTGATATGCGTAAGGAAATAGGCGAAAGAATGCTAGGGAAAGTACTACAAGTATTGGGGAGAAGGATAAGTTGAACATGCTCATGTTTATTGTTGCTCCACTCGATCCATGATACAAGCTATCTAATTACACAAATATAGCTACTTTGGAGATGTTTAGAGAGGAAGAGAGAAAGGAAGTTTGGAATAATGTGAATAATTTTTTTCGTTCTTTGCTTGATGAGTATAGAAAATTGTACGCTCCAAGTGATAAGGCACTACAATCCAATGATTCGCAAGAACCTCTCCAAAGGAGCACTTGGTTGATGAAATTCCTAATTGCGGAAAAAATGAGGATGAGCAATACTGGAATTGGCACCAGTAAGTCTAAACTTGACAAATACGTGGTGAAGACAATGAAGAAGATAGTGAAGATTTTGATATTCTTGAGTGGTGGAAGTGCAATTCTCCTATATTCCCAATATTGTCTTGCTTGGCTCATGATGTATTAGCAGTTCCTATATCAATAGTTGCATCTGAGTAGGATTTCAGTACGAGGGGACGTATCCTCGATGACTTTAGGAGCTCACTCACACCTTTTATAGTCTAATGCCTGGTTTTTACACAAGATTGGTTGCGATGATTCCTTCCTATCAATATTGAAGAAGATCTAATGGATTTGGCCAAAATTGAGGAAGGTAAATAGACAAATTACTTTACTAACTAACACATTTAATTATATCTTTCTTGTTCATGCAGAAAATTGAATGTTTATTAATTTTATTCCATTTTAGTTATAATTGTAGGAGATGTTGGCAATTCATCCAAGGCAAACTCCAAATCCAGGCCCATCACCAAACCTAATGAGACTACTTCCTAAATCTTGGTGAGATTCTAGACAATTTCTTCTATAGTACTATTGGTTATTTGCAATTAGGTGTGGTTATTTACATATAACTCAGAGAGTAGTAAATCTCATCTAGCAAAAAAAAAGGCCTGAATGATATTATCTCTCGATGCTTAATGTTCAAAAATGAGTTGAACATGAATTCCATACCTTTGCCACCCTTGCACCCTTTGTAATGTTATTAGCAAACTTGTGTTACAGATTTTCATGATCATCACCCTTTGATTTTTACTGTTTTCAGCTTCATGCACTCAATTGCACATAAGTGCATTTTGTTCGCAGGGGTGTAGGATAGTTGAAGTAGCACTAGTCCTGTTCTTCTGCAAAATAATACATTTGAACCACAAGCTTTTGTTTATTTTTGGTCTCTAAACTCCTCAGCCTGCTGATTCCAGTCTCTAATGAGCACCTTAGTTTTACTAACATCTCCAATAGATCTTCTAAGAAACAACACTAAAGCTATTGATCCTATCCTATGCTAAGGTTGTGTGAATATTTACAAATATGAGCAGAAGCTAAGTAAGCATTTCATTGAGAATTTTGATCATGTACCTTTGTTCCAAATATTGCCAATCCGGCTCATGAACTGAAATTCCTTTTCCAGAGCTTGGAGGAACATCTTTCTAGGTTTCTCTTGAGAAGAGTAAGTGGCTTCTCTTTTGATATATTGGTAGAAGCTTGAGCATCATGCTCCTTAAGTTGATGTTGCTCAACTCCAATAATCTCCAACCAAATTTAATAGTTCTCTTTGACAGCATCCTTACACCAAGAATAACTGTGTTGCTAAAGCTAGACGTCTAAGTTAAAGTCTGATCATCGGTGGGCAGTGGTAGTGTTTAGTTGGTAGAGTTGTCTTCGTATTAATTTAAGTACTGCTTAGAACAAAGTTTGTATGTGTTTGAAATGACCAACTATTTTAGAGATCAGGTATGTCAGTATGTGTTTCAGATGACCAAATGTAGTGCTAGACCAAATTTGAGATCTCTCATTTTACTGAAGTTGATATTTGATTTTCAATCTTTTTGCTTTGGCTTCAGTGTATTAAGTTATACCAGTAATTTGTTTAGCTGTGTTGTTGTTGCTACTTGTTCTTTGTTAGCTTGGTTTGATCATCATGTTGTATTGCTGTGGATCATCTTTTCTCAGGATAGGTGTGGCAATGTCTTCAACACTGCCAAAATGCCCAAATTCAGTTGTTCGAAAACCAAACCGAAATATTTTGGTTAATTCTATTTGTTTTTT
This sequence comes from Guadua angustifolia, assembly GCA_036346375.1. Lineage (NCBI taxonomy): Eukaryota > Viridiplantae > Streptophyta > Magnoliopsida > Poales > Poaceae > Guadua > Guadua angustifolia. Next base: position 23,796,657 of record CM070511.1, on the reverse strand, counting down.
TTTGTCCGAACAAATTCGATTGACGTTTTTCAAAAACCAAAATTTTACTGAATGCCCACTCCTATTCACACCAACTGCCCTCGTCCTCAACTCTAGGGATGAAAACGGGTCGGATATCTCCCGCCTGATCCAGGACCGGATCCGGTCGGGATCGAATTCGGGACCGGATTTTACTATCCGGTCGGATCTGGGAATGGATCCGGATACTTGAATCCGGATTCGGGATTGGATCCGGAACATCCAATATCCAGTAAATCCGAGACGGGATCCGGATATTCAGATTTTTTCTATTCGGATATCCGGATTTTTCCTATTCGGATATCAGATCGGATATTCGGGTTGGATATTCGGATATCAGCAAGGCCCAGCCCATTTTCACTATATTTTTTTTCATCTCAGCCTATTTATATTAACAATTAGTTGGTTCTATTGATTCTTAAGTAGCATATTCTTTCTACGACATTTGTTGAGCTTGATTGATATATAATTTGTTACTATAATCATGTACTCATATGGTTTTAATTCAATATATATTACTCTATATATGCGTGCATTATCCGTATATCTTTATCCGTTTCTGACCCGAATCTGTCACATATCCGTCCCATATCCGTATCCCGAATGACCCAAATCCATATCCGTATCCGGCTAGCCCGTATCCAGTTCTGAATCTGGTAAAAAAATATAGATTAGAATACGGAAAAAGTAATATAAGTCCGTATCCGACCCATTTTCACCCTACTCAACTCTTATTCTAACCGACTGTTGGTTGTTTGGTACAGATGTGGGAGGCATTCGAGAGCTGATGTTCCATACTGCGACGTCATAAGTCGTAACTTGACATTTCAGTTGTTCACTTTATATATAACCCATAGATACATGATCCAATCACTCTACACAAACTTACTCAGTTACACAGTTAATAAGTGGTAAAAGGCGAAAAATCCTTAGTTCTCGTCACCTTTAACAGCGACAAGCGGCAGCTCTACCTCGTGCGCCCACTCGACGCACCTCGTCTCGAAGTGCCGGCTCCTCACCTCGTTGGGCAGGTAGCTCACCCACGCCTTGAGCCCCACGCGCCACCGCACCGTCCTCCCCTCCGCTTCCCTCCCCACCCTCCACGTCACCTCCTCCGGCAGCTCGTCGCCGGCCACCACCAACCCCTGCATCTTGCTGAACGCCCGCCCAGACCCGCCGTATCGTCGCCGCATGCCGTTGCGGGGGTCGGCAGCTCCAGTGGCGCCGTTGACGGCGCGCCACGCCGACACCTCCGTCCCCGTGACCGGGTCGCACAGCACGCCCTCGAACAGGCCGGCGCTGCCCTCTGCCTCCTGCTCCCACCGCCAGCTGTGGTTGCGTGTCCGCGCCGACGAGCGCATCTTGGCCTTGATCCTTGGAGGGACACCTCCGTTGCCGTTGGATAATTTGGTGGTTCCGGAGAAGGCTCCCTTGACGGTGCGCGTCATCTCGACGTCCCGTCCCGGGTTACCCGTCGACCGGCCAAGGCTCGGGCCGGTGGCGTAGGACGTGCCGAACTGAGGGCCGACCCAGAGGCGGATGCGGGACGGGAAATGGCGCTCGCCGTCAATGACATCGTCGTCGACGTCTTCTTCATTGGCGTCCGCGCTGTCCTTCCGGAACCCGAGCCGCACGACGCGCACCCTGACATTGTCGACGCGCACGCGGACGCCTATGAATCTCTTGTCGCGCACGCTCACCGCGTACTCCAGCTGCGCCACGGCCTCCAGCTGCTGGTGCACCAGGCCGTACCGCAGCGCCGGCTCCTCCGGCACCTCGTGCGGCAAGGCCGTGATGGACGTCGACGAGGCGCCGGTGACACGAGGCATGGCGAGCACCGGCGCGTACCCTTTCAAGACCCAAAGGCCGTGCACCTCGATGGCGTATGACAAGCATGCGATGGGGAGCCCGCTCCGCGGTATTACCGGCTGCGCCTCCTTGGCCACCGACTTTGCTTCAATCTCCCGCAGCAGGCACCACTTAGTGAGCATGTAGCCGAGCGACCGCATGAATCGCTCCTCGATGTCCGGGCCGACGGAGCGCAGGAACACGCCGAGCGCCGGCCGGCAATCGCCGAGGGCGCGCTCGATCTCTGCGCCAAGAACTTGGAAGAAGAGAAACCCGGAGTCAGCGGGGGCCTCGAGAGCGCACAGCCAGAAGATGCGCAGTAGCAGGGCCAGCGAGAAGAAGGCGGCGGGCGCGGAGCCATCGGTGCCCGTCGCCTCGATGACGGCAGAGACAACCTCGGCCTCCAACTTGGATTCTGACGAGTCGACAAGGTGTGTGCTCAAGCAAGGGATGTACGGAGAGCGCGCTATCACCTCATCCAGGAGTTGAGACAGCAGCTGCAGCCGCGAGGCGACCGGCGAGGAGGCGTCGAACTTCGCGTACGTCCACAGCGCGCGTGCCACGCCGCTGGTACTGTTTACGGCTACGGAGAAAGAGACGAGCGCCGACTCGGCCGCGGTGCAGTCGGCCTGCAGTACGATAGAGGCGCCGTCGATGGAGGAGGCCAGGGGGAGGCACCACGGCCGCCTGTCGGCGCCCGGAGGAGGGAGGGAGGCCAGCCACGGCCACACGTCGTCCATGGGTTGTGGCTAGGAGAAGTAGCGGCTACCGAGTACTTACGTGGTCGTGATGGCGCGGTGTATGGCTCGTGTAATTCTGCCGTGTTTCGGCATAGTTTTATGGCGCGGAACGGAGGTTTGGAATGTGGAGACATGTTGGCCACAGAGGACGAGTGGATATGATGTGGGCCTCGTTGCTGTCAGAGTAGTACTTCCTCCTTTCCAAAATATAAGGCGTGGTTTGACTTGGCACAGTCTTCTAAACTATATTTTGACCTTTGATTTCTCTTATTCAATATTATTCATACAAACAAAATCAATATCATTACAAAGTACTTTCAAATACGAATCCAATGGTACCACTTTTATATCACAAAATCTTTATATAGTTGGACAAATCATTGGTCAAAGATTTCAAAGTTTGAATCTTGAAATGCGTGCGCGTCTTATATTTTGGAAAGGAGGAAGTACTATTTTTGTTGGAAAGACAACCGAAGTTGTGACTACATTAGCAATAAAGGTGTAAGTAACCATCGGATACTAAAAAATAGTGTAACAAATTTCTTCAATGTATATAACAATTTATGATAACATGTGCAACATTGCAAAATACACAAAAGCATCACTGAGGAAAGATTTTTTTTTAAAAAAACATTCTCTCAATAACTTATACAGATTTGAGTAGAATTGAATGTCTAACAACAACACTTTGCTCGACATGCTCATGAAGAAGTTGCTGCCACAGAGAAAGAGGCTATTGCAATCGGTCATAGAAGAGGGGGGAGAGGGGGGGGGGGTGGCATGCTCCTGCAGAACCTTCTCATTGTCGAGTAGCTCCCGCGGTGGCGCAAACCCCTCCCTCTACAAAAACCAAACTATTAGACAACTGGACGCAACATTTTTCAGTAATGTTTGTAGTAAATCTAACTAATAATTGCAATAAAATAATTTAGCTTTGCAAATTTCACAGCACAAACACAATAATGAGTGGCTATCCGTATGACAAAAATCCCACTCTAGTTGCAACAAAACACATCGCAACAATTAAAACATGCAATAACAATGCAACAAAATTCAAAAAAATATCCAACAATACTTCGAGTGAACTCGTGCAACAAATCGAGCGAACACCTGCAACAAATTCAGCTAATGCCTGTAACAAATTGTACCTGTAGAAGGCATGTACATGTAAGCATTGGCAATGACTGAGCTAGATGGCGAAGAAGTTCAAAATCTGTCAGGCTAAGACCAGCCTGATGGCTCTCCCATAGCCCTCCATTTTTTTTTCATTTCCTTCGATCTGCACAGATTTGACACAATGGCTCCCTCTGATCTACACAGATCTTGGCACAGCTAGCTCATTCAGCGTGTTGCCTCGACGGAGGGAGGAATAGAGGAGGCAAATCAATCGCATACAGTAGCAATTGCTCTAATCTGCATGCATCTAGCACTGGCTCCTCTAGCGTGCTGTCTCGATGGAGAAAGAGAGGAAACAAATCAATCATATTCAACCGCTACTGAAAAAAATAGAAAAGTCGTGGATGAGTAAAGGACGTAAAAAAGACGTTGCTAGTAAGTAGCCAGACGAAATGGGGCTGAGGAGCTGGCACAAGAAAAGAAACGGGAGCAGTATGTATGCAGAGCGGAGACCCTTGTTTCGAGCAAGTAATGAGCATAAGAATGGTACGAGACAATATTACTATTTTAGCTGCTATTTAAGAGCCTGTTAAGGCAGATGGACCTAAGGTGTAATATGGTAAAACGATGGAGCCTTTTCCTTCTCTGTGTTGAGATCAGAGGCCATGCGCATGTAGCGAGGGAATGAATACCCGTACAAGGAAAACCATGAATCAAGAAGATAAGTACAAAAGTGAGTAGGTGAGAAAATAGAGTAAACCATGTCCGATAAAAATTTCTGCTCCATACGTCCGTATAGTAGCAATTCTGAAACAAAAGGGAAAAACAACACCTCATTGTTATCTCAAGTCAGAATGTCTAGCTGTGCTACCAATTTCCTTAGTTCTGAGTCTTCTGACGCTCCCGCGAAACTCCGGTTACTATTTCGAAGAAGCTAGAAGGGTTTGGTTGGACTCAGTTCAAATAAAGATTAAGTAGTGGTAGCTAATTAATCTTGTGTGTGGATGTGGTCAGAACTTACAACATGGTCGAAAACCATGGTCTATTGCAATAGAAATTACTTTGTTCTCCCCCTGTTTTCTCTAATCTTGTTCTTAACTGCTTAACAAAGGAGAGTACGCAAGCGTTGAAAACCCAGCTAAAAATTGTCAACGTGCATGCTTTTGTTCCACTGCAAGACAATGTTCCTCGTTTCTCAATAGTTTCTCAATAGATATCCCTGCCAAAGGCGGTTTCACTGCCACAGAAAAGGTCATCATAGATAGTTTGGAATCATCATTACAGATAGTTTTGTGAACCATCTGTAACTATGTGTCAGTGATGTTACGGCATATCATAGATGGTTTCTAAACCGTCTGTGATAGAAGTTATCACAGACGGTTTCAAAGTAAAACTGTTCGTGATATACTAACATCATAGACGGAAGATGAGTGGGAACCATCCCACTGAAAAGTCCTTTGATGCAAGGGGCACGGGAACCGATTTGGTGGCCTGCTAAGGTGGAGCAGACAACTCAGGCAATTGGGGTAGCTCCGGCGATGGAGGACGGACGTCCCGAGAGATGTCAATGTTGGGCCACTAGATTAAAGTGCAAATGGCGTCCCCTAGTGTCACGATCTCGTCGTTTGGGTGCATCGGTAGCAAGATGGTTTTAAAACTATCATGTACACTGTCCATATTAACCTTCATGAATCCCGTTGCGACCAGAGTACTATGCACCAGCGCCCCTTTGATGGACCGATATGCGAGCTCCTAAGTAGCCAGAAGAAGAAAATGGCACCGTGGGCAAGTCTCAATTAGAGAGTGTACCGCGTGGCCACCTACATAACGCTACATAATTAGCTAATGCATCCAACGGCTATTTGTATGGAGCATTCAAGACATATATATAAGTACCTTGATGTAACATCCCAAAAATTGAGTTTTGAAATTTTGAATTTGAAAAATGAACCATTTGTATTTTCCTTCAATTAATCAAAACTTAATTTGAATTTTGTATTAATGAAAAATTTTAATTAATTTGAATTTTCTATTAATAAAAAGATTTAATTTGATTAATCTATACATCAAATAAAAGATTTCTAGTCATAATTGGGTTCATTATGCTTCAAAGAATTTTTCTGTATTTTTGGAGTTTTTTAAATTTGTTTGCTATTTATTTGAATTTATTTGATTTATTCAAATTTCTCAAAATTTCTTAAATTAGAAAATATTTTTATTTTCTAAAATCTCCTCGAGCCTAATCTCCTTGGCCCATCATCCCGCTTGCCGGCTTGCCCGCCTCATGCCCACCTCCCTAGCCACGCTTGCTCACCTCCACTCACTGCGTGCCTTAACCGCTGCTGCCGGCTTTGAGTCCGGGTCGGGCACGCCTCACGAGGGCTGTAAAAAGTGCTGCCACACCCCGTCCGAGGTTCTCCTCGCTCCGCCGCATCTGCCGCCCCATCTAGCTTAGCCTGGCGCTCCGCCGTCTTCACATGCGCCCTCACCGAAGTCTGCCACCGCAGCTGTAGCCTTTTGTTGCCTTGTTCTCTGCCATCGGTTGGTCTCCACCGATGCCGCTTGCATGTTCGAGTTCGTCGCATCATCATCTTCTAGATCCTCTTGAAGATGCACTCGACCGATCGTGTTTCATCGAGATCCATGTCTTCTTCCTTGCATTCGGTGGAATAGTGCCATTGCCTTCGCATTGTCCTTCGTTGTGAAGCCATGGCCGTCTGATCGTGATCGTAAGCTCCGGATTTCTCTGTGTCATTGCTGATCATCGCGGTGCCTCTTCGCTGTCTGATCCATAGTGCATGCTCTAGATCTCGCCACATCGCCGTAACCACAGCCCTGTTCCTCCGTCGTTCGATTCGACCATGCCGTTGGACGCGCGACACGTGGCAAGCCACATGTTCACCTGCGTCAGCGCCCGATCAGTAGCCACGTTAGCCCTAGTCGGGTTTGGTGGACATGATCTACCGTGAACCCTGATGACATCAGCATTGTGCAATAAACTTAATTTTCTTTAGAAAAATAATTCCCAAAATTATCTTTTTCTATTTTCTCTGAATTAAATCTTTCGGAGGCTCATTCTCTCTCATACGAACTCCAATTGAGGCGATTCAGATTTCTAATTTTCTTCTAAAATCAAGCTCTACCTTCCAGAGCAATTTATTTTCAGTTTTGAGCTTGTTTGAGTCTCTGTTTGGTATTTATTTGGTTTCATTGCCTTCTTTTCTAGTAGACGTGAATCTCGAGGGACCGAACGGAGACTTCAAAGACTAAGACTCAGTACTAGACCAGTAAAGCTAGTCATAACCTTTGATCATATTGATCCTATATTTGTAAAGTAATTTATTTTATACAAATGCATGCTATTTGTGTATTAATGCTTATTTTGTGGGAATAGCTATCACTACTATAAAACAACACATAGGTGACAACATATTTGTGGCATTTTTTTGGAACTGTCACAAATACAATTATTAGTGGCAGTTTTAAAATTCAGCAGGAAGACTATCTGTGGCGGTTTTTGTTTGGAACCGTCACAAATAATGGATTATTTGTAGCGGTTTTTTTTGAAACCACTACAAATACTGTTTGGACTATTTGTGATAGTTTACTTTTAGAACCACCACAAATAATCAATTATTTGTGGTGGTTTTTCTTTGGAACCTGTCGGGCCCGAATCTGCAAATCCGGACCCTCTGTGTATTCTGTACTAGTCCAGGATCACGCTAGTACACACAGGATAAACAGGTTGAGATACCACAATCATACACAGCGGAAATAATAATTAAGTACCTCAAACATAATTATAACGAGTTACACGACCTTATGGTCACCTTACAATAATTCGTCACGTAGGACGATAAATAACAAAAGTAGCACAAGTTCAATAGCGGAAGCAAAAGTACGTCAATGAACCCCTCGTTCTGCCACAGGCAACTGACAAGGCTCAACCCTAATTCTCCAGACCTTCGTTAAGCTCCTCCTCCCAAGCTGGTGTTGCTTCTTCTTCTGAGGTTTTGTTGAAGCAAGGGTGAGTATACAACATACTCAACAAGTCATGCACAATGCAGTTCTATTACTACATGCATGGCTTATTCCAAAGGAAAGGCTTAAATGGTTATTTTGCATAAAGCAGCATTTCTTTTAACAAATAATCTTAATTAGGTTAAAAGTAGTAAAACCATTACTATAATAATTAATTTCTCAATTATTTTCCAAGAGTTTGGCACACAGCACTAAGTTCAATTCACCTGCCTTTGGCACACAGCCACCCATTCCATATTTTATTTTGAAAATCTAACCCTTGACTGTAATCCCCAAGCATTGTTCAGTACCGCGGACGTGGCTATTCGAATAGATTTAACACACACTCTGCAAAGGTTGTACACTTTACCCACAGGATACAGTCTCTCACCTCACAGGTGATTGATTGTAACAAAGTCTTTCAGAAACTAACATCTAACCTATGAACCTCCCCAGTATTACCTTTCTAAAACTTCCCTCACTCAGAGCCAAAGTTTAGAACGAGCGAATACTGTTGGATGCGTACCAAGCCGTAGCACATGTACGCTCCCCCACACAGGTACACACATGTGTAACTGTCACCCCGAGGTGTCAAAGGAAAGATATTAGAACCCTACTAAATTAGGTCTGTCCCATACCAGACAAGTGGTTGTACGAGTAACTCAGTTCAAAGGCTCGCAAGGTGAAGTCCTTAACTGTCCAAGGCAAGACATTCTTCTTGTAGATCCCGGCACGCAGCCTTCACATTACTCAATTCATCCCGTTGCCACACAGACCCGCCTGGCACAAAGCCATCTTGCCACTTACCCCGGTCCCACCCCGGTTTGCATTTATGCAACACATGCCAATGCCCACTTCATTGTATAAGTAGAACCACACAGATTTTACCCTCCAAATCCATCTCACGACATCATCGCATTATTCCAAAATATATTCCATAATTGCTTAGTCAATGTTCTTTTATCATTTAAGAGTTATTCAGCGCATACAAGCAACTAAGCATCTACTCACGGTCTAGCCTCCCGTGTTGGCATCATAATAGCAACCAACTCAACTTAATATCCTAAGGTAACAAAGATTTCAGGGCATACAAGTAATATAACAAGGTGGCATAATCAAGGTAGGTGTATTATCTACTCTACCCAAAATTAACCAATGTCATTTTTCTAGTTAATATAGCATGCATAGATTAAACGGAAATATATTTTCAAAATTCTAGGAGCAATATGGTCAAAGCATGACTTGCCTTCAAAAAGTAGTTGATCCTGATCTGGAACTTGCGACGGTTCTCCGAAATCCTCCCCGACAACTTCCGGCAACTCGGAGTCTAATCGCATCAAACAAACATACAATAAATAAACAAACAGATAGTAAGATCAACTCTAAAAATAAAATAAAATTGACCAATAAATAGATCACATTTTTACAAATTTTTAGAAACTGGAATCACTCAAATCGGAGCTATGACGCAAAAATTATAGCGATTACAATTTTGTAAATTCAAATAAAAGAAATACCCGAATTAATTGATTCATTTTTCTATTGGAAATCCCGATTAATTCCTCCGGTCGACACGTGTCAGCACCGGAGCCAGCCACGTCGCCACGGTCTATGGACCGGGCTCACGATTCGGCTTGGTTCACCGTGGACTCGGTCCACCGAATAGTGTGGTTGACAAGCGGGCCCGACAACACTATGCAACGCACGGCCCGCAGTCCTATTGCCAACACGTGGCAAGATCCCAGTCGCCCGTTCAAATCAACGGTCACGATTGGACCGGCTCACCCCCGAGCCACGCGTCGACACACGGTTGGGCCACGCGGCACACATGCTCTCACCCGTTGGATTCAAATCCAACGGCTGGTCCAACACGGTCAACCTCCCCACGCGGCACCATCCGAGCCGTTCGCTGGATCCAACGACTCAGGCACGACGCCGCCTCGAAACCTAGGGCTACGTGGCGCATTCCTACTGGCTAGCGGTGCGGCGACATCCCGCCCGCTCGTTCAAAATCCGACGGCTCAGATTGAGTGCGGCGACCCTTCGGCTCTTTCACGGACACGCGGCATGAATCTGCCCGTTGAAACAAGATCCAACGGCCATTTTCAACTCCTCAAGATCAGTTACGTGGCGCTACGGTGGCGGTAGGATTAAGGATCTATGACCATTTTCAATGCTTCTAAACGTAGCTACGTGGACTCATCGGGACGGCATGATGACGATCTAACGGCCATTTTCAAGCGCATCTTCTACGGTTACGTGGCGCTACGGTGGTGGTAGGATTAAGGATCTACGGCCATTTTCAATGCATCTAAACGCAGCTACGTGGACTCATCAGGATGGCACGATGACGATCTAATGGCCATTTTCAAGCGCATCTTCTACGGTTACGTGGCGCTACGGTGGCGGTTGGATCAAGAATCTATGGCCGAGATCTACCGAATCTATTCAAGTCTAGCTCTATGGGAAGGGGGACGTGGCGTTACCTCGGACGTTAGATGGAGATCCGACGGTTCTTCGTGCTCGAAGAAGATGGCGGCGGTGCGGTGGCTTCCGAAGACCGGAGACGAAGAAGACGACTTGGTTGGCGGCGCTACGGGGCTTCTCCGACGAAATGAGTTAGCGAGGATGACGCGCCTTGGCTCGAGGGTCCCGAATCCGAGCTTCAAATTGGTGGACCGTGACTAACGACGGCGAGGGACGAGGAAAATTGAAGCGACAGCAATGCCAACTCTGGCGAGCAACTGAGAGGGCTACAGAGCATGATAGTGGGCGAGCGAACGGACAAGAGATGTGTGGCGAAGGGACCAGTTAAATGCGCTATAACACGGGCACTGAGATGCTTTGGAAAGCGCGCAAATCGACCCCAAATCCCCGGCAGCCAACCACGTCCTAGCGGTGATGGCGGCGCGACTGTTCGACTTCCGGGCGACGTGGCTCAATCTGGCCTGTTCGATTGGCTGCGATCCAACGGCACCAGAGCGAGCGACGGTGCGGCTTCGGCACAGCCATCCGATCGCGATCTAATGGTCTAGGGTGAGCGACGGTTCGCCTCCCAGCGTGACGTGGCGCAATCTGGTCCGCCCGAGTCAGCGCGATCCGACGGCCTCGCTTGGATACGACGCAGTCACGCGGCCCAACCTTAGCTGTCCAATGGAGATCGACGCGGCGAAGCGGGCGCTTAGGTTCCAAATGATCAGACGCGCCAAGTTGTTGGGCTCGGCCCAACACTGTAGCAAGGCATTTTCCAGTTTTCTAATTAAAAATAATTACAGAAAAATCAAACTAATTATTTAGAGTACTAAAAATACCCAAAAAATTCTAGAAAAATTCCAGAAATTAATTCAGGGCATTTAGAGCTTAAATAAAATATTTTTATTTATTTTTGATAATTACCTTTCCGATATTTAATTATTCAAGAGAAAGATAAATTCTAATTAAACTTAATTAAATCCAAAAATTCACAAAAATTCAAATAAACTCAAATAACTCCAAAAATTTAAATTAGGCCAAATTTTGGGATGTTACAAACCTACCCCCCTTAACAGAATCTCGACCCCGAGATTCGAAGCTTAACTAATGAATAGGTTCGGAAATACCTTTTTCAAATCTTCTTCTCGTTCCCAGGTGGCCTCACTTTCTGTGTGATTGCTCCACTGAACGCTGCAAAACGGGTTGTCTTGCTCCTTGTTTTCCAATCCACTGTATCTAGAATTTTTACCGGGTGTTCCTTGTAGGTCAAGTCTTCTTGTAGTTCAATTGCTTCCAGGGGTGTTTGCTCGTCAGGCACTCGGAGACACTTCTTGAGTTGCGATACATGAAAGACGTTGTGTACTCCTGCTAATGTCTGCGGTAACTCCAGTTGGTATGCGACTTCTCCCCTACGGCTTAGGATCTTAAACGGTCCTACATATCTTGGCGCGAGTTTCCCCTTTTTGTGAAACCTCTGGACTCCCTTCAGCGGCGTAACCCTGAGATACACATAATCTTCTGGCTCAAAACTCAAATCCCGGCGACGATTGTCCGCATAACTCTTTTGCCTTGACTGCGCGATTTTTAACCTTTCTCTGATCAATGCTATTTGCTCTTCGGCTTCTTGGAGTATGTCTGGTCCGAAGACACGACGCTCACCGGTCTCATTCCAATTCAACGGCGTTCTACAAGGTCGACTATACAATGCTTCGAAAGGTGACATCTGAAGACTGGCCTGGTAGCTGTTGTTGTAACTAAACTCTGCATATGGCAAACATTTATCCCAAGACGTTGTATATGCCAACGCATAAGCTCTTAACATATCTTCTAATATCTGATTGATTCTTTCTGCTTGCCCATCCGCTTATGGATGATAAGTCAGATCAAGTTCAAACGGGTGCCCATTGCCGTATGCAGCTTATCCCAAAATCTGGAGGTAAATTGGGTACCTCTGTCTGATACTATCTTCTTCGACACTCCGTGCAAGCAAACGATCCTTGCCATATATAGTTCTGCTAACTTATTTCTTGAGTAAGTTGTCTTGACCGGTATTAAATGCGCGACCTTTGTCAAATGATCTACTATGACCCATATGGAGTCATAACCTCCTTGTGTCCTTGGCAAACCGGTGATAAAATCCATTCCGATTTCCTCCCATTTCCACTTTGGTATTTTCAATGGTTGCAGCAATCCTGTTGGCCTTTGATGCATAGCTTTGACTCGCTGATATACATCACACAATGCCACATGCTCAACTACCTCTCTTTTCATATTCGGCCACCAAAACCTTTCTTTCAAGTCTTGGTACATTTTCGCACTTCCTGGGTGAATCGAATACTTGGAGTCGTGAGTTTCCTCCAATATTAACTGCTTCAGTTCCTTTTTAATAGGTACACAGATGCGCTCTCTCATCCACAGAGTACCTTGATTGTCCAGCTTAAATTCCTTTGCTTGGCCTTCCTCCATTTTGGATTTGATTCGCTCGATCTTCTCATCATTCTTTTGACCTTCCCTAATCTGATTCTCTAAGGTAGGCTTTACTTCTAAAGTAGCTACGAATCCTTCCGGAACAACTTCCAATTTCAACCTCTGAAAGTCCTTACACAATTCTGCCCGACTCTCTTCTACCAATATGTTTAAGCTATGACTCTTCCGACTCAAGGCATCAGCCACCACGTTGGCTTTACCGGGGTGATAATGAATCCCCACATTATAATCTTTAATCAGCTCTAACCACCTTCTTTACCTCATGTTCAGGTCAGATTAGGTGAAGATGTACTTAAGACTCTTATGGTCTGTATACACCTCACATCTATTCCCAATAAGATAGTGACGCCATATCTTTAAGGCATGCACTACGGCTGCTAATTCTAAGTCATGCGTTGGGTAATTTCCTTCATGCAGCCTCAACTGTCTTGATGCGTAAGTGTCGGTGTATTCCACCTGACAGGCCCGAGCCTACAGACCGGGTTTAGTTCGATAGGGGGGTGGCTTTGGTAATTGGCAAACCCTAGCAGAGGGAAACCCCAGTACCTCTCACACTAACGGATTCTAGTGCCCCTTCAATTTGATGAACACACCGATTTTACCCAGGTTCAGGCCCCCTCCAAGAAGGGTATCAGCCTTACGTCCTGCCTGATTTTGGATTGAGTATTTTGGGCTTGGTTACAGAGCTCACTGATGACCAGCTCTTCTGTTGAGCCTCTTTTTCTTTCTCTCTCTTTTTCGACCCCCCCTCTCGTATGCCCTCAAGTGCCCTTATATGCACGGGCTTACATGGGTCAGCTAGAGGAGGGATCGTCATCATGCCTATCTTACATGCATTTACATCGCCTTTATGCGCTGTCCCATTCCTTCAGCCCTAATCAATGCCAACAAGATGCCTTCGCCGGTTCTTCCGAATGTGACCCTCTGCGATGGGTAGGTGTGGGCGCCGAGGAACGGGCTTGTAGCAGATTCCTTGAATCGACGTGCACGGTACAACAGCTCGCTCGACACGATGACGTCGGGAAGGAGACTTCGACGGCCACCGTGATCCCACCTTTTTGCATGGCAATGGGATAAACAGGCGTGCCGCCACCGCCGCCGGCCACCACGTGGGCCGGGCGCCGGGCGAGCGGCGTGGCGCCCACTTGCTCGCGCCGCGCGCCACGTGGGCCGGCACCAGATGGGCGGGCGTGCTCGCCCACCTACCCGCCGCCGCCACGTGGATCGGGCGCCGCGCAGCAGGCGTAGCTACCCACCGCCGTCTGCGGCGCTTATGTGGACCGGCACCAGATGGGCGGCGTGCTCGCCACCGCCGCCGCCGCCACGTGAACCAGCGCCGGGCGTGGCCGCCACCTACCGCCCGCCGCGCCCGTGGACCGGCACCAAGGGATGGGCGGCGTGCTCGCCACCGCCGCCGCCGCCACGTGGGCCGCACCGGCGCAGGCGGCGTGGCCGCCACCGCCGCTTCGCGCGCCGTGGACCGGCACCAGATGGGCGGCGTGCTCGCCCACCGCCGCCGCCGCCACGTGGGCCGGCGCCGGCGAGCGGCATGGCCGCCCACCTACCGCTTCGCAAGGCCACGTGACCCAAGACTCAAAGGATGGGCGTGCTCGCCCACCGACCGCCGCCGCCACGCGATCGGGCGCCGGGCGAAAGCAGTATGGCGGCCGCCGCCGCCGCGCCCGCCCACGTGGACCGACGCGTCAGAGACGGGTAAACACCCACCGCCGCTAGATCGCCACGTGAGCCATGCACGCTTTTGTGCGACGAAGAGGGTACCCTGGCGTAAAGTACGCCGACAGTAAGCTACTACCTTTCCATTTTGCATCAACACGCATCCAAGTCCTTAACGTGATGCATCGCAGTATATATCAAAACTCTGGTGCACGTCTGGCAAAACTAACACGGGTGCTGAGGTCATTCGTTTCTTTATTTCTCGGAAACTCTTCTCACAGTCTGGTATCCAAACAAATTTTTTCTCTTTCTTTAACAATTGCGTAAGAGGTCTAGCAATTGTCGAGAACCCTTCAATAAATCGACGGTAATAACCAGCCATCCCAAGAAAACTACGGATCTGGGTCACCATCTTTGGCAGCTCCCAATGCAGTACTGCCTCGACCTTGCTTGGGTCCACTGCAATTCCTTCGGTAGTCATTACATGCCTTAGGAATTCTACCTTACTCTTCCAAAAATCACATTTACTGAACTTAGCAAACAATTGCTGCTCTCTTAACTTTTCCAAAACCAATCTCAAATGTTGGGTGTGCTCTTCATTCGTCTTTGAGTAAACCAGAATATCATCTATGAACACGACCACAAATTTATCTAAATATTCCATAAATACCTTATTCATCAAGTTCATAAATTATGCTGGTGCATTTGTCAATCCAAACGACATAACAGTGAACTCATAGTGTCCATATCTTGAAGAAAATGCAGTCTTTGGTATGTCCTCTGTCTTAATCTTCAACTGGTGGTATCCTGATCTAAGATCAATCTTAGATAAAACTCCTACCTCTCTTAATTGATCAAATAGATCATCAATCCTGGGCAATGGATATTTGTTCTTTATTGTGACTTCATTAAGCGCTCGATAATCTACACACATCCGAAAACTCCCGTCTTTCTTCTTAACAAACCGGATCGGTGCTCCCCAAGGTGACGAGCTTGGCCTGATGAATCCTTTTTCCAATAATTCCTCAATCTGCTTCTTCATTTCTACCAACTCCTCGGTGGACATCCGATATGGTCTCTTTGCTAGGGGTGCTGTTCCGGGCACTAACGATTACAAACTCTATGTCTCTATCTGGTGGCATTCCTGATAACTCCTCAGGAAAAACGTCCAGATACTCACTGACCACTGGTACATCCTTCAAACTTATGGTTTCTAGACTGTTTACCAACAACTGCCCTTCTTGAACTGCCGTTGCTTGAAATTCAACTTTCCTGCCCTTAGGGCCCTCAATAGATACGACTCTTCGTCCACAGTCTAATACAGCCTTGTGCTTAGACAACCAATCCATTCCTAGTATAACATCTAGGGTCTAGGTATCTAATATAATAAGGTTTGCTAGGAACTCTACACTTTTTATTAATAGCTCAACCCAGAACAACCGATCTTAGATAGAAGTTCGGATCCAGGGGATTGGACTAGAAGCGTATTCTTAAGGTTGACAACATCCAATTCATTTTGCACAGCAAAAACTCGAGAAACAAAGGAATGTGAAGCTCCTGAATCAAATAAAACTGTAGTTGGGACTGAGTTAACTAGAAACTTACCCAGTACTATGTCCGTGGTGTTTGAACTTCATTTGCAGTGACGTGGTTGACTCTACCTCGTGCAACTGCCTGGGGTGTGGTTCCAGCTTGAGCAGGTCCTCTGCTTCCACCTTGAGCAGGAGTTCTAGCAAGCGTGTTTCCCAAATTGAAGCGTACTGGGGTCACACCTCCCTTCTTGGGGCAAACATTGGCGAAGTGCCCTGTCTCAATACAATTGTAGCAGCGCTTTGTCGACATCTCGCCGTTTCTCTATTCGATTAACGATTCGACCGAGTCCGGGGTTTGTTCTGTTGGTCTTGGCATCGGCGGTGGTGTCCTGGCACTGTTACCCTGCTGCAATCTGGAGAACTGCTGAGGTACCATCCTCGGTTTCTGTTGACCTTGGCGTCCTCCCTGCTGTGCCATGCGTCGTTTGCGGTTGTCATCTAGTTCCTTGCGCTTGTCTTCCAGTATAAGCGCCTTATTTACCAGCTCTTGAAAATCAGAGAAGGTGTGGGTAATCAATCCCACCTGCAACCCAGTGTTAAGGCCTTTCATGAAACGAGACTGCCTAGCCTTATCTGTTGCCACGACCTCTGGAGCGTAGCGTGCCAACTGAGTGAACCTATTTAAGTAATCAGCCACTGACTGGCCTCCTTGCTTCAGCGCTCTAAACTCTTCCTTTTTCAACTCCATGATACCTTCTGGCACATGATACTGACGAAAAGCTATGGTAAATTCTTCCCAAGTGATTTCCCGTGGGTTTTCCTGCGATGCGCAGTAGTTTTCCCACCACTCAGCTGCTGTCCCTTCTAGCTAATGAGAGGCATAAAGCACCCTCTCATTTCCATCACACTGCATTATATGCAGCTTTCTCTCGATGGTCCTCAACCAGTCATCTACCTCTAAGGGGCTAGCATTGCCCGAGAAAGTGGGCAGACGTGTCCTCATGAACTCGGATAGCCTTGAGTAGGGACGGGGACCATTGTTAACAGCTTGGTTGTTGGCGGCTGCTTGGTTGTTGATTTGCTGCATGTTACCATCATTGTCTGCATCAACTGAGTTTGTGCTGCAAGAAAGGCTCCCAGATTCTGCATGTCAACCTGTGGTGCTGCCTGAGGAAGTGATGCATTGCTCTGACTACCTCCCTGACGTGAACCACTGCCTCCGGCTCCGGTGTTGCGAGTGTTCACCATCTGCTGATTGCTTCGACGGTTTAGAGATGAGAGGGAAAGAATAGGCAAGTAGAAGAACTTATATGGGGGAAAATAGGTGTAACTAAAACCCTTAAACATCAATTCATAGATAATAGATAAGTATGGTTGCTTACAAGGGCCTAGGGGCCATGCAACCACACCAACAATCACAACATCCCACAAAATAGTTCATTACAACACGCATATCTAAAGTAAGTTCTGAAAGTTAAAGGCGTGACTCTAACAGATGAGTCTCAATGCAAAATCCGACAACTAATAGACCCAAGAACTCAGTCCTCAATCCATCCCGGTGTGGCTACTCGCTCATACAGACATCGGCAGTGAGCTGCATTGGGGCAACCGATCCCAATGCCCTCCCACCGTGCCGGGGCTCTCTTGCGCTAATTCTCTGGCACAGGCTCTGGCTCAACCGCTGCTCCTCCTCTGGCTCAAGCTCTTCTGGTTCCTCCTCTTCATCCTCAAGCTCCATCCCGATCTCAGGCTCCCCTTGGCCATAAAGGGCCTCCTCTAGCTCACTGATCCTCTGAACAGCATGCATCCTGGTCTCTCGCAGGGCCAGCTCTGTCTCCTCCAAGGTGCGGTACACAGACTGCAGCTCCAACGTAGTCGCATCCATAGCCTCCTCTTGAGCCGCAGCGAACCGGCCCAAGTGAACGACAGCAGCGTCGCCCTCCAGCTCCAAGCGCGCCTGGAGCGGTCCACCCGCGTGGGGGTGCACATGGAAAGCAGTGTCCCACAGCTCATAGCCGTGATCTCTACTAATCTTCCGCAACGCCAACCGGGCACACTCCTGAATGCCCGCCTCGTAGCTGGCCCGCTTCACCGCGAGGTGGAGCGAACGACTGGCATGTGCATTCTCCCGCACATACAATGTAAAGGTCGTCACCCAGCCGCGGTTGATTCCGTTGACCAGCCAGGTGCGAGAACGGTAAAGAGGGTGGTCAAAACCTCCAAGCACCAGAAGCATCCTCCAAAGCTCCGCAGCATATCCTCTGTGACGCTCGCCGAAAGAATGAACCATCCTCATCTGCCAAATCAACTCGTTAGTACTAAAATTTTAAAAGAATACAAAAGTAATAGCAAAATGCAGCATAGGTATGAAGTAAGGAAGAAGGGATAAGTCAAGATTTCATTGATTATTCTTGCCTGATTTTAATCTTTAGAAATTAATTTTTATCCATTCTAGAATGGCCAGTCTAACTAGGGTTAAGTCCTACAACAAGATGGCTCGATACCAACTCTGCCGAGACCCGAATCTACAAATCCGACCTTCAGATATTCTCAGACTAGTCCAGATCACGCTTAGTACACACACAAGTTAAACAGGTTGAGATACCACAATCATACAGAACGGAAATAATAATTAAGTACCTCAAACATAATTATAACGAGTTACACGACCTTATGGTCACCTTACAATAATTCGTCGCGCAGGACGATAAATAACAAAAGTAGCACAAGTTCAATAGCGGAAGCAAAAGTACGTTAATGAACCCCTCGTTCTGCCACAGGCAACAGACGAGGCTCAACCCTAATTCTTCAGACCTTCGTTAAGCTCCTCCTCCCAAGCTGGTGTTGCTTCTTCTTTTGAGATTTTGTTGAAGCAAGGGTGAGTATACAACATACTCAACAAGTCATGCACAATGTAGTTCTATTAATAAATGCATGGCTTATTCCAAAGGAAAGGCTTAAATGGTTATTTTGCATAAAGCAGTATTTCTTTTAACAGATAATCTTAATTAGGTTAAAAGCGGTAAAACCATTACTATAATAATTAATTTCTCAATTCTTTTCCAAGAGTTTGGCACACAGCCCTAAGTTCAATTCACCTGCCTTTGGCACACAGCCACCCATTCCACATTTTATTTTGAAAATCTAACCCTTGACTGTAATCCCCAAGCATTATCTAGTACCGCGGACATGGCTATTCGAATAGATTTAACACACACTCTACAAAGGTTGTACACTTTACCCACATGATATAGTCGCTCACCACACAAGTGATTGATTGCAACAAAGTCTTTCGGAAACTAACATCTAACCTATGAACCTCCCTAGTATTACCTTTCTAACACTTCGCTCACTCAGAGCCAAAGTTTAGAACAAGCGAATACTGTTGGATAGGTACCAAGCCGTAGCACAGGTACGCTCCCCCACACAGGTACACTCATGTGTAACTGTCGTCCCGAGGTGTCAAAGGAAAGATATTAGAACCCTACTAAACTAGGTCTGTCCCATACCAAACAAGTGGTTGTACGAGTAACTCAATTCAAAGGCTCGCAAGGTGAAGTCCTTAACTGTCGAAGGCAAGACATTCTTCTTGTAGATCCTGGCACGCAGCCTTCACATTACTCAATTCATCCCGTTGCCATACAGGCCCACCTGGCACAAAGCCATCTTGCCACTTGCCCCGGTCCAAATCATTTCCCACCCCGGTTTGCATTTATGCAACACATGCCAATGCCCACTTCATTGTATAAGTAGAACCACACAGTTTGCTACCCTCCAAATCCATCTCACGACATCATCGCATTATTCCAAAATATATTCCATAATTGCTTAGTCAATATTCTTTTGTCATTTAAGAGTTATTCAGCGCATACAAGCAACTAAGCATCTACTCATGGTCTAGCCTCCCGTGTTGGCATCATAATAGCAACCAACTCAACTTAATATCCTAAGGTAACAAAGATTTCAGGGCATACAAGTAATATAACAAGGTGGCATAATCAAGGTAGGTGTATTATCTACTCTACCCGAAATTAACCAATGTCATTTTTCTAGTTAATATAGCATGCATAGATTAAACGGAAATATATTTTCAAAATTCTAGGAGCAATATGGTCAAAGCATGACTTGCCTTCAAAAAGTAGTTGATCCTGATCTGGAACTTGCGACGGTTATCCGAAATCCTCCCCGACAACTTCCGGCAACTCGGAGTCTAATCGCATCAAACAAACATACAATAAATACATAAACAGATAGTAAGATCAACTATAAAAATAAAATAAAATTGACCAATAAATAGATCACATTTTTACAAATTTTTAGGAACTGGAATCACTCAAATAGGAGCTATGACGCAAAAGTTATAGCGATTACAATTTTGTAAATTCAAATAAAAGAAATAGCCGAATTAATTGATTTATTTTTCTATTGGAAATCCCGATTAATTCCTCCGATCGACACGTGTCAGCACCGGAGCCAGCCACGTCGCCTCAGTCTATGGACCAGGCT
Source organism: Guadua angustifolia (assembly GCA_036346375.1). Taxonomy (NCBI): domain Eukaryota; kingdom Viridiplantae; phylum Streptophyta; class Magnoliopsida; order Poales; family Poaceae; genus Guadua; species Guadua angustifolia. The sequence goes on along the minus strand of CM070511.1, from coordinate 23,776,244 downwards.
CACGATTCGGCTTGGTTCACCGTGGACTCGGTCCACCGAATAGTGTGGCTGACAAGCGGGCCCGAAAACACTATGCAACGCACGGCCCGCAGTCCTATTGCCAACACGTGGCAAGATCCCAGTCGCCCGTTCAAATCAACGGTCATGATTGGACCGGCTCACCCCCGAGCCACGCGTCGACACACGGTTGGGCCACGCGGCACACACGCTCCCACCCGTTGGATGCAAATCCAACGGCTGGTCCAACACGGTCAACCTCCCCACGCGGCACCATCCGAGCCGTTCGCTGGATCCAAAGACTCAGGCACGACGCTACCTTGAAACCTAGGGCTACGTGGCGCATTCCTACTGGCTAGCTGTGCGGCGACATCCCGCCCGCTCGTTCAAAATCTGACGGCTCAGATTGAGTGCGGCGATCCTTCGGCTCTTGCACGGACATGCGGCATGAATGTGCCCGTTGAAACAAGATCCAACGGCCATTTTCAGCACCTCAAGATCAGTTACGTGGCGCTACGGTGGCGGTAGGATTAAGGATCTACGGCCATTTTCAATGCATCTAAACGCAGCTACGTGGACTCATCGGGACGGCATGATGACGATCTAACGGCCATTTTCAAGCGCATCTTCTACGGTTACGTGGCGCTACGGTGGCGGTAGGATTATGGATCTACGGCCATTTTCAATGCATCTAAACACTGCTACGTGGACTCATCGGGATGGCACGATGATGATCTAATGGCCATTTTCAAGTGCATCTTCTACGGTTACATGGCTCTACGGTGGCGGTTGGATCAAGAATCTACAGCCGAGATCTACCGAAGCTATTCAAGTCTAGCTCTACAGGAAGGGGGACGTGGCGTTACCTCGGACGTTAGATGGAGATCTGACGGTTCTTGGCGCTCGAAGAAGATGGCGGCGGTGCGGTGGCTTCCGAAGACCGGAGACAAAGAAGACGACTTGGTTGGCGGCGCTACGGGGCTTCTCCGACGGAATGAGTTAGCGAGGATGATGCGCCTTGGCTCGAGGGTCCTGAATCCGAGCTTCAAATTGGTGGACCGTGACTAACGATGGCGAGGGACGAGGAAAACCGAAGCGGCAGCAATGCCGACTCTGGCGAGCAACTGAAAGGGCTACAGAGCGCGACAGTGGGCAAGCGAACGGAGAAGAGATGCAGGGCGAAGGGACCAGTTAAATGCGCTATAACACGGGCACTGAGATGCTTTGGAAAGCGCGCAAATCGACCCCAAATCCCCGGCAGCCAACCACATCCTAACGGCGATGGCGGCACGACTATTCGACTTCCGGGCGACGTGGCTCAATCTGGCCCATTCTATTGGCTACGATCCAACGGCACCAAAGCGAGCGACGGTGCGGCTTCGGCACAGCCATCCGATCGCGATCTAATGGTCCAAGGCGAGCGACGGCTCGAGTCAGCGCAATCCGACAGCCTCGCTTGGATACGACGCGGCCCAACCTCAGCCGTCCGATGGAGATCGACGACGGGCAATGAAGCGGCGCTTAGGTTCCAAACCAAGCGGCGCCAAGCATGTTTGAACTCGCCCAACATCAGAGCAAGGCATTTTTCGGTTTTCTAATTAAAAATAATTACAGAAAAATCAAACTAATTATTAAGAGTACTAAAAAACCCAAAAAATTCTAGAAAAATTCCAGAAATTAATTCAGGCATTTAGAGCTTAAATAAAATATTTTTATTTATTTTTGATAATTATCTTTTCTATATTTAATTATTCAAGAGAAAGATAAATTCTAATTAAACTTAATTAAATCCAAAAATTCACAAAAATTCAAATAAATTCAAATAACTCCAAAAATTTAAACTAGGCCAAATTTTGGGATGTTACAGAACCGCCACTAATAATGCTGAGGATTTATGGCGGTTTTAGCCAAAAATCGCTACTAATAATATTAGTATTTGTGGTGGTTTTTGTTAAAACCGCCATTGATAGTGTTATTTGTGGCAGTTTTAATTTAAAACTATCACAAATAATATTCCCTATGAATACCCCTATAGCCTCTCCATCTAGTCGGTCATCTTCCTCCCGAGAACAAACCTAAATTTCTAGATTTCATATTTCGATTGCAAATATTCTTGTACTTCTACTTCCTATAGTAGTTGCAAGGTGTGTAATTTGTTCTCCTCTCTTCATTTGTAGTGATGTAGTTGTAATTTAATGTTTAGACCTAGTTTAGTAAAGGTTTAGATGCAAGGTTTAGGTTTAGTTTGTTTTTATTTACCTAGCATTTGCTATTTATATGAATTCATTTGCTTTTATTGGAATTTCTAGAAATTTATTAAATTGGAAATGTTTTAATTTTTCTAAATTTGCCTCGGGCCGAATTCCCTCTAGCCCTCCAACCCGCTTTCCTGGCACAACTCTGGCCCAGCCAGCAACGCCCGTGCATTGCGCTGCTATCGTCCAAACCCTAATCGCCACCATCTCGGTTTCCAAGATTTGCGCACCTCCCAAGAGCTGTAAAAGCACCGCCACACACCCTCCGAGATTCGCCGTTCCGCGTCACACCCATCGCCTTGTCCCTTGTCTCCCAGGACCCCTCTTGCCGTCGTTGCGAGCTCGTCGGAGTTCCTCCGTAGTTCGAGCACCTTTTCCACCGTCGTTTGGTCGCTCCGATCCTCCTCCGCCACTACCGCTTGTGCGTTCAGATTTGCCGCATCACCCTCTTCTAGCTCCGTCAAGTCCCACGCCCGATCTGCCACTTCTCCACCGCTTCCCGTGTCATCTTCCCTGCTGTCGGTGAGTCACGCCGCCGCCTCACCGTCGATCTTCTTCACTCAACCCTAGCCATTCGATCACCCTCCAACACTTCAGATCTCGCCACATCTCCCCACCTGCGTTCTTGTCCCCTCCACCATCTGATCCAGCTACGCTGTTGGATGCGTGACGCGTGGCCTGCCACATCAGCTGCCACCTCATTGCCTCGTCAGCCCTAGCGCTATTCCGTGAGCCCGGTCCACTGTGGAGTGCGTTGTGGCCGTAGACTCGATCCATGGACTGGGGGTCCCACATGTCAGCAAAACAAGGATTTTTAGATTTATTTTTATTTTCGGAAATTGATGGCAGATGTCACTGTTGCACAATAAATCGATATTCCAATAGAAAAATAAGTCACGAAATTCTTTTTTTCACTTTTTTAGCCATTTTATCTAAATTTAATTTTTCGGAGGCTCGTTCTCTCTCATACGAACTTTGATTGAGGTGTCAAGTTTTTAAATTTTTCTAAAATTGAGCTCTATCTTCCAAAGCCATTTATTTTCAATTTTGACCATGTTTGAGTCTTTGTTTGGTATTTGTATGGCTTTGTTGTTTTCTTTTTCGGTAGAAGCGAATTTCGAAGGAGCAAACAGAGACTTCGTAGACCAAGACTCAGTACTAGATCAGCAAGGCAAGTCGTAACCTTAATTATATTGATCCTATGTTTGCAAAGTAATTTATTTTATATAATTGCATGCTATTTGAGTATTATTGATTATTTCATAGGAACAATTATGAACCTAGTTGACATTATGCCACCTTGATTATTGGAATGCCATGTATACGTTGCTAACCCTAGGTTGGGACATTACTAGTTGGACATAATCATATTACCAAAAGCGGGTTATCATAGCTATGCTTAGACCTACTTAGTTGTACGTTGGGATTCATATCATGTGTGAATTAATGTTATCTTGATTTAATGAGATATTGAATCGTGGCCGTTAGCCACTGTTGTAAAATTTGTTGTGCCATGACGGGGTTTGCCATTGGTCTTGGTTCAACAAAATATTTTTCCTTAAGCAAGTGATCGTGTAGTAAAGGGGGTACTTTCTAGCATATTGGGATGTGGCTGTTTTGCCTGAGACAACTCATTGAACTGGGCCTAACCGTGCAACCACAAGTTTGGTATGGGACAGACCTAACTGATTAATTTGCAATGTCTAGTCTTGAGTACTGCCAATTGTTGGTGTGGATTCTGGGATGTACATGTAGATTCACATGGCTCAAGAGGGGGCCCTGAGGGGCGAAACTTTAAAGGGCAGTACTGAGTTTTAGATAGTGTATTGTAAAGGCTTTGTCATGATATCTCTGTGACACACTAAAGGAAGTGTGTTACTACCGGTTGCACCAAGAGATATTCATATCTTGTGGGTAAAGCTATACAACCTCTGTAGAGTGTAAAACTATTCGAATAGCCGTGTTCGTGGTTATGGACAAGCCAAAGAATTTCACACGAGGTATAGAGTGTTTCATGAAATATGGGAATGTGGAATTGTTAGGATGTGAATGGGGAGTTTACTGTTGTTTTGTTGTCTAAAGTTATAGTGTTAAATTTAGTGGTTTGATTCTTGTTTTGGATAGAGTAGGGTGATGTCTCGCCATTCTGTTCATGTTGTCTACCATTGATTTATCATTTATTTATTATCTTTTTCATTAATATGATTTCAATCTATTTGCTGTATTTAAAATCAAGTTATTGCTTTCTGTAAATGAACCATATGACTATCCTTTGTCAAGCCTTGCATGAATATTGCATCATTTCCCTACAACTTGCTAAGTAATTTTTATACTCACGGCTTTATGCCATGGTTGATCAGATGTTGTGGAAGGACCAGCAAATAATAAGTATCAAGAGGAGGAATACTATGAAGACTATGTGGACTAGGAAGGTGTTCCCCAGATGATTGCCTGTGGTATGTCGAATGGTCCAATTTATGTTATTTCCGCTGCAATAGTTTTATTCATTTCTCAAGCCCTTAAGGCATATCGATGTAAACATTTGACCATAAGGTTTGTCTCTTTATTTAATAATAATTTACTTCTTCTTAGTTAATTCATTATATGGAATGATATTTCATCTATGTTGCCACTGTGTGCACTAGCATGATCCTGGACTAGTGCAGCATACACAGAGGGTTTTGGATTTGCAAATTCGGATCCTCATAGAGATGGTATCAGAGCCATATCGACTGTAGGTCGCTCTCTTAGTTAGCATGGTCTTTAAAATTATTTTCTAAATCAAACCAACAAATTGGTATTTAATAGTTTGTCTCTTCTTGCCTTATTGTTAGGTTCTTATTCCTCTCCTTTGCTAAAATATTATTTTGAAAGTTTAAATTGGTCTTATCTTATGAAACTTCTTAAAGCCTCACATCTTCTGCAAGGAATCAAATCAAGGGAGATGATGATCAAGATGTCGAAGAGTATATCCGAGAAAACTACCATATAAGATAGGTTTGTGGTGCTCTGTGGTATTTGAGCATGCCATCCCCTTCCTGTTAGTTACGTTTAGTCCACGTATACTAGGATTTTTCATTGCTTGTGTGCCAGGTATGTTTTACGCTTGCCTCAAGCACGGTGTCGCAACCATACCTTAAGTTGAAAGCTTTAATTGCCTCTTTATTTTGTAGCCATTTCGGCTATGTCCTTGGGTATTACCTTCTCCCCTAAATGACCTAACCACTTGTCTATTGCTTTTCCCTCTTACCTATCAAACCCTTGTGCTGCATCGCAGACGGTTGACACTCGTTCTGGAGCCGGTCGTAATATGCCAGTGGATGCTAATGCCAGTGCCAGCGCCAACCCACCACCACCACCTGTAGTGACAGATTAGGACATGCTACACTTTTTGGCATCTCAGACTTAGCTTTATGAATGCCATGATGTAGAACATGAACAACATGATTAATCAGCAGAATTAGACTACAGTTGCCTTGGCTAACTTGTTGAACCAGCAGAATCAAGCTGTTGCTGTACCCTCCTCAAGCTCGTCCACAGTCTAAGCTAGCTGAATTCACGAGGACTCGTCCGCCTACCTTTTCCAACTCTTTAGAACCATTGAACGCAGATGATTGGATTCGCTCCATTGAAAAGAAGCTTACAATTGCTCAGTGCATAGATCGTGAGAAGGTTCTCTATACCACTCATCAGTTAGAGGTCACTGCTACTGAATGGTGGGAGAACTACAGTGCCACCCATGATGACCCCAAGACCATCACTTGGGCAAGGTTTTCAACTGCTTTTTGCCACTTCCATATTCCAGATGGAAAAGTGGAGATGAAGAAGAATGAGTTCCAAAAGCTCAAGCAAGAAGGGATGTCGGTGAGTGAATACCTCAATAAGTTCACTCAACTTGCTCGCTACACCACAGAAGATGTAACCATAGATGATGGTCACCAAAAGAAGTTCAAGCGTGGGCTCAATCCAGGACTAAAGGTGCAAGTCATTGGCAATGACTATGCAGATTTCCAGCACTTGGTAGATAAAGCTATGCTCATTGAGGAGTCAGGTCGTGAGTTGGAAGAATCTCGCAAAAGGAAGATGATGCAACATGGAGCTCAACAGAATCATCTACAGAGAGTCAGAACCAACGCACAATAGCCTGTTCATTTTACTCCTTTGACTGCATTCAGAACCACTACACCAGCATCTCGCCTAACTCCTTCAGGAAATCACAACTTCAACACCAACAGCAATCCATCTCAGAGGATCAATAATCCAGCTACAAGAGTCACTTGTTTCAATTGCCATGAATGTGGTCATTATGCCAACAATGGTCCAAGAAAGCAAGCTATGACGCCAGTCCGTTTCAACCTAGGATCTACACCAGCCAAGACCCCCACATCAGGAGGAGGGCGTGGAGCATCTCAGACTCCCAATCAAGCCACCAGGACTCCATCGCCTGTTGGAAGGTTCGTGTGAACCACGTCACCAATAAGGATGCCCATTCTACACCAGACGTCATATTAGGTAAGCTCCTAGTCAACTCAGCATCTGCCATAATTTTGTTTGATTTTGAAGCTACGCATTCATTTGTTTCTCAAAGTTTTGCTGCAAATCATCAATTAAAGACAAAGCCTCTTAAAACTGTTTTGTTGGTGCAATCACCTGGTTCTGATTTTAGTATGAACCAAGGCTACCCCAAAGTTAAAATATTAATTGGAGGGGTACAATACCTAGCCAACCTCATTGTCCTAGAAACTAAGTCCCTAGATGTGATCCTAGGAATGGGTAGGCTCTCCAAGAACCAAGTAGTTTTGGATTGTGGAAACAGAGAGATCACGTTAACTAGACTAGATGGAGCTAAGTTAAAGTTTCAAGCTGCTGAAGATCAGTCCAAAGGAATAAAGGTTTGTAGTGCCAAACGAATATGTTTGGAAGGTGTGTCAGTCGTTAGAGATTTTTCTGATGTGTTTTCGATTGAATTGCCTGGGATGCCACCATATAGAGATATAAAATTCTTGATTGAGCTAGTTCCTAGAACACCACCCATCTCCAAGAATGCGTACATGATGCCTGCTAATAAATTAGCTGAAGTAAAGAGACAGATTCAAGAGCTGCAAGATCAGGGTTTTGTTAGACCTAGTTTTTCGCCATGGGGAGTCCCAGTTCTTCTAGTTGAAAAGAAGGATGGTACTCGGAGAATGTCTACGGATTATCATTCTCTAAATGAGGTCACCAACTTTAAGGAGCAGGAGTATTCTCAAAGATTGACTTGAGATCAAGTTATCATCCGTTGAAGATTCATAAAGTGGATATACCCAAAACAACTTTTGTGACTCGGTATGGACAATATGAGTATACCATGATATCTTTTGGTTTGACCAATGCCCCTGCTTGCTTAGTTCAGTAAATGTGAGTTCTGGATGAAGGAAGTTGCTTTCCTAGGACATGTTATATCAGCCGAAGGAGTTGCTGTTGACCCTAGTAAAGTGCAAGATGTGCTTAGTTGGGAGTCACCCAGCACGGTACTCCAAGTTAGAAGTTTTCTTGGAATGACGGGATATTTTTTAAATTTCATATAAGGTTTTTCCAGAAAAGCTAGACTACTCACTCAGCTTTTGAAAAAGGAGAAGAAATTTGTTTGGACGTCAGAGTGTGAGTGAAGTTTTCAAGAGTTAAAGAAGTGTTTGACATCTGCCCCAGTGCTTATTTTGCCAGACATCAGAAAGGATTTTGAGATATTCTGTGATGCATCCCGACAAGGACTCGATTGTGTGCTAATGCATGGTAAAAAGGTTGTGGCATATGCTTCGCGACAATTAAGGCCACATGAAGTTAACTACCAAACACTTGATTTGGAATTGGCAGCCATAGTGCATGCTTTAAAGATTTGATATCATTACCTCATCGGTAATCGTTGTGAGGTTTGCACTAACCACAAGAGTTTGAAGTACATTTTTACCCAAGTTGATTTCAATATGAGAAAAAGAAGATGGTTGGAGTTGATCGAGGACTATGACATTAGAATTCATTATCATCCAGGCAAAGCCAATGTCGTAGCTGATGCTTTGAGTAGAAAAAGCTACTGCAATACCCTAACGATTAACGAAAGTCAGCTAGCACTCTGAAGAATTTCAGAAGCTCAATCTGGAAGTAGTACAAGAAGGTTACTTAGCTACCTTGGAAGTACGCCCAACATTGGAAGATCAAATTCGAGAAGCCCAGAATGATGATACGGATATCAAAGAGATTAAGAGTAATATGAAGAAAGGAAAGGCCCTAGGTTTCACTAAAGATGAAAAAGGGACTGTTTGACATGAGAATTGTATTTGCGCACAAGACAAGAAAGAGCTCAATGAGTTGTTACTCAAAGAAGCACATGAGACTTTATACTCCGCTCACCTTGGAAGTATCAAGATGTATCAAGAACTTAAGGAAAGGTATTGGTGGCCTAGCATGAAGTTTGAGATTACAGGGTATGTAGCTTTTTGTGATGTCTACCAAAAGGTCAAACCAGAGCATCAGAGGCCAGCAGGTTTGCTATAGCCATTGAAGATTCCAGAGTGGAACTGGAAACAAATTGGTATGGATTTCATTATCGGACTTCCTAAGACCCAAGCAGGTCATGATTTGATCTGGGTAATAGTGGATCGATTGACTAAGGTAGCTCACTTCATTCCAGTCAAGACTACCTACACTGCAAATAAATTGGTAGAATTATATATGTCAAGAATTGTTAGTCTTCATAGAGTGCCTAAAAAAATAGTCTCCGATAGAGGAACTCAATTTACCTCTCGATTTTGGCAAAGTTTGCATGAAGCTATGGAGACCCATCTCAGGTTCAGTACTGCCTATCACCCTAAAACTGATGGACAGACTGAGCATGTGAATCAGATTCTTGAGTACATGTTAAGAGCTGGTGCCTTAACCTATGTTGCCAAGTGGGACAAGTGTTTGCCCTATGCAGAGTTTTTCTACAATAACAGATATCACGCCAGTCTATAAATGTCCCCTTTTGAAGCCTTACATGGAAGAAAGTACAGAACCCCTCTTAACTGGAAGGAGATGGGAGAAAGACAATTATTTTGCCCTACTATACTGCAAGAAGCTGAAGTGCAAATTCAAATAATTCAAGACAAGTCAAAGATATCTCAAAGCAGACAAAAGATTTATGTAGACAATCATCACCGAGATTTGAGTTTTGAACCTGATGATTATATGTATCTTAGAGTCACCCCTCTCAAAGGAGATAAGCAATTTCAAGTAAAAGGAAAGTTTGCCCCTAGATATGTTGGACCATTTGCTAGAATCCATGATGTATTCCACATGTCCCAGTTGAAGAAGTGTCTACGAGTGCCAGAAGAGCAGATGCTATTGGAAGCCATCGATTTGCAAGAGGATCTTACCTATAAAGAGTAACCAGTGAAGATTTTGGAAGTAGCAGAGCGCACCATGAGAAGTAAGATCATCCATTTTTGCAAGATCTAGTGGAGCAACCATTCAGAAGAAGAAGCTACTTGGGAAGCGAGAAGAGGATCTGAAGTCTGAGTTTCCCCACTGATTCTGTAGCCAGTCTGAATCTCAGGGTCGAGATTCCATTTAAGGGGGGAGGTTTGTAGCATCCCAAATTTGAGTTTTGGAATGTTTGAATTTGAAAAAAATAAACTATTTGCATTTTCTTGAATTAATCAAAACTTAATTTGAATTTTCTAATAATAAAAAGATTTAATTTGATTAATCTATACATCAAATAAAAGGAAGCAAACCTATACATCATTGTGCTTCAAGGATTTTTTCTATATTTTTGGATATTTTTCTAAATTTATTTGCTATTTATTTGAATTTATTTGATTTTATTGGAATTTTTGGAAATTTATTAAATTGGAAATGTTTTAATTTTTCTAAATTTGCCTCGGGCTGAATTCCCTCTGGCCCATCCCTATTCCTTCCACTTCGGCTCGTTCCTATTCCCTTTCTTGCCCGTCTCCGTCTGGCCTGCTTGCGTCGCCAAGCCTAGCTCACCAGCCTGCCTTCCTAGCCTAGCTCCACGCATCCCCAGTCCAGCCAGCAACGCCCATGCATCACGCTACCATCGCCCGAACCCTAATCGCCATCATCTTGGTTTTTGAGATTTGTGCACCTCTCGAGGACTATAAAAGTGTCGCCAAGACACCTCCAAGAGTCGCTGCTCCACGCCGCACCACCGTTGCCTCTCCTCGTCTGTGACCCCTCCCGCTCCATCGCGAGCTTGCCGGAGTTCCTCTGTTGTCTGAGCACCTTTTTCGCCATCGTCTGGCCGCTTCGATCCTCCTCCGCCACTACCGCTTGTGCATTCGGATTAGTCGCGTCACCCTCTTCTAGATCTATCAAGTCTCGCGCCTAATCTGCTGCTCCTCCACCGCATCCCATGCCATCTTCCCCACTTCCTATGAGTCACGCCACTGCCTCACCATCGATCTTCTCCACTCAACCCTAGCCATCCAATCGCCCTCCAATGCTTCAGATCTCGCCACATCTCCCCACCCGCGGTCTTGTCCCTCCGCCATCTGATCCAACTACGCCATTGGATGTGTGATGCGTGCCTCGCTGCGTCAGTGCCCACATGTGTGCTCAGTTAGCGCAACGTCAGTCGCCCTAAGGACTAAACTATTGTGTTGTTTACAAGCCAAGAAAACCGTACAACCACAAGTGCTGGAATGGGACAGCCTTAACCCATTAAGTCACATAGATCTAGCTTTGCACATTACTAGGCAAGAGATAGTAAAAGCACTCCTTCCTAGGTTTGCTTGTAAAGGGCTTCCACACCTTCCTAGGTTTGCTTGTAAAGGGCTTCCACATCTCGGTGTGGGTAAATGCATGTCGATACAATGGTGTACACCTTGCAATAGGGAGAAACAGTGCTTATGTGATGATGATACAATGTTTCACATATATGTATTTCTTCTACCATAGTAAGGGTTTGTTATCTCTGGGCTGCTGTTTGCGCCAAATTTTGGCAGGTGTGGTATAATCAGCAATCTGAGATCAGCAGGAGTTTGGATAGTGCATGATGGGGACATTTTAGGAATAAGATGAGTTTGTTTAGGAAACCCAAGCCGACACGGATTCTGTAGGCACCGTATTGTATTAGGACTCGGATCGGCCGAAGGGTATATAAGATGAGCCTAGGCCAGATAGAAAAAATAACCACAACCAAAATCACATCTACTCTTGTTTTTTGCTCATTAGTCTCTAGTTCTATAGCTTAGTTTTGTAAATCGATTTGATTAATAAAGTTGCGCATCGTCGATTATTGATCTTCATCGATTTCATCCCTGGTTTGATTTGCTCTGATTTGCTACACATCGCCTTCTCAGAGTTGATCTACATTTATTCTTTCAATTAACCTTGATCGGCTAATTTCTCTTCGTCCTGATCGGCTTTGGGCTGGTTGGAGTTACACCGATCATCGTTCAATATCGGCTTTGAGCGACTTCACAACTTTACCTTATCGATTGCAGGATCAAATCGATTGGTACGATTGAACCAGGTGTTCGTCTGGTGTGCTGAAGTCAAAAACCCTACTTCAAGTTTTTGGCGTCAACACACTCTTGGCACGGCCGGTGGGACCACGTCGGAAAGATGACTACAAGTAAATCTATTCTGCCAGCCGACGTCAATGCCGAAGCCATAATCGTCCCCACATTGGACGATTTAACCCTGGAACAGCGCAAGGAGATTGAAGACCGAAAGGCCGCTCTAGAGGATATGATATTGGGCTGCTATCAGAAAACCCAACGAGGGGTCACCCAGAAGACGGCGCTTCCAACGCTGAACCCTCTCGGCGACGCTGGCGTCTCGACTTACTCGGTAAGCCGATATATGTCGGCTCAAGCCGAGTTGTCTGTTATGATTGAGCAATCTATGTATCATGCATTAATTAATCAATCATCGGCCTTGGTTACAATATTGAAGCCGATGATAGAGAATAGCGTTAAGTCAATTGCTTAGGAGTTGGCTTCATCTGGGGGCCTGCTAGATCTGTTACAACCACTCCCAACATACCCCGTTTACTCTGTGGCACAAAACACCAGCATAGTAAAAGTGTCGGCTCTAATGCCTTCGTTAATGTCGACTCAACCTACTGTGTTGACACCAGGAAACTCCCGTCCAGGTGGGGTTACCTATTACCATGCATATATTGATGTTGCAAAGCTGAACATGCCTGCTAATCTGCCACCGTCGGCCCCGTTCAACATTTTTGGTCAGTCGGCCCCTTAGCCAATCGAATCTAGCAGGGGTCCTCAATTACATGGATCGGTTCCATTGAAAAACCCGGTCCCACATAGGGTGGTCACATATGTTGAGCCCTTTGTTCCTTTATCGGAGCCGCCAATAGTAAAAGCCAATGGGCATGACCAATTGCATCAATACCCATCAGCTAGACCCAATCGGCAGCCTGAGTTTACACTCGGGGGGGCAGGATGCTAGTTACAGCCTTAATTGGCACAATCCCAGTGCTCTGCTGACCAATAACATTAATTGGGCCGATCAGATCTCTGTAGTCTTGAGAGATCAATTCGGCTTACAACTTAAGGGGAAAGTTATCGGCTATAGGAAGCCGTACCCATACTACATAGATCGCATGCCCTACCCACACAATTTTAAAATACCTGACTTCGCCAAGTTTTCAGGCGACGATTCTGTCACCACCCTCGAACACGTCGGATGATTTATTGCCCAATGTGGTGAGGCCGCTCAGTCCGACGGACTAAAAATTAGGTTGTTTCATTTATCACTGTTGGGGATTGCATTTACTTGGTTCACGAATCTGCCTTCAAATTCAGTCCACTTTTGGAACGATTTGGAAAGCCGATTCCATGAATATTTCTTCTCTGGCTGCCCCGAGCTTAGGATTTCGGACCTAAGTTCTGTTCGACAAAAGTTCGGTGAGTCTGTAGCAGATTATATTAGGAGATTTAGGGAAGTACGAAATCGGTGCTTTAACGTCACATTGCCTGATGATCAATTAGCCGATTTAGCTTTCTAGGGGTTAATTCCGCCTCTTAAGGAAAAGTTTACTGGGCAAATTTTTTTCGATTTGAGCCATGTGCTTCACCACGTATCGATACAGGAGAGCTGATACCCCGATAATAGAGGATTCAAGGATAAATTTAGGACAAATGGAAATAGCAAAGAAAAGGCAAAGGAAAACATGGTCGACTATAGTTCAAGTAAGGCCTTTGAGGACGATGAAGCAGATGTAAACATAGCCGAGTGGATAAAAGGTCCTAAAAAATTGCTTGTCTGCTCATGGCTTAAGCTGACAAAACATAAGTTGAAAATCAAATACGCCTTTGATGTGTCAAAGTGTGACCGCATATTTGATTTGTTACTAGAAGAAAAATTAATACGGTTGTGAGAGGGGCATGTCATACCATCGGCCGACGAAATCAAGAAACGAAGATATTGTAAGTGGCATCACTCATTCTCGCATAACACTAATGACTGCAATATTTTTCGTCAACAGATACAATCGGCCATTGAAGACAGTCAGCTAAAGTTCACAGACGAGATGGCCATGCAGGTGGATGTCGACCCATTTCCAATCAACATGGTCCAGTGCTCACGCAAAGGAAAGGAGCCTATGAATGAAGAACGTAAGAAGGATCGGCAGGTTGACATCCAATCCAGTTCAAAGGGTGGTGAAACTCTCAAGATAACGATCGGCTCATTCCAGATAGAAGCCAATCGAGACGGCAAGAACTCGAGGACGGTTAAACCAAAGGGAGAACCGCAAGTCAGGCGATGGTATAAGGCTGAGAGATCGCCACCACGAAAGCCTATGCCAAGGCCTAAGCCAACGTTTTCTCAGCTACTTGAGAAATATGAGAAAATAAGCAATCAACAGAGGCAGCGTCCTCATCGGCTAGATAACTTGTATTGGCTAGACGACTTAGAAAGATCTCATCGGCGATGCCCCTTTTGGCAATTCTGTTGGGAAATGGGTGTAGCGTTACCATCGCCACAGTCATGTCCGATGGAGCACCACCCCCAAAGAGATTGGCCGAGGCAATCGGTTAAGGAACGGCTATCTGGACCGATACGTAATCGGCTTGGCACAAAATATAAAAAACCAGTCCAGGAGAGGATATCTATGCCTAATCAGACGAAGCCTTCGTAACCTGCTGGGGAGGCTAATGATCTGGCAGGGAAATTTGTAAGCCGATCGAACCTAAACCAAGGTGGTGCCCGTCGGGCCTTAGCCGATCCCAACGCAGGTGGCTTTAGCGCTTAATGACTCAAGAATTTAGGGAAGCTGAGCAGGAAAAGTTGAGAGATCAAGCGTTCAACGAGCTATGGCTAGTAAAGATTGTTAAACAGGAATAGAGGAGAAAGGAGCAAGCCGATGAGGTGTCTGATCCCTCAGACGATTTGGGATCGCCAATGATTTATGATGACACACCTCCCATGGACATCAATATGGTGTTCACCTTGCCGACTGAGTTCAAAATTAAAACAGAATCAGCTGAAGAAGCATTTTCCCAACTTTGTCTTGGTGCGCAAGACAGTGTCTTTGAAAAGCCTCATGATGCTCATTGGCACTTGAAGCCGTCGTATCTAAAAGGGCATATAAACGGTAAACCGATTTCAAGGATGCTGGTAGACGGAGGAGCTACTATCAATCTGGTGCCGTTCACCACCATAATCTAGAAGAATATTTTGGATGTGGATTACCATAATCTAGAAAAATATTCTTATTACATCTTGCTTTTCAACTAAATCTAGCTAGTTCAATACTCCTAAGTGTTAATCGTACACTTCATCTTACTAATCCAAATCTATATAACATAAACCTTATAATACCATATAAGCTATTATAGCTACAAATATAATATCTCATCCAAACCCTAAAATTTATGAAATCAGCTTAGGAATGCTCCTCAAAGTAAAGACTACCCTATAATCTCATTTTGTCATGCTTTGCATGTAAATCCTATTAGCAAAATAGCCTTAAGTATTATGATTTCTGAACTTTATAATATGAATAAACAAATTCGGTAATAATGAAGAAATCCATAGTTAAGAAAGTTAAGATATTCAGTAATAATAATCTCATTTTTTATGCTTTGCGTATAAATCATGTTAGCAAAATAACCTAAGTATTATGATTTCTGACCCACAACAACATTTCTTCAAAAATTACTTTCTACTCTAGAATTAACTATGAATTATTTTTCTGGTGGAAATGTAGTTCTTATGGAGCCCGATCCCGAGCCTGTAATGGAGGAGACTTCCAACCCAAGCTTGAGCAGGTACCTTAACATCCACCTAACCACCGAAGATGTTGAGGCCTTCACCGCTGCTACAGATGATGCTCCCGTTGCAAGATGTCGAGGCCAAGGGAAAACTAAGAAGCCTGAAGGCCATTATACCATCTCAGAGGTGTCGGATGATGGGGCCCTTATTGCACCATGAAAATCAGTAGCAAAATACAGGTCAACATGTGGGTACATCGTAAGGGATAAAGTGCCAATCACCTATTTAGATTGGCACAAAGTGCCCCGCACTACCAAAGAGGATCTATGGACAGAGCTAAAAGAAACCTTTGAATTCCCCAAAGAATCCCAAGAACTCGTGCATCGTGATGCATTGATAACCATGGATGCGGCATGGAGGAACTTCAAGGCGAAGCTGAATACAAACTATGTAAAGAAAAACCGGTCAACCATCGGAGACTATCCAAAATTAGAGCCATATTGGGATGAGTTTGTGGCGATGAAGCAACAAAAAAGTCTAGTGAGTGGGTACATGTAACATCCCAAAATTTGATCTAATTTTAATTTTTGAAGTTATTTGAATTTTTGGGAATTATTTAAAATTTTTGGGAATTTATTGAATTTAATTTAAATTTATCCTTCCCTTGAATAATTAAATAGCATAAAAGTAACTATCAAAAATAAATAAAAATATTTTATTTAAGCTCTAAATGCCCTAAAATATTTTCTAGAATTTTTTGGGTATTTTTAGTACCCCAAATAATTACCTTGATTTTCTGGAATTAATTTAAATGTTAAAATTCGGAAAATGCCTTTGCTACAGTATTGGGCTGAGCCCAACACTGTGCTCGCGCCGGCCAAACCCTAGCGCCACGTGCTCCGGGCCGTGCTATTTCGATCGAACGGCCACGGCTGGGCCACGTCGCTTAATCGCGACGACCGTTGGATCTCAGTACCTGAGCCGCTAGGATGTCACCACGTGGCGTGGGTGGCCGAACCGTTATTCGTTCGGAGCCGTTGGATTGCGATCGGACGGTGCGGGTTGATCGCATCGCATCGGGAGGGCACGAACTGCCGCACCGCCGTCGCCCGTTGGCCGCCGAGATTTGTCAGAGATTTGCGCGCTTTCAAGGCTGTCGAGGCGGAGATATAGCCCTCAGGCGCAAAGACTCGTTCCGCTCATTTTGCACCCTCTCCCACACGCTGTCACTCACCGTAGCTTTCGCTCGAACTCGCCGGAGTAGAACCTTTCCTCTCCTCAGTTTTCCTCGATTCCCACCGTCGTCCGCCGCTCTCCGCCGCACCCAAGACCAATGCCGAGTTCGCCGTGTTGAGCTGCACCGCCCAGGCCACTTCTTTCCACTAGAGAAGCTCGGAAACGCCAGTGCCTACTTCTTCTTCTCCAAGTCCGGCGACCAGACGCAGCCGCACCTTCGTTAACGCCCCCGAGCTCCAGCGACTGTCGGATCTTCATCCCACGACCAAGGTAACGCCACGTCCTCCTTTCTGTAGCGCTAGACCGGGATGACTTCGTTTGATCATGGCCGTCCGATCTTTGATGACCGGCTCAGATTAAGCCACGTAGTTTCGGGTTACTGTGTACTCCTCGGGTACCCTGCGCCGTCAGATCTTCATCCGGCCGTGCTGGTGCATCCACGTAGCTGCTGTATAGATGCGTTGATGATGGCCGTTAGATCTTAGATAACCGGCTTGGATTGCGCCACGTAGGCTCGGTGGCAGTGCATCGCTCGGGTATCAGAGGCCGTTGAATCGTCATCCAACCGTGGAAGTACGTCCACGTAATCCCGGGTCGACGCGTTTTTTAATGCCCGTCGGATCTTAGATTAAGGGCCGAGATCTCGCCACGTAGCGACCTGGAACCTCAGCAGCCATGCTGGATCGACCATTGGATTTGAATCCAACGGGCGGAAAATCTTAGAGCCGTGTGGAACGTTGGATGAGCGCCGCGTGTCAGCCGCTGAGTTGACCGAATACTGTTCATCGGGCCCACTTGTTAGTGTAATGACCGCCGTGGGTGCTGACGTCAGCATGACGTCATCTGGGTCCCACATGTCAGCGACCGTGGTGATGTGCCTGTCTCCGGTGTTGACACGTGTCAAGCCGAGGAATTAACCGGGATTTTCAATAGAAAAATAAATAAATTAACTCGGGTAATCCTTTATTAGAATTTTCAAAAACTTGCAAATGCTATAACTTTTGCGTTTTAACTCGGAATTGGGTGATTCCAGTTCCTAAAAATTTGTAAAAATGTGAACTATTTATTGGTGATTTTTATTTTATTTTAGTGATGACCTTGCTGTCTGTTTAAGTATATTTATTGTATGTATGATTATTCCGCGTAGACTCCGAGTTGCCGGGAGCTGTCGAGGAAGAATTCAAAGACCCATCGCAAGTTTCAGACCAGGATCATCTACTCTTCGAAGTCAAGTCATGCTTTGATCATTTTGTGCCGAGATTTCAAAATATACTTTGATTTAAATATTGCATGCTATGTTATTTAAAAATACCATTGATTAAATTGGGTATGGTAGCTAATATGCCAATCTTGTTTATGCCACCTTGATTATGTTGTTATTATGCCCTAAAAACCTTGTCACCCTAAGATGTTAATTTACGTTGGTTGCTATTATAATGCCAACACGGGAGGTTAGACCGTGATTAGTTGCTTAGTATGCTTGTGTGCGCTGAATGACTTTCAAATTGCAAAAGAATATTGACTAAACAATTATGGAACCCATTTTGGAATAATACGATGATGTCGTGAAATGGAATTGGGGGTAGCAACCTGTGTGGTTCTACTCATGCAATGAAGTGGGCATTGGCATATGTTGCATAAATGCAAACCTTGGGATGGGAAATGATTTGGACTGGGGCAAGTGGCAAGAAGGCTTCGTGCCAGGTGGGCCTGTGTGGCAACGAGATGTACTAAAGACTGTAAACGCTGTGTGCCAAGAATTGTTAACTGGATGTCTTGCCCGGGACAGTTAAGGACTTCACCTTGCGAGCCTTTGATCTGAGTTACTCGTACAACCATTTGTCTGGAATGGGACAGACCTAGTTTAGTAGGGTTATGATATCTTTCCTCTGACACCTCAGGGCGACAGTTATACAAAAGTGTAACTGTGGGGGCGTGCGCACATACTACTGCTTGGTACCCATCCAATCTGATTTGCTCTGTTCTAAACTTTGGCTCGAGTGAGGAAGTATTAGAAAGGCAATCTTGGAGAGGTTCACAGTTAAGTTTTAGTGTCTCAAAGACTTTGTTGCAATCAATCACTGTGTGGTGGCGATCGTATCCTCGTGGGTAAAGTGTACAGCCTCTGTAGAGTGTGTGTTAAATCTATTCGAATAGCCGCGTCTGCGGTACTGGACAATGCTCGGGGATTATAGTCAAGGGTTAGATTTTCAAAATAAACTGTGGAATGGGTGGCTGCGTGCCAAAGACTGATGAATCAAACTTAGGGCTGTGTGCCAAACTCTTGGGAAAAGAATTGAGGAATAAATTATTATAGTAATGGTTTTACGCTTTTAATCTAATTAAGAGTATCTGTTAAAAGAAATGCTGCTTTATGCAAAATAACCATTTAAGCCTTTCCCTTGGAATAAGCCATGCATGTAGTAATAGAACAGCATTGTGCATGACTTGTTGAGTATGTTGTATACTCACCCTTGCTTCGACAAAAACCTCAGAAGAAGAAGCAACACCAGCGTGGGAGGAGGCGTTTAACAAAGGTTTGGAGAATTAGGGTTGAGCCTCGTCAATTGCCTATGGCTACGAGGGGTTTGATTATCGTACTTTTGCTTCCGCTATTGAACTTGTGCTACTATTGCTATTTATCGTCCTACGTGATGAATTATTGTACGGTGACCATAAGGTCGTGTAACTTGTTATAACTATGTTTGAGGTACTTATTTATTATTTCTGCTGTGTATGATTGTGGTATCTCAACCTGTTTATCCTGTGTGTACTAGCGTGATCCTGGACTAGTACAGAATACACAAAGGGTCTGGATTTGCAAATTCGGGTCCCGACAGAGTTGGTATCAGAGCCATACTGACTGTAGGACTTAACCCTAATTAGAATGGTCGAATTAGGAAGATAAAACCTAATTTCTAAAAATTAAAACTGTGCAAGAATAATCAATGAAATCTTGACTTATCCCTTCTTCCTTACTTCATACCTATGCTGCATTTTGCTATTACTCTTGTTTATTCTTTTAAAATCTTAGTACTGACGAGTTGATTTGGCAGATGAGGATGGTTCACTCCTTCGGCGAGCGTCACGGAGGATACGCAGCGGAGCTTTGGAGGATGCTCCAGGTGCTTGGAGGTTTTGACCGCCCTCTTTACTGGTCTCGCACCTGGACGGTCAACGGGATCAACCGCGGCTGGGAGACGACCCTCACCGTGTACGCGCGAGAGAACGCGCGTGCTAGCCATCCGCTCCACCTCTCGGTGAGGCGGGCCAACTACGTAGCAGGCATACAAGAGTGTGCCCAGCTAGTGCTGCGTAGGGTTAGCAGGGACTACGGCTTCGAGCTGTGGGACACTGCTTTCCGTGTGCACCCGCACGCGGGTGGACCTCTCCAGGCGCGCTTGGAGCTGGAGGACGACGCTGCCGTCGTCTTTAAAATTCAAACTTAGTTGCGCCATGCTATTGTAATGAACTATTTGGTTTGATGCTGTGATTGCTGGTATGGTTGCAAGGCCCTTAGGCCCTTGTAAGCGACCATACCTATTTATTATCTTTGAATGGATGTTAGGGATTTAAGTTACACCTGTTTTCCCATATAAGTTCTTCTACTTGCCTATTCCTTCCCTCTCATCTCTAAACCGTCGAAGCAATCGGCAGATGGTGAACACTCGCAACGTCGGAGCCGGAGGTAGTGGTTCACGTCAAGGAGGTAGTCAGAGCAATACACCACCACCACAGGCAGCACCGTCGGTTGGCATGCAGAATTTGGGAGCCTTCCTTGCAGCTCAAACTCAATTGATGCAGACAATGATGGCCACTGTACAGCAAATCAACAACCAAGCAGCCGCCAACAATCAAGCTGTTAACAATGTGCCACGTCCCTACTCGAGACTATCTGAGTTCATGAGGACTCGTCCGCCAACTTTCTCAGGCAATGCCAGTCCACAAGAGGCAGACGGCTGGTTGAGGACCATAGAGAGGAAACTGCATATAACGCAATGTGTTGGAAATGAAAGAGTGCTTTATGCCTCTCATCAGCTAGAAGGAACAGCAGCAAAGTGGTGGGAAAACTACTGCGCATCACAAGAAAACCCACAGGAAATCACCTGGGAAGAATTCACCATAGCCTTTTGTCAATATCACGTACCAGAAGGTATTATGGAACTGAAAAAGGAAGAGTTTAGAGCGCTGAAGCAAGGAGGCCAGACAGTGGCCAAATATCTGAATAAGTTCACTCAACTTGCGTGCTACGCCCTGGAGGACGTGGCAACGGACAAGGCTAGGCAGTCCCGCTTTATGAAGGGACTCAACACTGGTTTGCAGGTGGGGTTGATTACCCACACCTTTCCCGATTTTCAAGAGCTGGTTAATAAGGCGCTCATACTGGAAGACAAGCGCAAGGAGCTAGACGATAATCGCAAACGCCGCATGGCCCAACAGGGAGGACGTCAAGGTCATCAGAAACCAAGGTTGATACCTCAACAATTCTCCAGATTTCAGCAGGGAAATAGTGTCAGGACACCGCCACCGATGCCGAGACCAGCAGGACAAACCCCCCAGACTCCAACCAGGACTATAAATCAGAACGGAGGGAACCAGCAGATGTCAGGAAGACGCTGCTACAATTGCAATGAGACTGGGCATTTCACCAATGTGTGCCCAAAGAAGGGAGGGGTGACACCAGTACGTTTCAACTTAGGAAACACGCCAACTAAAACTCCTGTCTAGGGAGGAATCCGAGGATCTACCCAAGCTGGAGCCACACCGCAAGCATTCACGCGAGGCAGGATTAATCACATTTCCGTAGACGAAGTCTAGAATGCCACGGATGTCATGCTCGGTAAGTTCCTTGTCAACTCAGTGCCAGCTACAGTGTTATTCGATTCCGGAGCGTCACATTCGTTCGTTTCTCGAGATTTTGCTGTGACAAATGATCTGGATATTGTTAACCTTAAAAGTACACTTCTAGTCCAATCCCCTGGATCAGAACTCCACTCTAAGGTCGGATGTTCTGGGGTTAAGCTATTAATAAAAGGGGTAGAGTTCCTAGCGAACCTTATTATATTAGATACCCAAACCCTGGATGTTATCCTAGGAATGGATTGGTTGACTAAGCATAAGGCTGTATTAGACTGTGGACGAAGAGTCGTGTCTGTTGAAAGCCCGGATAATCGGAAAGTGGAATTTCAAGCAATGGTAGTTCGAGAAGGACAGATGTTAGCAAACAATCTGGAGACCGTCGGCATAAGAGATGTACCAGTAGCCAGTGAGTACCCAGATGTTTTTCCCGAGGAACTACCAGGAATGCCAACAGACAGAGACATAGAGTTTGTAATCGATCTAGTACCTGGAACAGCACCAATAGCAAAGAGACCATATCGGATGTCTACCGAAGAGTTGGTAGAAATGAAGAAGCAGATCAAGGAGCTATTAGAGAAAGGATTCATCAGGCCGAGCTCATCACCATGGGGAGCACCGGTTCTGTTTGTTAAAAAGAAAGATGGGAGTTTTCGGATGTGTGTAGATTATCGAGCGCTTAACGAAGTAACAATAAAGAACAAGTATCCGTTGCCCAGGATTGATGATTTATTTGACCAATTAAGAGGAGCAGGAGTTTTCTCTAAGATTGACCTTAGATCAGGATACCACCAATTGAAGATTAAGACAGAGGATGTACCAAAGACTGCATTTTCTTCAAGATATGGACACTATGAGTTCACCGTTATATCTTTTGGATTGAGAAATGCACCAGCATACTTTATGAACTTGATGAACAAAGTTTTTATGGAATACTTGGACAAATTTGTAGTCGTGTTCATCAACGATATCTTAGTTTACTCAAAGACGAATGAAGAGCACACCCAACATTTGAGATTGGTTTTGGAGAAGTTAAGAGAACACCAGTTGTTTGCAAAGTTCAGTAAATGCGATTTCTGGAAGTGTAAGGTAGAATTCCTAGGACATGTGATGACCGCTGAGGGAATTGCAGTGGACCCAAGCAAGGTTGAGACAGTACTGCATTGGGAACCGCCGAAGATGGTTACGCAGATTCGAAGTTTTCTTGGGATGGCTGGGTATTACCGCCGATTTATAGAAGGGTTTTCGACAATTGCCAGGCCAATTACGCAATTGCTAAAGAAAGAGAAGAAATTTGTATGGACACCAGATTGTGAGAAAAGCTTTCAAGAATTGAAGAAACGACTGACGTCAGCACCAGTGTTAGTTCAACTAGATGTGCACCAGAGTTTTGATATTTACTGCGATGCATCACGCCAAGGGCTTGAATGCGTATTGATGCAAAACGGAAAGGTAGTAGCCTATGCCTCAAGGCAATTAAGGCCACATGAAGGGAATTACCTAACGCATGATCTAGAACTAGCAGCCGTAGTGCATGCCTTAAAAATATGGTGTCACTATCTCATTGGAAATAGATGTGAGGTATATACAGATCATAAGAGCCTCAAATACATTTTCACCCAACCTGACCTGAACATGAGACAAAGAAGGTGGTTAGAGCTGATTAAAGATTATAATGTGCGGATTCATTATCACCCCGGTAAAGCCAATGTGGTGGCTGATGCTCTAAGTCGGAAAAGTCATAGCATAAATATGTTGATAGAAGAGAGTCAGGCAGAATTGTGCAAGGACTTTCAAAGGTTAAAATTGGAAATTGTTCCGGAAGGATTTGTAGCTGCTTTAGAAGTAAAGCCTACCTTGGAGGATCAGATTAGGGAAGGTCAGAAGAATGATGAAAAGATCGAGCGAATCAAAGCCAAGATGGAGGAAGGGCAAGCAAAAGAATTTAAGCTGGACGAACAAGGCACGTTGTGGATGAAAGAGCGCATTTGTGCACATAACAAAAAGGAGTTAAAGCAGTTAATACTGGAGGAAGCTCACGACTCCAAGTATTCGATTCACCCAGGAAGTGCAAAAATGTGCCAATATATAAAAGATAGGTTCTGGTGGCCAAATATGAAGAGAGAGATTGCTGAGCACGTAGCACTATGTGATGTATGCCAGTGAGTCAAGGCTATGCATCAGCGGCCAGCAGGGCTGCTGCAACCATTAAAAATACCAGAGTGGAAATGGGAGGAAATCGGAATGGATTTTATCACCGTATTGCCAAGGACGCAAGGAGGTTATGACTCCATATGGGTCATCGTGGATCGATTGACAAAGGTCGCGCACTTCATACCGGTAAAGACAACCTACTCAGGAGATAAGTTGGCAGAGCTATACATGGCAAGAATCGTCTGCTTGCATGGAGTGCCAAAGAAGATAGTATCGGACAGAGGTACCCAATTTACCTCAAGATTTTGGGATAAATTGCATGCCGCAATGGGCACCCGCTTGAACTTCAGTACAGTGTATCATCCGCAAACAGACGGGCATACAGAAAGAGTCAATCACATATTAGAAGATACGTTGAGAGCCTGTGCATTGGCATATACGACATCTTGGGATAAAAGTCTACCATATGCAGAATTTAGTTACAACAACAGCTATTAGGCTAGTCTTCAAATGTCACCTTTCGAAGCATTGTATGGTCGACCTTGTAGGATGCCGTTAAATTGGAATGAGACTGGTGAGCGTCGTGTCTTCGGACCAGACATACTCTAAGAAGCCGAAGAGCAAATAGCACTGATAAGGGAAAGGTTGAAAATCGTGCAGTCAAGGCAGAAGAGTTATGCGGACAATCGCCGCAGGGATTTGAGCTTTGAGCTTTGAGCCTGAAGATTATGTGTATCTCAGAGTTACGCCTCTTAAGGGAGTACAGAGATTTCACAAAAAGGGGAAACTTGCGCCAAGATATGTATGGCCGTTTAAGATCCTAAGCCGCAGGGGAGAAGTCGCATACCAACTAGAGTTACCGCAAACATTAGCAGGAGTACACAATGTCTTTCATGTATCGCAACTCAAGAAGTGTCTCCGAGTGCCTAACGAACAAACACCCCTGGAAGGAATTGAACTACAGGAAGACATGACCTATAAAGAGCAACCGATAAAAATTCTGGATACAGTGGATCGGAAAACAAGGAGCAAGACAACCCGTTTTTGCAGAGTTCAGTGGAGCAATCACACAGAAAGCGAGGCCACCTGGGAACGAGAGGAAGATCTGAAAAAGGAATTCCCAAACCTATTCTCTCGTTAAGCTTCAAATCTCGGGGTCGAGATTCAGTTAAGGGGGGTAGGTTTGTAACATCCTAAAATTTGGTCTAATTTTAATTTTTGAAGTTATTTGAATTTTTGTGAATTATTTAAAATTTTTGGGAATTTATTGAATTTAATTTAAATTTATCCTTCCCTTGAATAATTAAATAGCATAAAATTAACTATCAAAAATAAATAAAAATATTTTATTTAAGCTCTAAATGCCCTAAAATATTTTCTAGAATTTTTCTAGAATTTTTTGGGTATTTTTAGTACCCTAAATAATTACCTTGATTTTCTGGAATTAATTTAAATGTTAAAAGTCAGAAAATGCCTTTGCCACAGTATTGGGCCGAGCCCAACACTGTGCTCGCGCCGGCCAAACCATAGCGCCACGTGCTCCGGGCCGTGCGATTCCGATCGAACGGCCACGGTTGGGCTGCGTCGCTTAATCGCGACGACTGTTGGATCTCAGTACCTGAGCCACTAGGATGTCGCCATGTGGCGTGGGTGGCCGAACCGTTATTCGTTCGGAGCCGTTGGATTGCGATCGGATGGTGCGGGTTGAACGCATCGCATCGGGAGGGGGCGAACTGCCGCACCGCTGTCGCCCGTTGGCCGCCGAGATTTGTTAGAGATTTGCGCGCTTTCCAAGGCCTGTCCGAGCGGGAGATATAGCCCTCTGTGCGCAGCACCTCGTTCCGCTCATTTTGCACCCTCTCCCACACGCTGTCGCACACCGTAGCTTTCGCTCGAGCTCGCCAAAGTAGAACCTTTCCTCTCCTCGGTTTTCCTCGATTCCCACCGTCGTCCGCCGCACCCAAGACCCGTGCCGAGTTCGCCGTGTTGAGCTGCACCGCCCCGGCCACTTCTTTCCACCGGAGAAGTTCGGAAATGCCAGCGCCTACTTCTTCTTCTCCAAGTCCAGCGACCAGACGCAGCCGCGCCTTCGTCAACGCCCCCAAGCTCCAGCGACCGTCGGATCTTCATCCCACGACCAAGGTAAAGCCACGTCCTCCTTTCTGTAGCGATAGACCGGGATGACTTCATTTGATCATGGCCGTCCAATCTTTGATGACCGGCTCAGATTAAGCCACGTAGTTTCGGGATACTGTGTACTCCTCGGGTACCCTGCACCGTCAGATCTTCATCCGGCCATGCTGGTGCATCCACGTAGCTATTGTATAGATGCGTTGATGATGGCCGTTACATCTTAGTTAACCGGCTTGGATTGCGCCACGTAGGCACGGTGGCGGCGCATCGCTCGGGTATTAGTGGCCATTGGATCGTCATCCAACCGTGGAAGTACGTCCACATAGTCCCAGGTCGACGCGTTTGTTAATGCCCATCGGATCTTAGATTAAGGGCCAAGATCTCGCCACGTAGCCACCCGGAACCTCAGCAGCCGTGCTGGACCGACCGTTGGATTTGAATCCAACGGGGGGAAAATCTTGGAGCCGTGTGGAACGTTGGATGAGCGCCGCGTGTCAGCCGCTGAGTGGACCGAATACTGTTCATCGGGCCCACTTGTCAGTGTAATGAGCGCCGTGGGTGCTGACGTCAACATGACGTCATTCGGGGCCCACATGTCAGCGACCGTGGTGACGTGGTTGTCTCCGGTGTTGACACGTGTCAAGCCGAGGAATTAACCGGGATTTTCAGTAGAAAAATAAATAAATTAACTCGGGTAATCCTTTATTAGAATTTTCAAAAAATTGCAAATGCTATAACTTTTGCGTTTTAACTCGGAATTAGGTGATTCCAGTTCCTAAACATTTGTAAAAATGTGAACTATTTATTGGTGATTTTTATTTTATTTTAGTGATGATCTTGCTATCTGTTTAAGTATATTTATTGTATGTATGATTATTCCGCGTAGACTCCGAGTTGCCGGGAGCTGTCGAGGAAGAATTCGAAGACCCATCACAAGTTTCAGACCAGGATCAACTACTCTTCGAAGGTAAGTCATGCTTTGATCATTTTGTGCCGAGATTTCAAAATATACTTTGATTTAAACATTGCATGCTATGTTTAAAAATACCATTGATTAAATTGGGTATGGTAGCTAATATGCCAATCTTGTTTATGCCACCTTGATTATGTTGTTATTATGCCCTAAAAACCTTGTCATCCTAAGATGTTAATTTACGTTGGTTGCTATTATAATGCCAACACGGGAGGCTAGATCATGATTAGTTGCTTAGTATGCTTGTGTGTGCTGAATGACTTTCAAATTGCAAAAGAATATTGACTAAACAATTATGGAACGCATTTTGGAATAATGCGATGACGTCATGACATGGAATTGGGGGTAGCAACCTGTGTGGTTCTACTCATGCAATGAAGTGGGCATTGGCATGTGTTGCATAAATGCAAACCATGGGATGGGAAATGATTTGGACCGGGGCAAGTGGCAAGAAGGCTTCGTGCCAGGTGGGCCTGTGTGACAACGGGATGTACTAAAGACTGTAAAGGCTGTGTGCCAAGAATTGTTAACTGGATGTCTTGCCCGGGACAGTTAAGGACTTCACCTTGCGAGCCTTTGATCTGAGTTACTCATACAACCACTTGTCTGGAATGGGACAGACCTAGTTTAGTAGGGTTCTGATATCTTTCCTCTGACACCTCGGGGCGACAGTTACACAAAAGTGTAACTGCAGTGGGGGCGTGCACTGCTACGGCTTGGTACCCATCCAACTGTATTTGCCTGTTCTAAACTTTGGCTCTGAGTGAGGGAAGTATTAGAAAGGCAATACTGGAGAGGTTCACAGGTTAAGTATTAGTCTCTGAAAGACTTTGTTGCAATCAATCACCTGTGTGGTGAGCGACTGTATCCTGTGGGTAAAGTGTACAGCCTCTGTAGAGTGTGTGTTAAATCTATTCGAATAGCCGCGTCCGCGGTACTAGACAATGCTCGGGGATTACAGTCAAGGGTTAGATTTTCAAAATAAACTATGGAATGGGTGGCTGTGTGCCAAAGACTGATGAATCAAACTTAGGGCTGTGTGCCAAACTCTTGGGAAAAGAATTGAGGAATAAATTATTATAGTAATGGTTTTACGCTTTTAATCTAATTAAGAGTATCTGTTAAAAGAAATGCTGCTTGATGCAAAATAACCATTTAAGCCTTTCCCTTGGAATAAGCCATGCATGTAGTAATAGAACTGCATTGTGCATGACTTGTTGAGTATGTTGTATACTCACTCTTGCTTCGACAAAAACTCAGAAGAAGAAGCAACACCAGCGTGGGAGGAGGAGTTTAACAAAGGTCTGGAGAATTAGGGTTGAACCTCGTCAGTTGCCTGTGGCTATGAGGGGTTCCATTATCGTACTTTTGCTTCCGCTATTGAACTTGTGCTACTATTGCTGTTTATCGTCCTGCGTGACGAATTATTGTAAGGTGACCATAAGGTCGTGTAACTCGTTATAACTATGTTTGAGGTACTTATTTATTATTTCTGCTGTGTATGATTGTGGTATCTCAACCTGTTTATCCTATGTGTACTAGCGTGATCCTGGACTAGTACAGAAGACACAGAGGGTCCGGATTTGCAAATTCGGGTCCCGACAGAGTTGGTATCAGAGCCATACTGACTGTAGGACTTAACCCTAGTTAGAATGGTCAAATTAGGAGGATAAAACCTAATTTCTAAAAATTAAAACTGTGCAAGAATAATCAATGAAATCTTGACCTATCCCTTCTTCCTTACTTCATACCTATGCTGCATTTTGCTATTACTCTTGTTTATTCTCTTAAAATCTTAGTACTGACGAGTTGATTTGGCAGATGAGGATGGTTCGCTCCTTCGGTGAGCGTCACGGTGGATACGCAGCGGAGCTTTGGAGGATGTTTAAGGTACTTATTTATTATTTCCGTTGTGTATGATTGTAGTATCTCAACCTGTTTATCCTGTGTGTACTAGCGTGATCCTGGACTAGTACAGAATACACAGAGGGTCCAGATTTGCAAATTCGGGTCCCGACAGTACACGGGTAAAATTCCTAAATGGGAGAGGCAGGAATTAGATGTGGTCTGATTGACTAGCGCAAGTCCCTTGACTGAACGACCAGACCGAGTCAAGCACAATGTGCTAGTGAGGGTATCTATCACGTCTGGTGGGCGCGATGATGAAGCAATGTTGCAAAGAGTTCAGGAGCTGTACGTCGAGTCTAGCCAAGGAACTTTCCACCCAGATTGGGAGAAAGACGAACTAACAATGGCCCTAGGAAACAAAGAGCACCCTGGTCAGACACGAGGCGTTGGGGTAAAGGTTCTCTGGAAGATGGGATTCCCAGAGCATGGAGACTCTTATAGGAGTCAAAAGAGAGCCAATAAAGAGCATGCCGAACAAGAATTAGAAAAGATGGAGAAAAGGGTTCTTCGAGAAATACAAGGCACCATAGAAGAACAAGTTCAATGATAAGTACAACAAGCCATGAGCTAGTCGTAAGTCCACAAGGTTCTCTCGAGCCCTACAAATCGTCGCAGCAGTTGCGTGTCCACCCCATTGGTAGAACCGGATAACACCCATTATCCTGTGGACGACATATAAGACCCCACAGCCTACCAGCTCAATGTGCCTGTCATGAATATATTCCTACAGGCTGGTACATGAATAGCTTATCCATGCCAAGAAGGTGGTGTTTTGCATAACTCCCCGATAGCGCTAGGTTATGCAAAAGTCTAGGTGTACATGGTACTTCCATATTTTGCCGACATCGGGCTAGAAATGCCCTCCAACGACGAGGTTAGAACTCTAGGAAGTGCCGTCCACTCATTCATCCAGTGGCACAAGCGTGACATCGTCTTGGACCATCTAGTGCCAACCTCTCCCGCAGTACAACTCGCGCATCTGTCACCAACACCTGAAAGTGAAATGGCGATGAAGCAAGATAAAGCAGCAAAGAAGTCCAATGAGGACCATATAAACATGGCTAGTGTGAGTACTTCAAAGGACAACCTTATAACCCCTGATCCAAAGAAATGGCACATTAGATATGCCATATTAGCTAGATCAGGCAAAGCCAGAACAGAGTATGATGTTGTGAGAGAAAAAAATAAGGGCAAGGCGCAGTTTGAAGTACAACATAACCAAGAAATATTGAAATTCGAGATAGAGAAGCCGTTAGTCACCCCTTCGAAGTTAAATAGCCTAACACTCATGTTGCAGCTATTACATACTTGGTACATACAGCGATCCAACCAAGCGATACTCCCGAAGGTGATCACTGCCGTTTTCTGAGAGGAACATTTTCACCATGAGGGTGGCTACTTCCTAATAGAATTCGATAACTTGTACAAATTGTACTATCATGACACCCTCGACATATCTTTTTTGATATGTTGGTCACTGTAAGTGTCTAATATATAAATCATGGTCTACATTCACGTAATACCAATAAATGTCATGTCTAACTTTTTCATTTTCTAGATATGAGATGATCAAACTAAGAAGAACCAGGGGCCAGTGGGATTCCTCAACCCGGGAATGGTATGCCAGGCCAAAATCATAAGAGCACCAAAGGAGGTCGAGGAATACGTATATAACACTTTGATCAAACTACAAGATAAGGAGTTTATACTTTTACCATACAATTTTAAGTTTCTCACTAGCTAGTTAAATTACTCATTGATTTCGTTAATTACTCTGATCTTAGGACTAATGACTATGGAATCATACATGTGTATGTAAATTCCACTGGATTCTCATAGTAATTACTCCAGAAAAGATCAAGATGCTGATCATGGACCCGCTGGATAAAGATAAAAAAGACTACAAAGAGCTGATAAGTCTAATAAATGAGGTGTTCAAAAGATATTGTAAAAAGAGCTTGAGATACCGCCCATGCCACAAATCCCTTTCAATCTGTACTAAATTTCCAGTATGCATGCAAGCAATATTCTTATATCGTATTTCATAGTAAATAACTTCTTCCATGACATTTTAGTTTATTCAATTTTTGCAGTGTCATAAGCAGCCGTGAGGCACAAATTTATGTGGGTACTTCATGTGCCAATACATGCGTGAAATCTTAGGTTCTACAATAACAGACAATGACGTAGAGGTTTGTCATGCTAACATTACTCATTGATTTACACCACTCAATTTCTATATACTCTCTAAGATTTATTTTTCCTACTTATAGTTCCTCAAGTTGCCTATAGGAGGACTACTTCCTATTGAAATCCAAGTCATTCAGGGATAGCTCACCTACTTCATCATGAAGGAAGTCATCAACAAAAAAGGTGAGTTTTATGACAAAGACAACAACGATCTAGTCATCCATACTCATGTTAAACATCATGTGTGAAAGACCATGTGGAGGTCTAACCTTCGTGGTGATGAGTTATTGAATGTGTTTGAAGCATAAAGTGATCGAGTTTGAGTTTATTTTCAATTGGATTTGTAATTTGAATTAATTTGGATTGAGTCTGTCAAGAGTGGCACTACCGGCCATAGAGGGTAGTAGTGCTGAAGGATCGAGATGGCGAACAAAGGGAGGGGTGAATGGTCGTAAAACCTTGAAAATATCACACAAAAGAAATCGTGAAAGATCAAAATATAAAATTGCTTTGAAGATTTTTCTTCGGGACGGGCGCTCCTCAAATTCGCTAACCCTCCAAAACCCGAACAACTAAACAACTATGTGTACCCCTAGCTTGTATGGATGAGAACCATGGAATATGTGGAGAATTTTTTGATCACAATCCTGGTTGTAAAGTGTCTAAACAAAAATAAATCAATTCAAACCTTACTTTTAGAAAGGAGATTAAGCCAAATCACATAAGTCACTTTCTAAAAAGCAAAAGCAGATTTTTTAGAAATTGTTCTCATTTGCAGTAGGTGGTTGGTGGATTTCTGTTACTTTAGAATTTTTGGGAATTTTTATCCTTATGAAAAATGAGTTTTGAAGTACTCCACCAAAGACCACCTTAAAATGCATTATAGAAAAATCAGGAAAAATAAAAAACTATAGACTATTAGGAACTTCAAGCAGAAAGTTTGGGGATTGGTATTCACCTCATGATACCCAAACGATGAAACCAGTGGATAAACTAATTTTCCATAAATGGATATGAGAGTCGTGCACCTTCTCCAAGAAGAATCACTCAAAAATAATTTTTCTAGACTTTTCTAAATATCAAAAACTGACTGCTGCACAAAGAATAAGTTCTGTACAGAGTTGCAACTTAATAGAAAACTTGATCTCTAGTCTATCCTATGATACAAGAGAGATGTAAAATCATATGAGCACACTCAAGACATCCTAGATTAGCAGCATTTAGAAGGAGGGGAGGCAAATCCAAATTGTAAGAAAGTAAATTACGAGAAAGTAAATTGCAGGAATTTAAATGCTGAATTTAAAACATAAAGTAAATGCCTAATGTAAATTCAGCCATGAATGAAAATGATTTCCATTTCAGGAAGAGAAGGTTTACAAAGCCTCAAAATAAAGTGGGCAAAGCTCAAAGGAGTACAAAAACCTCTACAACCTTCAAGGGGAGAAGGCTACCCCTTCACTCCTATTTATACTACTCTTGGGCCACCTACCACTCTTGGATGAGCCCCTCAACCCTAGAGCACTCATCAAGGGCTAGGATTAACCCACTCAACCAGCCATGCAAGGGCTAAACCAAAATCCACACACACATGGGGTTTTCTTGCACAGTTTTCAAAGCATACTACCTAGACCCGCTGAACAATTAACTAGACTGTGATCTGACCATCCTCCTTGATCCACGCTAACGAGACACGGGGCCCGATCTTCCAATAGATAGATGGTAATTCGATTGGTGGAGGACTCGACGTAAACTATCCGGACTTCTGATCGGAATCGAACAAAACCTACAATCGCAACACCACGGCTCTGTTGGTTATCAACAATGCTAAGACGTGGTTGACCTCACCCAGAAGGCTAGTTCCTACAAGCAAATCGAGAACATGAGCAAAAACAAAAAAGAAGCAATCTCAATTGCGGATTGTATCAAGCACACGAAGTTGGGGTTCCACAAACCGAAGAACGGCGAAACTGCAATGGCAGAATAATCTAAGCAAAACCCCAAACATAACAATGACGATTACGAGGTTTTAATACATGAGAGGGGCGGTGGCTAGGGTTTGGGTGCAGCCCTACTCCAAATACACGGGCCAAGGGGGTCCATGCAGCCCTAGGTCGTACAAGGCCTTTGGGCCCAAGTGGAGGTGTCGCAGCACCTGGCAGATTCTGTACATCATATTGTTTTGATGATTCTTATCGATTCAGAAGGTGTTTGAATGTGAAACCACTTCCATTGTAAAGCTCTCGTCGTGGGCTTCTTTTTAGAGTCCAAGAACGCCTCAATCGGACTTCGTATGACCCAGATATGGTCGTTTTATTGATATGCTGTCCTGAGACTCCGAACCAAAATTGGAGTCCAACTCGAGCTCGACTTTGATTCCAACTAGCCTTGGACTTCAAGGGATGACGTCCAGGTAAGCTTGTGATTCTTCTCCCATAGGGATGTAATCGGATCGGATACGGTCGGATATTGTTCATCCCGTATCCGTATCTATATTTTTTATCGAATACAAAGTCGGATACGAATGGTGTCGGATGTGAATACGAATGCGAATAATACCGGATACTATCACTTACGAATACGAAGCGAATACAGACCGGATTCAATACGGGTACGAATATTTTTAGCCGGATAATACATGAAAATATAGATCATTTATTGCACATGTAACATACTGAATGGTAGATTACTTATGAGTTATGAATAATTATTGACAAAATGCGAAGAAAATAGTACAAGAATTTACTATAGTTGCATTGTACATAATTAAGAATTAATAATGAACGCACTAGAGATTATATAAAAGCTAAATGTAGAGTCATAATAGAATTATCAAAGACAATGGCACTAGCAAATTAGAAGTCACAAACTAGTAAGGTAAACATGATAGAATCATATAATACCATATATCAAATTTATGCACTACTAATTCTAGTCTACTTAACCAGTTAGGTGCATGCATGTACGACGTAAGGTAATAACACAATGTGAAATCACGTGCTGAAAAATTGGCTGAGTAATGAAATTGGCATTACAAAGTGGTTGTGATTATGGCATATGTGGTGCTTGTGCATATGCTGGTAGTAGCATGATGATGGTTTTGCTTGATGCAACGCGCTCGTGTGAGTGGTTGCATGGATTGACTTTGAGTCAAGTCGTGGACTTGTGCTCGGATTTGTTTGATATGCTAGTGATAGCATGATGATGGTTTTGCTTGATGCATCGCACTCGTGTGAGTGGTTGTATGGATTGACTTTGAGTCAAGTCGTGGACTTGTGCTCAGATCTGTTTCTTGTTTATTCATGTGCAGGTGTTGCTCGAGGGCGAACGTGGTCGATGACGAGACCGGAACTAAGTTCATAGAGGAATTGAGGTTCGGGACTAGGTTCAGGGAGGAATTGAGGTCTTGGTGGTCAAGGATGTCATGCGAGACGTTCGAGCTAGAGAACATACACATGAAGGCTGGTTAGTCACGTAATTACAGCATGTGGGTTGTACATGCATGCAAGAGTTGTTTTTGGCTATGTTGGGCCAGGTTGAGATGTGTACGAACTCTTTCCATGTGGGAAGTGGGGTTATATTCAATATCTTTGTGTTTGCTCTGTATAAATAGGGGGAGGTGTCTCCTGTTTATGTAGAGCGCTCAGGTTTTAGGGTTGTACTCTTTTGTTTAGAGTACTGTTAGACAAAAAAATAAAATATCTTTCTTACGACTCGAGCGTCCTGTACATTGCGGCGAGAGCTTTTCTGGCGTCTGGGTTTTGAGTCGCTAATTGCTTCCGACGTTGTGGCTGCATGCAACTGCAAGCTTTAGCACCTTGAGGCTCCATGGCTACTAGAAGTGTTTCACGTGCATGCAAGAAGACCTGCACTAATTTGGTCTGTTGTTGATTCGCGTTTTTCCGTCATTTGTTGCTTCAATCATCTTGCGAAGGTAATATCTCTTGATCTGTAGATCCGATCGGTTTGATTATTATTGGGTTAGGTTCATAATTGAATCTAGTTTCTACAGTTAAAATTTCATATCAATCCAACGGTGGGATCTTTAGAAATTTCTATTTTTGTGAACTGGTCGTCAGTCTGCTCGCCTGGTCGCCCGACTAGTCGCCCATATTCAGTCATCTTGTAAAGAACATAACTTTAGATCCATAGATCCGATTAACTTGATTCTTATTGCGTTAGCTTTGGAATTGAATCTAGTTTCTATAATTAAAATTTCACATCAATCTAATGGTTGGATCGTTGGGAATTACTATTTTAGTCATCTTGCAAAGAACATAACTTCAGAGCTTTGTGATTACACCGTCTCCAAAGTGTTAGAATAGTAGGCAAACTCTAGCATACGTGCACATGAAACAAACACATTGATATGGCCATTACGGCAACTTGGTTAGATTGTGCTTGCAGATATTTGTCTGAGACAAGAACTAGAGGAAGATCATTGCAGGCATTCACCTGTAGATACGATTATACAAAGTATGTATATATAGGCTGCGTGGGCAGTGGTTGCAGACCTGCGGGCTACCTCGGTGCCGACGACGGGACGAGCCATCGAGTCGAGCGAACGAGCGGCCGCGGTGCGGTCGGATCGTAGGTGGTCAGGCTCTGACCTCTGGGCTGTGGTGTCTTGGACCGCCGGTGGCTACGGCCTACGGGGCTGCGGGCTATGGCCAGCCGCGGTGCGCCGGACCGCCGGTGCCGTCTCGGTGTCTCCTCAACTCAAGCCACTCAGCTCAGCTAGGTTTTGTTTGGATTGGGGATTTTAGAGGAGAGAGACTATCAGACTAGTATAGAATAGAGATAGAGAAAAAGAGCACGAATGATGGATTGGAGATTTTATGTTTTTGGTTTTGGGCCTGCTGCGTGGCAGTGTCGCATTGCCTTCAGTTTTGACCTAGCGCCAGTGGAGAAGCCGGGAAGTACGAAGCACGTGGTAAATTTTTGGTTTGGCACTGCACTGGCGCTGTGGTGCACTTGGCGTTGGCACTTTGGCAGTGGCAGTGTGGCACTTGGTAGAATGGTAGTTGGTACTTGGCACTTGGCGCTTGGCATCGGTATCGTAGAGTACCAAGAGTGGTATTGGTACACCGGTACTAGTGCCTCCACTCGTGACCGGTGCTCTTTGATTGGAGAGTTCTGAGACTCACAGTCATGGAAAAGTCTTTAAAGTTTTCGGATAATATCCATATTTTATATCCAGATATTATCCGATTATAAACTCGGATATTCCTGTATCCGTCGGATAATTACTATCCGTATCCGTATCCTTATCCGAGATAACTATTCTTATCCGTATCCGTATCCGAAAAATTCTTCGAATATCCAAAAAACTATTCAAATCACTATCCAAATTGATTCGGTCGGTCGGTCGGTCGGAAAATATCCGTTCCAGTTGCACCCCTATTCTCCCATATTCCTAAGCAACAAGACATCACAAGAATTTAGTAGCAATCCATCCAAGAAATCATGAGCAGCGAGGAATGAGTTCACCTAGTGGTTTAATTGTCGTGCACGTGCTCTTGTAATTGGTCCTTGCATATCTTGAGTAGTCGTGTTGTACGTATCTGAAGGAGTAATGTCCTCATCATCCTCCCCCTCTTGAATTGGAGTCGTCCTCGACTCAAGCTCATCTTCTTCTCCCAAATATGGCTTCAAATCTGAAATGTTAAATGTGGGACTAACCCCAAAATCTGCAGGTAGATCCAATTTGTGTGCATTGTTATTAATTTTCTCAATTATCTTAAACGAACCATCAACTCTAGGCATCAACTTTGATTTTCTTAATTCTAGAAACCTATCATTTCTCAAATACAACCAAATCAAATCATCCGGTTCAAATTTTATTTCTTTCCTACCTTTACTGCCAGCAATCCTATACTTATCAGTCATGCGCTCTATATTCTCTTTAGTTGTTTCATGCAACTTAAGGATAAATTCAGCACGATTCTTAGTATCCCAATTAAGTTTTTCAGAAGTGGGCAAAGGTAGTAAATCAATAGGAGCACGTGGATTAAAACCATATACTACCTGAAACGGATTTACCTTGGTGGTGGAGTGTTTTGTCATGTTGTAAGTAAACTCAATATGCGGTAAACACTCTTCCCACATCTTCAAATTCTTCTTTAAAACAGCCAGCAACATGGTGGATAATGTGCGCTTAACGACCTCTGTTTGTCCATCAGTTTGGGGATGACATGTAGTAGAAAACAACAACTTCATCCCCAATTTGTTCCAAAGTGATCTCCAAAAGTGACTCAAAAACTTTGCATCACAATCCAAGACAATAGTATTAGGCACTCCATGTAGGCGGACGATTTCCCTGAAAAACAAATCAGCTATGTTTGTAGCATCATCGTTCTTGTGACAAGGTATAAAATGTGCCATTTTAGAAAAATGATCCACAACTACAAATATGCTATCCCTCCCCCTCTTTGTCCTAGGCAATCCTAAAACAAAATCTATAGAAATATCCTCCCAAGGTATACTAGGAACAGGAAGAGGCATGTAAAGACCATGTGAATTTAAGCGGGATTTAGCTTTATTGCAAGTAGTGCAGCAGCTCGACGTTGCGTCTCATCTTTGGCCAAAAGAAGTGGGCAGCCAGCACATCTTCATTTTTCTTTGCTTTAAATGTGCCATCAAACCTCCTCCATGTGCCTCCTATAACAACAAAAGGCGAACGGAGCTAGCTGGAATGCATAACTTGTTAGCATGATAGAGCAAACCATCATTCAGCATGTATTTATTCCATATTTTTCCTTCTTTACAATGTTCATACACTTCTTTAAAGTCCAAATCAGTAGCATATAAGTCCCTAATGGTCTCTAAACCAAAAATCATATGATCAAGTTGAGATAACATGGTATATCGCCTAGAAAGCGCATCAGCAATCACATTGCCCTTTCCTTTCTTATGTTTTATGACATATGGAAATGACTCAATATATTCTACCTATTTAGCATGTCATTTATTCAATTTAGCTTGACTTCTAATATGTTTCAGCGATTCATGATCAGAATGTATAACAAATTCTTTGGGCCATAGATAATGTTGCCAAGTTTCAAGCACACGAACTAAAGCATACAATTCTTTATCATAGGCAGAATAATTCAGACTTGGCCCACTTAATTTTTTGCAGAAATAAGCAACCAGTTTACCTTCTTGAATTAGCACACCTCCAATTCCAATCCCGCTAGCATCACATTCTAGCTCAAAAGTCTTACCGAAATCCGGGAGTTGGAGCAATGGAGCGTGGGTGAGCTTTTCTTTCAACAACTTGAATGCTTTTTCTTGTGCAAGTCCCCATTTGAAAGCTACTCCTTTCTTTGTCAACTCGTTCAATGGGGCGGCAATAGTGCTGAAATCCCGCACAAAACGCCGATAAAAACATAGGAGACCGTTTTAGGAGTTGGCCAACTCCGTATGGCTTCAATCTTGGATTCATCTTTCTCAATTCCCTGTGGAGTCACAACATACACTACAGGAAAACCAACTTTTTTCATCGGCCAAAAATCGACGAAAACAAGGGCATAACCGACGAAAATAACTATTTTCGTCGGTTACCCAATGAAAATTAGCCGACGAAAAAAACAGACAAAAATATGTAAATTTTCGTTGGCTACCAACGAAAATACACATGTTTTCGTCGGCTACATCCGGGCTGATGAAAACGTGATTCGTCAGGGTTGGTTGACGTGGCACTAACACGTTTTCATCGGTTTATACAAGAGCCGACGAAAATACGTTTACATATTTTCGTCGGCCTGGAGTCAATATCGATGAAAATATGTTTGCATATTTTCGTTGGCTCATAGAAACTGACGAAAACACATTTTTCATATTGTCGTCGGCCTGGAGCCCAGGCTGACGAAAATAATCGGTTGCAGGGAAAAAAACATATTTGTTCAGTGTTGTTTCATACAAACAATAACAATATATTCAGAATATCACAATAACAGTTTAATTCATAATTCACACAAACATCACAATAACAATTGTAATAGTACAAAACATACACAACAATCCACATCAAACACATACAATCACAAATTGTCACAAAAACAGATATAACCATACACTTGATGTATCGCAACACCACGGCTCTCATACAGCAAATCGAGAACACGAGCAAGAACAAAAAAGAAGCAATCTCAATTGCGGATTGTATCAAGCACACGAAGTTGGGGTTCCACAAACCGAAGAACGGAGAAACTGCAATGGCAGAATAATCTAAGCAAAATCCAAAACATAACAATGACCACTACGAGGTTTTAATTTGTGAGAGGGGTGGCGGCTAGGGCTCGGGAGCAGCCCTACTCCAAATACACAGGCCAAGGGGGGTCCGTGAAACCCTAGGTCGTACAAGGCCTTTTGGCCCAAGTGGAGGTGTCACAGCACCTAGCAGATTCTGTATGTCATATTGTTTTGAGGATTCCCATTGATCTAGAAGGTGTTTGAATGTGAAACCACTTCCATTGGAAAGCTCTCATCATGGGCTTCTCTGTAGAGTCCAAGAACACCTCAATCGGACTTCATATGACCCAAATATAGTCGTTTTATTGATGTGCTGTCCTGAGACTCCGAACCGAAATTGGAGTCCAACTTGAGCTCGACTTTGATTCCAACTAGACTTGGACTTCGAGGGATGATGTCTAGGTAAGCTTGTGATTCTTCTCCCATATTCCTAAGCAACAAGACATCACAGAAATTTAGTAGCAACCTATCCAAGAAATCATGAGCAGCGAGGAACGAGTTCACCTAGTGGTTTAATTGTCATGCACATGCTCTTTTAATTGGTCCTTGCATATATTGAGGAGTCGTGTTGTACGTATCCGAAGGAGTGATGTTCTCATCACACGCAGTATCAAGCTAGCACCATCGCCTTTCATTATCTTCTTTGCTTGCTTGGACTCCATCTTCGATCAACTTCCGATGATCTTCGACTGTTTGGACCTCCGACACACCTTGCCTACTCCCAGTCATCCTCCGCCTCACCATGACCTAGAACCGTCAACCTGCAACCATCAAAGACAAGAAAAACCCATCACATAGCAATGTCCAAAAGATATGCAATAATAATCATAAAATCCTTAATTAAAATATTAACTCTTAGAAGATTCAGTGGAACCGCCCGGCCGGTAGCACCGCTCTACCATGACCGGTAGCACTGGAAAAGGCAATCAAATCTTAAATTGCTCCAAATTGAAAGTTCAATTTAAATCAAACTCAATTCCAAAGCAAAACAAGCTCAAATCCTATCAATTACTCATCACAAATATGGATAGACCTCCACATGGTCCTTCAAGTGCTGGACAAAGCGGTAGTACCGATCGTTGGGGTGGTACTTATTTTCTAGAGAAGGGATTCACTCAGTTTTCTAGGAGAGCGGCACTACCGACCTTGCTGGGGCTACAGTACTAGCAAAAGCAGCACTATCGTCTCTAGGAAGCCGTAGTGCCGACCTTATGAGTGAAATCAAAGTTTGAATTTTGAATTTGAGTAAAATTTTCTTGGACATTGCTATGTGATGGGTTTTGCTTATTTTTTATGGTTGCAGGGAAACGGTGCTAGGTCATGGTGAGGCGGAGGATGACCGGGACTAGACGAGGTGTGCCAGAGGTCCAAACAGTCGAAGATCACTAGAAGATGATCGGAGACGGAGTAGCTGTGATCCTAGAAGACAAGGAATGGATGAGATGCTAATGAGGAGCTACTCGGATCAACGAGGGCCATTGGATCGTAGTTTAAGTGATAGAGTAGCGGATCTAGTTAGTATGCTTTGAAATGCTTGCAAAACCCGTTATGTTGTTGTATTTTGGGTTAGCCCATATATGAGTGAGCGAGTCAATCCTAACCCTTGATTGTGATCCTTAGGGAAGAAGGAACTCATCCAAGGGTGGAGGATGATTCAAGAGTAGTGTAAGGCCCTGTTTGGCAGAGCTCTAGATCTCAGCTCCACATCAGATTTGGAGCTTGTAGGCTAAAATAAAGTGAATTAAGTTTATATTTTTAGTCTAAAATGTAAATAAGATGACTCACCTAAACACTCTTAATGTAACTATAGCTTCAACTCTATAAATTTGTGGAGTTAGGAATACCCTGCTCCACCAACTCCATGGATTTTAGTGGAGCTGGAGTTGTGCCAAACACCCCCTAAATAAAGGGGTAGGGGTAGCCTTCCTCTGTTGAAGGTTTTGAGGTTTTTATGCTCCTTTAAGCTTTGCCCACTTATTTGTGTAGCTTTGTAAACCTCCCTTCCAACAATGAAAATCTAATCTCCTCTCAATTCTAAATTTACTTTCCGCATTTACTTTATGTCTTTAAAGTCCGCAACTTACATTCTTGCAATTTACTTCCTGCACATTTGGATTTGCCTTCCCTCCTTCTAAATGCTTGTGGATCTTTTACCAAGAGTGAATGATTGATGGATGAGTCTTCTTCAGATCATATCTCAATTATCTAGGCAAATCTTGTATTCTTCTTTACAAGAAATTTATTTTTGCTCTTGAGATGATCAATCTTAGAAGTTTTTACTTTTGGGCATTCTTGTCTTGTGTTTTAGCTTGCTATGACATGTGGGAAGCCATCTAGAATCATCTTAATCATCAAAAATCCACAAGCTAGCTAAGAGCCAAGTTTTCATTTTTGAACCCATTCTTGTGCACCCTTCCATAAATTTAAAAAAGGTCAGAACTTTGAGATCAATTCTTAAAATTGAAGGTTGGAATAGGTTTCTAACATCCATAGGAAGGTATCGACAAAATTTCATTAAGTTTGGACCAACCGATCACAAGATTTCTCAATTTTTCTTTTTGAACTTATGCTAAAATCCTTTCTTTTACTGTAGCTACAGTAATTCCAGTAGTGCCGGCCTTAGGCTGAAATTTGTGAAAACTGACTCTTCCACTTCCAGTTAAAATGAAAGGGTTTTGGCTTGGTTTCTTTGGGGATAAAATTTATTTTGGGATCATTCACCCCCCTCCTAATCTCCATCTTGATCCTTCAGTGTGTCTCCAACCAACACCAAAGGCTCATAGGCTTGTAGTTTAGAAAACTAGTTTAGGCTTTTATTATTTTAATTTTGTTTCATTACAAAGTGTAAATTGATGTTTCATTCTCGCAAATCTTATGCTACTTTGTGTATACATCTATTACAAAGTGTATGATATATCTGTTCTTTGTGTATGCTATTTCAAAGGGCATGGCTAGTGCTACCTGAGGCTAGACCAAAATGCCAGCTTTTTATTTTGTGGTTTAGAATTATTAGTGGTGGTTTTTGGCTAAAACCGCCACTGATACTAGGAGTATTTGTGGCGGTTTTATCCGAAAACTGCCACTGATAAGATGAGAATGAGTGGCGGTTTTTTAATAAAACCGCTACAGATAACTCGGTTTCTGTGGCGATTTATGGCTAGAACTACCACAGATAATATGAGTATCTGTGGTGGTTTGTGGCTGCAACCACCATAGATAATATTATCTGTGGTGGTTCAAAAACCGTCAATGATAATCCTAAATTATCAGTGACCACCACTATAGAATGGTTCATCCGCGACCCCCCATCACTACCAGTGGGGCCTGAGCCGACAATGATAGTGTATCATTGCCGGCTCGGGAGCCGCCTGCGCAGGAAAACTTTACTGTGTCTTATCACTACTGGTTCGTAGTGCAAACCGGTAGTGATATGGCACAGTAAATTTTTCCCACGTGAACGGCAGCGATATTACTACCGGATTTAGAGATAGAACCGATAGTAATGTAAAACTGCTAGATTGAAAGCATAAGCGGCAGTGATAATATATATCCCGTGTGATTTCCCATGCAAACGACAACGATATCACTGCTGGATTTAGAGATAGAACCGGCAGTGATATATTACTGCCAGATCCAAAGTAAGAGCTAACAATGATAGTATGGCCCTATATATATCCCAACTTCCTTCCCCAACCTGTCCAGATCGAACAGAGAGGAGCTCTGTTCTTGCTCGGTTAGGGAAGAGAGGGGGTGAATTTTTGCTCTCAAATTTAGTGGAATTCATTTCTAATTCGTGATCTAAGGTTCGTATGTTGATGTACATTTAATTTGTAGTTTATTTAGTTGGTGATACGTTCTATATTGTAGGAGGTTGTGAGAATTATTGATTGCGTAATGAGCACAATTAGAGCTCTAATCTAAAGATTAGATTTCAATTTACCAACTTTTATATGTATAGTGATTGGTGAGATTAAGATGTAGGTTGAATTTAAGTATTTATGAGGATAAAATTAGTGATTGCATTTAATATATAGAATGAATTTAAATGTGGTAGCACTTCATAATTAACTGTTGTTTAATCTAATTACTTAAAATTGTTTCTTTATTTGGTGTATATTAATTTAATACTTTTTAAGTAATGCAAATTTGCCGGATGGACCATTATAACTAACAGCAATTATTTAATTGATTTTAAAAGCGAAATTTGGATATGGATTTATAATTAATGAAAATTTCTAGATTAATTAGCACCACATAACAAATTAAATGAATAAAATAATTTGTGACCACTTATTGATTTATTGAGATTTTATTTGTTATAAATATTTGTAGATGGACTAAAGATGGATATAGGAAGTGGACCGTCACGATAGAGAGTACTTTAACGGTGTGACTTATTTTCTGAGCGCGGCTACGGCGTACAAGTCAAATAAGCTGATGGACTATATTTGTTGCATATGCATCGATTGCAAGAATGAGAAGCAATTTTCTAACCTTGAGGTGATTCATGCACACTTTCTTCGAAGGGGTTTCAAGCCTGCCTATACCTGTTGGACCAAGCACGATGAAGATGAGATTGTACATGAAGGGCATCTGATTGATGATGATGACGAAGACAACGACTCGACGGTGGTCGAAGATATTTTTGTAGACACCCAGGAAGACACGTTCGTCGATAACCATGAAGATGATCTATAACAGATGTTGCATGATGGGGAGGAGGACCTCATGAGTGAAAGGAATTTTCAGAAGTTCCAGCATATGGTAGAGGATTCTATAACACCTTTGTACCCAGGCTACAAGGAGGAGCTCAACAAGCTGCATTTTGTGCTTACGCTACTACAGTTAAAGGCAAGCAATGGTTTGTCCGATAAGAGCTTCACAGAGCTGTTAGGTTTCTTGAGGGACGTCCTTCCAGAGGGTAACGTGTTGCTAGTAACCACATACCAGGCAAAGCAGGTCATTTGCCTATTGGGACTAG
Source organism: Guadua angustifolia (assembly GCA_036346375.1). Classification (NCBI taxonomy): domain Eukaryota; kingdom Viridiplantae; phylum Streptophyta; class Magnoliopsida; order Poales; family Poaceae; genus Guadua; species Guadua angustifolia. Next base: position 23,732,086 of record CM070511.1, on the reverse strand, counting down.
AAGTATAGAAAATACAAGAATGTCCAAACGATTGCATATTGTATCACAATGAGTTTCAAAATTTGATGCATGTCCTGTTTGCAAGGCATCTCGGTATAAGCGCGGCGATGACAACATCGAGGCATAATGTAAGAAGAAAAGACCCCCAGCCAAGGTGGTGTGGTATTTCCCTATAATCCCCCGTCTAAAGCATCTGTTTGCGAACAAAAGGCATGCTTCATTTGTTGCGATGGCATGCTGAAGAGTGTAAGAAGGATGGAATGCTTAGACACCCTGCTGACTCTGCGTAGTGGAGAAACATCAATAGAAAATACAAGAAACACTTGCATATGATATGAGGAATATAAGGTTCGGGCTCAGTATGGATGGGATGAATCCTTTTGGCAACATGAGTAGTCGTCGTTGCACTTGGCCGGTGACTTTTTATATCTACAACCTTACTCCTTGGCTTTGTATGAAGCGGAAGTACATTATGATGTCGCTGTTGATCCAAGGGCCAAGACAACCTGGCAACGATATCGATATGTACCTCAAACCACTAGTTGTAGATCTTTTGGTATTGTGGAATGATGGTGTACGGGTATGGGATGAGTATAAAATAGAGAACTTCACGCTATGCGCGTTGTTGTTCATACCATCAATGATTACCCTGCTCTTGGTAATCTTTCAGGCTAGACTATAAAAGGATTCAATGGATGCGTCCATTACTTGGGTGATACAGGTAATTGGTGGCTGAAATACTATCAAAAAATGTGTTACATGCGGCATCGTAGGTTCCTTTGCAAGGACCACCCATATCACAACAACAAGAGAGCTTTTGACGGTACAAAGGAGACTGATTTAGCTTAGCAACATCGCAACGGTAAAGAGATATTTGCGGCCGTAAAGGATATTAAAATTATCCATGGAAAGGATGTTGGAAGTACATCAGTCCTGAGTTCCGGTTATACAGATACTTTGTGGAAAAAGAGATCAATATTTATGGATCTACCTTATTGGCCACAACTGGATATTCGACATGCAATCGACGTCATGCATATAGAGAAGAACGTGTGTGACAGCTTGCTTGGTATTTTATTAGACATACCTGGCAAAACAAAAGATACACTCAATGCACGTATGGACCTAAAAGATATGAAACTCAGGAAGGAGCTGCATCACGAAGACTTGGGTAAAGGCAAAAGGTACCTTCCCGCAGGTTGCTACACTCTTGGCAAGAAAGAGAAAATTAGCGTGTCTGAGTGCTTGCAAGAGTCAATGTTCTATCCGGTTATTCTGCCAACATAAATAGGCTAGTCTCAATGAAAGATTTGAAATTAATTGGCATAAAGTCTCATGATTGCTATGTGATGATGATATAGATGCTTCCTGTTGCAATTAAAGGTGTTCTACCAGAGAAAGCGCGAGACCCAATTATAAAGTTGTGTTCATTCTTCAACGCAATTTCACATAAGGTCATCGATCTGTTGAAACTGGATAAGCTGCAGCAAGACATGATCCACACTCTACGCTGGCTTGAGATGTGCTTCCCTCTATCCTTCTTCGATATTATGGTCCATCTCATTGTTCATATTGTGAAAGAGATACAGTTTCTTGGCCCTGTGTTTCTACATCAGATGTACCCTTTCGAGAGGTTCATGGGGGTTATGAAGAAATATGTTCGTAATCGACATCGGTCAGAAGGGTGTATTGCCGAAGGTTGGGGAACCGAAGAGGTTATTGAGTTTTGCATCGATTACATGGATCTCAAACTGATTGGTGTGCCTATATCTCACCATGAGGGGAGGCAACAAGGGAAAGGGACACAAGGTCAGAAATCGATCTGTACTAACGATTGTACTTCATTCATGCAAGCACATTTCATAGTTCTACACCAATCAGTTGTAGTGGCCCCGTATGTCAACATACACAAGAACATGCTAAGAAGAAAGAACCCATTTAAGTCTAAGGTTTGGATTGCGAGAAAACACAGAGATAACTTTAGAGATTGGTTGCTTAGACACATGATGCATACGCAGACAGAGTGTGCTCAGTTGAGAGCATTAGCTAAGGGACCGTCATATACAATTTTGACATTTGAAGGATACGACATCAATGGATATACATTTTATATGAGAGCACAAGATAACAAGAGCAGCAACCGAAACAACGGTGTCTGTAAATATGCCTACGATAGCAATGGCAATATGCAGACCTACTATGGATTCATAGAAGAGATTTGGGAGCTTGACTATGGGCCTTTGAACGTCCCCCTCTTTCGGTGCCAGTGGGCCAGGCTCCCTAGGGCCATGAACATCGACAAGTACAGTATCACTATGGTGGACTTCAAACACATCGGATACAGAGAAGAACCATTCGTGCTTGCTAATACCGTTACACAAAATTTCTTTGTAAGGGATCCGGCTGACAAGGAAAGCCACGTGGTTCTTCAAGGAAAAAGAAGGATTGTCGGAGTGAGAATGTAGTCGACGAGGAAGGTTGTAACCAATTCAATGAGCTTCCTCCTTTCAGTGAGAACATCGACCTAGGTCTCATGGAAGACAGAGGAAGCTACATACATATGCCGCGATCATAACAAAGGTCGAATCATAACTTAGTTGTATTAATTAAGGATATGCTTTATTTTGTATGGGGATCAAGCTTCAATTTGTAATATAAACATTTTGTACGAAGAACATGCTTCAATTTGTAATGTATGGAGTATTTATTATTACTATACTATAGATATTTACAAACAATATTAATATAAATATTTTGTACGAAGGACATGCTTCAATTTGTATTGTATGGAGTATTGATTATTACTGTACTATAGATATTTAACAAACAATATTAATAAAAACATTTTGTACAAAGGACATGCTTCAATTTGTATTGTATGGACTATTGATTATTATTGTGCTATAGATATTTAACAAACAATTTAATATAAATATTTTGTACGAAGGACATGCTTCAATTTGTATTGTATGGACTATTGATTATTACTGTACTATGGATATTTAATAAACAATATTAATATAAACATTTTGTAGGAAGGACATGCTTCAATTTGTATTATATGGACTATTGATTATTACTGCACGATAGATATTTAACAATATTAATATAAACATTAGTTAATATAGTATGCAAAGGGGGCAGGGACTATCACTGCTAGTTCCATGGTAACGCGGCAGATGTGGTGAGACATCACTGTAGGTTCGTACCTAAACCGGCACTAATGGTGTTATATCAGTGCTGGTTCGTAACTCAATCAGCACTGATGGTGTTACATCACTACCGGTTCGAAAATCAACTTGTAGAGATAATACTTTAGTGCCGGTTTATTTGGTTGAACCGGTAGTAATGCTCCTTTCTATATAAAAATGGCCTCTTCCCCGCACTTAGCCATTTTGCTCGTTTCTTCTCTTGAATTAAATCAGGCTTTGCCCTAGCCGCCACGACCACTCAAGGCCCCTCAAGACCATCCATCCTACGCACCAGCTCTCCTCCACGTCGGCCCTCCCCGCGCCGGCCCTCCCCACGTTGAGCCCTCCCAGCGCCGGCCCTCCCTGTGCCGGCCCTCCCCTCGTCGATGATTCTGCTTTTTGCTTACTACTGGAGTAGTGCCCTACTAGCTGTTTAATGTTGAGAGTTACCTTGGACTGGTTATTTAATGACCCATAAGCAAACCTTTGTTTTATTGTTTCAGGAGTTTTGCTGAACTGGTTGCTTGATGAATGACAATTAAACTTTAATTGCTTGGTTCTTAATAAGATGTGTAAAGGCTGGCTATCTCACCTAACTGGCATACTACAACTTAAGGCAACACCTTATAAATTTTATCAATTACACCATAGGTCCTTGTGGCACGAATGGTTCTCTTAGGTCCATGAACCTGAGAATTCAACATTTAGATTCCTGAGCTTAATTCAAGGAAATCTTGCATATGGTCCTTAAGGTTACTTCGTTCATCCACTTTTATGTTTTCAAGCTGAATGATTTGATTTTCGACTGTGCTAATGAATACATCAACGTGGATAACTCTTATATTACATGGATGAATGACAGAGCATCAAATTTGGCAAAAAAAATTAAAGTCGTGTGAATAAAAATATTTGAGTGATGTGGAGCATGCAAATGTTTTTTTTCTTAAAAAGGCATTTCTATGCATGTGCAAGAATAGACCGTCTTGAGTTTTTTAATTGTGGTCTATCTGTAAATGCATGTGACTGAAAATGTATGATATTGGGTTTCAGTGAGGGTCGAGAGTCGATAATATCTTGCTAGGTATTTTATATGACATTATATTCAGTCTCTAAAGCTAATTTGCTTGCAGGTGCTCCCTGCATGGTAGATGAATTGCCCTAATTTTGCTAGATGTTGTGAATGTTCATGTGACAGTGGCCTTTTTGTTTGCCTTTTATGTCTTGTAGTTGTGTGGATAAAAATTTAGGTGTTCTACTATGTTGTTTATTTTTGAAAACCAAAGGCGGTTATTTGAAAACTGATTATCACTCACCACATAGCAGAATGCTGGAGCTCTCTGCTGTCCCTAAGTATTGCTAATGTGCTCTGCATTCATTTATGCTAGCTTGCTCCAACTTTGCACTTATTACTACATTCCAATCTACAGTCAATTAATGCAATTGATTCTTTTACTCCAATGGACCTATGTTTGTATTGCAATTCGAATGTTGCCTAGGGTGCTCCACCAAAATCTTATGCTTACACTATGGAGACATGATATGTAAATTTTGTCGTAGGTTTGGTAGATTTATGGTTTCTGTACTGACAAAAAATGTTTGTATGTATGTATGTTTAATGGTGCCATGGATGTATAATGGTGCCTTTGATGTATAATGGTGGCATCGATATATATGATTTATATTTCACATCTGCCTTGCTTTATTTATCATTTCCTACATGCATGTTCCATGATTACCTTTGTATAGTTAGGCGATTATGACATATATATGTAAAATGTTGATATTAGCAACTCAAACGCACGACAAAATGGTGATTACACCTTATATGTGCAAAATATTGATATTAGCAACTCTAACGCATGACAAAATGGTGATTACGCCTTATATATGCAAAACGTTGATATTAGCAACTCTAACGCATTACAAAATGGTCATTCAAGTTGTGCAAAGATTCATCTCATGTCTTCCCGAGAGGGTCGGTGCACTCATGTGCGGAATTGTATGGCCAGTTCGTCACTAACTTTCAGGGCTCCTACACCCAGCCAGGTGTGGAGGATGACCTCCATGCCCTCGAACAGAAGAAAGGGGAGTCGTTGCGCGTGTTCATCCGGTGATTCAGCCACTGCCGCAACACGATCCCCAAGATCTCCAGCCAGTTTGTCATCATCGCCTTCTGGAGGGGCGTGTGAGACCGCGAGTATAACATCCCAAATTTTGACTTTTCAATTAATAAATATTGTTTTATTGCGATTTATGATTTTTGTGAATTTCCGGCTGTATTGGAATTTTCTGAGATTTGTTCGGATTATCTTAAAAATATATTGTCTCCTGTTGAAAACTAATTATAATCAGATAAGTTTAAAATAAAGTTTCTCTAAAAATATTTTATCTGAGTCCAGAATATCCCAAGAGTATTTTTGGGATTTTTCTGAAAATTTTACTGGTATTTTCGTTGCCTTAAACAAATCCAAATATTTTATCTAATTAACTTTAATTATAAAACCGGCGGAAAATTATTGCATAGTACCGCCGTGGCCGAGCACTGTTCTTTCACGATCGTGTACAACTTGGCCGCTAAGCCGTGTCGGTAGAACTCTCGAGGGCCGTAGGATCACAAATGTGCGGGCAAGTTGAACCAGCCGTGAAGGATTCACGCTTTCTTGACAAGACGAGTCGACTCAAATTCTCCAAATAGGCGCCAAAGCAATCAAGGACTCGGCATACACGGCTGTTAGCGCGCGGAAGAAGCAACACGTAGCTGATACAAACTCTGGCGTTGGCACCGAATTTGGCAGGAATCGGAGTCCTTCCATGCGGAGAAGCCACACGTGGCCGATCCAAACGCCAGCGCCAAGCCGGGCCGCCAGGACTTGGAGTCCACGCTGAGAAGGACAACGCAACAGTGGGCCTGTCGTGGCTGAATTTGGCAAGGAGGAAGACTTTCGGCGGAGAACTACGACGCGCTTATTTAAACCCCGTTCGGGCGTCGCTAGGAACCAAGCGTAGGTGATCGAGCAGCCGGAGAAAAGAAAAGAAAACCGCGAGCGAGTCGTGTCGGCGATCGGAGGTTTCGCCAAGGAGCGTGTGGCGCGGTAGGAATCGTGCAACCAGAAAGAAGTCGCCAGAGGAAGCGAAAGGGAAAATCAAGAGCGATCGAGGAGTCGCGCCATCGCTCGTGGAATTTCACGAAGAACGTGGGCGCCGCCAGAGATTTCGAGCTCATACGCCGAAGTTATCGCCGAGGTCGTCGTCTTCGTCTCCGATAAATTTAAGCCGCCGTCGCTTCATTGCCGATTGGAAGCTTCGTCAACTGTCGGATCTTCATCGAGCGATCGGGATTAAGTTGTAACATTTCGAATCGGTAAGCGCCTCATATTAAATATCAACCGTTGGATTTAGATCAGACAGTTAATATTAGGCCACGTAGCAGATTTACCCGTAACCGTTTGATTGAGTTCATCAGCCTAGATTTCGCCACGTTTTGTCCGTGCAAGCCGGGGCAGGAAAATTCGGATTTTTCTTTATAAAAATAATTCGGAAAGATTTAGAATCTCTAATTCCAGAGTTTAGTTTATTTTCAAAACTTCTAAATGTTATAACTTTTACATATGAACCCCGATTAAGGTGATTCAAATTTCTAGAAATTTATAAAATTAAGATCTAGCTAATGGGGGTTTTTATCTGGATTTTTGAGATCATTTGCTATTTGTTTTTGGTGTTTATTTGCTATTTCTTCTCGATTCGCGTAGACGTTGAGTTGAGCGAGGTTTCGAAGGAGGAATCAATTATTCAAAAGCAATCTTCGGAATAATACCAGAAGCTTAAGCAAGGCAAGTTGTGCTTTGATCATGTTGCACCCATAAATTAGATTGCATGCTATTTTGATTTACCTTATCACTTTTTATTTTATGTGTATAAATGATTTCAACATAAGTTTGGGATTAGCTACCGTACCCTTTGAATTCCACCCTACCTTGCTAGTTGTATGCCATGATCCACTTGTCACCCTAGGTTGGTTTACTATAGTTGGTTAATAATGAAATCAACATGGATGGTTAGAACGAACTAGAGTGCTTAGCCATGCCACGTCATCACATGCTCATGGAATATTGTTTATTAATCTTGACTAATGGAATATGGAACTATGATAATAATTTGTGGGCCATGTGTGGTCGCACAAAGAGATTGAGTTGTTGTGACAGCGGAGTCACACAACGATGTTGATTTGTGAAGAGCACGTGATGTTTGGTAATCAACTGGGGTGGGAAAAATGATTTAGACTGAGGCAAGTGGCAAGATTGTTTTCTGGTGGGCCAAGACTGGCATTTGGGCGGTCGCATTTGGTTTGGTGGGCCAAGAGTGGCAATTGGGCGGTCGCATTTGGTTTTATGACATGTTGATGTGATGAACTTTTGGTTAGTCTTGCCTTGGTCAACTAAGGATTACAGTCAAGGGTTAGACTTTTGCAAAATAAAACTGGGATGGATGGCAGGTTGCCATGGAAAATTGAATCTTGACTTAGGACTGGAAACTTGGTTTACTTGAGAAATACTGAATCTATCTATTACTGTCATTTGTTTTACTGTCATTTCAATCTATATACTGTACTTGTTTATAAATGATGCTTAGTTGCAAATAACCATTGTTAGCCTTTCCTTTGGAATAAGCCTGCATATAGCTATGATAGGATTGCATTCTGTGCACAACTTGTTGAGTACGTGTTGGTGTACTCACCCTTGCCTACAAACATCATCAATGCTGAAGAAGGAGTATCATGGAGAGACGAATGTTTAAGGTGCAAGCCTTGTCAGTTGCCTGTGGTATACTGAGGGGTTACCTACGTCTTCATTCCGCTGCAGTTCAATTGATTGTTCAGCCTTGTGAGGCATTGTTAAGTAAGTTGACCATAAGGTCATACCACTGGTAATATTTAATATATTATGTCTTTTATCTTATATACGTTGTGTATGATTGTGATATTCACTAATGTTGAGCCTGTGTGCACTAGCGTGATCCGGATTTGCATATTTGGGTCCCGACAAAGGTGGTATCAGAGCCATACTGACTGTAGGTCTTGTCTCTAGATAGTTGGTCGTCTCTATAGGTCCTTCAAAATTATTTTCTAAAGTAAAAGAACTAATCTGAAAGAATAACATATTCTTGACTTATCTCATTCTTCTATTTCTGTTCTTACCCAAAATTCTTTCCTTACCTTTGCTGAAATTTCTTTCTCTTACCATTTACTAAATTGAATTAAAAATCTTACCTGAGTTATCTTAAGTAGAAAACGATATACCACACCTCAGGAGAAGGCATCAAATGCCTGTTGCTACCATAATGATCATGACGGAAGGAATCATCAAGCTCATGGAAGAGTGGATCAATGAAGTGTATCAAGAGTTAGAAGACTCAGTACTTCAAGTAGCCAGTTGAGACTCATGTGTGGGAGTCGCGTTCCTTAAGATAGGAGTGTCGCCCATGTAGACGGTAGTTTTGTGTGTTTAGGTTGAATTGGTTCTTCTTGATTGCTGAGTGTGCAGTATGTTTTGCAAAGCTTTTTGGCTTATATAAGCAGCCATACCAAGTTATTAATATTGGTTGTTCAAGTTATTGGGTTAAAACCTATCTCCCTCAGATAGGATTCTTGCTCCTTACCTATGCTATTTCCCTCTTTCCTAACCCCTTTAAGGTAATCAGGCAGATAATTCAGAATAGTGATAGCAATAGAGCCAGAGAACATGGAAATCAACCCAATGGAAACTCCCAGGAATGGTATGGTCATAGTGAATTCAGAGAAGGACGCTACCCCTGCATCTTGCTCGAAACCTAGATATTGCTCTATGAAGCACGGTCAACCAAACAAGTTAGAGGATCGAGCGTGCATTCGCTGTAGGGAAATTAGGCATGCCTCAAATAAGCATGCGATCAATTGCTCTAGTTGCAAGGGAAATCATACAATTAGAAAAGGTCCTATGAGCAACATCACCTATCTCCTTTGTGAAAGACAAGACCATTGTCCACCTCAGTGTCCCTTGGATCCAATAGTTACTGCCGTAATCTAGCATCAACAGAATCTACGAACCCTAGTTACTCGAGAATTATCAATAAGAAGGGGAAAATTTGTTGCACCGGATACGTCGCTTGGAGAGTTAAGAATGCACCCTCCTAAAACCTATCGACCATAAACAGAGGAACAGTAAAGTGGCTATCACCCACAGTAGGTTCCTTGTATGGTGAAGAAGATCGTTTTACTAGGGGATGTGTTGCGAATCAAAAAGTAATGAATCGCAGGAAGCGCAGCATTTTGGACTACAACTGTCACCGGAAAGGCCATTATGTTAATCAATGTCCACAGAAAAGACAAATAATTCCTATAGCTAGGGATATACAGGAAGTTACCCCAGTCCGATACATAACGCTAAGAGTGAACGGTAAAATTGAGGAAGAAATTTGCCTAAAGATACTGTTCTAATCAACGAATGCTCAAGAAAGAAAGTTCACCCTAGACTCTGCTATAGTTGCCACAAATCTGAGCATATTGCTAACAAATGCCCCAAAGGAAAGCAATCGCATTAGTTCAAGTCAATCCCAACTCTGTCCCTATCAAAGCCCTAGCGCCAATGCTAAATCAAGGAAGTTAGGAGCCATGAGTTTACTTAGTGCAATACCGTAACCCTACTTGTAAAGTAAAGAAATTAGGGATGAATTCCATGTAAAAGTTCCTTGTCGAAAGAACTAAAACAGAGATGGTTGATACATTGGTATACGGAGGATTGGAATGAGAGGCAACAAACTAAAATGATGAGTTAGATGTTCTCTAAGAGTATTATTGCGTATATGGTTCATCTAAATATGATACATGTGCAACGGTGGCTAGTTAGGAGTACCCAGCCTGAGCTTGTTAGATCGAGGATTTGTCATTTTTCGGAAAGCGCTTAGTATACTGGATTTATTTCAGGAAGTTGAGAATTCAGTGCTTATTAAGAGAGTAGAGTTCCACGCAAATCCTATTGGGTTGGATATTTAGGTTATTCTTTAAATTAAGGGGATGCCCAAGCATAAGGCTATTCTTGAGAGATGTATAGCGATGATGGTTTGTGTTAGCCAGCTGATGGATAATAGTGTGGAATTTGCCAACTAGAAGATGCACCAGTTGTTAGAGAAACCTTGATATATTTCCTTAGAATTTGTCTAGCATGCCGTCATATCAGAAGATCAAGATCGTGAGAAAATTAGTGCCTGATACAACCCAATAGAGAAAAGACCATGTCAACGTCTACCAAGGAATTAGTGGGAAATGGAAAAGCATAACAAAAAGTTACTAGGAAGAGTTTTGAGACAACTTAGTATATCACCATGGAAATTCTTGTTCATCAAAATGCAAATGGAAAATCAAGGAGAGTGTACTAAATCGTGCTCTAAATAAATAAAATATCAGTAACAAATATCCAATATCAGGATCGACTACATGATTGGACAGTTGAGAATAGAATTGGAATTTCTTTAGAACAAAGTTTCGCTTAGGCTATCATAAACTTAGGAGACAGGGGAAGGATGTTTCTAAAATTTCGTTCTCTATATAAACGATATAAGTTTTGGCTAAATCTCCTGAATTGACCGATGCCCCGCATACTTCATGAACATGATAAGTAAGATATTTATGGAGTAATTGATAAATTCATGGTTGATGACACTATAGTATACTATAAGACAAGAGGAAAATACGCCGAACCTAGAAATGAGTTTTTGCGAGAGCCGCATTCGTACGTTAAACAAATGTGATTTATGGAAGAAAAAGATGGAATTTCGTTAGCCATGCAAAGACCACTAAAGGAGCTATTGTTGAACCAAGCAAGGTAGAAGTTGTGTTACGTTGGAAGCAACCAAAATCCGTTACTTAGAGTTGAAGTTCTAGGAAGGGCAAGATAGTATCATAAAAAGATTTTCGACAACAGTTAGATCTCTTATGCGATCGTTGAAGATAAAAGTTACATGGACGCTAGATTGTGAAAATAGTTTTCGGAAGTTGAAGAAGCGGTTACCATTAACGCGTGTGTTGGTATTACTAGCTGTGCGGAGTAGTTCCAATATATAAGGATGATGTTTCTAGACATAATCTGAGAAGTGAACCGACATTGTTGCATAAATGATGCGGCAGTTGAAATTACCCTACGTATGACCTGGAGTTAGTCGTTGTAGTGCGCGTAGAAAAATGGTGTCACTATCTCATCGAAAACAAATATGAGCCTTAAGAATCTAAATATATTTACTCAGTCCCACCTTAATATAGGATAACGGTTGGAAAGAATCAAAGAGTCTAGTATCAGAATCCATAGTCATTTTAGTAAGGCTAAGGTGGTAGTCGACGTTTGAGTTACGAGGTAATATGTTGATAATAAGCAGTTAACCAGGGTATGTAAGGAATCTAAGAAGTTGAAATTAAAGGTCGCTCCACAAGGTTTCATAGTTGCCTTGGAAATAGAACCAACATTAGAAGATCAGAACATAAGAAGTTCGAAGGTAGATGAAGTACAAAATCAAGTGAAGGAAAGAAGAAGGCGTAGCCAAAAAGTAGAAATTTGAGTGATTAGGATACCATAAGGATTTAATGCTGAACCAAGCAGCTGGGATAGGAAGATCCTAAGAAATTGATATTTGAGAAAACTCATAATTCTAAGTATTCGATATACCCAGGAAGTGCCAAAGAGAATCAATATCTTAAGGAAGGGTTTTTGTGACCTAAGGTGAAGGGCGAAACTATTGGTTATGATACTCAATGTGATGTGAATAAAAAAATAATAATAATAAAGGCAATGCATTAGAGATCTAAAGTTTCGTTGCAAATCATTATAGAGGCAAATCATTAAAATGATCCCTAGTGTAAATGGACTCTAAAAGGTATGAATTCAGAGGAATCATTATTTATTAAATTACCCAAAATTACTCATTCCATACCACTAAAAACTACGTAATCAAAAGATCATTTGGTAAATGTGTCAAGGATTAAGTGACTACATAAGGTGCTCAAGAAGGCTGTGTTCGATAAAGGTATCCAATTTATCTTGAGGTTTTAGAACGAGTTACGTGAAGTAAAAGGGAACTTGCTTGAATTTCAGTACAATTATCAACCGCGTACCAATAGGCGAACAGAAAAAAAAATTATTAAAACAGAATCCGGAAGATATATTGAGAGCTTGTGCGTTAGCTTACGCCATGTTTTGGGATAAACGCTTGTCATATGCAGAGCTCAGTTATAACCATAAATACTAGGCTAGTTGCAGATGTCATCATTTAAAGCCTTATAGGGTCGTGCCAATCATACCCGTTGAATTGGAGCGAAACGGGAGAGCGTTCGGTATTTAGACCTGAGATGCTCAGAGAGGCTGAAGAACAAGTCGCCATGATCAGAGAAAGACTGAGAACAGCACAGTCGAGGCAGAAGAGCTATGCTGATAATCGTCGTCGAGAATTGAGTTTTCGAGCCTAATGATTTCGTGTATCTTAAGGTTACATCCTTGAAAGGTGTAAAAAGGTTCAACGTTAAGGGAAAACTCGCACCTAGGTATGTAGGACCATTTAAGATCTTGAGCCGTAGAGGAGAGGTTGCGTATCAGTTGAAGTTGCCTCAGTCATTAGCAGGAGTGCATGACGTGTTCCATGTGTCTCAGCTTAAGAAATGTCTCGGAGTGCCAGCAGAACAAACGCCGTTAAAAGCTATTGAGTTGCAGGAAGATCTGACTTATAAAGAGCAACCTATTAAGATTTTGGATGTAATGGAGCGTAGGACCAGAGATAAGTCTAGTCGCTTTTACAGAGTTCAATGGAGTAACCATTCAAAGAATGAAGCAACTTGGGCACGTGAGGAAGATCTGAAGGCAGAATTCCCAAACCTATTCTCTAGTCAGCCTTGAATCTCGAGGTCGAGATTCCGTTAAGGGGGGAGGTTTGTAACATCCCAAATTTTGACTTTTCAATTAATAAATATTGTTTTATTGCGATTTATGATTTTTGTGAATTTCCAGCTTTGTTGGAATTTTCTGAGATTTGTTCGGATTACCTTAAAAATATATTGTCTCATGTTGAAAACTAATTATAATCAGATAAGTTTAAAATAAAGTTTCTCTAAAAATATTTTATCTGAGTCCAGAATATCACAAGAGTATTTTTGGGATTTTTTTGAAAATTTTACTGGTATTTTCGTTGCCTTAAACAAATCCAAATATTTTATCTAATTAACTTTAATTATAAAACCGGTGGAAAATTATTGCATAGTACCGCCGTGGCCGAGCACTGTTCTTTCACGATCGTGTACAACTTGGCCGCTAAGCCATGTCGGTAGAACTCTCGAGGGCCGTAGGATCACAAATGTGCGGGCAAGTTGAACCAGCCGTGAAGGATTCACGTTTCTTCGGCACGTAGCTGACTCAAATTGTCCAGCCGGTGCCAAAGCAATCAAGGACTCGGCATACACGGCTGTTAGCGCACGGGAGAAGCAACACGTAGCTGATACAAACTCTGGCGTTGGCGCCGAATTTGGCAGGAATTGGAGTCCTTCCATGCAGAGAAGCCACACGTGGCTGATCCAAACGCCAGCGCCAAGCCGAAGCCAGCAGGGACTTGGAGTCCACGCGCGGGAGAAGGACAGCTCCGGCTGTGGGCCCTGTGCGTGGCTGAATTTGGCAAGGAGTCGGAAGACTTTCCAGGCGGGAGAACTACGGCCGCACTATTTAAACCCCGTTCGGGCGTCGCTAGGAACCAAGCACAGGCGATCGAGCAGCCGGAGAAAAGAAAAGAAAACCGCGAGCGAGTCATGTCGGCGATCGGAGGTTTTGCCAAGGAGCGTGTGGCGTCGGTAGGAATCGTGCAACCAGGAAAGAAGTCACCAGAGGAAGCGAGCGGCAGGAAAATCAAGAGTGATCGAGGAGTCGCGCCATCGTTCGTGGAATTTCGCGAAGAACAATGCAGCGCCGCCAGAGATTTCAAGCCATACGCCGAAGAAATCGCCGAGGTCGCCGCTTCGTCTCCGATAAATTCAAGCCGCCGTCACTTCATCGCCGATTGGAAGCTTCGTCAAATGTCGGATCTTCATCGAGCGATCGGGATTAAGTTGTAACGTTTCGAATCGGTAAGCACCTCATATTAAATATCAACCGTTGGATTTAGATCAGACAGTTAATATTAGGCCACGTAGCAAATTTACCCGTAACCGTTTGATTGAGTTCATCAGCCTAGATTTCGCCACGTTTTGTCCGTGCAAGCCGGGGCAGGAAAATTCAGATTTTTCTTTATAAAAATAATTCGGAAAGATTTAGAATCTCTAATTCCAGAGTTTAGTTTATTTTCAAAACTTCTAAATGTTATAACTTTTACATATGAACCCCGATTAAGGTGATTCAAATTTCTAGAAATTTATAAAATTAAGATCTAGCTAATGGGGGTTTTTAATCTGGATTTTTGAGATCATTTGCTATTTGTTTTTGGTGTTTATTTGCTATTTCTTCTCGATTCGCGTAGACGTTGAGTTGAGCGAGGTTTCGAAGGAGGAATCAATTATTCAAAAGCAATCTTCGGAACAATACCAGAAGCTTAAGCAAGGCAAGTTGTGCTTTGATCATGTTGCACCCATAAATTAGATTGCATGCTATTTTGATTTACCTTATCACTTGTTATTTTATGTGTATAAATGATTTCAACATAAGTTTGGGATTAGCTACCGTACCCTTTGAATTCCACCCTACCTTGCTAGTTGTATGCCATGATCCACTTGTCACCGTAGGTTGGTTTACTATAGTTGGTTAATAATGAAATCAACATGGATGGTTAGAACGAACTAGAGTGCTTAGCCATGCCACGTCATCACATGCTCATGGAATATTGTTTATTAATCTTGACTAATGGAATATGGCACTATGATAATAATTTGTGGGCCATGTGTGGTCACACAAAGAGATTGAGTTGTTGTGACAGCGGAGTCACGTAACGATGTTGATTTGTGAAGAGCACGTGATGTTTGGTAATCAACTGGGGTGGGAAAAATGATTTAGACTGAGGCAAGTGGCAAGATTGTTTTCGGTGGGCCAAGATCGCAATTGGGCGTCGATTTGGTTTGGTGGGCCAAGACGGCAATTGGGCTGATCGATTTGGTTTCACTACTACGTAACGGCACATTACTATCGCTTTATCTCGTGGTCGGTTCTAAGTTTTCGTGAAAAACGATTGTGATAGATAACTTTGACGGGTGTTAGTAATAATCACTATCGGTTCGAGATTATAGTGATTGTGATATGGACTCGACATATCCCAATCGGTTCTCAACTAACAAGCGATAGTGATATGGACCGTCATCTCTATCGGTTCCAAGAAAATAAGAGATAGTGATGATAACGATATATCACTATCGGTTCTTTTATAGAAGTGATAGTGATGTGGGTATACATCACTATCGGTTCCAAGAAAAGAAGCGATAGTGATGTTCACGTGATCATCACTATCGCTTATGGAAAGAACCGATAGTGATAACTGTGGAAATCACTATCGCTTTTAGTTGAGAACCGATTGTGATGTGCCTCGCTAGGTTATATATACCACTCGGGAACAAGATCTCTGTTGTTGTTCCAGAGGAGATTTCTCCGCCACCAAGAAAACAAACTCATATTCTCGTGCTTGGAAGCAATACTTGGATGATAAAATTTGAAGTCCTCAAGGATAGGTGTTAAGAGGGCAAATTTGAAGCCTTATCTTGAGGAGATTCCTTCTTTTTACCCTCGCTTGTTGTTTTCTTCAAAATGTGAGCAATCCGGCCTTTAAATTAAACCCCTTCAATTTTGCACTAGGTAATTTTGATACATCGTGAATAAAGTTTAAGTTGCACTGGAATTGAGTATATGCTATCAGATTTCACACTCTCTATTAATTTGTCAAGCACACATCTATTTAATTATTGTAGTGCTCTTGTTAATATGGAATTATTGTTAATTTCTATCTTGTGATAAATGCTAGAGTTTAGTCTCGGAACCTACGTCTCCTGTTCGAGGATGCTTGTTTATAAATATGCCGAACAAAATGGCATATTTATAAGTGAGCGCCTCGAATTGTCCACGCTTTTAATTGATAGCTTCGAGGATATGTGGTTTGGGCAAGTTCCTGAGCTGTGTTGTACAACTCCAGAGTAGATTTCGGTAGCGTCTCCCTGGTGTTCTCCATATACACACCCCTCTTGACCTGTTGTCGAGACGTGTATATGGAGAACAGCGGGGAGATGCTGCCGAAATTTTCTCTGGAGTTGTACAACAGCTTAGGAACTTTCCCGAACCACATATCCTCGAATGGGATTAGGACCTAACCTATTTAGAGATTAGGAGTCATCGTTGGTACCCTTGTTTTGTTTTGTTGTAGTCAAAAGATTTGCAAGTACTACAAAGAGCTATATAATTAGATTATTTGATATCATTGTTGATGTTAAAAATGTAGGTCTCCTATGTAAGGAATTGAAAGCACTAAACCGAGAAGAATCTAGATATCGATCGGGAGTACATATTTTATATATCTTGGAACCCGTCCTCTATTTTGCAAAGGTAATATTAACCAAATGATGTCTCAATATTTCAAATAGCTAGCTAGGTGTCTCAATATTTATTGTGCGGTTTAATTACAGATGGACCGTAAGGAATGGATGTATCGTAAAAGTCGCTTGAGTGCTGAATTTCAGAGGGTGTTAAGGAGTTCAAAAAATTGCCAAGAGGACATTGTGAGGAGGGTGTAAACTTCATATATTGTCCTTGCATTGATTGCACCAATCTGAGAAGATTTAACAACTCGGCTCAAATCGAGGACCACCGATTCGACGTGGCTTTGTGAGGAATTACACGTGTTGGATCCATCACGGCGAGATGTGGTACCCTTCCCAGTAACGAAGATACGGTGGAACCGGATGACGAGTTGCAAGATGATATGTTTGAGGATGAGAATTTGGAGCAAATGTTGCGGGATGTGGAGGGTAATTACACGGAAAGAGAGTTCAAAAGTTTAAAAGCTTGATGGAAGATTTATGCCAAACCGCTGCTCACAAAGTTGCAAAGCGGAATACACCAAGTTGGGTTCGGTCCTTGCATTATTCGAATCAAGGCAAAACACCATGGATGATACAAGTTTCAATGCACTTCTAGTTCTTCTATCGGATGTGCTTCTGAAGGAAACGAGTTGCCAACAAGCATTTATGAAGCGAAGAAGCTATCGTGTCCCATGGGAATGGAAATAGAAAGGATACATGCATGTCCTAATGATTGCATCTTGTACCGTAACGCATATCAGAGCTGCACGCTTGTCCAAAGCAGCAAGTGTGCCCCAGTACAAACAAAAGGAGAAGCGTAACGACAAGAAGCGTAAGAGCCGAGGCAACGATGGTGAAGAGGTCACTAAAGGTGCACCGCCAAGGTATTGTGGTACTTGCCCATCATTCCCGCCTTGAGCGGTTGTTTGCAAATCCCAGAGAGGCAAAATTGTTGTGTTGGCATTATGAGTCTCGAAGGAAGATGGCAAGTCGAGACACCTCGCCGATTCGCTCAATGGAGAAACATCGATTGGAAACATGAGGAGTTTGGTGCGAAATGAGGAACATAAGGTTTGGGTTGAGTACCGATGGAATGAATCCGCTTGGTAACATGAGCACCGCCACAAAGACGTGGGCGCTTCATAGTGTATCTACAACCTCCTCCTTGGTTGTGCATGAAGCGGAAGTATATCATGATGTCCTTGCTAATCTCGGGACCCAAACAAATGAAATGATATTGATGTGTACCTTGCACCATTGATCGAGGATTTGGTACAATTGTGGAATGAGGGGTCGTGGTGTGGGATGCATACAAAAGAGAGTATTTCACCCTACGAGCTATGGTATTTTGTACCATAAATGATTTCCCGGCGCTTGGTAATTTGGCGGGGTACAGTACGAAAGGAGCCAAAGCGTGTCCTATCTGTGAAGAGGAGACTGAGAGCCTATGGCTACCGAATTCCAAGAAAACCGTATATGGGTCACCGTAGGTTTCTACCTCGAAGTCATCGATACCGTAAAATGGATGACAAATTTGATGGGAAGAGGGAAGTCCGTTCGGCCCCGCAGCCTATGAGTGGAAGGCAAGTATATTCACGTGTGGAGGATATTGAACTTCAAGACGAAAGAGTCGAATCTGTTCGCATTAGGACAATTTGGAAGAAGAGGTCCATATTTTGGGACTTGCCGCATCGAAGGAGTTAGATGTCCGACATTGTATTGATGTCATGCACGTTGAGAAGAATGTCTGCGACAATTTGGTTGGTATCTCGCTGAACATACCGGGAAGACCAAGGATGGTGTGAATGCTCGTCGCGACATGGCCTACATGGGAATCGGGCCCAGGCTTGCAAAGTGATAGAGGAGGATGGGAAAGGTCCGTACATCCTCGCCAGCATGCTACACCTCGCCCAAGAAGGAGAAAGAAGATCTCTCGCAAATGTCTCCAAGGTATTAAAGTTCCATCCGCTACTCCGCAAACATTAAGAAGCCGGTGTCCATGGATGATTTGAAGTTGTTGGGCATGAAGTCCCACGATCGCCATGTCTTGATGACCCAAATGCTCCTGGGCCATATCGTAAATATTCTCGCCGAGGATGTCAGTTTGCAATCACGAAGCTCATATTTCTTCAATGCGATCTCCTCGCAGTTATTGACCCCGATATGCTAGACAACTTACAGCAGTGAGGTGGTGCGACTCTATGTCGCCTTGAGATGCATTTCCCACCATCGTTCTTCGACGCCATGGTCCATCTTATTGTTCACCTTGTCGAGAGATTAAGATATGTGGCCCCGCATTCTTACGCTACATGTATCCGCTCGAGAGGTACATGGGTATATTAAAGTCCTACGTGAGGAATCGGTCGAAACCCGAGGGTAGTATTGTGGAAGGTTATGGACCAAGAGGTTATTGAGTTCTCGCGTGGACTATCTCGGAGAAGACAAGCAATCGGTGTTCTCTATCTCGCCATGAGGGCGCATTATCCGACAAAGGAACTGCTGGGGCTAAACTAACGAGGCCACAGCTTGATATGTATTGCAAAGCGATCTCGACAGCCTTTGCAAAGACAAAGACAGAAGTTGCGGTGGTATATCGAAAGCAAAGACAAGTCGATTTTACGAGAAGAGAATCCACATATGGATGAGCTTTCCATCATGCGAGAACACAACGATAGATTTCTAACATGGTTCAAACAGAGGCGAGGTCTCGTTAGTGATACTATCAAATGGTTGGTCGACGGACCTAGATTTAATGTACGCATATGGCAGAGGTACGATATTAATGGGTACACCTTTTACATCGAAAGTCGATGCGAAGAGTACTGCTCAAAAGCGTGTCAAGATAGATGCTTTGTCCGATGAACATCATCGAAAGGAGGATCCTCAATGGCAATGAACTCTTATTACGGGTGATCAAGAAATTTGGGAGCTCGACACGAATATACCAAATTCCATTGTTCCGATGTAAGTGGGTGGGACTTCCACATGGAGTGAAGGTCGACAAGAGAGGTTTTACTCTTGTGGATCTCAACAGACTCGCCTATAAAGATGACCCATTCAGATTTCATGGGCAAGCAAATCAAGTCTTCTATGTGCGTGATCCGCCAATCCGAGGTTGCACGTCGCCCTTATGGTAAGCGGCGGATCGTTGGTGTCGAAAATGTCATAGATGAAGAAGAATACGATCAATTCGATGAAATACCTCCGCTTATGATGGGGCTCGTTTTAGCGGTGACAACGACACACATGGAAGAAATTATATGCGTAGATCATCAAGAAGGGTTATATTGTAAATAAAAGGAGTACATCATTGTATCGCTTGATATGTGTTTGCAAAGGTTATGTGTACGTATGAAACTTTCACAAATTTTGTCAATGCATTGTGGTATGTAGCTACTTAATGGAATAAAAAGAAGGCACTCTACATCAAATCATTTCGGGAATTTTCGAATACTTGGACTTTATTTGAGAAAGATTTGACTTTTCTACTCTTTGACCAAAAAGTATGCCTACAAAGTGAATTTGGGCTTCGTTTTCAATGCTTACTCATTTTGCCAAAATCCTTTTAGAAAAGATCAGAGTATCACAAAGTATGTTTCGCAAACTTTCAAATAATTCCAACTATGTGTGCAAAAGATATGGCCTTTTCACTCTTTGATCGATATCTCTCAGAATTCAGACTTTATGGTTTGTCGTGAAAACAAACAAGGCCTATATTTGTATTGGTTCTTATTCAAAGCAACACATATACATAATCATTTGTATCGGTTTTGTAATAAAACCGATAGTAATACTATCCTTCGCTTGTATCGGTTTTACTTTAGAACCGATAGAAATATCACCCTAGGGTTTTCCTTAGTACAAGTATTTCTATCGGTTTTCATTTACAAACCCGATAGAGATACTATCATTGTATCGGTTTTACTTGAAAACCGATAGGAATATGCCTCCTAGGGTTTTCTCAAGATAGTATTTCTATCGGTTTTGTTGGAAAACCGATAGTAATTAGGAGAGTGAACAATATTACGCGCTCCTCCATTTTTTTGCCCTAGCTCCCGCCCACGCCTCGAATGCTCCCGACCACGATTTCTTCGCTTCCACCGCCAACGCCGCCAAGCAAGCCTCCACGCCCTCTCCTCCTCACGCCGCACTCCTTCCCCGCCACGAATCGCCCCCACGCCGCCGACCTCCCCCCGACTCTTCCCCACGCCGACGACTCTTCCCCACGCCGAAGTCGCCCCACGCCGACTCCCTCCCACGCCACGACTCTTCTTCCCCACGCCGACTCTCCCTCACCGCCAAGTCGCCCCACGCTGTCCACCTGTATGCTGTAATTATACAAGATGCTTTTTGAAACATGTTCCTTACAGATTTTAGAAGAATGATTTATCACACTTTCTGATTTTGAAGTTCTAATAGCAAATTATAAATAGCTAAAGTTGCTCAAATTGCTCTCTTTCATTGTGCTCCTCCTAACACAATGTCCTCGGATCCGCCATCAACAAATGATACAACTGCAAACTAGACGAACATAAAGTTGAAGATGGTTCAAGAAAATAGGGTTACAGATTCCAGATATTGTTAGTTAAGAAAAGTACCAAGGAAAAGGAGAGGTCATGACAATTAAAAATCACCCCGCAGATTAAGAGACTAAATGAAGACTCTTGTATTATCAATATGAATGCTTTTCAGACATCAACACATATGTGCACCAATCACAGTACATTTACCGCACTCAATCACTTTGGTAGATTGTCTTGGACCTGCTTATCGATCTTCAATTTTCAAACTTCAATTACGAAGTTTAGTTTAGCAAAAGTGGACTTCGATACCAACAGCTTTGTAAACTACCAAAACCCGATGTTAAGTCAGATATGTGTTGTTGCTATATATGTGGATTACCTTATACTCTTGTCTTAGTTTTAACAACCCAACATATATGGTCTTATTTATCCTTATATGATTCTGAATTCTAATTTTTCTCTATGCTTGGTGTATCTCTTGGATAGTCCTGGTATTTTACAAAGTTAGCACCGCAAAAGTATTCATACATTTCTATATAGCATAATCTTTCCATATGCAAAGTGATTGCTTGTTTATATATGCAAAGGATGGCTTGTAGCAACTTTTGAGTATGCCAAAGGTATAGTTATTTCAATCTTAATTGCATATTACTTTTTTTATCTCAAAGATATGTTAGAGTTTAGGTTATGTAACCCACGTCTCCCGCTCGAGAGTGTTTAATTATAAATATGCCGAATAGCATATTTATAAGCAAGCGCCTCAATTGTCCACGTTTTTGATAGTTGAGATATGTGGTTCGGGCAAGTTCTGAAGTCGTTGTACAACTCACGAGTAGATTTCGTAGCGTTTCCCAATTGTTCTCCTGATACACACCCTCTTGACTTGTTGTCGAGACGTATCCGGAGAACAATGAGATGTCAGCCAAATTTTCTCTCGAGTAGTACAACGGCTTAGAACTTGCCCGAACCACATATCCTCGAATGGGATTAGGACCAAACCTATTTAGAGGTTAGGAGTCATCGTTGAAGATCATTCGCTTTCTCGCTTGTTGTCAATGAGCTGTTGCTTTACATGATTTATTGTCAACTTCACATAATTGCTACTAATTGCTTTATCTCATGTCAAATATATGACCATGTCGATAAGAAAACCGAAAATGTCGCAACTAGAGAGCATCGACTCATCGCCGATGTAACCGAATTATTCGCTCCCCGGGGCCGAGCGAACTTCAAGTGTCGAGCCGAGCCAACTTCCAAGTGTCGAGGGCCGAGCGAACTTCCAAGTGTCGAGCCGAGCCAACTTCCAAGTGTCGAGGGGCCAAGTAAGGTGAGGAAGGCCCGAGGACCGAGTAAAGGGGCCATAGGAGAACACCGCAGTTCTCCAATTCAATGCCACGGGTTTGCACGGGTCCTCCTAAGTACAAGGGGCGATACCGCCATTCCTCGCCAATTGGTGAGGGAGAGGGTTGCCATAACGTTAAGGACCGGAGAAAGGAGGTCACACGAGCGTAAGAACCTACTGTGGGACGAGGTGAAGGGCAAATGGATTATAGAAGAGGAGGATTTAAACAATGCCAAAGCGGTACGCCATGAAGAGGATGGGTGTGGCTTTGAGGCACTTCGTGGTCTACATGCATAGTAAGTACGTCTTTGAAAGGCCGTGACACCATTCGAGAGGTATCCGCTCGTGACTCGGCGTTTGGGAGGAGTTCACGAGATCAAGGGTACGCCCGAGGCGAGGAGCCGAGACAAAGAACATTGGTATCCAGAGGCGAACACGCACCGCACCACCTCGCTCAGCGGCTACGAAGGGAAGAAAGCGAATGGGCGCGAGTAACCGAGGAGTGCGCGAACTCGACAGCGTTGTTTTACTCCCACATATGTGAGGAGCGGCACGGATCGGGTATTAGCGAGACAAAGAAATCATGGACGGGCAGCTGGTAGTACTAAACCCCGCTATCACAAGAAGTCGTTTCCACCATCGTAAGTCAAGAACTTACTACATTGCGCCAACCATTCCTGCTGTATTTCAGATCTAATTCAGACTCTCTCTTGCAGGAGGAGGTCACCAGAGGAAAGAGCAGGGACCTTGTTAGCCAAGGGTCAAATGACATCTTGTCCTCCGCGATCGGGAAGTCCGACCATAAGGGCCGGCACTTGCCGAGGGCGGGCATACGAAGAAGACGATTTCAAGACGAGGTTAGGAGTGCCAGGCAAGATCATGGGAGGCACGCACGAGCGCATGAAGGACACGCCAGGAGGAGATCAAGGAGGAGATGAGGGGGAGAAGACGGCACGTGAGCAGGAGATGAGGGTAGAGATGGACCGCTTGAGGGCCGAGATGATGGCGATGTTCTCCCGCAGTCGAGCCGATGACCCCGCCATCAGATAGAAACTCGTGCCGCGACTCCAAAGAACAAGGGTCTAAAATGATAAGGCCGGGTCCGCAGCTAAAGGTAATAGTTAATTTTGCATGGCTTCGAGGTGCGAGGGTAACTCCCAATATTTTCTTTAAGTTGCGCACCTCTTGCAGCGCCACGGCGCCAACTCACGCCGACGAAGACGGATTTCTGCTGAGGTTGCACGCTGGGTTGCATTTCCATGCAACGAGACCGACACAAAGGCATGGTCACCTTTGGGGAAGGGCTACATGAGGGTCCGTGGACTATGTCCACGGCTTCTTATCACATGTGCTCGAAGTTCCCCCAACGAAGAGATCACCACTCTCGCAAGCGCACATGTCGCTCATCAAATGGCCCACGGCAGCGCCAGATCGTCAAGGTAAAAACCTCGCTTCTTCCGCACTCATTCCAAAGAGTATTGCAACAAGTTGTTCATACGCGTGCTTTGTAGGTTCCTACCGTACCTGCGCCTCCTCCCACGACTGTGACGAGTCCTGCACAGAGTACTAAGCTAGTGCATAAAAGGGCTACCACGACAGCCATAGAACCACCGAGGCCTCCGCTAAAAGCCAAGGCTCACACTGCACTACAGTGTTCTCTCAGTGCAGTGAAAAGCCACCAACCCCGCCCGAGACTCCTTCGCCCGTAAAGGAGAGCCGCATGTGCCATAGAGAAAGCCCTATAATTTTAAGGCGATGAACATGGAAAGCCCTTTCGCCTCCCCGCGAAATTGAATACTTTAGGCATGTGGACTCGACACCCATGGATGGTACATTGACAAAGTGAAAGGGAACGAAGGCCGGGTCGACTTCAATGTTAGGTACAAAAGGACATTTCCACCGTGAGGATGACGGACATTTCCACCAGCTTTTGAGGATCTGCTCCGCCTCTACCAAATGATCTCCATCGACATTTCCATCGTGCGATCCTCGACACCGTGAGTATCGCACCACGAGCATGACCTTAGAACTTCCATAGGATTTTGCATTATGCTTCAGAATATTCAATACGAAAGGCGTGGCAATGAGGCAATGAGTCGTGACGAATCGACAACTAATTGGGTTCGCCGACCCGAGCCGGTGTCCGCAACGATGGCTAGGCTTCAACCGCAATGGCTTGCCTGCCACATCAAGGGTGCGCGGAAAGTCGAGGCCAAGAAGGACTTCATTCTATTCCCGCACTCACGAGGAGTAAGTACTACTACACCCTTCAATTACTTGTACGCACTTCAACCGTATGTGAACTTATTTCCTTCGCTGCATACCATTTAATAAGCAACCATTGGGTCCTACTCGTGATCATTCCGAGTAACAACGTGGTCTACACTTTTAATTCCATTGAGAAGAGACCGATGGCCTCACGCGATCAAGCCTCCTTTGGAGCAAGAAGTGCACTACTCTTATGTAACACTTTCGTATTTAACTACGACATTCATTATTTTGTACTTAACACGTCTCTCCAATGTATATAGGAGTTTCTCGACTACGCCGCAGTATGAGGGATACACGATCGAAAAAAGGGCTCCAAGCCGAGTATGTGCGCTTCAAGGTACAAGTATGCGTTCCCTATATAAGATTTAGATTTCCGACATATTTTCTTCGCTCTCTTAATTTCTTTTTCTTTCTTCACAAGCCATCAACAGTAAGCAGCGACGACCACTACGGTTTGTACGCCATGCATCACATGCTGATCTTGATTAGCCTCTCGCACTGCTTTCCCGGTATATATGTACATGCATAATAATACAAGTAGCCTTTCACATAGAAATTTCAAAACTTAAATTAAAACACTCGCTTTATTTTGCGCACTCTCAATATCCCCCGAAGAGTATAGACCGCACTACGCCAACAAGATAAGGGACCACTTATGCTGGGTAATGGATGGAATGTATGGTGGAGGACTGACGGTTTAGAGATCCCAAAGCTCAGACTAGGCTATATGTGAACAATATTACAAATCTGAATGGGATTACATGTGTACATGATGGTTAAGCATGTGTCAGTTGTAACAAAGTATTCATTTTCTGAATGTGATATGTATTTGTTGTAACAATTAAAGTATTCATTTTCTTGTGAATGAGTTGTATTCATTTTCTGTGAATGTGAATGTGATATACATGCTGTATGTTTGTGATATGTGCATATATATATTGTGTGAAATATGTGCTGATTGGAGGGTCAATTGGAAAGTAGCACACCCCTTCATCTCTATCGGTTCTCACAAGAAAATGATAGAGATAACATTGTCATCTCTATCGGTTTTTTGTAAGAAATGATAGAGATAATGTTTACATCTCTATCGGTTCCTACAAGAAAATGATAGAGATGAACTCATCATCTCTATCGGTTCTTCGAAGAATGATAGAGATGAACTCATCATCTCTATCGGTTCTTGAAAGAAGCGATAGAGATTATACTATAATCTCTATCGCTTTTTGAACCGATAGAGATGATGAGTTCATCTCTATCGGCAAGAACCGATCGTAATAATAGCGCCATCTCTCGCTTAACCGCTTAGTGTCGCCACCGTAACCGATTATGGCGATAAAAAGAACCGATTGTGATGTGTAAACGTAGTAGTGTTTGTGGCCAAGACCGCAATTGGGTGGTCGATTTGGTTTGGTGGGCCAAGATCGCAATTGGGCGGTCGATTTGGTTTGGTGGGCCAAGAGTGGCAATTGGGCTGTCGATTTGGTTTTATGACATGTTGATGTGACGAACTTTTGGTTAGTCTTGCCTTGGTCAACTAAGGATTACAGCCAAGGGTTAGACTTTTGCAAAATAAAATCGATGGATGGCAAAGTTGCCATGGAAAATTGAATCTTGACTTAGGACCGAAACTTGGTTTACTTGAGAAATATCAATCTAT
Source organism: Guadua angustifolia (assembly GCA_036346375.1). Taxonomy (NCBI): domain Eukaryota; kingdom Viridiplantae; phylum Streptophyta; class Magnoliopsida; order Poales; family Poaceae; genus Guadua; species Guadua angustifolia. Next base: position 23,705,553 of record CM070511.1, on the reverse strand, counting down.
CTATTATCGCTATTTGTTTTATCGCATTTCAATCTATATACTGATTTGTTTATAAATGTCGCTTAGTTGCAAATAACCATTGTTAGCCTTTCCTTTGGAATAAGCCCGCATATAGCTATGATAGGATTGCATTCTCAGGCACAACTTGTTGAGTACGTGTTGGTGTACTCACCCTTGCCTACAAACATCATCAAGGTCAAGAAGGAGTATCATGGAGAGACGAATGTTTAGGTGCGAGCCTTGTCGGTTGCTTCGTGGTATATCGAGGGTTACCTACATCTTCATTCCGTCATAGCTCAATTGATTGTTCAAATTTTGTGAGGCATTGTTAAGTAAGTTGACCATAAGGTCATACCACTGGTAATATTTAATATATTATGTCTTTTATCTTATATACGTTGTGTATGATTGTGATATTCACTAATGTTGAGCCTGTGTGCACTAGCGTGATCCTGGACTAGTGCAGTATACACAGAGGGTCCGGATTTGCATATTCAGGTCCCGACAGCGAGATGCGGGAAAAGATGGCTCCCCGCGACATTGCCACCACGTCCGAGCTATTCGCCTTGGCACACAAGTACGCTCCGGCGGTGGAGGCGTGGGAGCGCACGTACCGAGCAAACGGCGTCATGGGCGGAGGCGCAGGCCGAACTCGAAAGGTCCTGCCCACAAACAGAAGAAGTGCGCGCGGCTAAGTCCGGTCAAGTCTTGCCACCGAAAGCGGGCACAAGGGTGTCAAGCGCATGGCGACGATCGCCAAGAATCGGCAGATGGTCCGCCGCGACGGTAGGACTACCGTCGACAGGAAAATAGGGGTAAGGTCTTCTGCCCCATCCACAACACTAATGCGCATGATTTGGATAATTGCCAGGTTGTGCGCGAGAAGGTGGAGCAGCGGCTCAGGGAGCACCGCTCTCCTCACGACGACGACAAGGGCGATGACTCCGCCCTGCTGCCCTTCCAGCAGGTGGAGCATAGCTTGGCCTACATCAATGGTGGTTCGGCCACCCACACCCCCAACTTGAAGTACAAGCTCCTGATGAGGGAAGTCTACGCCGCTGTACCAAGCGTAGGGGTGGCTAGGCTGCTGAGGTATTCGAAGGAGTCGATCACCTTCAACCGCACCGACCACCCTGCGAGCACGGCCGGCCTGGGGCACCTTCCGATCGTGGTTTCGCCCACGGTTCGGAATGTGAAGCTCGGGCGCGTGCTGATCAACGGGAGGAGCTCTATCAACCTCCTGTCCCCCAAGGCATTCCGGGCTCTTCAGATCCCGGAGCGGGAGCTGCGCCCGGCGCTCCCCTTCTATGGAGTCTCCCCGGGGGCTGGGTCGATGCCCCTAGGCCAAGTCCGCCTTTCCGTTACTTTCGGAAATGTGGACAACTACCGCACGGAGTTGGTGGACTTCGACGTCGCCGACTTTGACCTCCCCTACAATGCCTTGTTTGGCCGACCCGCGTTGGTTAGGTTCATGGCAGCCACCCACTATGCCTATATGATGGTGAAGATGTTGGGACCTGGAGGTCCCATAAGCATCCAGGTGGACAAGCCAGAGGCTTTGCGCTACGATAAGCAAGCCTTGGACCTGGCAAGTGCCACCTATGCGAGGTGAACTGACGCCGCCTCTCTGAGAGTCCCTCTGGTGAAGACCCATGCCTCGCCTGGTCCTCTCGGCGAGGTTAAGGTAGTTTCCCTGAGCAAGGATGAGCCCGCGAAGACCGTCAAGCTAGGCGCCAACCTTGGCGCCAAATAAGAAGACGCGCTCATCACCTTCCTCCGGTCTAATGCAGACGTTTTTGCCTGGCAACCATTTGATATGACCAGGGTCCCCAGGGAGGTGATTGAGCACAAATTGGTAACGCTCTCGGAGGTGCGCCCGGTCCGACAAAAGGTCCGGCACTAGGCCCCCAAATGACAGGATGCCATCCGCGAGGAAGTGGAGAAACTGTTGCACGCGGGTATCATCAGGGAGATCATTCACTCCGAATGGCTTACCAACCCTGTGCTCGTCAAGAAGTCCAACGGGAAGTGGTGAATGTGTGTTGACTTCACCGACCTCAACAAGGCCTACCCGAAGGATCCGTACCCCTTGCCGCGCATCGACCTGATCGTGGATTCCACGGCGGGGTGCGAGCTGTTGTGCTTTTTGGATGCGTACTCCGTGTACCACCAGATCAGCATGGCGAAGGAGGATGAAGAGAAGACCGCGTTTGTAACTCCTATGGGTATTTATTGCTACATTCGAATGCCATTTGGATTAAAAAATGCTAGTTCTACTTATCAGCGTGCCATGCGCGCCGCTTTTTGACCGCAGGTCGGGTGGAACCTCGAGGTCAACGTTGACGACCTAGTGGTGAAGGCTGAAAAGAGCGAAGGACTGATTGAGGATGTGAAGAAAACCTTCGCCAACCTCAGGAAGAATCACCTGAAGTTCAATCCCAAGAAGTGCGTCTTCGACGTACCCTCCGGGAAGCTATTGGGATTCCTCGTGTCCAGTCGAGGCATTGAGGCTAATCCCAACAAGATTGCGGCCATCAAACACATGAAGCCGCCGACCAGACTCAAGCATGTCCAGTGTCTGGTTGGCAGCTTGATGTCCCTCGGGTGATTTATTGCCCGCTTGGGAGAAAAAAGTCGCCCCTTGTTTAAGCTATTGAAGAGCACCAACCACTTCGAATGGACGTCTGAAGCCCAACAAGTGTTTGAAGACCTAAAGAAATACCTTTCCTCACCCCCGGTACTGGTCGCTCCTACTCCCGGCGAGCCGCTGCTTCTATATATCATGGCTACCCTGGCGGTAGTGAGTACGGTGCTGGTGGTGGAGAGGGAAGCCACCAGAGACCAGTCTACTACATCAGTAAGGTGTTGTCCGATGCGGAGACCAGGTATCCGCAGGCCCAGAAGATGCTCTACATTGTTTTGGTGGCATCCCGAAAGCTCCAACACTATTTTCAGGGACGGGAGATCATGGTGGTCACAACCTACCCACTTCGAAAGATACTCCACAACCGAGAATCCGAAGGTCGCATCGCCAAGTGGTCGGTGGAACTAGGCAAATTTTGCCTCAAGTTTCACTCGTGCACTGCCATCAAGAGTCAAAGGTTGGCCGAGTTCATCACCGAGTGGACTCCGTCCACCCCTGAAGCTAAAGAAGCACTCGTGCTCCCCCCGTGGACCCTGTTCTTCGACGGCTCTTATCGGGTTGAGGGCGCGGGGGCGGGGGCGGGGGTGGGGGCGGGGTTTGTCTCTGGTACCTGATCATCTACTTGTCGTCAACTAAGTGCGAAAGGAGTTCCAGTGCTCTGATCCCATGATGGTTGCCTACTTGGCGGAAGTCAGGAGGATGGAGCGTCACTTCAACGGGCTGGGGTACATCCATATCCCCTGACACGACAACCACTTGACAGATGAACTTTCTCTCCTCGCCTCGATGAACACTTCTGTTTTGGTTGGGGTCTTCAAAGAAAGGCTTGCCCAACCGTCCATCGCTACCCCCAACTTCGGCGGGGCTAATGGCGTTTTTATTCCAGTCTGTCCCTCCGAAAGGAGTCTTGCGAGACCCGTGTATCACTTTCCCAGTCTCCAGTGGGGACGATAGTGCATGACCATCCATTGTCACCCCAGTCTCCAGTGAGGCCAATGACATGTCGGTTCTGGTCCAAGTCTTTGAAAAAAGGCTTCCGCGACCGTCCATTGCTACCCCCAACTCCGGCGGGGCCAATGGTGCAGCTGTTCTGTCCTCCATTTTCGGGCAGGGAGGCAACGCATCCGTTTCGGTCCCCAACTCTGGTGGGGCCGACGGTGCGGTTGCCACATCCCTTGATCCTGTGAGGGGAGGTGACGCATCTGTCTCGGCCCCTGACTCCGGCGGGGCCGACGATGTGGCTGCCATATCCCCCGATTCTGTGCGGGGAGTCAACGCACCCGTTTAGCCCCCAACTCCGTTGGGCGACGATCTTGTTGCTACATCCCCTGCCTCGGAGGCGAACAGTAACACCGCCAAGGCGGCATCGTGGAAACGCCACCAGTGGAGTACCCAGGTGATCATCACGAGATCGCCACACTTGGTCGAGGGGGGGTCAGTGGATGGATCCCATCCAGCCTTCCTGTGATCAAGTGATCCCGGCGATGATGCTTCACCGAGAGAATTGCACGCAAGGCCAAGTGCTATACTCTGATAGGTGGGGACCTATATCACCAGAGTAGAAACAAAATTCTCCTGAAGTGCATCACTCGGGAAACAGGAAGCAAGCGGCTCTCTGATATCCATGAAGGTATGTGCGTGAGCCATATGTCGAGTCGGACACTAGTCGGTAAAGCTTACTGCCAGGGATTCTATTGGCCTACTGCCCTCCAGGATGCTTGTGAGCTGGTAAGGAGTTGTGAGGCGTGCCAATTCCACGCCAAGCAGACCCACCTTCCGACCCAAGCTCTGCAAACCATCCCGCTCTCATGGCCGTTCACGGTCTGGGGGCTGGATATCCTAGGTCTATTCCCGCGGGCCATAGAGGGCTTCACCCACTTATTCATTGCCATCGATAAATTGACCAAATGGGTTGAAGCCAAAGCAGTGTGCGCCATTACGGCCTCCGCTGCTGTTAGGTTCATGCGTGGGATCTTCACTCATTTTGGAGTTTCCAACCGCATCATCACCGACAATGGCACCCAATTCACCAGCACATCGTTCCTAGAATTCTGTGAAGAGATGGGCACCAAGGTGTGTTTTGCCTCAGTGGCCCATCTGCGAAGCAACGGACAAGCTAAGCGCGCCAACGCGCTGGTCCTGAGGGGCCTCAAGACGTTCGACAGGCTCCGCAAGTGCAGAGCACGATGGGTGGAAGAGCTTCTGATGGTGCTATGGTCCCTCTGAACCATGCCCAGTCGTGTGACTGGGAAGACTCCTTTCTTCCTAGTCTACGGCGCTAAAGCGGTACTGCCCTCCGAGCTCTCCTTGCGCTCGCCGCGCATATCGGCCTTCAATGAAGAAGACCAGGAAGATCGGCGCCAAGATGACGTCAACTTCCTGGAGGAAGTACGAGATCGGGTGGCATTGCGTGCTGCCCAGTACCAGCAAAGTCTCCAGCGCTACCATGCCACCCGGGTCCGTGAGAGAACACTGGCAGTAGGCGACCTCGTCTTGCGCTGAATTCCACCGCAGGCAGGCCGCGACAAACTGTCTCCCCGTTGGGAGGGCGCCTTCAAGGTGGTCTCTGTCTCTCGACTTGGGGTGGTTCGTTTAGCCACGGAAGACGGTCGGGAGCTGGCGAACTCCCAAAATATAGAGCTGCTGCGGAAGTTCTACCCCTGAACTCGTCTCACATGGTTGTCATGAGTACCAGTATCCCGGTGGCTCCTTGGCAATAACGTAGATCCCCAGCTTCTGCGCCAGACTCGGACAGGCGTTCAGCAGGTGTGTGCGGCACGGTGCTTTGCGGCTATGCTCCGCTCACCATGGTGCTCCACGGCATTGTTCCGCCCACCATTTGCCCCGCCTCTGGTGACCTACTCCCTAGCCCCGCAGTTCTCTGGCTTAGTCCCACAAAAATGGCAAGGGCATAAGTTCCAGATGGCGACAGGAAACTGACAACCTAGCAAGCGATGTTCGGCATGCTGTAAGTTTTCCGTGGCCTCACCCCGGGTTGGCTAGCAGGCTGTTGCACTCTCCCTTAGCTGATCTTGGGCTCCACAAGCTCAGTATGCAGTCGATTATCACTTTGATTCATTCAACTTGCCTATGCCTATATGATTTGTGCCATACTTGGTTGTTACGAGTACCTGTAACCTGATAGCCCCTTGGCAACCCCTATGAACCCCCAGTTTTTACGCCGGTCCCGGATGGGCGTCTAGCAAGTGTGTGTAACACAGTGCGCTGTGGCTATGCTCCGCCCACTATGGTGCTTCGCGGCAATGTTCCACCCACCATTTGCCTCGTCTCTAAGCGACCTACTCCCTAACCCCGCAGTTCTCTGGTCTGGTCCAAAAGGATTGCAAGGGTCCCTTGGCAATATTGTGGACTTCTAGCTTCTGTGCTGAGCCTGGACGGGCATCTAGCAGGTGTGTGCGGCACAGTGCGCTGTGGCTATGCTCCGCCCACCATGGTGCTTCACGGCAATGTTTCGTCCATCATTTGCCCCGCCTCTACGCGACCTGCTCCCTAGCCTCACAGTTCTCTGGTCTAGTCCTGGTAAAGTACAAGGGATTAAGCCCTGGATGGTGATAGGAAAATGACAACCTAGTGTGCGCTCCCCGCCCATTCAGTGGCAGGGACTTAGGCTTTGTGTGATCGTTTACCTGTTTATTCCTAATAAGCATGTCTTAACCTTCACTCGTGTTTGGAGTGGCTCTGTGTGATTGCAGAAAAAACTCCTAATCATTGGTCCATCCGGTCGCCCAAAGGGCCCATGCAATATGCTCGGGGGCCAGTCGCTTGGCGCTGAATCAAACAAATCACGAGCAAGTATGCGCAAGGGTAGACAACAGGTAAAAGCCGACAATAGGTAAAAGCAAGGCATTTTCATTCATAATGGCCGAAAGGCCTATGTACATGTTTACACAGAAGAAGAAAGGGAAAAGAAGATGGCAAAAGCGATTGCTCGAGCTACTCGTCGGCGATCTTGATATCGCCGGCGTCGTCCCTGGCTTCTTCCTCCACCTCAGCAGCGGTGTTGGCGGGTGGAGGCACCATCTCCATTAGCCCGACTACGTCTTCTGCCGCCTCACGCACCCGCGCTGGCGCCCGGGTGGGGTCGCACTCCACCCCAGCGATGGCCGCCATGGGGTCAAAGGAGTCATCGCGGTGGGCGCATCACATCAGACGGCCCACGGGGCGATCAGGACTTCCCGCCTCCCGGCGGGCGGTTCGCCAAGGCGGCAGCAGCCGCAAGGGCTTCAAAGGATAAGGGTGACGCCAGGCGAGGTATCGCCGATTCTTCCAACGGACCGTTCACCGTCACCCGCAATGGCCACAAGCTACTGACCATGCGCTTAAAGGTGGGGCAGAGCATGGTGATGAGGTTATGCAGTTTGCGACCCATCTCCGCACTCAACGCACTGCACTTCTCCTCGGTACCCTTCGCCTGCACCTCAGCGGCTTCGGCTCGGGCCACCAAGGACGTCTTCTCCGCCTTCGCCAACGCCAGCTCCTCCCGCAGCGATGTCGTCTGCTTGTCATGGAGGGAAGTCGCCGCGGCAAGCTCGGTGACCAGGTCGACAAGCCGGATGGCGAGCACGGAGGGAGTGGACGGAGCGGCCGAGTGAGAGGCAGCAACCCCAGCGTGCGTAGCTACCTCCTAGCCCAATGACTGGGTAGGTGGCGGCTGCGGGGCAGCAACCCCGGTGGTGGCAGACAGCGTGGTCGTCCGACCACCAATACCACCTTGAGGGTCCGTCCTAAAAGCACCAAGAAGAAGGGTTACCGCCAGCAAGCAGGAGAATATGTCAAACAAAAGAAGCTTACGTGGCAGAAGTGCCCCTGAAGCGGACGGAAGAAGTGTGAAGTGTGAGCCCACTCCTGGCTCCAGCCATGGCGCCACAAGACGGGCCTGCGGCGCCAAGACTGTGCCGTCTTGGAGGCAGAGGGGTCGGCAGCGCTATGTCCTTCCTGGTGGAAGGCCCGGCGGTGCCAAGAGAACACCCAGCCCCCGCCGTGCTCAGAGGCACGGAGGGGCTGGAAGAAGTGGAGATGCCCGCAGCGCAGGGTCTCTTCGGTCATCAGCAGGAGCCGGACTCCCTCTTATCGTCAGGGGGTCGTGAGGTGGCATCGCGGCACTCCCAGTGGAGTCCATCGAGGGGAAGCATGTGGTGATCGCATGCCGCTCCACCGGCGGCAGTCGGCAAAGCGGTTGGGCTTTAGTCGGGAAGCCTAGGCTGCTCGACATTTATGGTAGTAACCCAGTCACCCAGGCCTCGACCTCGACGATGCTCAAATTCCCAACGCTTGGCCAAAGACAAAAGACGTCAACCAGCTGTTGGTGGCCACAAAGGTAAAGTAAGCAAAAAGACGGGCGAAAACATATGGCCTGGGTACATGCGGGTCATGTCATCGTCACCGGTGTACTGCCTGGCCGGCCTGACGCATCGCTGCAGGGGGCTGATCTGCCGGACCACGAAGTCCCCGACGACCAGCGACGCGGTCAGTTTGGAGGCCCGCAACTAGTCGATACCGGCCACCATGGACCGGAGTTCCACCGTCTCCTCGACGAGGGAACCCCAGTTATCGATGGCAGCTACCAGTGCGAACGGCAGCCCCATGATGTCAAGACCGCTGTCATCAGCGATGTACAGCCACTCATTCCACCACATCTTCCAGGTGGTCTTCATCTGGAGGGGGATGTAGCGGGAGGCTGAGCCTTCACGGAGGCGGAAATGGCAACTCCCCACGACGCCACCATTGGTGGAGCCATGGAGAGTGTAGAAGTATCGGAAGAGAGGAAGATTCGGCGTCACCCGCACGAATATTTCGCAAAGGTATGCGAAGGTGGAGAGGATGACGATGGAGTTTTGGGTGAGGTGAAGATGGTGGATCTCGTAGAAGTGAAGGACGGTGAGGAAGAACTCAGAATAAGACGGCACCAGGCCCGCCGCCAACACCCAGATGAAGGTAATCACCTCCCCGGGATTGTATTTTGGTGAGACAGTGCCTGCCCTAAAGCGGAGGGCCCCTTCGGGGGCCAAGCGAAGGACCGTCCCCAACCGTGACTCATCCATCACCGAAGGAGGAAACAGCTGAGCCATGCGGCCGGAGTGCTGTCTTGGTGCCGTGGCGGCAAAGAAGCTCACAATATGGAAGCAAAAGATGAAGGAAGCAAGAAAGCCTAGACAATGAAAGCGACAAGAGTGGGGATCGTGGAGAGGCGGACATGCCTATTTATAAGCCATGCGCGGCTTCAGGACGCGAGGAGTCATGCCCCCAAGAACCAACGGTTCGCAAAAAGATCATAATGGTGTGAGACGACAAGACCCGAAGAGTTGCGGAGGTAGCAGAGAGAATCTGCACTGTTGCATGTGCAGAGATGGGACCTGTACAGGAGCGCGCCAGGGTCAAAAGAATATCTTCAAAATTTTCTAAGGCGTGCTCCAAGGTGGATCCGGGGGCTACTATCGGTGTATTCTACACTAGGGTACTCTCTCCACCGCTGTCAGGTGGGGCCGCGTGCGCAAGATATAGAAAGAAGAAGGTCCTGTATAAAGGACTCAATCTGCTGAAGAAAGGCTTGATGGGCGACCAGGACGAGTGGCTGCCCGACGAGCAGTCGGGCGATCAAGTCCTGACCCCAGGCGACTAGGTCACGACCCCTGACGACTAGGACACGTGGCCACTCGGAGAGCAGTCAGGCGACTAGGCCACATGGTCGTCCGATGCGCAGGCGAGCTCATTGTCAGTCATCCACGCAGACAGGGCTGGGAGGCTTCCGCCCGAAGCCTTCGCCAGGATCACGACGTATCATAGTCATTAAATGCACATGGGAGCTATTAAATGTGCGTGGGAGCTATTAAATGCATATGGAGTCATTGCAATGTGCCTGGGAGCCATTAAATAGGCGTGGCTCCCTAACGGTATGATGACCTGTCCCTCCGACTGAGCCAGCTCCACCAACTCCCGTTTCATCTGCACTGCCTAGGGTAGGCCAGGGAGACGCGTGTACCATACGTCATTATGCAACGTCCCGAACCTCCCTGCAATCCAAGACAAAGTGTGTCCCAGAATTCACAGAAACAAAGAGGCTCAGAAGGACATTAGCGATAGGACTCGACGCAATCAATGTAATTAATGTAAAACCACTCCCTCTACTTGCCCTAGCCAGTCCCCGGAGTATATAAGGGAGCTAGTGTGCATGGGGTGGGAGGAGGTCGGTCGGTCAGTTCACAACAGAGAAGAGATCCAAAGCTCGAATTATCAAAAGATCAGGCGAACTAAGAACAAGCGGTATACTAGAGCAACACGAGCTTGAGTAAGACGTAGGGCTGTTACCCGCATTGGGGGCCCGTACCTGGGTAAATCCCTGTGTGTTCTTGAGTTTCCTGTCCTACTTATCACGAGAAGAGAGTCGAGGGTGACACAGTTGCGAAGATCCCCCTCTACCGAAACTCGGTTATACACCCTAACCAATACTATCCGGCATAAACACGCCGACACTCCTCTTGGACCTCGAGGAGGTTTTCCTGTTAATGGCTCATCACATCCTTGAGACAACGAATGATGGGACACCATGTTGCAATCTAGGCTGGTTTTCATGGCTCAATAGGAAAGAAAAGGAATCAAGCAAGGAAGGTTATCGATTGATGACTACTTTTATTTTATGGGTACAAAGGTACTATATATATTACACCACTAAGTATATGTATTGACTTCATTCGCTGATCCAGGCAAGTCTTCATTTGGTCATGTTGATAAATGATGATTCTAATTCTACTAAAATGGCTAGAACATACAAATCAAGTACAATACTCTCATAATGAAAATAAGTACTCAAAGAAGGTAAATTGGGTCACTTCTTAAGCATGCATCTATTCAATTTTTGTCATTTATCAAAGAGCACAACATCTGCATAGGTAATGAAGAAAGCATTTGATGTGAACACAACCTAAAAAGTACAAATGGACAAAAACTTTGAACTTCATGTATCCAAGTCCATTGCATGTCTTGCTACTTTCACACACAAGAGTTGGTGTATCCAAGTTGACCATCAAGAAACATAAGGGGAATTTCTTGCTTCATGAATATTCAAGATACTATACAAAAAAACAAATAGGCATTTCACTGACCACATTCAATTGAATAATGATGCAAATCAAATCAATCACTCACTGAACAGAAGTATGCCAATGCTACAACATGGAGTAGGCTATAATCTCAGCAGTGGGAAAGGCTAAAACAAGGTTGTGTGAGTGCATGTAAGTGGGAGAAAATTATTAAACAACAAGAGAATAGCATCAAAAATATCAAAGCACATGTTAGTTCAAAATGTGAATAACATGACTAATATGGACAAAAGGCAACTTTTGTAAGTCCAAAATCCTGTAGCAAAGTTATTTCATGCCTTGTTTATAGCCAAAGAGTAACTATTATTCGACCGTTATCTGAGATGGATTTAACATGGGATGAAACCATGTAGTAAGATCTAAACAGACCATCTAAAAACAAATAGTTTAATCAAGAAGGGGCAAATATCTTTCAGGAAGTGCTTAAAAGCTCTCACCAAAAGTAAAAAATATGCTTTACATATCCTTAAATTGTATAAATGTGGGTTCTGGTGTCCCATAGAAATTGTTTGTTACGTATGCTTAACTCACGCCTTTATAGTAGGCAAGTGGTTTTCTTCGTTGCTCGGCAGCTCTAGAGCAAAACAAGGGTTACCTTGGTGGCAGGTGGGAGGAGGTCGCCGTGGGAGGAGGCCAACGTGGGGACTGGCGGCGTAGGCAGGCGGGATGAAACTTGCTAGGGGACCGGTAGCATGGGAGGAGATTGGTGTAGGGACTGGTGAAGTGGGAGACGCCGCAGTGGGAGATGAAGCGTCGGCTAGGGTTTTGAGATCTAGAGAGTGATAATTAACTAGTCGATCTGCGCGATGGACCCTTATATAGAAAATATATCACAAACGGTTCTAGTTATTAACCGTATGTGATAAGAAACATCACAGATGGTTCTATACTAGAACCGTCTGTAATAGTATTTTCTAACAGATGGTTCTTTACTAGAACCATCTGTGATAGTAATTTATCACAAATGGTTCCAGTATAGAACCGTTTGTGATAGTGTTTTATCATAGACAGTTATTAAATAGAACCATCTGTAATATTGCTTGTCACAGACCTTTCATTGCTGAGGTAAAACCAGAGTTTGGTCTTAGGGGCCTACAACATCTTCATAGGACCTACATGTATAATGTACAATCAATTGTGGATAATGTATAATGTATATGGAATTGTAGATGAAGCAATATCAGTAAAAGAAAGGGAACTTTATTAAATAAATCAGATACATATATACATAAAGTTGTTTCATATTTCGAGTGTCTCATTACAAACAACTCTATTATGTTGGAGAGTACACTTAAAATCATAACTCCACTTGTTTATTCTTTTGTATAAAAATTAGCCCTTCACGATGATCGACTTGTGTGTAGCTAACTTCCTCGAGTTGTTTTCTTGAACCGTGATGCTATTTCCGATAGGAGATAACTCAAATTGATTGTATTTTTTCTCGTCTACTACATTCTCTACTTCGACAATTCTCCTTTTTCCCTGAAGAACTACATATATCTTCTTGTTGGACAGGTCGATTACATAGAATACTTGAACAGGTTGGTTAGCGAGTATGAATGGTTCATCTTGGTATCTGACATGTGTGAGGTCAATAGTAGTGACACCATCCTTGTCAACCTTCACATGCTGGAGCTGGACCCAATGGTACCGAAATAAGATGATCTTGAATAGTACATAGTCGAAATCCCAAATCTCCTCATGAACCCATAGTAGGAGCTCTTCGTGGACCCAATGGTATTGAATGCATCTATGCAGACACCGCTGTTCTGGTTTGTGCTCTTCATATTCTGATCTCTCTTGTAAAATGTGTACCCATTTAAGTCATATCCTTTCCATGTTATAAATGTAAATGTTGGCCTTTTTGCCAACCATGTGAGCATATCACCTGACAAGGTCGTAGTGATGGGACACTCCTTCAAACATCTGTTGAACTAAACATTATGCTGTCTCGTGATCTGAGACTCCTACCACATCGAATTCTCTTGCCAAAGCCATTGCTTATGCTTGTTGATGTACGGGGACACTACAGCTATGTGTTGCAAAACCATGAAATGAGCTTGAGCATAGGCAACCGGATCAGGCATGATTGTTTTCCTTCCGATGGTCCCAATGTCCTGGAGTCTCCCCTTATGGCGAGATCGAGGTACACCTATTGGTTCGACTTGAGCCATGTAATCGACACAGAACTCAATGACCTCTTCGGTTGCATAATCTTCAACAATGCTACCCTACAGCTAAGATCGATTCTATATGTAGGACTTCAGAATTCCAATATATCTCTCGAATGGGCATATGCTACGTAGGAACACGGGCCCACACATCTTTATTTCTATCACAAGGTGAACAACGAGATAGGCCATGATATCAAAAAACGAAGGAGGGAAATATATCTCAAAATTACATAGAGTCATCACCACCTTAGCCTACATAGCATTCTAGCGCTTCGAGATCGATGACCTTTTGAGCAATCATGTTAAAGAAATAACACAGCCTCGTGATTGTCTGTTGGACCTTGATCGGCAAAATACTTATAATTGCCACAGAGAGCATTTGTGTCATCAGCACATAACAATCATGAGACTTCATGCCAATTAATTTCAAATCTTGTATCGAAACAAGTTTCTTAATGTTGAAGGAGTAACTAGACGGAACTTTCACACCATACAAGCAATGGCATAGTTTAGTTCTCTCGGCCTTGGACAAAGTGTAACAACCATGTTTGTGGTACGTTCATCCTTTATCAGTATCTTTCGATGCTAACTCAGGTGTTATGCCCATATCGACCAAGTAAAGCCATGCATTGATACCATCCTTTATTTTGCCCTTAATATTCAATAAGAGACCAATCAAACTGTCATAGATATTCTTCTCTACGTGCATAACGTCAATGTAGTACCAAACTTTTAGGTACTCCCAATAAGGTAGGTTCCAAAATATTGATCTCTTCTTCCACATGTTCTTCTCATGCGACCTTCACTTACGTCCCTTTCCAAACACAACATCCAAATTCTTAACCATATCATAAACATTAATCCCACTTAAAGGCTTTGGAGCTAAACTATCTTTGTTCATTCCATCGAATTGTTTCTTTATCTTGCAATACGGGTGATTCCTCCGAAGGAACCTACGGTGATGCATGTACACGGTTTTGTGCGAGTGATTCAGCTACACACTCTCGGTATCATCTAAGTAGTGAGTGTAGGCTTTGGTTCTTTTTGTGCTCTGGCCTGATAGGTTACCAAGGGCAAGATAATCATTTATGGTGCAGAACAAAAGGCAGTGCAAAGTAAAGTTCTCCCGTTTGAACGCATCCCAAACCTGTACCCGGGAACCCATAGTGTTTTAAGATCTTCCACCAATAGTACTAGGTACACATCAATATCATTCCCAAGTTGTTTCGGTCCTTGGATAAGTACAGACAACAAAATATACTTCCGCTTCACAAACAACTAAGTAGGAAGGTTATAGATATAGAGATTCATGGGCCAAATGCTATGTTAGCTGCTCATGTTACCGAAAGTATTTATCCCATCTGTACTCAATCCAAACCTTATATTTGTCGGATCCGCACCGAATTCTTGAAAACCTTCCATCGATGTTTCTCCACTTGATGGAATTAGTAGGGTGCCTTAATATTCCATCGTTCTTACGCTCCTCCGAGTGCCAACGCAGTAGTTTTGCCTCATTTGAGTTCGCAAACAAATGCTTCAAACGAGGAATTACAAGCGGATACCATGCTACCTTAGCAGAAGGTCCTTTCTTCACCTCGATGCCCTCGCTGTCATCATCAGAATGACTCTTACGCTTGTACCGGGATACGTTACACATAGGATATACATACAAGTTTGTGTATTCTTTGTAATACAGGATACAGTCATTCAAATATGCATGTATTCTTTCTACTTCTATTCCCAAGGGACAAAGAACCTTCTTAGCTTTGTAGGTGGTTGTCGGCTACTCATTTTTCTCTGGAAGCATATCCACCAATAGACGTAACAACACTGTGAAACTCTTGTCGGGCCAACCGTTGCATACCTTCAATTTTAGCAGTTCAAGCACAGATGGCAACCTTATGTATTTTGACTTGCAACCTAGGAAAAAAGGTTTCTCCAAGTCCTCCATCAAGCCCCGAAATTTACCATATTCTCTGTCATCATGGTTCCCTTCTGCGTCACGCAGCATCTGATTCAGATTATCATCCTACAACCTATCATCATCAGAAGCTCAATCGATATGATTATCCGGCATATCATTGACTTCACCGACGATGTTAATGCTACCTGCTTCTTGTATATCCTGCTCTTCACCGTGACTGGTCTAACATGAATACCCCCTTTTGAAACCCCTTAGAATCAAATGTGTTTCGATCTGCGTAGAGTTTGAAAACATCTTCAGATTCTCATAGTTAATACATACATAAGACATAAACTGTACCCCTTTATTTAAGAGAAAATTGTTTATTTGCCACTGAGAGTTGGCCGGTTCCCCAAAATACCATCGCGAAGATGCTCTTCCTTGCATTGCCATCCGATCTCAAATTACCTTCCCATTTTGCCATTGCCGTCCAGTTGCCTATGAAGTCCCTGTTTGCTGGCACGCGAAAAGACCAAGTTGCCCTTTTGAGTGTGCTGCCCTATCCAACCCCACCTATCAGACCGTGATGAAGAAATCTGGGAGGAGTTCGTTCATGGGAAACCCTAGAATGAGCGCCGCCCCCAAATCTGATAGGCAGTAAAGCTTGGATGGCAATGCAGGAGTAGGGAATTGAGGAATTTGAAGGCTGAAGTGAGGGGTGAAGGAAGGGGGAAGGCATCAATGGCAGATCCACCGACATGTCAAACGAAATCATGGGTTCCTATGGGGTATGTGATGTACTACTCTGTAATGTAGTTTTATTTTCCTAAGTTTTCTCATTCCGGTTAGATTTACCTTAAGGATGAGTTGAAAAGTTGTACAGAAGGCATGATGAAGGATTATGTTAAGTTTTATTTTCTTAAGTTTTCTCATTTCGGTTAGATTTTCTCATTCGGTTAGATTTGCCTTAAGTTTTCTCATTTCGGTTTTCTCATTCTGGTTAGATTTGCCTTAAGTTTTCTCATTTCGGTTAGATTTTCTTATTCCGGTTAGATTTGCCTTAAGTTTTTTCATTCCGGTTTATTTTGAAGTTCGTAGCTACAGATTTTGAAGTCTGTAGCTTGTTGATATTGTGTTGTTGGTCCACAGGATGGACCTTGGAACAACATATATGTTGAAAGTCAGGTATGGTACACAAGGCACCAGGAAGGAGTTCGGGTGCTTTACGTTCAAATTAGTAATGGACTCATCAACAATAGACTTCAATAAATTAGTTGACGAACTTAGGGGGAAATACCCATGGGGGATAAACCAAACTATGGAAATGCACTACATTGATCTAGTCACGAAAAGTAAATTTCCTGTAAGTTGTGACTAGGGATGAAAACGGAACGGAAACGGCCGGTAAATGGTCATTCCGTTTCCGTATTTTTTACCGGTAACAGAAATGAAATCGGAAACTCCGGAAATGGATAGTGACGGAAACGGATGCGGAATGGAACGGAACGGATACGGAAACGAAAGTGAAAAATTCCACAAGAATATAGTACATGATCTATCCACAAGAATATATTGAAACTATCAATTTTTAATGGTATATATTGATTCCCCAATAGTTATTATAATTTATAATAACTACCATGGTTCAACCTTCTTTTCGCAAAACTAGATCCTCATCACAACTCGAGTCAATTCCAAGCTATTGAACATGAAACTGCACTGATATTGCAAACTGCCATAAACACATCTATGTACAAGACAGCCCTTCTGATGAGGACATCACTCCAATGCATACGCCCGAGACTCCTCCAGTTGTGATGCAAGGACCCATCACAAGAGCACGAGCCCGTGCTGATACTTGTGAGAATGGTATGCTACCTAATGATATTATTGATTATATTGTACTTAGGAACTTTGGAGAGGATCATGAAGGCCTTGGGAACCAGCAAGGGCCAGGAGGGAGGCAAGGAGGGAGTCCAATTCAAGTTGGAGGTCTAATTCGTCTCGGAGTCGACTACCTCGGCCACCAGGAGCAGCGTTCACTAAAATCGTCACCCAGGCCACAAACGGGCTCCGATTTTGATGATCCACATATGCCTCGAAAGCTAAGGAGATAACCTTTCCAATGGCACTAGTTTCAGGTCATTTGGACTTCGGAGTCGACGGGAATTCACGTTGCAAGTTGGCGGACAGAATCTGTCCCAGGGTGCTGCGTCACCAATTTGGGCCCTTGGCCCATGTATCGTGTTGGAGTCCATCACGGACGCGCCTAGGGTTTGTAGGACGTCCCCAGCCTTTATATCCAGTAGCCACCGCTAGGGTTTGATTTGGGTTTTGCTTAGATTAATTCTGTCTTTGAACAGTGTCGCCGCTCATCGGTTTGTGAGACCCCAACTCGTGAGCTTCATCTTCAATTGCAAATTCAGTTGCATCTTTCTTGTTCTTGCTTGTGTTCTCGATTCATTGGCAGGATTAGCCTCGTGGCGAGGTCAACCGGCAGCGCACGTTGATAACCAGAGGACGCGTGGTGCTGCGATTGCAGGGTTTTGATCGTGCCGATCAAGAAGCCGGATCGTGTGTCTCGCGCCGCCTAATCGACTTATCCTCCACCGACGGAAGTTCGGCAACCCCGCCCCCATCAAGTGGTATCAGAGCGAGGTTTACCGTCAGTTCGCTTTTTCCCTAGTTTAATTTAGTTTTGTGTTCGCCCTATAGTCCACGAAAAAGCCAAAAAAAATTGCAGTTCATAGTCTACCATACCTAGAACCACGCCCTAGCCTTTGCACAATTTCAGAGTAATCGAAGTTTGTGTCCATAGTCGAGTCGTGTTGCTGGTTTAGATCGTGGTCTTAATTTAGTTGTGTTTCATCTCCGCTGCAGATCCCATATCCTACACCGATCCAACCACCAATCGCTATTTGAGTCCTTGTAGGATTCGGATTGTTTTGTGGTTTTTCCTCGCCGAGTCCTAGTTGTGTTAGGGTTTCTCCTTCATAAACCCTAATTCCCCACCTCCTGTTATCCATATCGCCACCCTCATCACAGTAACCTGCCACCACAGATCATCGCGTTCCATATCCGCTCCATACGCCTTGAGTTTGGAGAGGTGCCACTGAAAACCCCGATTCGAGTCCTTCCAGAAACGCCATAACTTTCGTGATACGGACTCGAATTAGGCGAATTTTTTTTTCACGGATATCTACAGAAAATTTTACATCCGATTCTCCCCACTTTGTTGGGTTTGCTGAAATTATTTTTGCGAAATTCCTCGAAGATTGAGTTCTCGTCGCCAAGTTTTAGCACGCTTTTGGAAAACACTTCTTATTTCATATCGGCTTCATCTTACATCTGCTCAGGCTAAAATTTGTGTACTTTCTACCTTTGTGCTCCTGATCCTAGGAAAATATCAAAAAATCAAAGAAAAATAAAAAAATTTGTGAAAGAGGCGTAGAGCAAAAAAAAATTGTGAGAGGAGCAGAGAGCCTAAAAAAAAAAAAAAGGCAGGAGCAAAGGTAGGAGTTTTTACCGTGCCTGATAGAAGTGTTTTGATGCGGTTCTGATATCTGTTCATATACTCTGACGCCTTGTTGCTTGTTTCTACTTATTCCTTGTTTTCTGCCGCAGCTAGACTAAGGCCACATTTAGACCAGCAACTAGGGCAAGTACTTTTGGACATTTATTCAGCATTACTATCTGTTACCGCATTGTGTGCCACTCAATACATATAACCTTCCTACAGCTCCACATATACATCCTTCTGATCAGCACAGGTTATTGACCCTTGCAATCGCTTCATCACGCCCTCACGGTATCACGAACCGACCACGGTTGCACCGCCCCTCATTGGTTGGTAAGAACCGTAAGAACTTGGTAAGATTGCTTGAGAGCGAGAGATCCCACCTAGTAGTTCATAGGGCTCATAATACTTGTGTTTGTATTTCCCTTTGTCCTTTTTCTGTGCTACCATGGCAGGAGGCAAGAAGGGCAGGAACGAGGATGATGTTACCATCGGCGACTGTGTCCTTCATTCAGAGTTGTCGACCATGCCGATGAGATAAGAATGATGTTCAAGGAGCATGCCATGACGATTTAACAGACCCTTGAGAGCATCGACGACGAGTCTCCACCCTTGCCGATAGGATGGATGCCGTCGAAAAACGTCCTCCCGCGGCTATTGATGGAGATGCATCCGTCAACCACGGCAACAACGACCATGACGAGGATGGTGATTTTGAGGGAGACGAAGATGAGCAGCAACGTGCCGCCAGGGACCGAAGCTGCTCAACGAGACGCCCGCTTGCATGACCGTCTTCGCCGCAACCATCACGGTATGGGAGGTAATAACCAGAATCGCAATGATGATCCTTTTGCTAAGGTAAAATTCACCATCCCATCCTTTTCTGGAGGTTATGATGCTGATGCTTACTTAGATTGGGAGATGACTACGAGCGTAAATTCAATTCCATCTAGTTCCCGAGATTCATAGAGTTAGACAAGCCACTAGTGAATTTAAAGATTTTGCTATAACTGTGGAATGAACTAGTAAATGCCCGCTACAACCTGATTCTTGGGCGAGATTAAAAGATGCTATGCGTAATAGATTTGTTCCTCCTTCCTACCAACGTGATATGCGCAAGAGATTGCAACGATTAGATCAAGGTAGTATGACTGTTCAGAATATTACCAAGAGCTTCAAAAGGGTATGTTACGTGGGGGGTAGAGGAACCCGAGGATAAAATTGCTCGCTTTTACGGTGGGTTGCGCCCGTAAATTCAGGATATTGTTGATTATAAAGAATATACAAGCTGTCAATCGCTTGTTTCAACTTGCTATGTTAGCAGAGAAGGAGTTGCAGGACGCCATTCTAAGAGCAGAGCAACGCCGGCAAGACCTTCACGCCTCGCCGCGACTACGGACAAGCGAAGATGCGTGCCTTCTTCCACCTTCCGACCAACTGCACCGCCACCTTCGACGAAAGCACACGACAGCATCGACGGCACCGCCCGCGTGCCACGGACAGCAACAAGTCGACCCGCCAACACCGCCAAGAGCTCCTCCTCCGCTTCCACGGGCCCTACATCGACGGGAATTCGCCACAAGTGCCAAGGATTGGCCACGCTAAGAGAGAATGCCCCACCACCGGGCATACATCGCCACCGATGACGGAGGTTACATCGGCCCGATGTTGAGGATGAGATCGACGACACCGTGGTGGACGACGACGTGGTTGATGATGATGCCACCTTTGGCGCCGAGGATACTTGCTGCGACAGTCCATCATTGTCCAACAGCGTCCTTAGCGCATGATGGAGCAAGCCGAGCAGCAAGCGGCCGCCACAACTTATTCCAGATTTTCTTCGTCATCAACAACCGATGAGCGCTGCGGATCATTGACTCCGCAAACTGCAACAACTTGGTGAGTACAGATTTGGTCAAGAAGCTTGGCTTGACCACACGCTCGCACTCCACATCCATACCACATTCAAGGGTTGAATGATTCCGCAAAGCTAAGGTAACACAAACAGTTCGGGTTCATTTTTCCATTGGTTCCTATTCGATTTTGCTGATTGTGATGTGGTTCCGATGCAAGCTTGCTCTCTTTTATTGGGTCGCCTATGGGAATATGACACTGATGCACTTCACCACGGAGAAGTAATAAATACACTTTTATGCATAAGGGAAAGAAAATTACACTTCTACCTTTGACCCCGCTGAAATTGTTAACTGATAGGAGCGGATTGCTAATGACAAGAAACCCATTGATGAGAAATCTGAAATTCAGCATGTAGCCAACCAAATTAAATTGAGGAATCCCGCCTTGCTTGCTACAAAATCTGATCTTGCTGCAATTAGTGATGATGCTTTGTGCTATGTCAGTGCTATGCAAAGATGCTTTGTTTTCATTGGATGATCTGCCTAAGATTTTGCCTCCTGCTGTCACTAACCTTTTGCAGAGTATGAGGATGTTTTTCCGCCGAGATACCTCCAGACTCCCACCCATACGAGGGATTGAGCACCAAATTGATTTGATACCGAGCGAAGTTTGCTAAACCGCTGCGCTTATAGGACCAACCCCGAGGAGACTAAGGAGATTCAGCCAAGTCCAAGATCTTTTGGACCGCGGGTATGTACGAGAGCCTTAGTCCTTGTGCTGTCCCTCGTTTTTTGGTTCCTAAGAAAGATGGCAGTTGGCGCAAAGCGAGATTGTAGAGCCATTAACAATATTACAATAAGGTACCGCTATCCTATTCCTAGGCTAGACGACATGCTTGATGAGTTAAGCGGTTCTATAATTTTCTAAGGTTGACTTATGAGTGGATACCACCAAATACTGAATGAAATTGGGAGATGAATGGAAAACAGCTTTTAAAACCAAGTTTGGATTGTATGAGTGGTTAGTCATGCCTTTTGGTTTAACTAATGCACCGAGCACCTTCATGCGCTTAATGAACGAGGTTTTACGAGCTTTCATTGGGAAATTTGTGGTGGTTTATTTTGATGATATATTGATTTACAGCAAGTCATTACATGAACATCTTGATCATCTACGTGTTGTTTTTGATGCTTTGCGTCTTGCACGCTTATTTGGTAACCTCGAGAAGTGCACTTTTGCAATCGAACGAGTATCGCTTTCTTGGCTATGTTGTGACTCGCAGGAATTGAGGTTGATGAAGCCAAGGTGCACGCGACAAGAGTTGGCCAACGCCCACGGCGATTTCACAAGTGCGGAGCTTCCACGGACTTGCCGGATTTTACCGCCGCTTTGAAGGATTTCAGCACCATTGCAGCCCCATTGAACGAGTTGACGAAGAAGGAGTTATGTTCCGCTGGGGGCAAGCACAGAGAATGCCTTCAATCTTTTGAAAGATAAGCTTATCGATGCACCTTTACTCCAACTTCCCGATTTTAATAAGACCTTTGAGCTTGAATGTGATGCTAGTGGGGTTGGAATTGGTGGCGTTTTGATGCAAGATAGAAAACCATTGCTTATTTTAGCTTAAAAATTGAGTGGTCCTGTTTTGAATTATTCCACGATGATAAAGAATTGTATGCTCTTGTGCGATCTTTAGAAACGTGGCAACATTATCTTTGGCCCAAAGAATTTGTTATTCATTCCGATCATGAGTCGCTAAAACATATTCGCAATGTGAAACTGAATCGAGACATGCTAAATGGGTTGAATTTATTGAATCTTTTCCTTATGTTATCAAACACAAGAAAGGGAAGGATAATGTGATTGTCGATGCCTTGTCTAGGAGATATACCATGTTGTCCCAACTTGATTGTCGATATTTGGATTGGAATCAATTAAAGAACAATACGCTAATGATGATGATTTTAAAGATGTCTTGCTACATTGCAAAGAGGGAAGAACATGGGACAAATATGTGATAAATGATGGATTTGTGTTTAGAGCTAACCGCCTATGCATTCCAGCTTGGATCCGCTTCGCTTTCTTTTTGATACAGGAGGCTCATGGAGGAGGTTTGATGGGTCATTTTGGTGCCAAGAAGACGGAGGTCGTGTTGTCCGCTCACTTCTTTTGGCGAAGATGAGGCGAGACATTGAGAGGTTTGTATCCCGCTGCACTACATGTCAAAAGGCTAAGTCACGATTGAATCCACATGGTTTATATATGCCTCTTCCTGCTCCTAGCACTCCATGGGAGGATATATCTATGGACTTTGTTTTAGGACCGCCTAGGACCAAGAGGGGAGGGATAGTATTTTTGTGGTGGTTGATAGATTTTCTAAGATGGCTCACTTTATTCCTTGTCATAAGAGCGACGATGTCGTTAATGTTGCTAACCTTTTCTTTCAAGAAATCGCTCGCTTGCATGGTATGCCTTCTACTATTGTTTCAGATCGTGATGCCAAGTTTTTGAGCCACTTTTGGAGAACTCTATGGAATAAATTGGGGACCAAGCTGCTGTTTTCAACAACATGTCATCCCCAAACCGATGGCCAAACCGAGGTAGTAAATCGTACATTATCTACTATGTTGAGGACTGTTCAAGAAGAATTTGAAGATGTGGGAAGAGTGTTTGCCGCATGTTGAGTTCGCTTATAATAGGGCGGTACACTCCACCACCAAGGTAAGTCCTTTTCGTAGTGTATGGCTTCAATCCCGTGCTTCTATTGATCTATTACCTTTACCTACTAGTGAACGAGTTAATCATGATGCTAAGGAACGTGCTGAATTTATTCTGAAATTGCATGAAAAGACTAGAGAAAATATTGAAATGATGAATGAAAGGTATCGGTCTCAAGGGAAGTAAAGGTAGAAAGGAAGTAAAACTTGAACCGGTGATTTAGTATGGTTACATTTATGAAAGGATCGTTTTCCGAATTGAGAAAGTCTAAATTAATGCCTAGAGCTGATGGTCCTTTCAAGATACTTGAGAAAATAAATGATAATGCATATAAACTTGAGTTGCTGCCCTAATTTGGGGTTAGTCCCACATTTAACATTGCAGATTTGAAACCGCTCATGGGAGAAGAAGATGAGCTTGAGTCGAGGACGACTCCACTTCAAGAGGGGAGGATGATGAGGACATCACTCCAATGCATACGCCCGAGACTCCTCCAGCCAGATGCAAGGACCCATCACAAGAGCACGAGCACGGCAATTGAATCAACAGTGAGCTCGCTCCTAAGTGCCCGTGCTGATACTTGTGAGAATGGTATGCTACCTAATGATATTATTGATTATATTGTACTTAGGAACTTTGGAGAGGATCATGAAGGCCTTGGGAACCAGCAAGGGCCAGGAGGGAGGCAAGGAGGGAGTCCAATTCAAGTTGGAGGTCTAATTCGTCTCGGAGTCGACTACCTCGGCCACCAGGAGCAGCGTTCACTAAAATCGTCACCCAGGCCACAAACGGGCTCCGATTTTGATGATCCACATATGCCTCGAAAGCTAAGGAGATAACCTTTCCAATGGCACCGGTTTCAGGTCATTTGGACTTCGGAGTCGACGGGAATTCACGTTGCAAGTTGGCGGACAGAATCTGTCCCAGGGTGCTGCGTCACCAATTTGGGCCCTTGGCCCATGTATCGTGTTGGAGTCCATCACGGACGCGCCTAGGGTTTGTAGGACGTCCCTAGCCTTTATATCCAGTAGCCACCGCTAGGGTTTGATTTGGGTTTTGCTTAGATTAATTCTGTCTTTGAACAGTGTCGCCGTTCATCGGTTTGTGAGACCCCAACTCGTGAGCTTCATCTTCAATTGCAAATTCAGTTGCATCTTTCTTGTTCTTGCTTGTGTTCTCGATTCATTGGCAGGATTAGCCTCGTGGCGAGGTCAACCGGCAGCGCACGGTTGATAACCGAGGACGCGG
This sequence comes from Guadua angustifolia, assembly GCA_036346375.1. NCBI lineage: Eukaryota > Viridiplantae > Streptophyta > Magnoliopsida > Poales > Poaceae > Guadua > Guadua angustifolia. Next base: position 23,681,375 of record CM070511.1, on the reverse strand, counting down.
TGGTGCTGCGACAGGGGTTTTGATCGTGCGATCAAGAAGCCGGATCGTGTGTGTCTCGCGCCGCCTAATCGACTTATCCTCCACCTGACGGAAGTTCGGGCAACCCCGTCCCCATCACCTTCAAGAAGAAATTGTCGTAAACACATACTCTTTCCTCCCAATTTCTCAACTAAAAGCCTGATGCGTACAAATCTATCATCACTACAAGCAAAATGACCGACATTACCACAAATCTATCTTTTGGTTGACATGGCAAAAAGAACAGAACAGTAGGCTCCACAATGCACAATACAGTTCAAAAATACAGTGAAGTAGTGAACTACACATTCATACAGACATCACCACTTCATCCTGAGAATAATACTCACCGGGGCGGCGGTGCGGTGCAGCCGGTGGAGGATCGAGGGGGCGGCAAGTTCAGATCGAACGGCAGCGCCATGCGGGAGGCCGCCGCCGTCTTTGCCACCATCGTCGCTGCGGGCTGTGGCAGTCCTCCTCGGCCGCTTCAGTGGGGGCGGCGCCTTCACTCCAGGACTCCGGCGCGGGGGCCGTCGCTAGGCGCCTAGGTGGCTAGGGTTTGGTTGGAGACTTGGAGTCGGAGACGGCGCCTTGCTCTTGCGTAGTTGCACCCTTGCCTGTTGCCTCTTCTTCGCCTCTTTGGCTTGGCGCTTGGGCCTCGGAGGCTCGGACGGAGTCACTTCTCGCTTGGGCCGGCCAGGGAATTGGGCTTCATCCTTCAGGCATTTCGGAAATTCCGAAACCGCTTATACAGAATTTTCGTTCTATTTCCGGAAAAAAAATTCCGTTTCCATTTCCGTTCCAATACTTTCCGTTTTTGTTTCCAAAAAATAGCTTCTGTTTCCGTTTTTCCTCGGAACGGTCGAAAAATTTCTGTTCCGTTTTCATCCCTAGTTGTGACCAAGAATTGGTTGCAATGTTTGACAAGTTTAAAGTTAGCAAGACTATTGAGATCCATATTTCGATTGACGATCCATTAGCTCCTAGTGAGCCCAGCAGTAGCTCAGAACATTATCAGGGTGATACATACTTGACAAATCCATTGGTACGTAATGAACATACTGGTGTGGATGAAGAGGGTATGTGCACAGATGATAGTGACATAGGTGAGGGCAATGATGCTACTGCTGCAGCTTGTGATGACCCTGAGTATGTGCCTGAGGCTGGTGAGGAGGAGGAGGATGACGACTGGGTTGCACAGGATGTTGTGCCAGATGTCATTTCTGAAGTAGCTTATGATAGAGATGACCCTCCAATGGTAGTAGGCAGCATATACCCAAATATTCAACAGTTTAGGCTGGCTCTAGCTCAGCATGCAATTAAATATGAATTTGAATATAACACTGAGAAGAGTGATCTAGGGAGAATGAGAGCTCATTGTGCTACTGAAGGGTGCAATTGGAGAATTCATGCTTCAACAATGGAGGACAAAGTAACAATTCAGGTAAATACATGTTTGCATCTATTCAATTTCCTTGCATGTAATTAGCATTTGAAGTCCTTGCATGTCCTATGGCAGGTCAAAAAGAATCCTTTCAGCCATGTCTGCTCAAGTGTTAGAAGGAATGAGAATGTTACGCCTGCAAGCAAGAAGTGGATATGTGATAAGGTGACCGAATGGTTGGTGGAGGATGGTACAGTAGGAGTAAAGGAACTGCAAAGAAGAATCTACGACAAATACAAGAGGGTTTATGCTGTAAAGAACTTGCACTTTCTAGGGTGTATGGTTGTTGGGATCATAGTTTCGACGAATTGTTCAATTTCAAGGCTGAAATGGACAGGTCAAGCCCTGGCAGTTTATTTGTGATTGATCACCACACAGTCGATGAGAAAATTAGGTTCAGGAGATTGTTCTTTGCTATGAAATCGTGTGTAGATGGCTTTTTGGTAGGGTGTAGACCCTATCTGGTTATCGATAGTACTTTCCTCACAGGGAAGTTCAAGGGTCAGCTGGCAACTGCATGTGCTGTGGATGGCCATAACTGGATGTATCCAGTTGCATTTGGGGTAATAGACTCAGAGACAAATGACAATTGGCTATGGTTCATGCAAATGCTCAGAGATGCCATAGGAGCTCCAGAAGGGCTAGCAATATGTATGATGCTGGTAAAGGAGTAGATGCTGCTGTGCAACAAGCATTTAGCTATGCAGAGCACAGGGAGTGTATGTTACATTTGGTCACTAACTTCAAGAAGAGGTTTCATGGTAAGGTGTTTAATGATCACCTCTGGCCAGCAGCCTATGCATGGACAGTTCAGAAATTTGAGATGCACATTGCAGCCATGGAGGAAGCTAAACCAGAGGCAATTGACTACCTAAGGAAGCACCATGTCAGGATATGGTCCAGGAGCCAATTTTCAACTATAACAAATGTGGATTACGTGACTAACAATCTGGCAGAGAGCTTCAACTGTTGGATCAAGCAACACAAGTCAATGCACCTACCTGATTTCTTTGACAATATCAGACGCCAGTTAATGATCAAGTTCAACAAGAGGAAGAGGATAGCAAGGAGGCTACAAGGGCCAATTTTACCGCATATCATCAAGGAATTGCATGAGAAGAGTAGAGATTTACAACTTCATCTTAGTAGATCTGATGATCACATAGCAGAGGTGTCTATGAAGGTTGATGGGAAGAGGTATGTGGTCGACCTGGAAAACAAGTCATGCACCTGCAGGGAATGAGATCTCATAGGGAAGCCATGCGTACATACCATAGCTTTCATAACTTTAGTTAGAGGACTTAGTATTGAGCAATGTATGGATACATGCTACTTAGTCAATAAATTCATGGCTGCATATGCCTCAAATATCCCTATATTACCTGACAAGTCTGAATGGCCCAAGTCTGACCATGGTTTCTTCATGCACCCCCCACTTCTTATTAAGACGGCAAGCAGGCCAAGGAAAAAAAGGTATGAAGGATGTACTGATAAGAACCGGCCTAAGGGGAAAAGGGGCCATATGTGCCCAATATGCAAAGGATATGGCTGTCACTAGCACAATTGCAGAAATGGTGAACCATAAGACATAGCAGCCTATATGGCTAGAAGGTAATGAACACTCTTGGCTACGACTTAGGTATGTTGTTTCATGTAGTTGCTAAAATTTTTGTCCTTTGAAATCATGGATGTAGGCTAAAACCAGTGAAGAAACCAAGGATGATATCAAATCAGAATGTTCTCTGTTCAGCAAGCAAAGAACCTGCTTCTTCAGCTCTTACCATGACATATCCAACAAGGTTAGCAACCATCTTCTGTTCACAACATTTGTAACTTTCTTCTTTTCTCCATTACAAGATTTCATGTTCTTTTGTGTTTCCATTATAGTGAATGCAGCCAACCCACTAAACCCATGCCTACCCAGAGCGCCAAATAACATAGCTCAAGTTCTGAGAGGTCAGTCAAGTCTAGATCTATGACTGCATCAAACCAACCAGATGCTCCTATAGCAATGGTCATTCCACTGCCACTTCCAAGGGAACAAACAACCCCACTAGCAAGTCACAACCGGAAAGGAAATAGAGGAAATAAAACACACGCTAAGAGGCCTGCACCTGACAGTCTAGCAATGGGGACTAGAAGCAAAAGAAAAATTCTGAACTGATTCCTTCCAATTAAGATTGTAAGGAACTTGGTACCATGTTCTGTACCATCACTTGAACTACTTGTCCAACATTATGTCTGTACTGCACAATCAATATTATGTCTGTACTGCACAATCTTAATGTAGTGATATTCACATTAGTGCATGCATAATCTAAAGAGGAAATGTAGTGATCTTGACATTCATAACCATCTTAGTCTCCTTAACAATAATTAACTACCTAGCAAATATGCCATATAGTACAACAACGATAAACACAAACATAATCTTCTCAACCCACTTGATATGGTCTAGAATGCGCTCCATCGTCAAGGTAAGCATGTTCAGCTTTTGCTCTAGCACAGGGTCCATCCTTTGCTCCACCAAGGGCTAGATGTGTTGCCCTACATTGCTACTGGGAGACTCCCTTGCTCTATCAATGGTGTCCTCCCACTGGAAGTATTGGCATCCTCCTGCCTACACAATCATTGAAACGGGCATGAAGAAAAACAAAACAAAGTCCATCAAAAGACAAGGAAAACGAACTCAGTTTCACTTACAGAGAAATAAGGGCATTTGTAAAAAACTCGGTTCTTGTTTCCCTCCGTGCTGGCGATGAATACATTGGCTTCCACATGGCAGTTTGGGCATTCCATCCTCCTGGTAGTGCCCAGTGCTCTAGCCCTCCGGTTCACAGAACTTAACTAGGACATGGCTTTCCAGGATTTGGGAACAAAGGAGAGGGGATGAGAAAGCGATGTCCTTTCCAGGATTTGGGAACAAAGGAGAGGGAATGAGAAAGCAGAAGATGCAATGAGCAAGAGGGATAGAGAGTCCTACTTATGCCATGAGCATTGAGCGGCTGGGAAGGGCTTTCGGCGGCAGTGAGCAAAGAGGGATAGGGAGTCCTACTTATGCCATGGCTTTCGACGGCTGGATAGGGCAACACATTCAAAAGGGCAACTTGGTCTTTTCGCGTGCCAGCAAACAAGGGCTTCACAACTAACTGGACGGCAATGGCAAAATAGGAAGGCAATTTGAGATCGGATGGCAATGCAGGGAAGAGCATCTTCGTGATGGCATTTTGGGGAACCGGTCAACTATCAGTGGCAAGTAAATAATTTTCTCTTTATTTAACATATCCTTTGCATCTCTTCTAAAATTGAAGATGCCATTAATGTACTCAGCACTCGCACGGTTCTCAACATACATCCACTTTCGGTCCATCTACACTACGCATATAGCATTTAGTGTTAAATATTAAAGTACACTAGGTGTCTATATGCATACATTCGTAAACTATAACCAATTACTATCTTCGAACAAAATGAACAAATGGGTGATCTACAAGTTAGATATCTAAACACAATCTTCAAATTAATTCTCTCTTCACCAAATTAGCTACCTAAATCTTATATATAATAATGCAGTTAGATCAACCAATTACTAACCTTAGATCACTAAGAATATGTACATGCATGGAACTACAAGCTAAATCTAAACAATTTTCAAATTCTCTTCTTATCAAGTTAGATCTTAAATATAATGTAATTACCCATTACTAAACTTTAGATCAACAAAAACACATAGATCTACAAGCTTGATCTAAACAATCTTCAAAATCTCTTCTAAGTAATATCTTGAATATAAAGAAATTAATTAGAATCCAAGACATTATTAACCTTAAAACACCAAGAACACATGGATCTACAAACTAGATCTATATACAATCTTTAAATTCTCTCCTTATCAAGCTAGATTACAAATATAATGCAATTAGAACCCAGTACTACCCTTATGTACAAAAGAACACATGGATCTACAAGCTAGATCTAAAAAATATCAAATTCTCTCCTTATCAAACTAAATCTTGAATATAATGCAATTAGACCCCATTACTAACCTTAGATCACCAAAATCAAATGGATCTTTAATCACCCTTCAAAATCAATTGTATTCTTTTATCAAATCGCCTCACAGCCATAGCCAAATGAAAAATAGATCCCGAAACCCTAAAGTGCACTAAGTGGCTCGGGTTACTGTATTATATATCGCTGAGAAATATCACAGACGGTTCTATTCATAAACTATCAGTGATAAACATAGAATCCCAGACGGTTTTATAATAACACCATTAGTGATTTGTCACATACGGTTTTATTCTAAAACTATCTGTGATATTGATGTATATCACTGACGTTTTATGAAGAGTGCCTTTTCTGATGATATCACGGACGGTTATACTATAGAACTGTCATTGATACTCATGACACGTTTAATATAAACCTTTTTTAGTAGTGTTTTGTAGTTTGGCAACACAAAATTGATCGAAGAAAACGCTGCCTTAATTAGTCCTTTTTGGCATGTAGATGTGGCAAAACTGCGATCGAACTGATGAATATTCCAGCACTGCATTGCGTGGAAATGGTTTTGTTGCTTGGTGCGTATGCGCGGCCCTGTTTTCATATGGAGACGTTTGGATTGACATCTGATGCAGGTGGTCCATCGGATTAAGAAACCCATGCCGGGGTTTAAATGGCACTTCATTTGGAACTGTAATGCCTTCTCGAATTAGCGTGCTGCATGCCTGCATATGACTTGTGCGGATGTAGTACAACTGCGGTCAGAATGTACTTAATATGCAGTTTGATACATATGCTGGCCTTCAGGTTTTCGTCCGCCACTCCGGGTGGTGTAGTTGGTCATCACGCTAGTCTCCCACACTGGAGGTCCCCAGTTCATAATTGCCTGCTCCGGTAAACAGTACACAGAAACGTACTATGCATACCAACGTTCACAAGTAGTACTAGTTGGTAAGAATAGAACGATTTTTATTATTTGACCTCTTTTAATTTTTTTGTTATAACCACTCGGAAAACTTATTTTAAAATTTGATCCTTTTGCCTACACAACTGTCACTGGAATGACAAACAACATTGCCATGTCATAATGTAAGCCCAATGAGGAGCAGAAAATTAGACTTTTAGCCATGCCACTAGTGGTGGCATGGCAAGACTTGGACATCCTTTGATTAATGATGCGAAGATGTGTATTTCCTACGCCATGGGCTGTGACCTAGTTAAAAGGGTCATATTTGAAAATAAAGTTTAGGGGATTAAACAACTTTTTTGTAAAAAAAGGATTATTTAATAAAATAGGTTCATAAAAAGATCCGTAATACCTCCCTGTTTTACATACATAGCAACTGAAATTTACTCGCTAATAAATAATGGATGGCTCGCTGCTCGCTCGTATTCAGCGAAAGTCGGAGTACGCGCCGAGAAGCATGCACACCAACGAAGAAGAACCTGGCAACCTCGCGGTCGCAGTAGACGCGCACCGCACGTCGATGCAGTTGGGCCGTGCCCCGTAATCAAGCTCTTCTGTATTGGTCGTCCGTGCCGATCGCGAGGGCCCGAAGTGGCCGAAGGCCGCGTGATGTTGCGATCGGAGATCGAAAACCAGGTGGGCCGAGCCTAGTACGGAGTGATCAAGCGAGCGAGGCAACGTCGCATCAGCTCCGTGTTATGTATCCGTTCCTAGAATTTTTTTTATTTAATATTTATTTTAAATCGTTTTTTCAAAACTAATAGGCGCCGCAAAAAAATTCCGTAAATACCCCCGTCGCCCCAGTACGGGGCGATCGCCCGGTACTGGGGCGATGGGTGCGCGGGCAAACGGCAGGATTTTAAATCTAACGGCACGCAAAGGGAAAAAAATAGATTGATCGCCTCAGACTGGGGCGATCGGTTACTGTAGCTATTTTTTTTTTTGCAATTTTTGTGGTAAATTGTTTGTACAATAATTGTTATATTGAACTGGGAAGAAGTATCAATAAAAAAAACTTCTTGTTGTATTGAACCGGAAAAATTGTTTTGCTTTGTTAGTGATAAGCATCCCACTTAGGGATTTTTGTAGCCTCGTAAGGTCCGCCGAATATGGCCGAAAAAATACGAGAAAAATCACGGGAGATCTACGCAACACGGGCTACCAGTTACGTATGGGTGAGATAGCCAGACGTTGCCCCGGCAGGAAGTTGCGAAAATCGGAAAAGGCACTCGCGGCCACAAAACCACAGAAATCGTGGCCACTTAAGGGTTTTCGTAGGGCCGCGGGACAGGCCAGATGCGGCCCAAAAAATATGAGAAAAATCAAGAGCGACCTACGCAACGCGGGCTACCACTTACGTATGGGCGAGATAGCCAGACGTTGCCTCGGCAGGAAGTTGCGGAAATCGGAAAAGGCACTCACGGCCACGAAACCACAGAAATCATGGCCACTTAAGGGTTTTCGTAGGCCCGCGGGACAGGCCGGATGCGGCCCAAAAAATACGAGAAAAATCAACAGCGACCTACGCAACACGGGCTACCATTTACGTATGGGCGAGATAGCCAGATGTTGCCCCGGCAGGAAGTTGCGAAAATCGGAAAAGGCACTCGCGAACACCGTACGTGATAATGTTGATGGGGTGCGAGGGGAGTTTGCAGAAATGGGGAATTTGAGCTCAGAATTTTTTGCGAATAATAAGGTAAGTCAATCTCTTTATTACGACTTCAAACGGGAGAAGCAGCACGAACAACGAAAGTAGTAAGAGTCTACATAGTGTATGAAGAACAATAAAACTGGAGGAGCATTACGAACAACGAACAACGAGACGTCTACTGAGTGCATCGAGGCCACTTCCCCTTGTCCCATGCCTCTGGTAGGGCTTCTCTGGCATGACGTGCCCTCTCTCATTTCCTTTCTCTCTCGGCCTCCTTCTCCTCCGCTTCCTTAATACGTGCCTTCTCGCGTTCGGCGTCACGATCCTCTTGGAGCCGCCTCCTGAACTCCCAGTTCCGGAACTCTTCATCAAGGAGCCTTTGGTCCTCCGGGTTAATCTCCTCGTCGTACCACCACATAAATTCACACAGTGGCGGAGGCGACTGCATGAAACAGAAATTAGGAAAGTTCCATGTAGAAATATTAGGAAACACGTATGATTATTACCATAAGGCGAAGCTTCCGGGCCTTCTCCGTGGTCGACCAGAAGTTGCGGCACTTCCAATACCGCCTCTTCAAGTTGGAAGCTTCGATGAGCGACAAGCCTGCAATGATCTCCGCACAAACACATCGGTGCGACAACCCCAGTCGGTAGGAAGAGATCCTGGTAGGCTGTGCGCGGCAAGGTCGAAGAGCCTCCTTCTTCTTTTGCTTTGCCCTTTCCCTTTAAACTTGCACGCCTCGGTATTTTGCCTTGATCCTAACCTAAAATGAACAGATATATCTTAGAGACTTCCTCACCTTGGTTGTTCCTCTTCTCCTGTGCTTCTTAGAACACATCGTCCCTTCTTATATAGGCCTTAGGGGCACTCGGAGAGCAAACACGAAGCACGTAAGCCTCCGTCCCAGCACTGTGTCCCACGGTTTCTCGGACCGATTTGACAACGCACTGCAGCCTCAGAGCCTTTTCAGGCGGACTTGACAACACACTGCAGCGTCAATGTCAGAGGCACCGCCGAAGGTAAATATCACCTGAATGGGGCGACGCCCCATTTCGTATGATATTTACCTTCGAGCGGTGCCTCCCGACATTTTCACAAAGAAAGTTATTTTTAATCGTTTATTATATGAAAAACAATTCGAAACAAATATTAAATACAAATATAGTGGGCCCAATCCCGGCAGTATCGGGCGATCACCCCATACGCAGTAAAATGGTAGAAGCGAGGAGCAATAAATATTCTTCCCTTGCTTGTGCAGTATAGAGTTAATAGCCATTAGAGATGCAGCTCCCTTTATCCATTAGCCAAAACCAAGAGTGCCCATTTAAACCCACGCAACGCTGGCTACCACTTATCTATTGTCAAGCTAGTTTCCGTTGTTCGCACGACGGTTACTTAAAATCGAGAAAAATAAGTCAGCATTTATTATGGCTAAGAAAAGATAACATACGCAAATGCAATCACTTAGTTCAGATAGTTAGACAACATGGTGGTGAAGATAAATAAATTACAAAAGTACAGCTGTACAATAACTCAGTCACGACGACGCCTCCTGATCTGCCCGGTGGGGTACGTGAGTGGTGATGGCGGATGGACAGCCCTCCTAGCCCGGCCCAGCAGCTCAAGGGTAGTGTAGTCTGTCGGCGACTCGGGTGTCTGCTGGGGTGGTGGGCCGAGGTACTCGGTGGACATGAACTGGTCCACGTCAAAACCTGGCACCTCATCAATGTCGTCGTAGCACGAGTAGCCCAAGTAGTCGAAAGCACCGTGGGGCCCTGCTGCGGCCTGAGACGAAGACTGGCCCGCGTCACCACACCGTGGCCACTGCGGCTTTGCGAGAGACGAAGGCTGGCCCTCGTCACCCCACCGTGGCCATTGCGTCTGTGCGGGAGGACACGAGGGCTCGTACTGGGTGACGTCCGGCTGTGCGAGCTGACTGGCTGGGCGAGGTGTGGGCACGACTCCACTAGCGCGGGGGAGGTGTTGGCTGACGGGGACGTGCTGCGCTGCGCACCATGTCTCGGCCCCCCGGCAGGTGAGTAGGCGGCACATCCGTGCCATCGCGCCGCGCCACCGAATAAAAGTCTCCCGCTGCTGAGCGGGGGTGAGTGTGATGTCCGCGTCGAGGCCTGCCAACACGGACTCTGCCTCCCCGTACATCTGCCCTGCAAGATGTGCCTGCAAGTGATGCCAGCTTGATATGAGGTAATTTACGTAAAAAAACATACGTGTAGGGTGATGGGGTGACCCTTACCGCATAGTTCTCCCTCTGGGACATCTCTGAAGGGTACGTCTCCGACACCGATGCCGGAGCTGCGACATACACTGCTGGTGTGTACCCAACCCTGAGCCGAGTCCGCGGCGCGAACCACTCCATGTAATCCTCGTACGTGGCAGGGTCGTACGGTCGGGTCTCGTCCACCGTGTTCGCGTCCGCCACGTTCCACTGCAACACCCATGGTAGCATGCGATGAGCGAACGGAGTGCCCAGTGCATGCCCTGACCGGGTCATCCTGCAATGCAAAAACGACAATTTACATACAACATGCATTCCGCGGGAATAGTAAGTATTGTGCTCAGGACACGTGCTTATGCGCGCCACGTGAGACAAGGTGAGTAGTCTCTGTGGGAAACTCGAAGAGGCCGAATCGCCGAACACTTTCGGTGCGGCGAGTACTCCTCGATGCACAAAGTTGAAGAGGAGGACCAGACGGTGAGCAGGCCGAGCCGCTGGTCACGCCAAAGAAAGCTCGAACAGCCCGTGAGGTGCTCGGACTGACTCACAAGATGTCAGACGGTGTCCACCGTGACGCCCTCCTCCTCTGACTGTCAAACTCCCGAACGAACTCATGGTACGCCTTCTTGACTGCGGTGGGCATACACCCACTGCGAAAAAAAAGTAGTGCATGTTATTAAAGTGTTCAAAGTAGGGGGTTAGATACAAGGGGGCATACCTGTCGCAGAACCCAGTAGAGGCCCATAGTGGGCCAGTCGATCTGGTGGTGGTGGTGGTATAGGTCCTGTGAGTACAGCGACCCGTCAACAACGGGCCTACCGACGGAGAAGTGCTCCCAGGACCACAGCTGCAGTAGTAGAACACACCCCGTCAACGTCGCCTCTGTCCCTACCCGGGAGACAGCCTCGCAAAGACCCCTGTACAAGCACGCGAGCACGGCAGAGCCCCACGACCACTACACCATCTGTTTACAACGGCAAAGTTAGACATGTCCTGTCATAAGAGATTTTAACGAAATGTGTTACCTCCTCCGCGGGGGGTGTCGGCGATCAACTGGGCGAACTCGATCAAGTGCCGGTCCACCGTGTCCCCGTGCGAGGACGGGAACAGGTACCAACCGAACGGAACAGCAGGTACTCCTCTAGGTGGCGTGCCAGGTCCTCCGCGTCGGCGTGTGGGTGGAGAAGCTCAGCCTGCAGCATTCGGTTCAATATTGTCAGCAGTTGAGTGCGTATCCATTAAGTTAGAACGAACGAGGTACTAACCGTGAACTGGAGCAGCCATGCCTTCTGGACACCGTGTCACTCATCCGTCTTGTGGGGCACGTACGGGGGGGCTCGGGGGTGTCGCTGCACCTGGGCGAAGCGCGCCTCCAGGTCCGCAAGCCACGTGGTGGGGCCGTCATCCGGCACAACTGCACGGCCCGCGCAGGGGAGCCCTAGGAGGTAAGACACGTCCTGCAGCGTGGGAGCCATCTCTCCGCAGGGCAGGTGGAACGTGTGTCTCCGGTCTCCACCGATCCACGAGCGCGGTGAGCAGGGACCAGTCGTACGAGAACCGTGAGACGTGCGGGCCCTCCACAGTCGTCTCGCTTCCACCATCCGCGAAGCGAAGTAAGCCAAAGAGCTCGTAACCTGCGTAGTGTGTGGCGCCGTTAAAATTCCATTAACAGGTAAGTAAAAGAGTAGGTAAAGTCGGCAGCTTACTGTGGAAGCCAGCGCGGGTCGATATGAAGAAACTCCTTCGGCACCCGAGAACACAGTGTCCCCAGCCGCCGGCCCTCAACTGCGGACAACCTAGACCGGTGGGTCAAGTCCACGTGCTGGTCTAGTAGCTCGGGAGTAGCCTCAGCAGCACGCCCAACTCTCGCCATCGTCGCCTGTGCCTGCGTGGTTACAAAGCAAATTCATGGTTAGAAAGCAAGTATAGGAGCCAAATAAAACATACCGGATAATAAGTAAATGGTACACATTACAACTACCAAAAATTAAATGAAAAGTAATGAAATGTTCCATATTCAAATGTCCTGGAGGGGGGGCCACCGTGAACGATCCATCGACTCGGTACCCATACACCTCGTTATGCCACGTGTTGAAAACACTTTGCTTGTAGTAGTAGTGGGAGATGTACGGTCGACATGACTGGTGTGTCTACTTTCTTTGCGGCAATCACGCTTGAAACACGGCAAGTGCAGCAGCGTGGCTTCGGCGGGAGCACTCGCAATCGCGGCTCTGAGTATGCATGATGGGAAGTCCTCTCCCGGTGGGCACCTCTTCGACCCCGGTCACCGCAGTGCACGTGGTACCTCCATTCCACACCACTCTCCGGTGTCAAGCGATGTGTCTGTACCTTCCGTGTCTTGTTGGCCATTTACGTAGAGACAACCGTCGAGTAGGACAGGCGATTGTCCAACATACATGCAGCGGAGGCCTTGTACCGCTCAACGAAATATCTTTGGGTGCCTAGTAACACACCCTCAACAATGCCCACCAACGGAGTCCATAACGGGAACCGCCCTCGTCATGCAGAAGGGACCATTTCTCCAACGGCTCGTGTCATATCTAGTCCGTGAAACTCTTTATACTTGTCCCCGGCCTACGCCGAATGTTTGGTGCGTCAGTCGGGAGCGCGCACAAGGCTGTGGGGTTATCTCCTTGCTCGTGGTACGCCATAGGGTTCCTCGATGAACTAGCGCCGTCTCTTGGATTCAGTGATTGCTTCTGGGTTAGTTCATCCAACGTCCTCCACAGCGAGTCGAACTTCCTCCGCTGGTTCTGTTTGCATAGCCGCTTGAACATGTTCATAAGCTCCTTGTTCCTGAACTGACGGAAAAAATTGGCACCCATGTGCCTCATGCTCCACCTGCTCTTCAGGTTTGGCCACTTTGCTGCTCCCACGGCGTCGGAGCCTTGTTGCATATCCACGATTGCCCTCAACAACCCCACGTGTCGGTCATGGATGACACATACATCAGGGCAGTCCTAGACAACTGCCATCTTGACTCTTTCAAGAAACCAGTACCAGCTCTCCGTGTTTTCCCCCTCCACGAAGGCCAATGCGACCAGTAGAACCTAGTTGTTGGCGTCCACCGCGATTGCAGTTAGAATCTGGCCCTTATATTTTCCTGTGAGGAATGTGCCGTCCATGCAAATGACCGGGCGACAGTGTCGGAAGGCATTTATGCATGCGCCGAGGGCGAAGAAGGCCCGCTGCAAGACCCACTTGCCCGCGCACGCACCATCCGCGGGAAACTCCGCAAGGTCGATGACCATACCGGGATTCCTACTTGATATTGCCCTGAGCAAGTGTGGAATATTCTCGTAAGAAGCCTCGTATGTTCCGAACCGTATTTGCAAAGTTGTTCTTTTTGCTTTCCATGGCTTTCCGTAGCTAATCTTGTAATGAAACCTCTCCTCCACGGCTCTGATAATGGATCGAGGCTGCAGGTGCGGATTGTTCACGATCTGACCATAAAACACATTTGCCACCCAAGTGGACGACAGATTGTGGTGTTCCTGCTCCGCTTCCTCCAGTTGGCAGTTATGCTTCGTCACTATGGAACATTTCTAGTAGTCCCTCCACTTCCCCTTGTATGCATGCACCCGCCATGGGCACGAGTCTGCTACGCACTTCACATCGTAGTCTTTTTTGCTGGACTTCACTACCTTGAATTGCCGCCGAAGAGACATTGACCAGTACTTCACCGCATCCATCACAGCCTCCTTGTCTTTATATATGGCCCCCTACGCGACCTTGTTCTCATGATACTCCCATGCATCTTTGTTGCCTTCATTGATTGTTAGGTCTTCGAAATTATAATTAGTCCACGCACTAGGGATAGGCACCTCAGGAGTATTGTCCTCCTCGTCCGAGCGTTCGCCATCAGGGACTTCCTCATCCGCACGGTCCTCCTCCTCCATCAAGTCAACTATGTGCTCCACCTCCTCCCCCTCGTCGGCCACCCCCTGCGCCTCCACGGCTGCCTCCTCGCCCCCCCGATCCCGTCGCCACCGCCAACCTCGTGTCACCCGTCTCGGGGTCCTCGCTACCTTCATCATCACATTGGTGCATATCTGTCCTCCCCTCCTCCGTAATATCTACCCCGACATCACGAACCTCTGACACCGATGGAGGTACCTGGTACCAATCTACCAGCAACATGAGCGGCCAGCCCTGCTCTACAGCGTACCCAACATAGCTCCTCCATGCTGATGTCGCGTTAATAGGAACCAGCTCTCCATAAAAAAATTCCTGCGCATGGCTTACTACTGCTCTAACTCACAGCCGAACACTCTGGGTATCCAAACTGAACATCCGAAACATCCACTCCAACAAACCCCTGTATATCCTATCTCTCGGCCTAGATATGCTCCGTATGACTGTTGAAAATGCGGACAAATCGACTCCATCCGGTCCCTGTGCTATCTCCCCATCTCCATAGAATATTTGAAAATACAATTTCTCCGACATGCTTCCTACAACATCGAACTGAAAAAATCATCATTTCTCCATCTAACTGCTATATAAATGTTACATTATATTGTCAAATTTTACTCTACTGATTTGTAATCTGATTGCGACATTTCTAACTTTTTTACTCTACTAATTTCTAGCGTATACGGTGATTGATTTATATGTTGCTAGCCTACCATATTTTTAAATATACTAATTTCTAGCGTAGCACGGTGATTGACTACAAATACGTAATTCGACAACCCATTTTTTCATTACGAAATATTATTCGTTTGTCCTAATCTTAAAAATTGTATATATACAGTTTTTATCGTACTTCCTTTAATTTCTACGTTGCAATTTTTGAAACATTGCCCGCGTAACATATGGCTAACCTACGATGTTAAATTAATAATATTAAATTTCTACCACATTACATTTCTAAATATTGACTAATATTTCTATTACATGAAATCTCAATATTTCTAAATACTACACATCCTAATATTTCTAAACACTATATACTACATTATTTTCTAAATATTACCTACAAAAATCACCACATAAAATATAAACTAAATACTACAATTTCTAAATACTAAATACTATATTAAATTTCTAAATATTACATATAAAATTTTCAAACTTACCGCAAAACCGAAGAATCAACTTTCTTTTCCCCCTCTTTTTTTTCCTTTCTTTTCTTTCTTCCCTTCTCCTCTCCTCTCTTTTCTTTCTTCCCTTCTCCTCTTCTCTCTTTTCTTCCTTCTCCGTCATTGCTTTCGCTTGCTCTCCTTCTTGCCCGTCGAAATGGCAATCGCTTGTGAGGATTTAAATGTCACGATCCCGCCGACACGCGTGGCATCGCAAGACAAATGACAATGGTCGAACAGACCGTTTGCTCGACCGTTAGGGCTGGCCCCCGTCGCCCCAACCATGGGCGATCACCCCTACTGGGGCGACGGGGGGGTATTTCTATAATTTTTTTGCGGCGCCTATTAGTTTTGAAAAAACGATTTAAAATAAATATTAAATAAAAAAATTCTCCGTTCCTAGATTGCTAGCCAAGAGGTCTATGAACCGATTCTTCCAAGCATGAACTGAAGAAGCAGCCCTCTCAAAATAATACTATTTCTTGTCAGCCAAAGTGGCCATAGAATTTCAGTGAGAAGAAGCTAGCACTCGAAAGCTGTGTTTTAATTTGACTTTTGGTTATATATGTAGTTCCGAAGTTTCCTTTATCTGGACATAACTCGATGAACATAATTCTGACATTTGCTCTCATTGGTGGCACTGTTTTTTTTCTTACCACACTACAAACATACCACCTCAACTTGCCACTTTGCTCAAATAACACTAAGCAACTTTTTGTACAACATTAACCCTCCTTTCTTCTCCGGTAAACCCTCAAAACCTGCCATCGTTTCTCACCTCACCTCTAGGTAGCGGGGAGCTCTTGGTCGATGCAGAGCTTGTGAACACCATGCTGTCCCGAACCTCTCCGTCACTACTACAGAAAGGTACAACACTATCATTTCATCATGGTCGGTTCCCAACTTTCAAAAAAAATCGATTGTGATAGATGATTCGGCGTCTACATCACAATTGGTTCTTAAGTGAAAATCGATTGTGATGTGCCATGCACATCACAATCGGTTCCAAATGTGCAAATGCATGTCACAATTAGCCCTTATGTTGGAACCGATTGTTATGTGCAAATGCATGTCATAATCAGTTTTTAGGTGGAAACCGATTGGAATTGCATTTCTCATTTGTGTCAGTTCTGAGTAGAAACTGATTGGAATTGCGCTTTCTCATTTGTGTCGGTTGGGAGGAAAAACCGATTGGAATTGTCATTTCTCATTTGTGTCGGTTTGGAGTAAAAACTGACACGAATTGTCATTTTTCATCTGTGTCGATTCGAAGTAAAAACTGGCAATGATGTTAACATCAATGTTGGTTCTGGCGAAAACTGACACAGATGTGCTACGGTTCTCAGCTGTAAAATTCCAGGTTTGTTCTCATTACTGCCTGGTACCATTCTAGCTCCCTCCATGCCACCTTAGCCCCCATGCCGTCAAGCTCCCCATCGCCCCCACACTGCCCCATGCCCTTGAGCTCCCCCATCATGTAGTTTCTACCTTGAGCTCCCCCTGGTTCCGAGCTCCCTACTAGGTACGAATGAATCAAACTGTCTAGGGTTTGCACCTTCGGCGAAGGATGGGTGTTCCATTTTCGCTGAGGTGGAAGAATGGTCGTGTGGTTTTCTCAGCAGGTGATGCGAGGAGGGTCTCAGCTATTGATGTTAGAGTTTCAACCACAAAAGGGGTGCGGATGGATCACTACCTCTACAGCAGCGAGAAGAAGCACGTCCTCGCTGGCATCGCCATCTT
The DNA here is from genome assembly GCA_036346375.1 of Guadua angustifolia. Taxonomy (NCBI): domain Eukaryota; kingdom Viridiplantae; phylum Streptophyta; class Magnoliopsida; order Poales; family Poaceae; genus Guadua; species Guadua angustifolia. The sequence continues at coordinate 23,664,205 of CM070511.1, read as the reverse complement.
TGGCATCCCTTGGTACTTCATGAACCTGTATGGATGATAGGGATTAGAGAAGTAGTAAGGTGTTGAAGATCTATCGGCTGAGTCAATAAGCAGTAATTACAGAAAAGGTGAATATAGTGGTAAGAGTATTTTCGTTGCGGTGCAATGAGTCTGTAATTGGGTAAAGTGTTTGTTATGGGTAAAGGTGTCTGGGTTGTTGCATAAGGAACAAATACCCTGCAAAGGAGAAAGAATAAAGCAGAATGGAATTTGAGCAAACTCTTCTTATTTCTGCTTCTTCCTTGTTCTTCTTTGTGCTCTCTACCTCTTCTTCTTCATTCTGCTACGCTCAGACCTCATGCTTGCGTTCATGGTAAGCCATGGGGGCATGACAAGTTGGTATCAGAGCTAAGTATGGTCGTTGTTTGTTCGGCCTAGAGTTGTAAAATTCTAGGGAAGGGTTGGGAAAGTGGAGGTTAACTTCAGTTGCCTTAGCATTCCTGTGAAATCCCAGAGACTCAGTTGGCTCGGCTTGATGATCCAGCAGTACGGCTCAGCCCAAACCTTCACTACAGACCCTGTTTGTCCTGGAGGTGATGGGGGAGGTCACTAGGTAAAACAGAGGATAGATGGGAACTGGTGAAGGAGATTATCGGCCAGATTTTTGCCAGGATCGGGGAGATGGAGACGACACAACAGTAAATGGTAGCACAGGTAGAGTTGGCAATCAAGGCAGCAAATAATAAGTCATGGGAGCAGCAAATGCTGATCAAACAACTGGAAGCTACGGCCTAGGCGGTTGCAAGGATTAGGGTGGAGCAAATGGTGGCTTCGACACCGAAGCACAGGAGGGAGACTGGTTCTATGACAGACCATCAAAAGGCGGTGGTGATGTCGCTACTAGAGAGGGGACTGTGGTCAAGTACTCAAGCGCCATTGTTGCATACTCTGGGTAGGAATCAGGCACCACTGATGCATCTTGGGTGTTCGATGAAAGCACACAACGGATCTCCGGTAGGATCAAAGTGCGCAACATAGGGATTTACCCATAGCCCACTGCCAAAAAATGGTGTTCCCAAAATTCGAAGGGGATCAACCTAGAATTTGTAGAGACAAATGTCTGGATTATTTCCAAATGTTTAACATCCAGGAAGGAATGTGGGTGACTGCAACAACTATGCATATGGAAGGTAATGCAGTGAGATGGCTACAGGCATTCAAGCTGAGGCATGATCTTGGAGGTTGGGAAGAATTTATTATGGCTGTAGAGACCAAATTCGGTGCATATGACCATTGGCAAGCACTGGAAGATTTGCAAACTCTTAAGCAGACCGAATCTGTCAAGGATTATGTGAGGTAGTTTGAAGAGGCAATGTATCAGGTTTCTTTGTTCAATCCTCATTATGATGAAGAATTCTTTGTTTCATAGTTTATAAGAGGACTTAAAGAAGAATTAAAAGGGCCAGCGCAGTCTCATCTACCGGAATCAGTAGGAAGGGCGACGTTGTTGGCTAGAGTTCAACAGGATATTAAAGATTGTGTTAGAGGGGGGAAACAGAAGATGTTAGGAAGCCTGGACAGTGCAGGAGTAGTCAAGCCTAAACCCTCGCAAACTACAGTTAAGCTGGGAAAGGGAGAACTGTGAAAGTCCCGATAACTATGAGAATACAGGAGGGCAAACAGCTTGTGATATCAATGTGGTGAAAAGTATGAAATGGGACATCACATGCAATGTAAAAAAAGGGGTCAGGCCCAAGTTCAGGTGATAACAGTTGAGGAACCGAATGAGTCGCTGTCGGATGAGGTTTTAGATTTGTTAGAAGTGGTGGATGTGGGAGAAGAAGAATTGGGTAAATTGTCACTTAATGCTATGGCAAGCAAACAGGAAGTGGAAACCATATGGCTCAGAGCTTTGATCAAGAATCAAGTAATGATAATTTTGGTTTTTTTGTGCAGCTCACATAGTTTTGTGAATGAAAATTTTTGCAGTGAGTGGGGATAAATTCAACATAGACCAGACCAGTGCAGGTTCGGGTGGCAAACAAAGATGAGCTATAGTGTGATCGCTAGGTACAAGGGATGGAGTGGTGGATGCAAGGCTATACTTTCGGAATAAATATGCAGGTACTAGGACTTGGTGCATATGATGCTATATTGGGAATGGATTGGTTCAGGAAGCATAGCCCAATGAAATGTCACTAGGAGCATAAAACCTTGGAGTTTGATTATGGTGGATGTCCGATTATACTCCATGGACTCCGACTGATGCTAGTAGACAAACTCAAGGAATTACCAGTTGAGCAATATTTGAAATGGCAAAAGTGTAATGAGGTGTGGGTAGTGGCTATATTGGAGCTGCAGGAGGTGAAAGAAATGGAGATACCACCTGAGATTGTGATGGTACTTCAACAATATGAGGAAGTGTTTGGAGAACCCAAAGGTATACCTCCAGTTCGAGAATATGATCATTCGATATCTTTGGTGCCAAATGCTACTCCAATCATTTCCCGACCTTATCAGTACTCACCGTTGCACAAAGATGAGATTGAGAGACAAGTAAAAGAGATGCTGCAGTCATGGATAATCAAATGCAGCATGAGCCCTTTTGCATCTTCGGTTTTGTTAGCGCAAAAGAAAGATTGGGTCATGGCAGTTTTGTGTAGATTATCATCACCTGAATGAATTGACCATCAAAAACAAGTTTTCGATGCCAGTAATTGATGAGCTACGAGATGAGTTAGGGGGGGTGTAAATTATTTTCCAAATTGGATCTCAGAGGAGGATATCATCAAATTCGAATGAAAGAGGAGGATGAGGAAAAAACAGCTTTTAAAACACATCATGGCCATTATCAATTTAGAGTGATGCCGTTTGGACTCTCCAATGCACTGGCTACTTTCCAATGTGTGATGAATTCAGTTTTGAGCTAATATTTGCTCAAATTTGCATTGGTCTTCATAGATGACATACTAATCTATAGTGCAAATTTGAAGCAACATGTGGAACACTTAAGCTTGGTGCTGGAACAATTAAGGGAACATCAATTTTTAGTGAAGTGATCCAAGTGTTCATTTGCCCAACGACAATTGGAGTATTTAGGGCATGTTATTTCAGCGCGAGGAGTAGCCACTGACCCCAAAAAGACACTCACAATGGTGAAATGGCCAAGTCTGACCATAGTGTATGAACTTCGGGCATTCTTGGGGCTTACAGGATATTATAGGAAATTTGTCCAAAATTATGGTATAATTGCTAAACCTTTGACAAACTTGATAAAAAAGAAAGCATTCAAGTGGGATGAATAGGTAGAAGAAGCATTCAAGAGGCTCAAACAAGCTACGCCGTCCACTCCGATACTTGCCTTGCCAGATTTCTCCAAATCTTTCATTGTGGAGATGGATGCATGTGATAGAGGAATAGGTGCAGTTCTAATTCAAGAAGAACACCCAATAGCATTTTTGAGTAAGGCATTGGGGGTAGCTCATCATCACCTTTCCCTATATGAAAAGAGTTTTTAGCATTGATCATGGCAGTGGAATAATGGCAATCTTATTTACAGTGAGGGGAGTTCATTATTAGAACCGATCACTACCGTCTCAGTTTCTTGGATGAGCAGCAATTGCATTCGGTTATGTAGAGGAAGGCTATGACTTAGCTCATGGGACTCCAATTGAAAGTGGTATATTGGAAGAGTAAGGAAAACGTTGTTGCAAATGCCCTCTCACGAGTTGGACATCTAATCACTACAGGAAAACCAACATTTTTCGTCGGCCAAAATTGTATTTTCGTCGGCCTGACAAAAGCCGAGGATTAATACATATATTTTCGTCGGCTTAACCACAGCCGACGATTACTATATATATTTTCATCGGCTTTACAATAACTGACGATTAATACATATATTTTCATCTGCTATATTTCGGTAACGAAAATCACGAGAGTTAGGGTTAAATCCACTCGCCACTTACGGTTACTATGTTTTTAATTACCGTTAGTCTATCATCGAAAATATAATTATTTTAAATCGGCTCGAACATACCGATTTAAAATATAGAAGTTAGGGTAGGTCATGTGCCGGTCACTATGTTTTAAATCGGCTCTAAACCTAGCCGATTTAAAATACATCTATATTTTAAATCATTTCGAACCGGGTCGATTTAAATACACGTTTTCGGCAACACGAATTTGAGGCCGATTTAAAATACAACGTTTAGTTACACGCTGAAGTGAGCCACGCTGTTTGTCTATTCGCAGATCGATTCTGCGCACACATCCGCCGCCCGCCCGCGCCCTCCCAGCCGCCCGCCCCTAGCCGACGCCGCCTCCTGGCTGCCTGCCCTCCCGGGCCAAGACCTCCCCAGCGCCCTCCCGGCCGGCGCCGCCCTCCCATTGTGCTCCCAGGCGCGTCGCCTCCCGCCGCCCGTCGCCCCTCCCAGCCCGCCCTCTGGCGGCGCCCTCCCCAGATGTTCGATCTTTTTGTATGAATATTTGGGCTTTCTATGTTCGATCCTTTTGTGTGAATATTTGGGCTTTGTCTTGTCCTTTTAAGATAAGCTTAATCAAGGTCTTTCTTCTGTTACTTTCAAGAAAAGGTCATTTGTGATGAAAACTATGTTTTATTGTAGTCGAACTTGCCATGATAAGTTGGTCTTTTAAAATCATATAGCTTGAGCGAGCATGGACGATGACACAAAGCTTAAGTTTAAAATCAGGTAGCTTAAAAAAGTATATGTTGAATCGTCATCCCCATATATAGGGATAAATCAAAAAAATGATGAGATGCTTAGATAAAGAACACATAAATATACACACGTCAATGCTCGAGGTCTTCAGATAACAGGAATCTTTCCAGACTAAGAAAACGGAAGAAATTAATTATGTTTTCCTTGCATGGTTCGTTAGTCTTTGAAAATCATCTCGATGGTATTTAAAGACAGGAGGAGAAAACTGTGTCTAGCGAAAGCAAATTGATTTGGAATTGACCGTATCTGCTTTCAACTAAATAATAAATACAATAAATAGTTTATATTTAAGAGGAAAAAACATCCAAATCAACACTCCAGATTTTTCTATGTGAGCGGAATTTCTACTATTTGACATTAAAAAGGGGGAGAAAGGATGTACAACGAAGCTGTTTTCTGGAAACTGTCATTTGTTTGAAGTCAAAAACTCAGAACAGAGGATACCTATGGCTCAACAAGAGCTTTACCAAGAGATACATCACAAAACTGTTTATTTGTCTGCTGAGTGGATGTCCTCCTTTCTAGGGAGGTCATGCCGAAATTTTGTAAATTTCTGTGGCTTAGTTTTTAAGCCGGTTTTTAGAGTTTAGGGGTTGATTTCAATTTTTTCGTAGAGGTGATAGATTTTATGTCTTGTTCGGTAATTCTTCGTTCAATTGAACTTGCTTGTGGAGAATTATTCTTTACTGGTAACCTTCTAGACATGTGTGGATCCGAGGTGTTACAAGAACCCACAAATAAAAACGAACACATGTAGAACCTGTTTGTAAATATTCCATAGGATAAGACTATTTACTTTAAGTTGGATCATCATAATTCTTGTATCATCATTTTTTAATTGAGTGGTATCAATATGGGTGATAATCGAGCATGGATGTATGTCAGCTGGAGAACAACGGTGGGTCACACGGACGAATGGGTAGAGAGGACACAAGTATTTGTGGATCATATTTTCTCTTTGAATCCACCTGGTGGTGTAGCGAAGTGTCCATGCAGCAAGTGTCATAACTTCGCTCGTAAGCGGAAGGAGGAGATCGAATTAGACTTGTGCAGATATGGATTTATGCCCAATTACTTAACTTGGTTCGAGCATGGTGAGTCACGTTTGGGTTCTACATCTAACATAGTCCAGGATTATGATGACACGGAGGATAGATCTTGAGATATGGTGGAAGATCTTGGTCGACGATGCGAGGATGAGCAGGAAGAACGACTGCTGAGGTCGAAGAATTTTATAGGCTTCTTCTCGCTTCAATGAGCCTCTGCATGAGTTTACCAATGTCACCCTTCTTGCTGCAAAGGACATGGTTGATGGCTATCAAAACGAAATACAATTTGAGTAAAGATTGTTACAACGATCTGGTCAAATTGATATGTGATGTTCTTCCAGAGAATCATAAGATGCCGAAAGATCTTTATCGGTCCAGAAAAATGTTGGCAGGTTTAGGGATGCAATACGAGAAGATACATGTGTGCCCCAAGAAGTGTGTGTTATTCTGGAAGGAGAATGTAGAACTAACACATTGTCTATATTGCAATGAGTCGGTATGTTCAAGTAATGACGAGGAGGAAACACGGTAACAACAAAGTCGATGGCCAAAGTGCTCGCTATATGCACCTTAAACCAAGGCTACAATGAGCTTACCTATCAAAGGATCTTGCCATGCATATGAGGTGGCACAAAGAAGGCATGCGTACATCGAGGGTTCCATGGGTCATCCTTCCGATAGTGAAGCTTGGAAGACATTGGAGCAGTTCGATCCAAATTTCACCACAGATCCTAGAAATGTTCAGTATTGGCTTGCAGCAGACGGCTTCACGCCATTCACCACAAGTCGGCTGACTCCGTACTCATCTTTGGCCGTGTTTGCAATACCGTATAATCTCCCTCCATCATTATGCATGAAAGATGAGTATGTGTTTCTAACACTTGTTATTCTGGGCGAGCATCCCGAAAGCATTTGGATATGTACATGCAGCCATTGATTGAGGAGCTGAAGGAGCTGTGGGAAGGTGTTTTGACATATGACAACAGTAGAAAAGAGACCTTCAACATGCGTGTGGCTTATTTTTGGTCTATCCATGACTGTCCTACCTACGGTATGTTTTCGGTGTGGAGCACGCATGGTCGGTTGTCTTGTCCGATTTGTATGGGTGACACAGATGCATTTCGTTTGAAGCATGGTGGCAAATTCAGTTTCTTTGATTGTCACCGTCGCTTTCTTATTCTTAGTCACCCATTCAGGAAAGATAAAAAGGGATTTAAGAAGGATGTGACAGTTAGTAAGGGTCCGCCGAAATGTTTAACCGGAGATGAGGTTGTGGCATGGCATAGTGAGTTGGTTGACACAGAGAATGGGTATGAAGCCTTCAAAGACACACATAATTGGACCCACATATCTATGGAGTCTGCCTTATGTCACTAGTTTAATCCTCGCGCACAATATTGATGTTATGCATCAAGAGCGCAATGTCGCGGAAAGCATCATTAGCACGTGCTTCGACTATAATGATAAAACAAAAGATAATGTCAAGGCTCGTAGAGACTTGTCTGAAATCTGTAACCGTCCCACCCTTCAAGTGACGGAAGGTGGAAAGAAACCTCATGCTCCTTACTGTCTTAAAAAGTCAGATAAGAAGGAGATTCTTAGATGGATGAAGAATATCAAATTTCCAGATGGATATGCGGCAAATCTAAGACATGCGGTGAACATCTCGACTGGTAAACTAAATGGCCTAAAGAGTCATGTTTACCACATCATCATGGAAAGGCTACTTAGGTGATGTTCGGAGGATATATGCGGAAGAAGTGTGGATATTGTTTGCGAGATCGGTTTCTTTTATAGGCGGTTGTGCTCTAAGATAATAAAGAAATCAACGATGAAAGAATTGGGGAAGAATATACCGTGCTTATATGCAAACTAGAAAAGGTGTTTCCACGGGTTTCATGAACTTAATGCAGCATTTGTTGGTACATTTACCGTATGAAGAAGAGATGTGTGGGCGATTGCAATACCGATGGATGTATCGAATAGGCGGGCCTGAAGAAACTTCGAGGCCATGGTGGGTAATAAAGCACGAGTTGAAGGGTCCATCAGCGGAGGCGTACTATCTGAAAGAAATATCCTACTTCTCGAGCCATTATTTCATGAGCAAAATGATGTCAATGCTAAAACATCGCGATACCACACCTCTTCGAGAATAAGTGGCGGTCATCTTGATATATTCAAGTGGAATGGAAGCGATCGGTGATAGTTCCCTCATGAGTTGACTCAAGAGGAGTGGAATCTTGCCATGATGTATATGTTCTACAATATTGAGGAAATGGACAAGTATTTGAGTAAGTACAATTCATTTAGGTGTAAATTAGTTTTGATAAATATATTGCAAATAACTCATGCCAATTGTAGGTTGTTAGACAAACAAGAATGGAGGTCAACCCAAAGGCCTCTTGAAAAACAACTAGACAATTTATGGCCTTCTGATTGTACGCGGTGGCCCAAATTTCGTGACCTGGTTTCGAAGACATGTATAGATCCTATCACACTTGAACTAAAGATATAGCCGTACAATAATATTTGTAATAAATATCTAACTTTTGCAGTGCGAGAGAGATGATAGTGTCCAAGAAGATTTATGTCAATTATCTCGTGGGTTCACAACCGCAAGGAAGTTTGTGCGATATGATATCAATGGGTTTCATTTTAAATGCGGCACCCTTTGAAGCTACCGTCATAGCGACCCACGGTGAATAGCGGGTAGTAACTACGGTACTGGAGTGCGGATGGTCGACAAACCGAGTACTACGGTGTTCTTCAAAACATTATCGAGATCAAGTTCGAAGGACCAAAGGATTTGAGTGTCGTTTTCTTGTATTGTGATTGGTTTGACAAAGCAGGGATGCGGTGCAACGATAAACTTGGCTTGGTAGAAGTTAAACACAAATCACAACTTTCAGCTTTTGATCCATTTGTGCTTGTTCAGCATGCCAAGCAAGTGTATTACCTCCCTTATCTATGCTCTAAGCCAAGTCTTAAACCATGGTGGGTTGTGTATAAGGTGAATCCACATGATCAGCTGCACAACCCTGGGGACGATGAGTATATACCAAGTGAGATTGATGCATTCCAAGAAGATGACCTTCCAACAACCTTTGAAGTAGATGTCGGAATACAACTCGATGATTTAGTTGGTGACATGCGAAGCGAGGAAGATAGTCCTGTACGGAAAGTTAGGAAGAGAAAACATGGACGATCGAATACAAAAAGTAATTATTTCTATATATTGCATTTTTCATGTTAATATATATTGCATTTCTAATGTTTACATATTTATATTTTATGTCTATGTTCTAATATTTCATTTGTTATGTAGGATGAATTCATTTTTACACCGTTCGATATATATATTGCATTTCTAACGTTTACATATTTATATTTTATGTCTATGTTCTAATATTTCATTTGTTATGTAGGATGAATTCATTTTTACACCGTTCGAGATCAAAGAAGACTGGGTCTTCATCTTCGAAGAACCCATCTTCGAAGAATGATGGCTCTTCATCTTCAAAAGGCGCCACTAGCATTTTCAAAGGAAGTACCTCTCATGAAAGCAAAAGGCGACAATTGGAGAGTTGTCTGAAAGAGTCTCAAGAGCAAGTACTAGAAGAGAATGATGAGGAGCAAATACCAGGAGATGACAATGGAGAGGATGAGGCAGAGCAAGGTGGAGACATAGCGGAGGATGAGGTAGAGGATGGTGCGAATGGACCGGTCTTTAGGTTTTATTTTTTATGATAACTTACTTCTGTTGAATGTTTTGTCTCGCTAAGTAACTTCGTATGGATATAAAATTTATATTTTTAGGTATAGAGGAATAAGCGGTGTTCCTCCACGACATGAAAATCGACAACTCCGTAAACAGATAAGACCAATTGGTGATAGGTTAGTAATGATTACAATTTATTTAACCTTGTATACATATGTCGATTGTGCAAGTATATTGGTTGCGGTGATGGGATGATCCTTCTTTCACGGGACAAATAGGACAAAGGCGAGTTAATGCCACATTGGGCTCTCTTTGTCGGTACCATTACCCTAGATTGGTTGAGATTGACGGTGTGTCCCTACCACTTTGAAGTGGGAACACTATAAGGTGACGATGAACAATAATGGACGAACAACGACCTGAGAGGGTGTGGACTGATTTACGGGTAAACCTTTTTCAAATCATGGTCATCAAGTTAGTTTTTCTGTTTTTGTCACGGTAACTAATTCATTTACTTGTATTGTAGGAGAGGTATCGCTTGATAGAGGGGAAGAGGAGTCGAGCACATTCCAAGCGTGTGTTTGAGAATCTTTCTCTGAAGGTAGTAAAAGATATGATGTCCAATGCTGCTTTGCAAGCGGTGAGTGCATCTTGCAAGAGGCATCGTGGAGAGGAAATGAATAAAAACTTGGTTCTTCAAAAATCTACCTTCAACCTAATGAGTATATGCGAGTTCATTGAAATGGTTAGTCATATGAATTGTGTGTATTTCAGATTGCGCCATTGAATAGTTGCTTAATTTAACTGCTAACATTGTAGGTTTAATCGTGCTCGATGCATGGTCGGCACTTTACGAGTCTTGGGCTTACAAGTGTTCATTGCAAAGTCGAATAGTAAGAGAGTGAATCGAGAGTCGGGCTCAAGTGTTGTTCATACATATGGTGCCGATGGTCATGTTAGTCTAGCTAAGCGTAATACGCTTATCATGCTATGTTAATAATTCATTTTCTTTTATGATCGATGTAGTAGCGATTAACATGATTACAGGAAGCTCGACTTGGGAGGAGACCAAGTGCGATTGAAACTTACGTTGCGGGGCACAAGGGGAGTGACTCTCTGCAATGGATCAACTTTGCGACCAGAGGGCGGACAGACTGACTTGGTTAGTCAATTGACTTTCTTTATTGTGTTGCAAGTTATTGCTTTTCTCAATGTAACTTCGTATGCATCGCAGCTAGATATGGAGATGAGATGGCCCGAACCCATGGTGAGGACTGCAATCGGAGGGAGGAAGATGTTGGCGTCGCCGCCTTGTATAGGAGCAAAGATGGCAAGAGTCATGGGAGGTTTTCCATGTTCAATGGCCGTTGATTCCTCTGCAACTTCGAGACTTGACGAGGCGTTTGGACCTCCACAAGTAGTGCATGTGCTGCTCGTGAGGCTCGATGCAGGATGAGTTGAGACAACAATGCGCTCGATTGGCTCAACATCGCGATATGATATCCCAAACAAGAATTCATGAGGCAACAATAAGAATCCATATCTGCTGGCACTCACAAATGAATGTAAGTTCATTTCCATCTCGCATACAATTCTTGATATGAGTAAGACTAAGATACTTTCAAATTGATTATGTGCAATTATTCCACAGAGTGTATGTCTGCTTTGCTTTTGGAAAACCCTTCAATCTTCCAAATTTTTCATCTAGTCTTTCCTCGTTTATGACCGCACCGTCTATGGTACTATATTTTCCAAGATTGTTCTATTATAAAAATATGATATTCTTGTTCTTGTATATTGTTGTGGGGTATGTTTGTGTGTGCATGTGTATATTTACATCCAATTGCTAAAAATGCATGAAACCTATATTATAATAGAAATTAGTGGTCAAAGTTTAGTTGTTTGAACAAGAACTCTCAATATCCCATACAATTGTAAATGGTCATAATCTTCCGGCTAGGACATTGTGTTGTTTTTCTTCTAGCTAGGAGGTCAATGTGAGTTAGAAGTGGGATATTTAACTATTTGCCCCAATTACAAGCGAATAATTCGAGTGATATTTTTTCTAAGTCCATCGAGCTCATAGAATTCCTCAAGTAACTTCATGGCAGTACAAACTTACCCCTTAAACATTTGCTTCTCTTCCCAATTTGACAATTACTCCAAATTAACCTGTGGCCACATTACCAAGAAAACTAAATTTAACACACCGATCTTGTAAACAAGTAAAACAGTAACCAAAACTAAGAGTAATAAACTTTTGATAGATTGGTACAGAAATAAACGTGTAGTACGAATCAGGTAATAGAACATCTAGTCTACTCTCCATGACCCTAATCACAGAACCAGAAAACCGAAAATTGGTCTTAACCAACATGGTATTTTTTTGAAGGAAATATATAAAATATATGAAAATAGAAAGGGAGAGAGAACAAGTACTGTTTAGGTCTTAAACTTTTAAGTCACGTCTAACTTAACTTCAAATCTTCAAATTGCTCCAACAATCAAACGACCTTTATGACATTGAGATTTTTGCTAAAGACAAAGAAATAAGCTCTGAATGTTTAAAATGGCAGCAATTTACCCTATATATATAATATTTTTACTAAAAGATGAACAATATGGAACTAAGATAAATGGTTCCTTTGGAGCTAATTGATTTGTATTTTCTTGCTTAGCACTAACTCTATAGAAGCATTAGAAAGACGGTTTCTAAAATTTGGATATACACCACATTGATCGACTTTTTTTTTGGCGTATAGATCCTCCATATTTCTGAAAAGATAACATCTATAGAATGCTAGAAACAAATATACCTTGATTTCGACAACCGTGCGGTGAACTCTGGCGCTTGTTCCTAGAAAATGCATGGTTTAACTTGTGAGAATGTAATAGAAATACTAGTATACTACACTATTGTGTCATATGGTTGTCTGCAGTCAAAACTCACCATCCAATCACGAGGTTTCATCATTTAAATCAGTTAATGTCATCAAATCAAAGATATCGGATCGATCGATCTCGACTTTCTATTAGCATTGGCCATTGGATGGTATTTACAGAATTTCAATTCACAAATTTCAGCATTACTCTTTGGAAAAACAACAAACAAGATCGATTAATAGTTAGGTATTACCACATTTCAACCCCTTTCACATCATAAGTCACTGCCGATTGAAGACAAATACGATTACAACATACCCTATTCTTTTAAATAGAAACCTACCAAATTGAACTGCACATCTTCAAATGGCATCTATAGTTTCGTCAAATGCTTACACTAACTATTTCTCTCCTTACATGTTGTAGGGGACGGATGGCTCAGCTACAGGCTTAGTAGGAGGTGATGGGTCACAAAGTGCTGGCGACAATAGTATACCTCCAGTGAATGAGCAATTTGATGATGTCCTAAACTTAGGTGGATGCTCTAGTTAGTCGATTGTTATTGTTGGTTTGTTTCACACTATTAGGATTTGCTTGGTGACATTTTGATATTGTTGGCTTGTGCGACAGCGGATTGGAAATCTGTGTGTGTAATGTCGGATTGCATGTATGTTTGTTCGTTTGTGCATTTATGCTATCTTGTTTGTGATATGGATCAATAGAATTCTGGTTTCTATATATTATGATCTGGTTCATATATATTGTGATGTGGTTTGTATGGACCAAATGAATTCTGAAATTTTTTTTGGTGCACCCAGCTATTTTCGTCGGCCCAAATAGAGGCTGCCGTAAATGGGATCAAGTATTTTCATCGGCTACTTTGCATCTTTGTCGAACATCGATCATATTTTAAATCGGCCCAAATATAGATCGTCGAAAAAAGGATCACTATTTTAAATCAAATTTGAACTTCGCCGACAAAAATATGATCTATATTGTCGTCGGCTAAACTTGAATAGCGAAAATATCCTTATCACGTCGGACGCCCGTCGTCGTGGCGCATTATATGTTAAATCGGCTATATTAGGCCGATGAAAATTTATTGATTTTCATCAGTAGCCGACGAAAATGTATTGATTTTCGTCTGTTTGTTGTCGTCGGCCAATTTTCGTCGGTCGGCCGACGAAAACAACTATTTTTGTCGGTTTTAGGATTATTTTCGACGGTTCTTGGTTGACGAAAAAATGTCAGTTTACTGTAGTGAATGGCATTGCAATCAATTTTTGAGCTTCTTTTGGCTTGGATTCAAGAAGTAATTAACTCATTTGTAACTAATAGCAATGCCCAAAGCAAGTTAGCGTAGTTAGCTATATGCAACCCAGATGAACAAGGTAATGAATTCATTCAGGGCATGATAAGATCCAAAGGTCACATTTGGATTGGAGAGGATTCCGCATTACAAACGAAGTTAATCAATGCATTTCATGCTAGTGCTATTGGGGGTCATTCAGGAGTACAAGCAACTTAACAATGATTGAAGAGGTTATTTTGCTGGCAAGGATTGAAAAAGGTGGTTGAGAAATTTGTGAAGTAATGTGGTAGTTGTCAACAAGCCAGGGTCAATATACTAATGTAGCTGGGTTATTACAACCACTACCTACCCCTGCTGGTGCTTGGCAAGAAATGACTATGGACTTCATGGAGGGACTACCAAAATCTAAAGGATTTGAGGTAACAATGGTAATAGTGGATAGATACTCTAGATATGGCCATTTCATTCCTCTTCAACACCCTTTTACAACTCTTAAGGTGGCTCAGGAATTTCTTGATCACATAGTTAAACTTTATGGTGTGCCCAGTTCTACTGTGTCGAACAAGGATAAAATATTTACTAGCAATGAGTGGAAAGAATTGTTCAGGTTGATGGGTACCAAATTGCAATTCAGTACCGCTTATCATCCACAAACAGATGGACAAAGCAAGAGGGTAAACCAATGTGTGGAGATGTATCTTTGATGTGCTACTCATGATTCACCAACTAAATGGAGAAGATGGTTGCCACTAGCAGAATTTTGGTATAAATACCAATTTTCATACAGCACTGGGTTGCTCACCTTTCAAAGTCCTTTATGGGTGTGAACCAAGTTATGGAACCATTCCTGGAGTTATACAGATTGGGCAATAGTCAGTGGAGGAGTTACTCAAAGAAAGACAAACACATATTGCATTGGTTCGACAGCATCTATCAACTGCACAAAACTAGTGAAAATACAAGCTGATAAGCATCGTGTGGGCCAGGAATTTTAGGTGGGTGATCAGGTTCTTGAAGCTTCAGTCGTATGCTTAGAGCTCAGGGGTGAATCGACCTTACCCTAAACTGGCCTTAAAATTCTATGGACCGTTTTATGTATTAGAGTGAACTAGATCAGTTGCGTACAAGTTGGAGCTTCCAGCGGATGCTCAAGTTCATCCAGTTTTGCATGTTTCACAATTAAAGGCTTTCACTCCAAATTATACTCCAATGCACAAGATGTTGCTAAAAGTGGTAGAGTTGGATATCGTTGTTCCGGAACCTCAAGAGATATTGGAGCGCAGGCTAGTGAAGAAAGGTAATGTTGCTATTCTGCAGGGTCTTATCAAGTGGTCGGGCATTCCAGTTGAAGCTGCATCTTGGGAGGACCTCAATGTGCGAGGCAAACACTTTCCCAAACTTGCTTGGGGTCAAGCAAGTTCTCTAGGGGTGGATAGTGTTATGGACAGTAGGATTAGCGGAGTAGTAAGGCGCTGAAGATCTCTCGGCTGAGTCGGTAAGTAGTAATTACCAAAAAGGTGACTGTAGCGATAAGAGTATTTTCGTTGCAGTGCTGTGAGTCTGTAATTGGGTAAAGAGTTTGTTATGGGTAAAGGTGTCTAGATTGTTGCGTAAGGAACAAATACCCTATAAAGGAGAAAGAACAAAGCAGAATAGAATTTTAGTAAACTCTTCTTATTTCTACTTCTTCCTTCTTCTTCTTTCCGCTCTCTACCTCTTCTTCATTTTGCTACGCTCAGACCTCATGCTTGCGTTCATGGTAGGCCATGGGGGCATGACAGAACCGAGATACCAAACCCCTTCTCCCATCCGAAAACCCTAACCACTGAGCCCCCTTCCTCTGTGATTTGCTTGGCATTTGAAAGAGTTGGCAGTTCACTTCGGATAGAGTTGTATTGTGCGTTTCTATATGATGCACTACTGATCTGGTGAAACTAGGGTTTGGTAATCTCTTCTCAGGCTTAGCACAATTTGTATGGCTAATGTTGCCTCTAGTTTGCCCCTTCGTGATTGCTTGGTCGGAACTCCGAGGTAGTAGTTGGGTTCTAAGCACAAATGATTTTGTTCTCTACCATGGTGGTGGAAGTTGGGATTGAGGGGCAGAGCGAAATGGCTCAACACTATTTTTTTATTGATTGAGACTTCCTTCAAAAGAACTGAATGAAGTCTAGGATTATTCAGATTGGGGGAAGTGCTTTGGGATTTAGGATTTGGGGTATTCCGCCGCTAAAAATTTGGGCAACTTGACCAGATGTTACAATTGACCATTAGAAAAAGATGTGATTATGCATGAGAGATGTAGTATGTATTGAGAAATATGCATGCACGCTCTGTAGTATGTATTGGGACATATGGTCACCGGCACCGAGCCCTCGCTGGCCCCCGATCCACCATCGTAGTCTAGTAAGGATGGATTGTACTGGTCACTGGAGTTCACGAGTATGGGCATGTCAAGAACTTACATTTGAATTTAGATCATCGAACTAAATTTGTCAAGGTATGTTTTTCTTACTGTGTAATGTTTTCAAGCCTTAAGCCCCTTACTTTTTGCAGCAATATAGTATAGCTATATAGTATCTGCCATGATGGTGCTTAGAAGCAACCAAGTGCAAGAATTGTGGGATTCCAAACTTCCAGTTGTGTGCCTTATTTCTCCTTAATGAATCAAGTTATTGAACAATTTAATGATGTCGAAAAATGTGTATCATTGTTATAAAATCTTTCTATGCAGTTAAGTTACTTATCATGTTCGAAAAGGAAGGAATGCTACTTGCATTAAGTGGAAGGAAAGAATGGTATTGTTCATTAAATGGAAATGCTATGAAGAAGAAAGGGAGCAAGTGGCCATTGGTCTAGGAAAGGTTAGTTGCTTCCTTGCATCTGTGTTGGCAGGATTGTGGCAAATTGTTCTTCAAGAAATGAATACCGTGTCAATGCTTTTTATTGTTTACTATTTTCCAATTGGATGCTGATGTTGAAGTATATGATGCTATTTTTCATATTTATAGCCATTTCACTTGACTCTATTTTATTGGATGTTCATGTCATCGCTTAAATAATTGTAAATGATTAGTATTGTTACTTCTCTCATGATCCAATACTGTTATTTGTGTGATAATTATTTACTTATCTATTCTGTATGTCCTATAGTAACTTGAGAAATGTTAGTGGAACTTTGAGCAACTCCGTTAGATCCTCTGCTATTGTATATCATTAGGCATAAGATCTTGATTCCACATCATTCATCACAACCGGTTCTTATAAGGAACCGATTGTAGTGAGACCTACATCACACTCAGTTCTTTGAAGGAACCAATTGTGATGAATGATGAGGTGCCATCACAATTGGTTTCTTCCAAGAACCGATTGTGATGAGCCTCTATCACAATCGGGCCAGAATCGACTATGATAGTTTCTACTCATCACTATCTAATGACTTTGTATCACCACTAGAACCGATTGTAATGACAAAAAAGAACCATTCTGATGTACATTCCCGTAGTAGTGCATCCACTCTGCCCCTCTATGTCCAGTGACGGATGGTGGACACTACAGGAGAAATATCATGTAGAGGAGAAACATCCTGAAGAGGCATTTTTATTGTATAGTTGATATATACTTTTATGTCTCTATATGATTTTAAATGTATTTTTCAAAATGCCACAATGTTGTCTCTACATGCAATGCCATTACGGCCGTAGAGACACTTTTCAAAATATCTTTACATTCTATATAAGACATTTTGTAAAGGCACAATAGTATCTCTATACTTTCTAGTACCCTCTAGAGAATTAAAATTATATTATAAATATGTTGGAACCAATACTTGAACGCAAAACCTTGTGGATAAACATATAGGCTAACTAACCATCTCATGTCACAACTTGTTTATACTCATATTGCAAATCTTAAGAGTAGTACACAATGATGTCTTAAACATGTAAAAAATGTCACTAGAGAATAATAAAATACCTCAAATAATATCTCTACAATATAAGGTCGATTTAAGAAGTGTCTCAAAAAAATATTTCTATATGATTTTTGTTTAGAGAATTTAAAAATGTCTTAAAAACACCTGTATGGTCCAAATTCCATGTCCTTTTTGCAAAAAATCTTAAAATAGTGTCTGTACATTTAAAGCACCTTCTAAAATAGTGTCCTTTTTGCCGTTTCGCTATAGTGATGTGCTTCTCACATAAGAACCGATAGTGACGAGCCGTTCACATCATTATCGGTTCTTTTGTGAGAAGCGATAGTGATATG